>JAJTUV010000220.1:0-600000 GCA_021653895.1 Mastomys natalensis | reverse complement strand
AAAAACAAAAAACAAAAAACAAAAAACCACAAAAACAAAACAAACCCCCAAAAAATCAAAACTGTGCCCCACCCCCACCCCAACAGGGTCTTAGTCAAGGCTGGCCTCGAACTCAGAAACTCTGCGCCCAAGTGCTGGGATTAAAGGCGTGCACCACCACCGCCCAGCGAGACTTGAGCTTTTTATGTAGTTTAGGGTGGCTTTGAGTTCCTGCCTCTAAGGATTGGTGTGGAACTGACACATGATCCTGTGGAGCCAATGGAACACTGAGGGACTAACGAATGGTTGAGGTTTGGTCTTATTGTCTATTGCAATGCTGTTTGGGGGCGGGTCCCAGGACCTGGAATCTGCACATACTCCCTTTCCCCTGGCCCGCAAGTTATTTCTGATTGGTGAATAAAGCTGCCAACAGCCAATAGCTGGGCAGAAAAGACATAGGTGGGGTTTAGGTATCATGGGCTTGGGGTTTGGGGAGAACCACAAGAAAAAGAAGAAGTGCAGAAGGAGAAGGGGAAGCCGCTGTGGGTTAGGTGAGCCATAAAAAACCGTGGCCCTGAGGGCTGGCCACTTGGAGTTAAGAGCAGCCCAGATAAAACATAGTAAGTAGTAAGTAATAACTCAGGGTTCTCTGTAGGAAAGTAGATTCTAACAGTCTTAGAAGGTGGTTATCTGCCCAGCTCTTGTGCCATTTAAGGCTTATTGTAAACATAAAGTTGTGTGTGTCTTTTATTTGGGAATTAATTAATTGGTCTAGAGTGGGGTAGAAACCCCAGGTTGGGATGAAGTAATTTCTACAAGTGAGTCTTGTTTTTCCATTAAAACCCGAAAGGATATGGGCTGTAGTCCACAAAGGAAAATGTCAACTGAGAATGAGCTGACACGATCAACCTGAAGAATACAGAAACAACCTGAGAGAAATCGGAGAACATCTGACTACCAGAGAAGACTCTGACGGCTGGGCAGAGCTGTGGATGAATAGTGAAACTATGCTGGGGTTTGGACCATGTCCCCCTCCCTCAAAGGCATGCTGAAGTTCTAACTTAGAAGCTGGGGAATGTGACCTTATTGCAAATAGGGCTTTGGAGATGTGATTGAGACACAGATTAAGATGAGGTTATGCAAAACTTGAGTTAGACATTATCTCAAGAGGCATGCATCACAGTAGCAAGAGAAGAAGCTCAGAGAAGAAAGAGATATGTGTAGACATACAGATACAGATGTGTGTGAACACAGAACACACACCACACACACACACACACACCTTCTGTGACAGTCAACAAGCCAAGGAATTCCAGGGACTTCTGGGAAACAGGGGAGAGTAGGAAGAGCCTTCAGAGGGAGCAGAGATGGATGATTCCTGAATCTCAGCCTTTTTATCTCCAGAGCTATGAACGATAAATCTTGGATGGCTTAAGTTATCAGATGTATCAAGTATTGCCATGGTAGCCCTAGAAAATTAGTGCAACAAATACACACAAAACTAAAGGTGGAAAAAAGACCTACCTGCCTGCCCCTTCCTTCCTTCCTTCCTTCCTTCCTTCCTTCCTTCCTTCCTTCCTTCCTTCCTTCCTTCCTTCCTTCCTTCCTTCCCTCCCTGCCTCCCTGCCTCCCTGCCTGCCTTCCTTCCCAGGGAGAATAACAGTTTATCTAGGCAAGGGGAAGTGAGCATGGCATAACACAAGGTAGAACTGTCAAAACTTAATAGTCATCATCCTATAAACACTAAATGCTCTTAGCAACATTATAATTCATTGGGAAGAATATGTATGTGGCAGGACTGTGTGTGCAGGTGAATGTGCACAGATGAAGTCATTTTCCATGGTGCAGAATACGTAATGCTGAACCAGAGAACTCCAAGAGTAGTGACACAAGCATCTTAGAATTGCAAGGGTAAGGAGGAGATGGGATTGCCGGAACCGTGTGTGTGGGACAGGATTGTGGAATGACTTCTGTACTATGTGCATGAATAACTTCCCTGTGATGAAAAGCTGCTTTAAAAAGAATTCTCAGGATTCAATGAGAGACAGCTCAGCAGTTAACAGTGCATACTGCTCTTGCAGAGAACCAGAGTTAAGTTCCTGAACTTATGTGAGGTAGGTCACAACCTAACACCAGCTCCAGGGGATCTAATGTGTTCTGGCCTCCTCAGGAAACCACGTTTACAAGCATCCCCCTCCCACCCCTACATATAATTAAAATTCTAAAATAAGGGGCTGAAGAGATGGCTAAGTAGTTTAGAGAATTAGTTGCTATTCTAGAGGACTCAGTTTTGATTCCCAGCACCCACATAGTGGCTCACAAACATTTACAGTTCTGCTTCTAGGGGCTACCACACCCTTTTTTGGTCTCTGCTATCATCAGGCACACAATAGTGCACAGACATACATGCAAGCAAAATATCCATTCACATAAAATAAAAACATTGTCATACAAAGCTAAAAATAAAGTAAAGAAAAAAGAAAAGAATTATTGATATATGAAATCATCTATAGAAATAAGAAATGTGTTGATTTTGGAGACAAAGTTTGAATTTAGATACATTTTATTTAGGGGAATAATTGTTAATCTCTCTGTTCCCTAGGCCTGAGGAAGGGTTGAATACAGTTGGTTCCTAAAACCTTCATATCTCCCCTTATCTCACACATTCAAATCCATCTTAGCATAAAAGTGTCCGTTATTTTGTTGCAATAACTAGAAAAACAATAAGGTTCGTTTTACCATTTTTTTTTTAAAAACTAAACCTATGAAACCTTACTTTGGTAAGATCAATCTTTTGTAAAAACTTATTACATCTTATTTATTGATTGTGTGTCTGTGGCGGCATGCATCACAGCCCAAATGTGGAGGTCAGAGGACAGCTTGTAGGACTTGATTTTCTCCTTTTACTATGTGAGTCCCAGTGATGGAACTCACGTCGTTAGCTTTGGTGGCAAGTGTTATCTCACTGGCCCAGGTAAGCACTACTTCTTGGAGGTGGGTGTCCCAGGAACCTTCTTATTCCTCTAGAAACTAGTGAGTTCACCAGAAATAAGAGCTTCTGGCAAACGCCTCTCAGCTATCCTTAGTTTTCAAGGAGCGAGGGTTCAGCCTGCACTGCCATATTTCGCCATTAGAGGGCAGTGCAGCCGCGAGAGCCCAGGAAGGAGGGGGAGAAGGATGCTTCTTAGCACCTGGAGAGTGGGAGGAAGAGTCAGTCTCACAGTGTTTGCACTTGAAGCATCTCAGTAGCTAGATATTTCACTGGCACAAATGGCGTGTCCTCTTCTAAATTTTATACGAATCTGAAAAGGCAATAACTTTGATCTTGATGCATGTTCTATGGCTACTTATTTCGTTTCGAGCCAGGAATTTATTAGGAAATCGAAGGGAAAGGCAAGAAAAACTTTAGATGGGCACATCTCTATTCCCCTACTTTTGCGATAGACTTAGTACATTCTCTGAAAGAACACAGTGCCAGCTGAAAAGTGTCCTGTTTCTTCTCTATTATTCTAAAATAGATGTGCTTCTCTCACGCATGGATGGACCATTTAGCCCTGATTTGTATCTCTGGGACAAATCTGACTCATTAGCGCCGTTATTTGTAAACTGCTAACCTGGTTCCCTGCGCTCTTGTAACGCTATCTCGATGGGTTGCTGTGAAAATGTGAAGCTGCCTGTCAGGCAGGAAAAATTATGTAAAAATGATGTGGGTATAGAAAATGGAATCGACAAAATGTAATAAACTCCCCTGGGCTGAAGAGCCGAGCTGCATATGTAATGAAGTACTTTAGGATTACGTCACCTTTTATATAACATCTGGCAGTGACTTTTATTTCAGAGCTAATTTGAAGAAGCCAGGAGCTTTTTTTTTTTTTTTTTTTCTTCTCCCTCCCAGAGCCTGCCTTTATCTGAAAGAAGAAAAAGGAACAGTTACATTTTGCATGCAAAGGAAGCCAGAGTGGTTAGATTATTTCCTTGGGGTAATGAAAAAAAGGAAAAAAGAAACAGAAGAAAGGTCAGGTGAACAGAGCAGAAGGAATGAGAGGTTTGTGGGATTCTTAGAGACACTGGACCAGTGCAAGCAACCAGAGAGGCAGCCTGGGTGGCTCGGCCCTCCCCTTCCCTCTATTGCCCTGGCTTGGTCTGGATGCTACACCCTGATCCAAGAATACCATGGCAATAGTAACTATTTGATTTGTAGTGAGACGTTATAAAAATGACTGAGATGATTGCAGGAAAGCCCTTGGCTTCTTTATCTTTTGAGGAGAAAGCCCCTCCAAACAGTACTCGCCTTCCCTACAGTATCCAGAAGCATACATCTATTACAGTATTCACACAACTTGTCTCTTTCTTCTTGTTTAGCAGTGATGAAGATCTATGCAATGGAATTTCCTCTCATGAAAGTAAGGGCTCAGGATGGTTGGGACCCTCTTTGCATCTCTCCATTTTCCCTGCTTGAAGCTTCTCTGCCAAACTTGCCTTGTCACAGTCTGGTCCTTGCTGAACTGGGTTTGATGACCTCACTGTCCCCCTTCATGATACATTTGAATCTTCCATTCTTACTGATGTCCCTTTCTGAATCTCAAGGCTATGTCTATAATTCAGACCAGGTATTCTCTTACTTCTTTGCAGTGATGACTTTCCAATGGCATGTTTGAGAGTTAGTGGGATGTTTCAAAGTCAAACAATAGATTTGCATATTATAAAGGAGAATGTGTTCTCAAGAAGCTGAAGTATATGATGAAATCCATAATTATGATTTCTGCCAGTGCTGCCTCCTTCAGGCCTTGGCAACCCCGTGGGTGGGTGAGAACAGGCACATGGGCTTCAGTGGGTGGCAACTGCCAGTCGTTGTGGGCTGAGGGAAGTTAAATCCAGGAACCTCTCTTCCCAAGACTTGGGTCTTCTTGTAAACCCAGCTTCAGAGGGCAAGGGCTATTATGCTAAAGGGTCTGGATGTTGCCCTACCTCCGAGGACATCCATGTGAGAACCTATGGGATGATTGTCATATCAGTGGACACTTGGACTTTATCTTCCTCCCAATGACCATGGCTGCTGGTCATGGGTAGTATTGTTACTCTGTAGGGATAATCTCTTGTGTACTGTGTGGAAGCATCACCTGTCAATAAAAAGCTGATGACCAATGAGCTGAGGCAGGATTAGAAGGTGGGATGTCTGGCAGAGAGAGGGGAAGTCTGGGAGATAGTCAGAGGCAGGAGATTCAACCTCGGTCTCAGAGGAATGGCAGGCACACAATAGTTTAAACTGGTTAAATAAGTTACCAGCTAGCCTGGGAGCAAGCCCAAGCTTAAGGATACACAGTTAGTATTCTTACTTTTTAATATATATGATATGTTTGTGGGTCAGAAATTTGAGCCAGTGCTCAGCTGGGCAATTTAACCAGAGTGACTTAGTGGTCTGCTGTGGACTGAAGGGTCCATGATGGGTCCACTCATTTGACTGGATCTTATGTAACAGGATATAGACTTTGGACCCATTTTCTTTCTCCAGGACCTTCCACAGGTTTTCTCTAGAAGAATCATTAGGATTTCACATAGTACCTCACTCAGAATTTGGCTAAGTCTCTGAAAGACTAAGCTCAGAATTGACAATGTATCAACTCTGTTGCACTTCTGTGGTCAAATTCATTGCATGGAAGCCAGGATAAGAAAGTAATAAAATAGCTAGGTGGTGGGGATACACACCTTTAATCCCAGCACTTGGGAGGCAGAGGCAGGCGAATCTCTAAGTTCAAGGCCAGCCTGTTCTACAAGTGCCAGAGAAACCTTGTCTCCAAAAAAAGCAAAAACAAACAAACAAACAAATGTCAGATAAGACAGATACTGTCTCCTAAGGAAAGGAGTGTCCAGAATCTGTAGCCATCTTTGATCTACTAGATAGATGTTGCACGCACACAGAGTGTATGGGGACAGGGCAAGAAGGAGAATTCTGTAAGGTGCCTGTGGTGATAATGAAGAGTCAGTTTTCCCAAGTGAATGGCGGTCCCTGGGAGGACTGTCCTTCCTTCTCCTCCACCTGAGGATAGTGCTCCATCTGAAGGAGGAGTTGGGAACATTTGTCTTCTTCTCCACTGTGCTGCACAGCATGCCAGGGCCTAAACAAGCAATGGACGATCCAGGCTCGAAAGCCTTTCAGATTCTTCAGTTTGTACAGAGCAGGGTAGGGGAGAGCTAGAACTGGTTTTTGAAACTCCAATTAGACTACGTTTAATTTCTTTTGTTGATAACTTCTATGTACTGTACAGAACTCAGTAAATGCTGGAATAGAAGCATTGATTTCTAACCGAAGCCACTGCCCGGGTCCTCTTCTTCATCTCTTACTTAATTTAATCAACTTCTCCTTTTCTCTCCCCTCATATTCTTCCTCCCCAACCCCCCGCTATCCCACCCTTGTGTGTGCGCGCTCACACACACATAGGCATGCAAATGCATACTGAGGCCAGAGACTGATGTCAACGTTCCTTCCTCTGTCACTCTCCACCTTGTATTTTGAGACCATCTCTCACAGAGCCCAGATCTTGCTGTTTGAGCTGGGTTGGCTGTCCTGTAGCCATCTGTCAGGATCCACTTGACTCTGTCCCCTGGCACTGTTGGCTACATACATAGATGTATGCTACCCTATGGGACTTTTATATTTGTGCTGGGGATCTGAACTCAGGTTCTCATGCACGAGCAACAGGGACTTTATCTACAGAACCAGCTTCCCAATCCCCCAGTTAATGTTTGAAAAGAGAATATGCATACGTAATATATACTTTAAAGAAACAATAGGGAGTGGAATAAAAATCTCTCTCATACTTTTAGTCCCTAGTCTCCTGGATCCCCTTCTTTGGGCGAGTCAACTCTTTCATTGGTATAGCCTACTGGTCAAATTCTGTATATATACAAATAATCTGTTTCTCTATGTATGCACATAGATAATTGTAGGATACAATTATGTATCCTTTTCCACACAAATAGATGCATATATTCTCTTCTGTACCTTGATTTTTCATCAAACAGATTGTCAACAGCTGTCTCAAATCAGTAAGTATAGATTAACTTAGTTTTTTCCCCTATACCATATTTGCTATATGATATTCTATTGCATGAACATGATACAATCTTTTTTTAAATCAGTTTTGTGTCATGGATGTTTTAGGTTGGTTTATCTTTCGCTGTTCTAAGCAACATCACAACGCAGAGTCTGGGGCATGCATATTTGTACATGTGTGCAACTGTATCTAGAAATGAAATTGTGGGTTTGGGAGTAAAAGCATTGCAGTTCTTACAGTGATTCCCAACTGATCTTTTTTAGAGACTTTAAACTTTACGTCCCCCCTCCACTCAGCTTCTGTGGTAGATACTGGGGATTACTAATGGAATCTGTTTTGAGGAAATTATAGGTGAAAAACAAGTTGCAAGATCGAAGAAGGAAAGGATCCAATTTGTGCTTTTATATCAGCTTGTATTTTATGAGATTTCTAAGTACTTTACCAAAACTCCTGGAGAAGCAGACCAGTGTCAGACATTTCTTGCTAAGAGGAAATGTACCACATGGAGAAATGGGAAGTGTGGACTCGGTGTAGAGAGAGTCTGTTCTAGGCAAACATTGCCAGGATTCACTGTGGGCTCTCAAGTTAGCCGGCTAGCCTTGGATCTTAGTTTTTTTTTTCCATTTGTCAGATGAGTGTTTGAAGAGATGAACTCAGAATAATGCTTGGGTCCAAAATTATTTGATAAGACTCTTTTTCCTCTTTACCATATAACAGGAAGATCTGTGTAGGAATATCTACAGAATTTGTAAGTCTCTGAACAAAATGAAAAAGTGGGGTCTCTAGTTAGAAACTATTAAGAGTTTCACAGTGGTCACAGAAGAATCCTAAGATAAGCATTGGCCCTCCAAAGGGTAGAGCTTCTGTGCAACTGCCCTGGTGACAGGTCCATGAGGCCAGCCCTTCTCCCATATATATTCCTTCTTCTACTTCCTCCTAAGTATTTGGTGGTGGCTTGACGAACACTCATCTGATATTGTATTGGATGACTTATTTCTGGGACAAATACTCAGAGAACAATAGAGGGAGGAAAGGTTCCTTTTGGCTCACAGTGTCAGAGGACTTAGTGCATGGTTGTTTGCTCCACAGTTGTGGGCTTGTGGTAAGGTAGAATGTCATGGTAGCAGTGATGTGTGGTGGAGCAAAGTTGCTCCCCTCATGGTTACCAGGAAGCAGAGGGACTAGAAAGGGACCCAGGACAAGATGGAACCAGCAAAGGCAAGCCTCAGTGACCTGCTTCTTCCAGTTAGGTATCAACTCTGAAATGTCCATCATCTCCCAGTATGCCATTAAATTATGATTTCACAGGTTGATTTATCCACTGATTAGGACAGCTCTTGTGATCCATTTATCTTTCATTGATGAGTCTTTTGGAGGGCTACTTTGTAATAAGTCATAATATCATAATAAGTCTGCCTTGGTCTACAGCCCCTTGCCACAAGAAGCTGCCTTAACTCATAGATTGTATAAAGGGCATCTGCTGATTGGACCATAGGTAGGATACCTGATGTAAGGACCAGCAGTTTGTAGGATGGTGAGAAGCTTTCAGGAGATACTCTGATCGAGGGGTGATCAGTGATTACACTGGCAAACAGGCTTTCCCTGGGATTTGATCTGAGATATATGGAAGCATTAGCCAGCTAGATTGGGGTTAGGGGAAGGAAGGGTGGAGGTTAATAGGTAGGGAAAGGAGATGATAGCACGCACATGGTGATATGCAACTGAACACCGAACCCTTATTACTTGAGGTAGCTTAATTTACTTCTGTCCTTGGCAACCTAAAGAGCATAATTAAACTAGCGTTTTGCTAGACCATCACTTCAACCTGTTAATGATTAAGCCACCTAGGGAGTGTGGATTAAGAACAATTAGAAATGGGAAAATAGCTCTGAGCCCTTTATCTTTCCCTTCATGTGCCAGCTACCGGACTGGAATGAGCTGGCTGAGTCACTTGTGTTGGCTAGGTGGGGGTGACTGGATCTCTTCAAATGGGATTCTTCTTTTTTTTTTTTTTTTTTTTTTGCTTTATTTATTCATGTGTTAGTCAACTTTATTATATATCCCCAGGGCTGTTTTTTACTTCCTAATTCTCTTACGTTATGCTTGGCATCTTGTTCTACTTCCAGTGGGTTAGCCCTAGGAAAAAAGTGTAGCTGTCAATGTGGAGCAAGACACATATTTTCTTGGTGTATATCTTTTTCTTTCCGTTGGATTATGCTAATGGGTCCCCAGAGTCTGCGGCAGGGAGAGGCAGGAGCTGGGCTAAATGAACTTGGCAGACCTTTTCCAGGTTAGTCATGTTAAGGAAAGACTTCCAGGTAGTCATTCTCCAGCAGCTCACTATTAAACACACATAATAATGGATACTTCTCCATTCTTCTTCATGGGTTCAAGAGGCTCCATTTATTGATCTTTAGATGAATAATCAACTAACTTGGTCAGGAATGCCATAGAGTATCATCCATATCTGTGTTCTAGGGTGCATTAAAATCTGTGGTGTGGGGGTGTGTTATGTATAATGACATGCATGGGCGAGAGTGACAGGCTTAGACAAGGCATGGTTAAAGCTGTATCATGTGAAACGGGTCCCGACTTGAACGAATCACTGTTGCCTGACTACCTTGGAGAACATGAATAGGACTCTGGTCATCTTCTCAGGTACGAATGGGTAGGATACAGTCTAGTTGTGTTTATGGGTAGATTAACAATGCTCCACTGACATTAAGTGTGGAAACAGAGATGGTTTTGTTTGCCCTTGTATGAAGGTACTGGATTAGGTGTTCTGCCTTGAAAGGATCTAGGCCCAGAAAGCAGAATAAATGTGAAAAATCTAGTATTCCAAGTTCATTCTTGTTTTAAGTACACCAACCCTCAACATGTATCTTTGTATATAACTAAAGGACTGAGCCTGGGAATTTTGGTGTGATTCCCCCAGGAATGTGTTCAAGACCAGTATGGACGGCATTTCTGAAATTGAAAAGGGGAAAATGAATCTGTCATTTTCCAGCTTCGTTGTGTAGTGAATTCCAGCAACCTAAACCTTCCATGAGGCCACAGTACTAGCAAAGCAGTGGTTGGGTCAGGCAAATGTCATTATCTGGGCATTTAAAATGTTAACATGTTTTAATTGAAAATAGTAATGTGTCTCCTAAGAGTCATAAATGTAACCTGACAGCGGGGCTGTGTGAGGGAGAGACTCCTGTGGGTTAATGCCTGAGTAACCTCAGGAAATCCAGGGTGAAAGGAGCAGCTATTACAGGAAGATTAGTGGCATAGTGATATCTAGAGAGGTCATGTGGTGGTGTGAATATGCTTGGCCCAGGGAGTGCACTATTAGGAAGTGTGGCCTTGTTGGAGTAGGTGTGGCTTTGTCGGAGGAAGTGTGTCATTGTGGGCATGGGTTTAAGACCCTCATCCTAGCTGTCTGGAAGCCAGTCTTGTCCTAGCAGTCTTCAGATGAAGATATAGAGCTGTCAGCTCCTCCTGGCCCTATGCCTGCCTGGATGCTGCCATGCTCCTGGCTTGTCGATAATGGACTGAACCTCTGAACCTGTAAGACAGCCCAGTTAAATGTTGCCCTTATAAGAGTTGTCTCAGTCATGGTGTCTGTTCACAGCAGTAAAACCCTAACTAAGACAGGCAATGTAGTTTATCTAACGTTCCTATTTTCCATTTGGGTATGGGAACATTTCATATACTTTCATTTTTTACATGCCACAGCAAGGCCATTTAACCTAAACTGAATACAGACCTGTTATTGAACACTAATTGTTTTTTAGATACTTTTCCATTACTATGAAGAGGCACCATGACTATAGAAGAAAGAGTTTATTGGGGTCTTGCAGTATTAAAGGGTTAGAGACCATGATCGTTGTGGGGAGCTTGGCAGCAGGCAGGCAGGCATGGCAGTGGAGCAGTAGCTGAGAGCTCATGTCTTGATCCACACCCAAGGCAGAGAAAGCTAACTGGGAATGACATGGGCTCCTGAACCCTCAGGTGTGATCCCAGTGCCACATCTAATCATGCCATCAAATTATATTACACCAACTGCATATCTGGGAGGAGTCCTCAGAGAGAAGAGCACAGATGCAGACATAGGATCCACAGTTTTCTCAGGTAAGGAAGAGTCTCTTCTTTATGTCATTTAGAGCATATGTCATGTGAGATGCAGCTCCCAGCCTCGAGAGGCAAGATCATGTTGCCTACATCATCCCCTAAATCTACAGGCTCTGGTGTGGGCTAAGAGGGAGTAAGCATACAACCTGCAGATTAAGTAAAATGCCAGGGAAGAGTAGAGATCAGTCAAAGCTGCAAGAGATCCCACAGGCTAGAATGAGGGAATTGGGTAGTATGCTAGAAAGTTTCCCTTAAAATTTTAACTTGCCTTCAGTAAGCCTGGTCTCAAAGTGTTGAAATAACAGGAATAAGAAGTCAACCTCCTAGCTTCTCATTGCTCCTATATTTTATTTCTCTCTTCAGAGGCAACCACTGTTTGGTGATTTCTTCACACCCAAGTGTGTGTGTGTGTGTGCGTGTGCGTGTGCGTGTGCGTGTGGTGTGTGTGTGTGTGTGTGCGTGTGTGTGTGCGTGTGTATTCAAGTATGTAGGTTTTAGAAAAGTAACTGAGTTGATACTGTGCATGTGGTCATACTAAGCAATATGCCTAAGTGCAAATAGTCTATGAGTTCTAAGCACTCTCTATAGCTGGAATTTAACTTTCTCTTCACTAAACAATATAGCATCCTGAGTGTGTTGGCGAGTGTCATGATCCCAGTACCTGTGAGCTGGGATATAAGGAGGCAGGAGGATCAGGAGTTCAAGATCACCCTTGGCTGCTTGAGAGTTTGAGACCAGTATGGGCAATGTGGGTGGGACCTTATCTCCAAAAACCCAAACCAGCTAATCAAACAACAACAACAAAACAACATAATACTGTAGCAATACTCTCACTGATACCCTTTTTAAGTGGATGTGGGTGTACATTTTCAGAGCTATTTTTTTGTCAAATTGCCACCTGAAAGAATACTAATTTTCATTCTACCGTAGTACATGGTGGTGTCTGTTTTTCCTACGCCTTTGGCAACTCTGGATGTTATCAATCTTGCTAATTATAGTCAATCTTGGGGGACAAAGAAGAATGAGAGTTGTTTTAATTTATATTTCATTGATTAGGAGATGTCAAGTGTATTTTTCTGTACTAATTGAGAATTTTAATTTATTCTCCTGTGAATGTATCTTATCTGGTTTTCTTGTATTTTTTGTTTTATAGATTTTATTTAGTTTTTAAGAATATTTTCATTCTTATTAAGGTGTGCAAATGTATGTATGAACACCATAATATGCAAGTGTAGGACAGAGAACAACTTTGAGAAGTTAGTTTTCTCCACCCACCTTTACTTAAGTTCTGGGGATTGAACTCAGGTCACCAAGCTAAGCAGCATTGTACTGTTCCCGGAAGTCACTAATAGTCCATGATAAAATTCACTTGTATTTGATGTATTTATCATTTTCCTTCATCTTTAGTGTCTTATGAAGAAGTAACTGTTGTCATCCTGTTCCCTTATGACTGTGAGGTGTTATAAACTGCCTTACCATGAGAGTATTTCCCCTAAATACTTTTAAAGTAAAAACTTATTTAATCTTTCAGTAAATCTGATTTTTTTTTATTAAAGTAGTAGTTTTATATAATGTGTCATGCACAGAAATTTTCTTCTTCTTTCTGCACAAATTCTTCTTTACAGTCATGTGCCTTCTGAGACCCCCCCCCCAAAACCCAGCTGTTTCTCTGTTATACCCTGCAGTATAGATCCTTAGGATATATGTGGATTAAACCCTCTAATCAAATATAGATTTTTGTGTACAGATACTTTTTTTTTTCTCTTGTGGAGAAAGCACCTACGTTTTTACCAGATTCTCAAGAAAAAAAAAATTAAAAAACATCTTAATCTCATATGGTTGGGGAGTCCTGCATCACGTCCTCTTTTCTACCTCCCACCAGGAAGCCTTTCCATATCCCCCCTTTCAGTTCTTCTACTTCTCTTAGCTAATGCAAGTAGTTATGGTGGTCTGGATAAGAATGGTTCCCATAAGCTTATACGTTTGAATGCCTTGTCATTAGAGATGGTAGTATTTGAGAAGGATTAGGAGGTGTGGCCTTGTTGGTGGAAGTCTCTAACTGAGGGTTGGCTTCTACACCTGTCCTGGTGTCTCTCCCACTCCCCCCCCCCCCAGCCTATGGGTCAGGGTGTGACTCTCAGCTACTACTCCAGTGCCATGAATACTACCAATGCTCTGGCCATGCCCTTGACATAATGACAATGGACTAACTCTCTGAAACCGTAAGTCAGCCTCCAGTTAGCTTTCTTTTATAAGAGTTGCCTTGGTCATGGCATCTCTACACCATGTAGAATAACTAAGACAGTAGTGCCTCCTAATTAATTCATTCAACAAACACATCAAGTGAGCACCTACTACATGAGGCATTGGATTACCCAGGTTCACCAAGATCTGAAAGTTGTTCTCAACTGGGTGATAGTCTGGACTGGAGAAAAGTAATCTGACACATAAGAACATACTATATCACAGATACAGCAAGTCTTGGATTTGTGAGTGTTTGAGTATTTGTACGTGTAGTGTTATTTTAGAAACATCTGATGTCACTGGGGGAGAATCAGGGGAAAGCCAAATGACCAGTTAGAAGCTGATGGAGAAGCATCACGGAAGAGCATTAGGGGTTGAACTGTGCCTGAGGCTGTGGAGAAGGAATGGGAAAGATTTAGAACATATAAGAAGGAAAGGCAGATTGGATTACTTATTGAGTCATTGAACACTAGGACACACGGGGAACTAGAAATCAGAAATAACTGCTAGTTTTCTGGCTTAGGTGAGTGGCTGCCTGATGGAGTCATTGCTGAACTGTGAAACAAAGCCAAGTACCAGATTTAAGTGAAGGTTTAGGTTTGCACATGCACAGTCTTGTATATTGATGTAGAACTAGAAACGGACACAATCATACCAAGTAGGATCAGAAGTATAGCCTGTTGTGTTCTGTATGTTATTAGTTTTTTAGTCTTAAGAAATTCTGCAACTATAAGCTTCATGTAGTCCCTCAAGTTAAAGATCAATCTGAGCTGTTAGGCTTAAGATGGTTTGAGTTAGGGCTGACCACTGGGCAGCACTTCCAGCACTTGCATATAATCCCACTGTAGTTTTTGCCTTTATAAGCTGACATAGAAAAATGTTCTGAGTCATAGCCTCAGCCCCAAATTCTGAGCTTCGGCCCCGGTCAACCAGTCTTAGGGTGCATGTTCAATAAATGATCCCAGTCTGACTGAGATCAGTGTTTGAGTGGTTTGTGGGGTGACTCCTGGACCCAGTGGTATGAACGAGAGGGGAGCTAGTGAGGATCCTGCATATAGATGTGTTTTACTCAAAGCTTCATGGTGAGCTGGGATGGTAACTGGAGAGTCCATGGCTAAGCAGATCGTTTCTTGTGTACTGGAGACTGCTACAAGAAGAGACTGTTCACAAAGTTCCATGAAGCTAACTCCAGAACCAATGAATTCAGGTATCTGGTAGTTATATTTTATTTTATCTTTTTATTAATTTTTTTGGTTGACTTTTCGAGACACCATCTCACTATGTAACCTTGACTGGCTTGGAACTTGCTATGTAAATCAGGTTAGACTTGAACTCAATAGAGATCCACCTGCTTCTGCCTCTTGAGTGCAGTTACTAAAGGTGTGCACCACCATGCCTGGGTACATTTTATTTTTTGGAAAGCTTGTGTTCTGGTTTTCTTTCTGTTGCTGAGATAACATAACTAGAAGCAACCTGGGCATGAGAGAGTTTACCTGACTTACGCATCTCACATCACACACAGTCCATCACCGAGAAAAAGTTGGAACAGGAACTCAAGGCAGAAACCTGAAGTCAGGAACTGAAGCAGGTTCATGAGACTCCATGGCCCATTTAACTTGCTGTTTATGCAACCCAGGACCAAGATCAGCATCATCCACAGTGTGCTGTGCCCTCCCACATCAAGAATTAATCAAGAAAATGCTCTACAGACTTGTCTACAGGCCAATCTCATGGAAACATCTCAGTTAAGGCTCCTTCCCCCAAATGATTGTAGTTGGTGTCACATTGACAAAAACTAACCAACAACTTGATTGCTGAACTTGGTAAAAAGTTTCCTTGTCTATTCAGGGTATTAAAGGTATTTTAAAACTGAGATGTCTTGGGCACTGACCCACAGAAAAGAAGCCAAAACTTAGCAGAACAGAAGCTGGCTCTAAACAGTGTGTGGGGCAGTACCAGCTCTGCTCCTGTTACCAGGTTACGATCTAGGAAGATGGAGACAGATGATTCTCTTAGGAGTACTTTGACCAAAGAGACTGATTTCAAGACTGAATCGGTTGGACTTCAGGGTCTCCTCAGGACTAGATTATAGAATGTAACTTCAGTGCCAAATTTTTGTAAACACTTCTGCTGAATTACGTTGAAGGCCACATTTATAATCATAAAACTTGGGGGCAAAGTGAGCATTATCAAATACAAGAACACTGAAAAATTTGGTTCTTATCTTCCCAACAGCCAAGGTTAAGAAGTTTGAAAGGGAGAATAAAATATACACACCCATGTGAAGCAGGGATTACAAGGGCAGGGGAGGTTTCAGTTCCAATCTCTGGCTTCATCTTGAGCAGGAAGTAGGAGCAGAGCAGTTGTCATCCACAGCGGGGCACATGAGTGTGGAGATCTCCTTCCCTGATGCTTTCTCAGTGACGGGTGCTAGCGATGAAATTTAAGATGAGATGATTTTGCAGGCCCTTATATATGCTCTGTTTTTATGGTAGGTCGGCGCAGAGGCCTACAGCTGAAAGTCAGTGCACTAAATCATTTTACTGCACAGTGATGGTTCATTTTCCCCCTTTGGTAAGTGTGCGATCTTGCATTATTCCAGGAAATGATTTTTTTTTCCAGATAGGAACTACAGCACATCTTTTTTCCTTTTGACAAATGCCATATAGATAAACCTCCTAGCAGAGCCGGCCATCCTTCAGGGCTTTTTCTGCAGCTTGTTTGTGGCAATATGTACGGTATACAAACAGACTTAATTATAGATATTACACTCTCCCATTATGCTTCCCGGTGATGGCTCAGAATGTCACATCTCAGTGTGCTTTGAAGAAAATTGGAATTTAAAAGTTCATTTTGAAAGGGAAGAAGGAAAAAATGAGATGTCTGTGGTATGCATTAGAGGGCCTAGTGTTTGTTTAGAGGGGGGAGTCAATAATATTACCTTTTTTGAGTAAAAGGAAGGAAGAGAGCTATTTGTTTACCTGGATTTTATGCTGCTGTCATTGTTATGAGGTTTTTTATTTGGGTCAATTTCTTTTATTTTTAAATGTGTGCTGATGTTGGCTAAATACAATAAAAAAAGGAAACAACTGTATTGTTGCCACTTCTTAGGATGGAAAAATATTTATATTGAGAACATATAAGAAAAAATTTATCTGTAGATATGTTGCTATTACTGATGGTATTTCTAATTCTCTCCTTCCAGGTCACACCACCTTAAGGAAACAGGTCTAGAGCATCAGATAAGAGTGATGGTTGTGCTCCTTTTGCCCTTGAGCACTTTCTGGGCAGTATCACTGAGACCCCAACTCTTCCCTGCCTCCTCATCTCTCAAACTCTCCCTCTGTCTTGGTTTGGTTCTGACTGACGAATGTTATCCTGAAAGACTCTTGGCTTCTCAGATATCCATTCTACTATTTCTGGCTGCCTTTGCCCTGAGGATTGGCAGCATCAGTTGGAAGGTCATGTGCACCACCTTGATGACCTTGGAGTAACTATACGCTTTTCCCTTCCTCGTTCCTCACCGGTTCTCCTCTGGAGATGAGGAATATCCCAGAGAGTAGTCTGGATCTTTTTGTCTTTCTAATGCTATTTTGAGCAACTTTACAAGTCCAACCCCTGGGATTGGGTTGAGGATGAAGGATCTTTCGATGTCAGTCAGTTCTCTGAGTTTTGTCAGTGAACTGAGAGGCGTCGGAATACTTCAGCAGTCTCACAGTTCAGGAAGGGCTTTCTATCTTCCCAATGGGACTTCTATGAGAAATTTGGGGCAGCGTTTCAGAGACTCTGCCAATCGATTCTGTTGGCTAGGAAAAGCGTCAGTTCCTCAGGTAAGAAACCTGCCCAGGAGCCAATTCTGCTCTGATGTAGCTCAGGAGACGGGGCTGCAAATTAAATTCCACTTCGGAAAATCTTTTGAAGCATTTTAAAAAGCAAAATCCCCCCATAAGTGTGCTGACCTGTAATTTCACTTAAATACCTAGAGTCTTAATTAAACCAATTTTTTATCCATTTTCCAAGGCAATCCTCTAGGGGACACCAGCGCTTTCCCAACTGCTCTCTTAGTTTTCTGCAAATAGTAATGAGATTATGTAAATGAAACTTTGGGTTTCGAATTCTGACCATATCCCTTGCCTCTTGTCTTAATATTTCTTTTATCCCATCCTGGCCTTTTACTTTGCAGCTCTAGAGTTTGCAATAAGCAGTTCTAGATGGATAAGTGGATAGTCACCATGCCTTCCCTAGTTGCAGTGGTTTGAATAGGTTTGGCCCCCAAAGATTCACATGTTTAAATGCTTCAGCCCATGGGGAGTGGCAGTATCGGGAAGTGTGGCCTTGTTGGAATAGGTGTGGCCTTGTTGGAGGAAGTATGTCACTATGGGGCTTGGCTTTGAAGTCTCCCAGTGCAGAAGAGACCTTCTTCCTGGCTGCCTGAGGAAGACAGTTTCCTTCTGGCTACCTTTAGATCAAGATGTAGAACTCTTGACTCCTTTAGTACCATGTCTGCCTGCATGCTGCCATGCTTCCTGCCATGATGATAATGGACTGAACCTCTGAAACTGTAAGCCAGCCCCATTTAAATGTTTGCCTTTATAAGAGTTGCCTTGGTCAAGGTGACCCACAGCAATAAAACCCTAACTAAGACACCAGTCAGGGGCATTTACTGGGTGCCCACATGTCTGGTACCAGATACCATAAAACAATGAGTCTCTGATCACAAATATTTGTAGTGAAGCTAACTCTGTTGGGTCAGGAGGAAGCTAGGGTGTAGTCTATAGGACACCAGGGACCATATGTATTGCCAGTGCAAGAGGTTTTAGAAGGGTGAAAGTGCTGTAGGAATCTAGAATTCCAAGAGAAAGGTACTGATGCAAACAAGCATAGGGAATAGCTTAGCAGCCTGGGTCTCCACTTGGCTTGGGCTATGTATCCATTCCTGTTCTAATAACGAAAATCCTTTGCATATAAATATCTCTCTGCATGATTTACCTTGCAATCTGCTAGCAACTGGGACTCCCACCTGCATTAAGCTTGCATGCAAACCCATTCCAAACAAGGTAATGAGTTTCTCTTTTCTTTAATGGTCATCAATCAGAGTCTACTCATGGATCTCAATACACTCGGGAACTATGGCCAATAATCAGTTTATTTGGGTACATGTGCGACAAGGCAAACTATATCTTCTAATGAGCTTTTAGGAGTCTTCTTTTATTTACCATCACTTGTCTTTGTATAATTAGGTTGCAGGTGATTAAATTTAAATGAATCATGGGAAGGGACATGTACAGTAGAGAAATGACTATATAATTTAATCTGTTGCTCAAAACAAGGAACCACCAGATATGCCGCCTTGCCAACCAAACCTTTTCTTTGCTTGAACTCTATAAAAGGAAAAGGAAACCTTGAATAATAATCAGGGCTCTTGAGTACTTTCGCTCATGCGGCCTATTGTCACTTCTGACCATATTTATTTCTGAGCTGTACTATTACCTTACCTTGCTTTGAATAAAGTTTCCTGCTATTTTGTAATATGTGTGAGCTTATGTTAACTCTTTGAGTAAGAGGCCAAGAACTTGGAAACAGCCACTCAGACTTGATCTCTGGTAGGAGTACCACAGTATGACCTTGTCTTGCATTGGTCTTTCAAGTCAGCTGGAGCCAGCTTCAAATTCATCTTACCTGTTAATATGCATCTGTGACCTTTAGGCATGCATTTCTTATTTTTTTTTGTTATACTTCTTTTTTAATTGAAAACATTTTTTTTTATATAATGCATTTTGATCATGCTTTTCTCCTCTTTCAGTTCATTCCAGATCTCTCCTCTCCCTACCCACTCAACTTTATATTCATTTCCTCTTTTTCTTAAAAAACAAAGAACACGCATGCACACGAATGAGCACACAAACAGAAACACAAACACACACACTCCACAAAACCAGAAATCAAATATACAAGCAAAAGACCAATAAGAAAAAAAAGTTCTAGCACCAGGCGGTGGTGGCGCACGCCTTTAATCCCAGCACTTGGGAGGCAGAGGCAGGCGGATTTCTGAGTTCGAGGTCAGCCTGGTCTACCAAGTGAGTTCCAGGACAGCCCAAGCTATACAGAGAAACCCTGTCCTGAAAAACCAAAACCCAAAACCAAAAACCAAAACAAACAAACAAACAAAAAAAAGTTCCAGCAAAGCAAAGTGAGTCAAAAGTTCTACAAAAATGCCACTACAAAAGTACCAATGAGTTCATTTTGTGTTGGTCATCTCCTCCTGGGCATGGGCCTGATCTGAAGTGGGACTCTATTGGAGAAAACAGATTTGTCCTTTGCCAGTGGGTATCATTCTAGGCACATATTTCAACCTGTTTGCATTCTAGTGTCCTCTTTTATAAAATATGAACGATGAAATAGTACATTCTTATCTAGAACACTGTGATCTCTTGATTGTTAACTTGAAGGGATTTAGAATCATCATAAAATAGGTTTCAGAGTATGCCTATGTGGGATTATCTAGATTAGGTTAATTGAAGTGTGAAGAACTACCCTAGATGACTTGGGGTTATGGACTGAAATAAAAGAAGATTGTTTGGCAGAAGCGTTCATCTTCCTCTGCTTCCTGATGGCAGATGCAATATGGCTGGCTCCTCCGCTGCAATTTCCCACCATGATAAACTGAACCTTAGACACTGAGCTCCTCAAATAAGCTCCTCCTTCCTTAAACTGCTTCCTGTCTGGTACTTTAATCACAGCAATGAGAAAAGTAACTAATATAAAGATAAAATCAGAAAGCCTTAGCACAGACCCTGGGACACATTGCCCAGTAAATGGTAATCTTTATGCTAAACAACCTGTTGGCATCTTCTTGGCATCTGTTTGTCTTAAGAAGGGTTAGAAGACTGGACTAACAATAGAGGTACTGAACAGTCAGGCTACCAAAAGACAGAGAGAGCTGTATCTCCCCCCCCACCCCACCCCCCTATTGGGAGCTACTAACCTCTGATAGAGAAGGATCATGGGAAGACCTTGTTAAAAAAAAAACAAATTTTCTTTTGTCCTTCAGGGAAATAGAAAATATTGAGTTTTCTGACTTTTAAGAGCAGAAAGGTAGCAATTTACTCAATAAACAGATTGAATAGATTTCTAGAACTTTAAGAGGCCTCAGAGGCCATCTAGTGTAACTTCTTTATTTAATAGGGGAAACAGCTGAGGGCCAGAAGTACAGACCAACTCTGTCATCCTTCTTAGATCATGACCTCCCACAGGAATAAACACTTTTCTTCTAACTCCTAGCTTTTTATACTATATATTGTGCCTAGTTGTTTATTAAGACAACAAGGGGCATATGGTGGCCCATGCCTGTGATTCCAGATCCTCAGGGGCTGGAGGCATGAAGACTACATATTCAAGGTATGATTGGATGCATTTATTTGGGGACCTTGTTTCAAAGTAAAAGAAGGGACTTGGGATGTAGGTCAGTGGTAGGACATTTGCCTAGCATGTGTGAGACTTTGGAGTCAATACTTGCTATGGAGATGATAGATAGATAGAATTTCCTGCAACGTTAAGCCTTTTATGCTCTTTGATATAGCTCTGACACTCTGAATAAATGGTCTATTATAAAATTCCTGGGGAGAAGCATTGGTGATTTATATTAAGGTAAATTCCAAAGGTGTAATATTGGATATTAAAATTTAGAAATATAGAGGGATATTGTGTGCTTAAATGTTAGGTGAGAAAACGAATGGAAGAGAAAAAACAAAACAAACAACCAAAACCAAACTTGCTTTTTGAGGTAGGGACTTTGAGGCCTTTGAGGTCCAGGTTGATCTTGAACTCACTATGTAGCTGAAGATGACCTTGAACTTCAGATCCTCATGTCCTCCCTCCCAACTGCTGAGATTCCTGGTGTGTGCTTCCATATGCTGCATCCAAACATTTTGACTTGAGTAATTAATTGAGATAAATAATATAATTAATTGGGATGGGGAAATCTTTGGACCTACCATGTTTGGTATGTCCAGGAAGATTCTGAGTGTATGTTGGAAGCTTGACTCTGAAGTTCAGGAAAGAGAGTTAGGATGAAGATGTAAATTTGGGAATTGTCAGTGCAAAGATATTTATGGGACTGGATGAGATCATCTAGGGATGGGATGGAAATAGAAAGGAGAAGAACGCTGAGGATTGGACTCTGGAGAATTCCATCTTCTAGAGGTCTAGTGAGGAAGGGTGCCAACCAGTGAGGAAGGGTGCCAGTCAGTGGGACCCAGGGCTTATTACTAGGAGAGTTTTTGAAGATACTGTTTATTGGTTCTTTTTAGCGTGTTTGGGCTTTACACAGGTAATTCAGTAGGATTGTTTATAATGAGAGGGGGAAATGTAGACTTATGTGGGATGGATAACAGGGAAGGTAAGGGAGTTAGGATTGTGTGTAACAAAGTCATGTCTAAGAATGGATTAGTAGGGGGCCTCAAGAAGACCTGTAGGAGAATATCTCAGGTCCTGCTTTTGTCCCTGAGTGAGGTTCAAGATATCTTGAGTGGAAAGAATTTGGGCCAAACATAAAGATGGGGAGACTATTATGTATCAGAATGAATGAGAGTAGAATAGAAAAGGCTTGACAGGCTATAGAAGATGGTCTCTTTTGAAGTCTGATGTGCTAAGGCAAGAGGGGCATAGTGAGGGTCTGGCCTGAAAAAGTAAGAGACTGAGCTCTAGAGATATTTGAAAAGGATGAGTTGGAAGTTTAAGATTGACTGGACATAGGTGATGAGCAAAGAACAGAGGCCTGTGTGCTTTAAGAGCCATATAATCATGTTAGGGTGATTTTGAACTTTTTCCTTATTTTTGAGAAATTCACACATGTGTACAGTAATAAATGATCATACCTACCTCTCCTTTCACCATTCAATTCCCATATCCTTCTAATATGTCCCCTTCCACATTTATATCCTTTTTTATTGACGACTCACCAAGTCTACCCATATGTGGGTGACTGTTGGTCTGTTAACTATAATGTGGGAAAGCTACCAGAAAAGGAAACCATGAACAAGTAAATCTTCCTCCTCTCTCCTCTTTTTCCTCTCCCCCTTCCCCTCCCCTCCCCTCTTCTCTCCTCCCCTCTCCCCTCCTCCTCCTCCTCCTCCTCTTCCTCCTTCCCCGACCTCATGAGTGCTTGGGTTACAGGTTTGAGTCATCCTGTGCTGTGCTAGGGATCAAACCCACGGTTCTGTGCGTGCAAGATAACCACCTTACAATGAATGGAGTCACATGCCATCTCTGCGATGACTCCTTCCTCATCTTTTCTTTTCCTTTTTTTCTTTGTTGCAGTGCTGAGAACACAGGGCATAGGGCTTTGCACATGGCAGGCAAATGCTCTATCACTGCACTAAACCCTCCAGTTTCTGTCAACCATTCTAGGCCACAACTGGTAAGGAACGGATAGCTTGATTTCACAAACTTCGTTCTGTATCTTGACTGGATAATAAAAAATTTAACAAAAACGTCTAGTGAATTGGCTCTTCAAATCTTAAAAGATAGCTAATTAGCCGATGAATGTGTTTCTGTTTGTACAAAGGCCTGTAGCAGAAGCCAAATGATCTAATGAGATCAGCTCAGACATCAGATTTTGATGGCCTGCCAGGTGAATATTGACACGACTGCATTTATTTATGAGGTTGCTGGTCATTTGAATTGCCCTGTGAGGGCTTGAGTTATTTTACAGCGCCATTCTCTCCTGCTTAACTAAATGACATTAATCTTCCCCTTCAGATAGCAGGGACTGTGGGCCAAGTAGAGATTTCTGTGAGCTAAGGACGATGCTTTTAGTGACTGGTGTGTGTGTGAGTGCTTTGCCTGAAAGACCTGGAGCTCTTCCCACTCCTGAGAGACTTGTGAGATCCTGACTGGGGTTCACAAGGTGGAACAGCCTTGCTTAAAATTGCTTAAGGAAAAAGAGTGGAAAAAAAACAAACCCTTTCAGGAGCTTATTTATCTAAGCACTCATTACCATACAATCGTTTTCCTACCCTGGTTTGAACTGTTGTATTTCCTTGAAAGGAATTATTATTATTGCTTTAAAACTCTCAAATTTGGACTTTCCCAGCAAGCATTCTCTCTGAAATGAGTCCAAGTTCAAAAGCCTTACTACACATCTCATTTTATGTACTCTCTGAATTGCTATGTTAAGAGTACCAACCACTTAAATCCAAAGAAAAGTTTGCTTCTCTCTCTTGGCAAATTCTGCTCAGGATGGTACATATTTAGGTGAATTTAATAAATATTAGACTAGGAGAAAACTTAGACATTGTCTGTTCTGTTCCTCTCACTTTCAGATGAGGGAGCAGAAAGAGTAAAGAGGTGAGGTATTTGGCCAAGTTCATACATCTGATGGATGACAGTGGTGCCAGGAGCTAGCCCCTCCTCTCTGTTTGTTTGGTTTATTGCTGGCAATGCTAATTTTGTGTGCCAGTTACTTTTGTGTCAGATTGGTACAAGCTAGGGGTTATCTTGCAAGAGAGAACTCCAGTTGAGAAAATGCCTCCATAAGACTGGCAGTAGAGGACAACGACAGGAGGACCGGAGCCATTACAAGGTCCCTTCAATTATTGGAGGTCAGGCCTCTATCCCCGCCTTCACAAGAATAGAATCGCCAAGGCCTTCTATACTTAGAGAAGGGAGGAGATGTCAGAAGCAGCCCTGCATATACACTAAAGGCCTAAAATCAGCCATAGGCCTAAAATCAGCAATAGGCCTGACATACATGCATGCTAACACAAAGTCTTGGGTCTCTGTGGAAAACACTGAAAACAGAAGGCTATAGGCTATTGTAAACAGGCAGCTTCTGTGGAAATTTACTAGACCTAGTAGTCATAGGTCTTATAAATAGGCAACCTTGGTGGACAGTACTAACTTAGATAAGGACAAGTGAATCATAGGCAGAGCCATAGTGACCTGTCCCCTGAACCTACACCCAGCTGATACCCTGTTCTGAAAGGTATCTGTACTCCCCCTGAACACCTATGCTCCGGTGCCATTCCCTTCCCCACATCCTGCTTTTTTGTGTTTATGACCCCTGTGTAAATAAGTAAATTATGATGTGATTTAAATAACTAAATAAATAAAAGAAAAAAAAAAAGAAAAGAAAAAAAAAAAGACAGTAGATACATTTGGAGGGCATTTTCCTGATTAAGGATTGATGTGGAAGGCCACTAATGGGCAGTGTCATCCCTAAGCAGGTGATCCTGGGTTAAATAAGGAAGCAGGCTGAGCAAGCCATGGGAGCAAGCCATGGCATTCCTTCATGATCTCTGCTTCAACTCTTGTTTTCATGTTTCTGCCCTGCTTGAGTTCTTCCCTTGGCTTCTCTCAATGATGGATTATGATCAGGATGTTAAGCCCAATAAATGCCCTACAAATTACCTTTACTTATGGTGTCTTTGTCATAGAAATACTAAGATACTTTGGTTGCTCCATTCAAGAGATGTTTGTCAGAATTTTTTTCAACAAAGAAGCTGTTCTTTTCCTTATGGGATTGGTAAGTACTATGGGATTGGAAATATTTTGGCCCTGTATCTATTTTCTTTCTAAACTTTGACTATTCCCCATGGGTACTTCTTGGTTGGATTAATTTTTACTATTACGCTTACCAAATGGCATATTCTAATTCTCTCATTCTTCCTTGGTTGGAATTTCACTGAAAAGAAGTTCTTTCTTTCCTTGGACTCATGGTTTTCTATTTATCCAATGGTTTATAATGTCATAATGTATGTCCATTCCTACCTTTTCCCCACTTTAAAGACAGGGTCTCATGTAGCCAGGCTGGCCTCAAGCTTGCTATGTATCTGAGGAGGGCTTTGAACTTCTGATCCTCCTGCTTCCATCTCCTGAGTGCTGGGATTATAGGCATGTGCCACTATGCCCAGTTTAAGTGATGCTGGAGGTTGAATGCTGAGTTCTGTGTATCTTACACAAGCACTCTGCCACATGACCTGCTCTGTACATCCACAGTCTTCATCCCTAATTGTTTTGAGGAACAGTTTTCTATAAACATTGGAGCATCTTATATTCTCACTAGCAACATGCAAGGGTTTCTGCTTCCTTAGCTCTTTGCCAACTCTATTATAGCTGGTCCTAGAGAGGGGGATATATAGTATTTTTGTTTTTTGGCTAATGTCATTGAGTATCTCTAAATGTACCCTACTGACATTTCTGCATATTTATTGCAGGCAAAAATAGCCAAACCTTTTTAATAGGGTTGTTAGTCCTTTTGGCATTAATTTGTGGTATTCTTCATAGATTCCAGGCATCAGGTCCTTATCAGAGACACGGCTTGTGGATTTATTCTTACTCTGCAGAGTTTATTTTCATTCTTGAAGGTCTTTGATGAAGCAAGTATTTTTAATTTCAATGTAGTGCAATCTGGCTGTTTTTCTTTGTTGCTACGTTTTTAGTGCTGCACCTAAGACATCACAGACGAACACAAGGTCACAGAGCTTGCCCTGGTGTTTTATTTGGAGTTATGCTTTAGCGCATACATTTTGAATTTTATCCATTGTGAACTGATATTTTTGTAAGTTATTTGCTAAGGGTCTCGTCTTACTCCTTGGCAAGTAGATATTCACACTGAAGAGAATGGTAGCCTGCCCTCTCCATTTTTTCTCCAACTTTTCTGAAAATTTCTTAAAATTTAGACTAGTCCAGTGCTTTGAGCCTTTTCTTCCCAGCCATGGAAATAGGCATTTTTCCAAGAAACCCTGGTTGCTTTTATTGAAGAATGGTATTCAGAAACCAGTATTTAGATTGGTGGTGTATTTAAGTACTGAAAAATGTTATTCTCTGCACTGCAAAATTTTTTAGTGGAAGTTGTGCTGCATTATCCTTTCCTCCGGGTGAGCATTATGCCTAATTTAATGTTTTTGTTAGGCTGTTTTGTAAAATTAATTTTTCAGCTAGAAAATGTGGATTATTAACTTTTTTCTTAGGAACCAGATCTTCTTATTTGCCTCTATGTCTAACATTAAAAGAAGGGCTTATTTATCCTTTTCTTTATGAATATGTGTCTGTATGAATATATGGTACTATGCTTGTGTGTATATGTGTGCGTGCATGTGTGTGTGTGTGTGTGTGTGTGTGTGTGTTGTATGTGTGCCTGTAGATACCAGAAGATGATAAAATCCCCTGGAGCTGGAGTTACACGCAGTTGTGAGTTGTCTAATGTGGGTGCTGGGAGCTGAACTCTGCTTCTTTGGAAGAACCATCTTTCCAGAGCCTCTGATCAGCATTTAGAAAAATACTTATTTATGTTCGAGATTATAATATAATGTAATTACATTATTTACCCCTTCCCCTTTCTCCCTCCAAACTTTCCTTTCTCTCTTTCAAATTCATGGCCTCTCTCTCTCTTTAAATTTGTTAACACACACAGATGTTTATACATATTATTTTAAGCATAACTGGTTCAGTCTGTTCAGTGTTACTTAGATGTATGTTTTCAGGACTGAGCATTCAATATTGTATAATCAACTGGTGTGCTCTTCCCTGGGGAAGATGATTTCTCCCAGTCTTAGCCTTCTCTAGCTTCCTGTAGTTCATTGTGTAGGACTGAGGTTTCCCCGGTCTCTCTTGCCCTTTGGCATGTCTGTTGTTGCTGTTTTTGTCCAGCTCATGTTCAGGCAGTCACGATGGTGTGACTTTATGGGGGTGGTTTCTGACATTTCTAGAGGACACAGTCTAACAGCAGACACCCTGATCCTCTGCCTCCTAACAACCTTTCTGCCCTCTCTTCCACAAGGTACTTGAGCCCCAGGTGTGGGAGTGTTTTGTAGATGTATCCATTGGGACTCAACTCTGCATTTTGATTAGTTGTGGTTTTCTGGTGTAAAGAGAAGTTTGCTTAATGAGGGATGAGGGCCACCCTTACCTGTGGGCAGAAGAAGAAATGCCTAGGATGTAATTAGGGATTACATATGCGTGTACTCTCTTCTTTCCTGCCCTTCTTCGGTCATGTATGAAATGGATGAAGCCATGAGTACTCGTGGTTGGGCCTTTGGTTTTATTCCATTGGTCTTTGTGCCAGTTTATATCGATTTTTATTATAATGCCTTGGTAATATAGCTTAAAGTCTGGCATGGTAATCCCCTCTATTGTTCTCTTTGCTTAGGATTGTTTTGGTTATTAAGGGGGTGTCTTTTGTAGTTCAATGTAAAGTTTAGGATATTTTTCCTATTTCTGTGCAAAATGAGATGAGGATTTTAATTGGGATTGCATTGAATTTGTCAATAGCTTTTGGTGAAATGGTTCATCCATTTCATACATGACCGAAGAAGGGAAAGAAGAGAGTACATGCATATGTAATCCCTAATTACATCCTAGGCATTTCTTCTTCTGCCCACAGGTAAGGGCGGCCCTCATCCCTCATTAAGCAAACTTCTCTTTACACCAGAAAACCACAACTAATCAAAATGCAGAGTTGAGTCCCAATGGATACATCTACAAAACACTCCCACACTTGGGGCTCAAGTACTGTTGTGGAAGAGAGGGCAGAAAGGTTGTTAGGAGGCAGAGGATCAGGGTGTCTGCTGTTAGACTGTGTCCTCTAGAAATGTCAGAAACCACCCCCATAATGTTGTACCATTGTGACTGCCTGAACATGAGCTGGACAATGTTTTTTTTACAATGTTAATTCTACCAATCCATGAGCATGGAATCTCTTCCCATTTTTCTAGTGTCTATCCCTACTTCCTTCTTCAGAAGTTTGAAGTTTTCATTGTGGACATCCTTCCCTTCCTCGGTTAGTTTTATTCCTAGATATTTTATTTTCTTTGAGACTGTAGTGAATAGGAGTGTACCCACGATCTTTTCTATGTTTATTGGTAGTGTGCAGACAAGCTATCGATCTGTGCAAGTTGACTCTGTGTCCTCACTCATTGCTAAAGTTGTTTATTGTTTCTAAATGTTTTCTGGTAGAATTTTTGGGATCTCTAAGATATAGTTGTACATCATCTAAAAATAGGGGTAGTTTGATCTTTTCTTTTCCCATTTGAATCTAACTCCCTTCTCCTGCCTTTATCACTCTAGCTTGTACTTCTAGCACAGAATCAAAGAGGAGTGGGTTGGTGGACATCCCTGTCTCATTCCTGAGTTCAGTGGAATTACCCCAAGCTTTTCTCCATTTAGGATTATGATGCTGTGAGTTTCTCATGTGTAGCTTTTGTTATACTGAAGTGTGTCCTCTTAGCCTTACATTCGCTAGGACTTTTACCAGCAATGCATAGTGGGTTTTGTCTGTTGAGATGATCATGCAATTTTTGTCAAGTCTATTTATATGGCTTATTTGTTGACTTGAGTGTGTTGAACCAAATCCACATTTTAGGGATAAAGCTGAGTTGCTCATGGTAGATGATCTTTTTGAGGTATTTCTGTATTCTGTTCACAAATATTTTATTGAACATTTTGAATCTATGTTCATCAGGAATAATGGCCTGTAGTGTTCCCTCCCTCCCTCCTCCCTCCTCCCTCCCTCCCTCCCTCCCTCCCTCCCTCCCCCCCCCCCCCCTCTCTCTCTCTCTCTCATTGTTGTGTTTTTACCTGGTTTGGTATTAGAATACTATTGGCTTCATTGAAGTAGTTTGAAACTTCATTGAAGCACTTCTGTTTCTGTTTTTAAAAATAGTTTAAGAATGATTGGCTGTTGATCTTTTTGAATGCCTGGTAGAGTTCTGCTGTGAATCCATCTGGTCTTTGCCATTTTTTTTTTTTTTTTTTGTGTGTGTGTGTGTGTTTTTTTTAAAACTGTAAGGCTTTTTATTATTTTAATCTCCCATTTGTTATAGGCCTGCTTAGATTGTTGACTTTTTTTTTTTTTTTTAGTTTTAGATTTTCCAGCTTCATGATGTATAGGTTTTTAAAATGTTCTCTTATAGCTAGCTTTGGTGGTGTATACCTTTATTCCTAGCACTCAGGAGGCAGAGGCAGGCATACTTCTGTGAGTTTGAGGCCAGCCTGGTCTACATAGTGAGTTCCAGGACATCCAGGGTTATATAGAGAGAGACCCTGTCTTAAAAACACCAAAAAAAAAAAAAAAAAAAAAAAAAAATCTCTTATACTATTCTGAATTTCTTTTTTCTTTTTTGTAATGTTTTCTTGTTCATTTCTGTTTCTGTTGAGTTCCCTCT
This sequence comes from Mastomys natalensis, assembly GCA_021653895.1. Taxonomy (NCBI): domain Eukaryota; kingdom Metazoa; phylum Chordata; class Mammalia; order Rodentia; family Muridae; genus Mastomys; species Mastomys natalensis. The sequence goes on along the minus strand of JAJTUV010000220.1, from coordinate 570,443 downwards.
CTCTTTTGGTGAGTTGGGCTAAGTGTTTGTATTCGGATTTGGTTTGTTTTTATTTTAAAAAATTTTGAGTTGCATCATTAAGCTAATTATTTGTTCTCTCGCAAATAATGTCCTCTTCTGCTTTTGTGCCACATGGATTGCATTATTCTATTCTTTCCCTGTCTCTAAAAATCTGTTTCAACTCTACACACACACACATGAGAGAGACAGAGAGACATAGAGAGACAGAGAGAGAACTGGAATCCACATAGAAGATAAAAATGCACTATTTGTCTGAGTCTGGCTTATTTTGCTTAGCATAGTGATCTTTTTCTAACTATTTTCTTACAAATTTCGTTTTTCTATATGGTTGAAAAAAATCTCATTGTATGTGTGCACCACACGTACTTTATCCATCCGTTGACAGCCATCCAGGCTGGTTTCATTTCTTAGCTGTTGTGAATTGTGCAGCAATTTAGTGTTTGCATCTTTAGTTAGGCCTCCCCCCACCCCATGCATTTATTGTGTCTACCCAGGAATAATAGTCATCTATTTTGACTCTGTTTTGAGGAAGCACCCTGCACACTGACTTCCGCAGTGACAGCTCCGGTCTATAACCCTGCCAGCAGTGAATGGGGGTTCCTCCTTCCCCACATCCTTACCAGCATTTGCCATTTGATTTCTTGATGATAGCCATCCTGACTGGGGCGAGATGGAATCTAAAAGCAGTTTTAACTTGCATTTACTTTATGGCTAAGGCTTTTGAACCCTTTCCCAGGTACTTGTTGGCCATTTGTGTTTCTGCATTTGAGAACTGTCTGGTTTATCAGTCCACCTATTGATGGGTCGTAATATGTAGTTTTGAGGTGCTTTATATATTTTAATTAGCTACTGTCATGTCCAATGTCATACAGTGGCTTCATGAAGCCTGTTGAAGGTATTAATGGGCATTTAAAAATACTATCTTGATTTCTTTACAATTGCTTTGATTCATTTCAGGTGTTTCTTTGTAGACGCTTTCTCAGAGGGTGGTGTCTCCAGGTTATTATGAATGAGGTGCAGAAAAGCACGTGATTACTTTCTACTTGCTTATTTTACTTTTATTAATGTGAGGCAGGAGAATTTGAAGCTACATATTTAAATTTTTATGTTATGCTTCTATCAGTCGGTGCTAATTCAAACAACTACTTGGAAATGTATCTGCACAATCCCCCAAGTGCCTCTAGGAAAACTTGCTCAATAAAATATGAAGACATGGTCTTTTTGCAAAATAGTGAAGACTATGCAAAACCTTAGATAAGGGAATTGGAAAGCAGATGCAATAACTAAAGCATATTTCAGAAGCATTTTTAGTTCTTTTAGTGCAAGGGTTGGCAAATTAGTTTTGCCTTTTGGGTCAGCAGGTTGGTCTTAACTCTCCAACCCAACTGCTCAGAACAGAGGCCAACCACAGGCTGTCCATACACAGGCGAGCTTGGCTGTGTGCTGGTAAAACTTCACGGAGACAGGCTCCTGAATTTTCACTCTGTCCCATCGATTGTCAGCTCTTACTGTTGAACAGATCTCTAGGAATTCCATGTTTGAAAATCCCAGAGAAAATAAATTTAAAGTTACCTGGGTGGTTTCAAGCAATAAATTTAAAGTACGAGAAAGATCTGAATCAGCAAGAAGGGGAATTGTTACCTCATTTGAAAAAAGATATATTTCACCAAATAATCCAGGAATGAGAAAAAAAATTCAAAATTTCTTTCTTTTTGGTATCTGGAACTATTTCTTTTGAAATCAATAAACAAAACCAGTCAAAGAAGTACTTTTTTTTTCTTTCTGATTTGTCCCCAGAGATGTGCCCCCACTGATTTCCGGTCTCTCTCCTAGTCATCTGTACCTCTCCCCCTCCATCTGTCACCTGACCCTCAACCCCCTTCTCCTCCTCATCCCTCTCCCACCCAGTTCTTTCCCTCCACCCACTTCTGATATCTATTTTATTTCCTGTCTGGGTGGGATTCAAGCATTCCCCTTGTCATTAGAATTACCTCTGGTCATGAGCTGTGTGAGGTGAAATGACTGTGTCTGAGAAGCAAGGAGGCTCTGGCTTCTACGTGGAGTGCTCGCCATGTTGCTTTCAGGTGCTTTTTCCATGGTGGCTTAAAGGTGCATTGTCCTACTCCACTGTCCTTAGACAGGAGAGACCTGGACAATAAAGCTGTACTATCTAAGATATATTCTAAGATAGATCGTTGTGCTATTGCTGGGGAGGGGGAAAACTCTTGATCCTTTTCTTCTTGAAGGAGAGAACTCAGTTGAGACACAGGAAGTTTAAGCAAAGTTTAGTTAATAAAGTAAAATAAAGCAAATATTCCAAAGAGAGTAGTAGGTTTTTGTTGTAGGTGTCAAAAAATTTTTTTTTTACGATTATTTATAAGGTAGTAGTGGCATATTCATGGAGCAAGGTGACCCTTTTACCCTTCCAAATCCTGCTGAGCTGGGTCTCCCCTGCAGGCTATTTCTTGCCATGATCCTCTAGAAAAGCCTACAAAAGGAAGGGAGATCAAAACAGGTAATAAAGGTGTACACACGTGTGTGAGAATGTCCTGGTGCCTTAGTTTTTGATGTAGTGAGGAAAATTTATCAGACATTTAACTACATGAAGGACATTTAACTACAAATCGACGTTCTGATGACTAGGAGATACTGCCCAAGATACAGTCGAACTTTTCTTGACTACTTTGATACTTAGTTTTCTTGAGACTGCCCTGTATCCCATAATAGAGCTCACGAATGTCGGGTTAAAAAAGACATTCTCTTATTTTTAAAAATGAGATTTTTATCATGAAAGCTGGGGCCAGGCGTTTATAATAGCTTGTGGGGCTTTAACAGCAAGAGCAGGATTTGGGCTGTCTTCTAGATCTTCAAGCCCCACCCCTCACATCTACCTTCCCTTAGCTTCTGTTATGTTTGCTCCCACAAGATTGCCCCTCACAGGTAATAGTTGGCTGGGAAGATGCTTTCGTCATTGGGCTGTTGCTCTGTGGCTATGCTCACCCAGGGCCTGAAAAGCTAATTAGAAGGCAGGCAGGCTAGGGTAAGGCTGGTTGAGGGATGGGCTCTGCCTTTGGATCACTGAACCAGGAGGCTTGCTTGATGGAGGATCCCCATATCTTAAGGAGGATTCCCATATCTTAATAAGAGGACTGGTTGTTGTGCACATGGACTCACATTACCTATGGTAATGTACATAAGACCTGCCTAAGACTGAGCCAATAAAAAAAAAAAAAAATTCAAGCATGGAGGGGCAAGGGCTCCTGAGGCGCCACTGCCAGCTAAGGAGCTACCAGAAGTTGATGGCTACTGGGGAATGGAGAATTATTTATTTTTTCTTTTCTTTTTCTCTCCTCCCTTTCTTTTGAGACAGGATTTCTCTGTATCCTTGCTGTCCTCTGTTGACTTGGCTGACCTTGAACTCTGAGATCCACCTGCCTATGCCTCCGGATTGCTGGGATTAAAGGTGTGGACCACCATGGCCTGGCTGAGAACTACTTGTTTATTAGTGTGGTCATTGGTAATTTCTCTGTGTCCCAGTAGATGACCCCACACCCATGTGCACATGACAGCACTAACTGGAGTCAGTGGATTAAACAAGTAAACAAAAAATTATAAAAAGAGGACATGAAATTGGGGGAGATACAATCTGGGGTTCTGGTGGGGATGGAGTTAGAGGTGGGAGAGTGAGGGGTGGGTGTGATCAGAGACACTGTATACATGTATGAGATTTCCAAGAACAATAAAATTAAGAAAAGAACATAGGTGGGAGATGGTTGTTATTTAAATTACAGCTCAATTATAATTATAAACTGTTGTGATAGTCTTTCTTTTTCCAAAATAACACTTTCACTATAAGAACTAAAGAAAGAAAGGAAGGAAGGAAACAAAGAAGGAAGAAATTAACTAAGAAAGCAAGAGGAGGGTTCTTTTTAGTGGAACTTCGTGAGCAATGTCTTCTACCTCCAGACTCCCTTGTAGGTGCTTAAAGGAGTTGAGAAAGATTTGCAGAGGAACCACTTCTTGTGTCTATACTTTCCATTATTTTCTGTGAGTTCAGCCCTGATCTAGACTGTACAGAGAGCTTTGGGTCCTCAGGTTTGCAGTCTCTTTCTTCGACTTCCCTGGAGAGTGAGTCTCAGGTCTCTGGCTGCCTGAGGGACTTTCTGGCGGATGGAGTTGAGTGTGGGGAGGGAGGAGGCAGAGCAACCCTTGCAACAGAAACTTCCACCTTACCCGCCTTGTTCTCTTCCTCTCTTCTCATTGCTGTCACCGCTGTGCTGGAGCCTCTCAGCTTGCTTTCAGGTACCTTGTCTCTGTGAGCTCACGTTTCCCTGCATCGCCTCTTCTCCCAGTAGTTCTAAAACCATATCATCTTCCTCGTGCACATCATTGGCATCTCTCACTCTTGGATCTAATGCACTTTTTTTTTTTTCCCAAGAGGAGACCATCAAGCCTTAGCAAGGTTCGCAGTGACCAACAAGACAATGGCATTGTTCCTTTTGATCAGAGAGAATTATCCCACTTTTTGTTTTTTTTTTTAGTTTATTTCACATGCTATTCATACTCACTAACAAAAACATTAAAAAATATACACATAAACGAAAGGAAGTCACTTGTAGCTCTGTCACATACTTGGTATATGTTCTAGCTCAAAAACGTACCTATCTATCCATAAGTAATTTCCATCTATAGTACTGAGCATGTTCTAGTTATTCATCTGCAACAAATACTTTCCTTAGTTAACAAGAGGGGAATATTCCTGGCTCAGAAACTATGAGCCCACATCATATTTTATTATATCCATCATTAATTTTTTTAGTGTTTTAATTCTATCTAATACTCTGCTGTTTTAGACAATATTTTTTGAGGACATACTGTCTACAGTTTTGTTTGTTGGGGAGAATTCTCACACCAGAGTTCCAGAGGCTCTCTGAATACCGCTGGACAGGGAGAAGAAATGAAGCTAAGGGAAGGGCTGTGGGGACCAAGCCTGGGGGGCCGGGGAGGGTGGTGGAACGTCAGGCATAGCACAAGACTCAAGCAGACGCTGTCAACCTTACAGAGTGTTAAGTAATTGTGAGGAGTTCTCGTGAGATGGGTGAACGAATAGCTCTGAAGACGCCAAGGTAAACGATTTAGTACTTCTAAAAGAAGGCTTTTGTGGATCCCTAGAAACCTGGAACTGTATTTCATAGCAACGGTTCTCTCCCTTTCAGCCGCTGTGATCAATGAAACAAAGGAGTATCACTCACAGGCTCAGGCCTTTGAAGATGTGATTCCCCATTTGGTAGCATTGCTTGGCAAGGTTACTGAGCCTTTAAGAGGTGGAGCCTTACTGGAGAGTGTATAGCAACCACTTTGTGGGGTGGGGCAGGGGCGGGCTCTGAGAGTTTATAGCCTTGCCCATTCCCTGTTTGCTGTTTCTTCTGCTTCCTGCCACTATTTTCTTTTGTTGCCCTGTCTCCCCACCCTACCACACAAATGAACTGTCTTATGTAAAACTGTAAGCCAGCGTAAACTCTTCTATAAACAAACAAGCAGAATACAAAATCTAAAAAAGTGCTAAAAAAAAAAAAAAAGGGCCAAAGTAATTGAATGGTACATGAATCTTTTCTTTCCCAGTAGTTTGGATGGAACTCAGAGCCTTTCGTGTGTATGCTAGGCATCCCTCTACCACTGAGCCACATCCCAGCCCTGAGTGCCTTCATAATACATTATGCCCTTTCTTCTTTCTTTATTAACTAACTAATTAACTAACTTTACATCTCAATCACAGCTTCCCCTCCCTTCTCTCCTCACAGTCCCTTCCTCTTCTCTCCCCCACCCCCTCTTCCTTTTTCCTCAGAAAAGGGAAGACCTCCTGTGTATATCAAGCTGCCTTGGCATAGCAAATCTCAGTAGGATGAGGTAGCCCAATTGGAGGAAAGGACTCTAAAGGCAGACAACAGAGTCAGAGACAGCCCCTGCTCCTGCTGCTAGGAATCCCACACAAAGAACAAGCTGCAAGACAGTTACATATATGTAGAGGGCCTATGTCTGTCCCATGTGTGCTTTCTGGTTGGTGGTTCAGTCTCCGTGAGCCCTTATGGGCCCAGGTTAGTTGATTCTATAGGTTTTTCTTGTGCTATTCTTGACCCCTCTGGCTCCTTCAATCCTTCCTTCTCTTCTTTTGCAGGAATCCTCAAACTCCGCTTAATGTTTGGCTGTGGGTCTCTGCATCTGTTTCCACCACATTATGCCCTTTCTTATGTGTGGCATCGTCTTTATCTCTACATTGCGTTAACTCTGGATGAACTCTCTAATTTGTCAGCGTGGACTCTGGTGGTCTTCCTTATCTCCTGGACGGACAGGGTTGAAGTAAGGAGGTAAAATACTTGAAAAGCTGAAACAGCCAGACAGCTAGGGAAGAAAATAAATCATGAAAACCATACTCTGGATGAGTCATCAGGTTCAGTTCGGCAGAAGCTGGTTGGGAAAGCAGAGGGAGCAGATGCTAGTGGAGAGGAATTTCCATTCTAACTGTGAGCGTCATAGAGGTTTCAATGGCAGCAAGAGTAGAATTTGGCTATCTGGAAAGCTGGGCTTTCCCCTAAGGATTCTGGATGCTTAAAGGATTCCAGGTAATTGAAACTGTTGCCTTTGCCCTGGTTATGGAGGTGAGACCATTAAACACATGGTGAAACATGGGATATTGGTTCCTTCCCACAGCATGCATGCACATGACTGAGCTATGTGGGAAAGGGATGGGAAAGAAGGTAAGCAGTTGTAAAAATTATGCAACTTTAAGTGAAGTGCAGGAATTCTGGGCCCTGGTTTCAGAGTGGGTGCTGATTGCCTATGTGTGTGTAAACTCTAAAGGAACTGTTTTCAAGAGTGACCCTTCTCCAGAGCTCTCTGTCTAGAGAGAATGTTCTAGAAGATGGTTAAGAGGGGGAAATGAGAGAGTCTGCCTGGGGAATTTTGGCAGCACAGGTTGAAGTATATTGGAATGGATCCTGTGGTGGTCCTCACTGCCTGTGTCCTGTTACTCAGGGTACCGTGGTCCTGCAGGTGCCCCACCAGCTCGGGAGCTTTGCTAACATACAGCTGTGAGGTAGGCCTGCCCTGCCATCCCTGGGGCTTCAAAAAGTGATTAAGTGGTCATGTCTCCACCCTAAACATCAACTGTGCCTATAGCAAAGCAAAGGGACTCTGAGCTTCCCCCAACCCCCACCCCGGAGACAGGGTTTCTCTGTGTAGCTCTGGTTGTCTTGGAACTTGGTCTATAGACCAGACTGGCCTCAAACTCACAGAGATCTACCTGCCTGTGCCTCCCAAGTGCTGGGATTAAAAGTTTACACCACCACTGCCTGGCTTCAGTTTATAATTTTAAGTCTAGCTTCCATTCCATAACTCTTATGCCAAAACAAAATTATTTAGGCTATTGAAGTAGATGGGTTTTGTTTTCCTTCAATTATTCACAGGCAATAATAGCATAATAATTCATTGAATATAAGAGAGACAAGCTTAGTGGGTTTGTGTGTGTGTACATGTATGGATGTGGGTACAGGTACCTGTGGAGGTCAGAGAGTCAGCATCAGGTGTCTTCCTCAATTGCTCTTAATCTTATTTTTGAGATAAAGTCTTTCTCTAAATGTAGCATTTGCCGATTTGGTTAGATGGCCTAAAAAAGAAAGGACTCTCCTGTCGTTGTCTCCTCGACACTGTGATTACAGGTACACGTCTGGCTTCCTCGCACGAGCACTAGGGATTGACTCTTGGTATACATCAGCCACTTTACCAGCTGAACTGTCTCTTCAGATTCAGGTTTGGTTTTTTTAAAAGAAAGAAGGAATTTGTAGAGTTACAATACATAAATTTCACTAAAATACCCACTATTAATTCACAGGGCATTTCTCTGAAGTCTCTGTTATGAGAACTGCATAGAGGTCATGTGATGATTTCATTGTATAATTTAAAACTGTTGTTTCTCATTTACCAGTCACTATTTCTTCTCCTTCTCCGCCTTCCTCCTCCTCTTCTTCCTTTTCCTCCTTGCCCTGTCTTCCCATCTTAGCCTTCCTACAAGCCATTCCTTTTTTTATTATTTATTTTAGTTTTGCAGTGCTGAGAACAGAACCTAGGGCCTTGAACGTATTAGACAGGTAGCTATACAACCGAGCTGCATGCCCAACTCTTAAGTTTTCTGAAACGGGGTCTTGTGTTTGTAGCTCAGGCTGCCTTTGGACCCTCTGTCTCTATCTCCTAAGTGGGTCACCACCATGCCCGGCACCCTAACAGCAGTTTCTTACTGGAATAATTTTAACTATTTATAAGAGCTTTTTGAGACAACCAGTATTGTTTTTATTTTCACATATAAAGTGAGATAAAGTCCCCCAGGGTTGAACTTATTGGCTCCAAGAATTATCAGAGAGGAATCTTAATTTTCCAGAAAAGGAGGAATGTTCTTTGTGGTTTTTTTATCCCATTTTCAGGAAAGAGAGAAAAAAAATTGACATTACCCCTTTCTTTTCTATAAAGACAAAATATACCCAGTAGGCACTTTTTTGTGTGTGCTATTCAATAGCTTCTGAAAATACACTTTTTTTGAGACAGGGTTTCATATTGTCCACAGAAGTCTTGAACTTGATATGTAGCTGAGGATGGCTTTGAACTTCTGATGCTCTTACCTCTATTTCCTGAGGGCTGAGATTACCAATGTGCATCACCACACCTGGGTTTTGTGCTCTTAGCAGCTGAGCCTTCTGTCTAGCTCATAGCTGTCTGTAACTCTAATGTCAGGTGATCCAAAGCTCTCTGCTGGCCTCTATGGGCACTGGGCACACACATGGTACATTCAGGCAAACACTCATCTACATAAAATAAAAATAAAATCTAAAAAAAAAGAGACAACTTTCCCCCACCTCAGTGATTTCATGTCCTGCTAACAAAGGCAGCTTCTGTCAGCCAGTTTTCCCCATCTGTGCGTGCTTGAACCCTGTTGTTTTGGTACCTCAGGTCTCTGAGATCTCAGGCAGTTTCACCTTTGCCCCATCTCACCATTGGAGTGCTGGGATTACATAATATATAGTATCATTTCATCATTGGAGTGCTGGGATTACACATAGTATATAGTATCATCTCACCATTGGAGTGCTGGGATTACACATAGTATATAGTATCATCTCACCATTGGAGTGCTGGGATTACACATAGTAATATAGTATCATCTCACCATTGGAGTGCTGGGATTGCAGATACATACTATATAGTATCTTGGCTTTTTAAGTGTGTGTTCTTTGATCAGGCTTGTTGGGCCTCATAATTATTTTTTCTTTCTTTTTTAAAAAGCTTTAAAAAATTTTTATTTATTCACCATTGCTCTCTTCAGACACCCCAGAAGAGTGCATCAGACTCCATTGCAGACATTTGTGAGTCACCATGTGGTTGCTGGGAATTGAACTCAGACCTCTGGAGCAGCAGTCAGTGCTCTTAACCACTGAGCCATTTCTCCAGCCCCACATAATTAATTTTTACACATGGAATAACTTCAGAGGGGAGCCTGTACTTTGATACCCACTTATAGGCATAGTATAATAAAGCAATGTACTGCATAGATGAAAAATGTCTCACTTCCGGTATTTGAAACATTATAGCAACGGGAAGATTTGGGGCAATGGTGACATGTTCAAGAAAGGTCCCTTCTAACCCCTGTGGGAGTACAACCATGAGGGAATTAAATGACTGTGTAAAATGCCATTTCCAGTTCTTCTCCGAGAATAGAATATTTGTAGGCCACGGCTCCAGGCACACTAAATGCTTCACTGCAGAGCAAAATGTTGGTCTCACAGTGGCTCTGTTTCTTTAAGGGTTGATGAGGGGACATGTACTTAACTGGTCCTAAGAGATTGTGTGGCTCCCCAGGTAGATGAAAGGTTATACCTTTTGTCAAAAATCAAATTTCATGAAATTATTCACTCACTCTGCAAGCAGACAAACTGGAAATATAGGTAGAGCAGAAAAACAATCTTTTCTTCTTAAGGTTCCATGGAAAAGAAAAATCTTCATTGCCAGTGGCCCTAAAGTGAAAAATTAAATTGGGAGATATGAAAGAGATTAGGAGACACGAGCAGGTTTCATGGGTTAGAAATACGGGGCGCTGCATTTTAATCTGGAAAGTACTGAGAATAGGTCTGAGAGAGACACAGTAATCCTTAGTTTGAGTGTGCACCAGGTCGGATACTCTGGCAGACCTCTCTCTCTCTCTCTCTCTCTCTCTCTCTCTCTCCTCTCTCTCTCTCTGTGTGTGTGTGCGCATTTGTGCATGTACAAAGGGTGTGTTTGTCTAATCAAAGAGAATGTAGTTTAAAACCACTAGTTAGGGTTTTCCCAAACTTAACAAGGTGGGATTTTAAATTTGTCTCTGGTCCAGCTTCCTTGTGTCGCACAAACGGTGGGGTGGCCTCCTGAAACACAGGTAAGTGTAAGCTTAGGGTCATACTGGTAGACACTGGATGAGTAATCTAACTTTTTTCGTCCCTTAGGTCTCTGGACTGTGGATAACAAGAATAGTTGCTGCCTTACAGGGTGGCTTTGGGAAGGCTAGATAAATGTCCTAATATGTGAGTTAATATATGCATATGCTAATATGCAAGGCAGTCAGCATGATTGTAACACACTGTGCCATCAGTCCCACGTGTAAATACTTGGAAATATTTTCTATTATACAAGTAGGAGCAAATACAAATCTACTTTTATAAAAATGATAGCTCATAGATCCGTATTATGTCTATGTATATATATGTATGAAATATATAGTTTCCTTTGTTTATAAAAAAGCTTTTTTGAACTTAAAGATACATGGATTATTTCATAATAATAAAGAACTCTTTTTCATTTTTAAAAAGTTGCATAATATTCCACTGTTTGGATGTAAATAACTCAGATGCTCTTTTTCTCTTGATGGGTATTTATTAGGCTGTTTGAAATCTCTCCTAAACTGTGTGATGTTTTTAAGTCTCAAATACTGGGTGAAAACCGTCTCTGTGAAATGTTTCTCTAACATGGTCCACAGGATGGAGGAAATTTCTTGAATCCTCTCTTGATCCCTTCCTTGTTTCTGGTAGTAAACTATAGCCTGCTTGTGTCCTATGGAGTTTGTGTTTTGTATTATCAGCTTCTATGGAATCAAATTGTTATCTGCTTCTACCATGGTGGCGTGGTACTAAAAAACAGCCATTAAGGAGAGCTTGTAGACACAACCCAGAATGGACCCCTTTCCCAGTAGAGTGTCAACTCACCAGTAGAGGGCGCTCTTCTTTTGGGAAAAAAATATCTTAGGCAAGAAAATTTTAACTTAAAACCCAGGCCTGGACTGTAGTGTTCCTCTTCTCTGTAGGTAATTGGTGTGCCTTTCCACCAAAGATCTAGGGATCGAGCACTGCTGCTTGAGGCTGCCTAGTTGTGGGGAGGAAGAGAGTCTGGCATCCTCCTAGGGCTTTAGGGGAAGGCCTGTGGTTTCATCCAGACCAGGGTTTCATGGTCCTGACCCTCCCCTGTGTTGTAGTATTAGAAGCCAAAAGCATATCTCAGGTCATGTTGGGGTATATTCCCTGAGGTTCACTTATAAAACATGTTAATAGCGAATTTTACCCTGTTGGTGAACTCCTGTAGGTGTAAGAGGGTACATGTGAAAATTCTTTTTTTTTTTTTTTTTTTTTTTGGTTTTTTTTGGTTTTTTCGAGACAGGGTTTCTCTGTGTAGTCCGGGCTGTCCTGGAACTCGCTCGGTAGACCAGGCTGGCCTCGAACTCAGAAATCCGCCTGCCTCTGCCTCCCAAGTGCTGGGATTAAAGGCGTGCGCCACCACCGCCCGGCTGCATGTGAAAATTCTTATGATCACTTTAGAGAGGAAGAGCTTAACAGTGTCTTGGGGACAGCCATTATTATTCTCTTCACTGTCTGTTGTGTTCTTCCTCCCGTCCCTGCTCAGTAAACCAAGACTCTGAGGAGTGCAGGTTGCTCAAAGTCACTCAGCAAATGTCTACACCTATCCCTCGAACTGCTCCCCCACAAACGTCTAAGTTCCTGAGCTGGAAGTCCATTGCTGACTATGTGACCCGAGTGCATCCTGTTTCCCTAGACAGCAGTGGTTCTCAACTTGTGGGTTGCAAACCCTTTGGTAAATCGGCTATCTCCAGAATTGTATTTGCATTACAATTCATAACAGTAGCAAAATTGTAGTTATGGAGTAGCAATGAAAATAATTTTATATTTGGGGAAGGGGGAGTCACCAGAACATGAGCAACTATGATAAGGGTTGCACATTAGGAAGGCTGAGAAGCACCGCCCTAGAGTATCTTTCTCTCTGCAGGCCCCAACCATTTGTCCTTGGTCTAAGAAGGCCAAGGTCACTGACTTGGCCCCAGCGAGAAAGTTTCCCCTCTATTTCTCAGTCCAATGTTCTCGAGATTGAAGGATATTCACAAATTTCGGTTTTCCACTCTTTAGGGAATATCCTGGCTAATACTGAGCAAGGCTCCCAACATGTAGGAGCCACAGGCAAACAATGTAGAATCTGCTTTCTTGAAAACGGCCTGTTCTGGTCTCTGAGTCATCCGCTCAGGTGCGCAGTGCACCGGAAGCTGGCCTGGCGCCATCCTGGGAACATTCATGGAAAGGCAGGGTGCCGGCTAGTCTTCTGCAGGCCAAAGCTGCCTTTGCTGTCTTATTTCAGATTAAGAAAGAAAGGAGCTCAGAAGGAAGAGAAAAGGTGAGGTCCCGGTTCAGATGCTAGGCAGCTGAACCCTGCGGGAACTTTTAACAGCGCCGCGTATATTCTTACCCAGCAGGGCATAGGCTAATGGAACTGATTAGGAATAACCAACTTAGATAGCCTTTTCTGTTCTTTTAAAGTTCATCACGCTGCTTTCAAACTCCACAGGCAACCTTCCAAGATTTGTGTCTGAGGACATTTTTTTTTTTTTTTTGTATAGATTGATTACCTCATTTCTATTCCTAGCGCTACACACCTGCCAAGCATTCGCCAATAACACTTGTTAGTTCAAATCTCTCTAGGCTTGCAATAAAATGACATGCAAGTTTCTAACTGGAAAGAAACGACTCATGGAACTGATGTTAAGAAGGGGTTGCAGCTGACCCATTCCCCAAGTTTCAAGAACTCACATTCATCGCTGACTTCAGTGAAGCTTGCCTTCCACCAGGATCGTCTGGAGGGCGTGCTGAGCTGGAGGGCAGAGCCCACCCAGAGCTCCTTATTCTTTATGGTTGGGGTAGGTCCTGCAGTGTTTAACAAGTTTCCTGGGGCTAATGATGTTCCTGGTATAGGGGGCTTTAAAAAATATAGGTTTAGTTATTATAAGGTTGAAAAGTCCAAGGAAACAGAAATATGGATTCTTCTCTCCCAGTTGGCTGGAGAAAGTAGTTATTCAGAGGCAAGGCGGTGAGCTATCCGGAGGTGGAGCTAGGTTCTCATTTCTCTAAGGCTTCCAACTATGTGATCCTGGCGGAGTTCCCCTCCCTTCCCATCACCTCCACTTTCTTATCTGCAAAACAGGAATCTTCTAGCTCAGAGGATTGTGAGTATGCCATAGTCAGCTTAGCATATATATGTGAATATATGTAGTATACTATGCTGCCACATACCGAGCTGCTGGGGATGTAACTCATTTGCTAGAGTGCTCGTCTCACACACAGGAATCCCTGGCATCACATAAACATGGTGTTGGTGCTGCGTGCCTGTAATCCCAGCACTCAGGAAGAGGAAGACCAGAAATTCAAGGCCATCCTTAGCAACATATTGAATCTGAAGCTAGCCTGGGCTACATGAGACCCTGTCTAAAAAAATAACCAAAACCCAAAACTAAAACAACAACAAAACCGAAAAACAAAACAAAACAATAACAACAACCAAAACCCCCAAAGAACCCCAAAACAAAACAAAACAAAACTACTATAATGAATAGCTATTCTTTAAAACATTTTTATACATATTGAAGTAGTTATGTTTACTAAAAGTAGACCAAAATAAGAATAATTAAATATAAGGCATAGGTACTTTAAATAAGTGCAAGGTGGCAGTACTTTATTAAATTTAAGATATTCCTAAAATGAAATATAGCATTTCCATTATCAGCCTTCGCTGTTCCTGAGGTTACAAGAAGTTGATCTCCGTGCACCACAGTGCCGAGGAGGAAAAAACATCAGAACAAAGATTGCATCGAGGCATGATTGGTAGCTTTTCAAGCATGAAACTTGAAACTTTCCCAGCTGTAGGAGTAGGCACAGCTGCTTCGAGTTTTAAAATTTGTTCTTGAGCTTCCCACCCCTTGCAAACTTGACTCCCTTCCTGGCCTGCCTTTGGTTAAAGCTGTGGGTCTCTAGGATGCAAATTGTATTTTCTAGGAGTAATAGCCCATTAATCCGATAATATGCACTGACTCTTTCAGATTAGATTATGTGAGATTAGCTAGGTGTTACCTCGGAAAATACAGTGCCTTGCCCTGAGGGAATAGGTCACAGCTGCCTCTGAGGAAAGATCTGGGGTGTGGGGCTCTGTGGGGACACGGACTGCCAAGGGTACTGGGTGGGGCAGGAGAGAGTGCTGGTGGGGGTTCTGCTGGCTGCCTTCTCTGACTGGAGTTCCACTTTCCAGTGCTGAGACCCTTAGATTGCCCTTGGTTTAGAATAAAGTTGTATCCTGAAAACCCGTCTTATGCGCTGAAATGGAGGTAGACGGCTTTAGCATTGGAGGTTTGCAAGCCTCATGTGTAACAGCTCCTCACAAGGCCTCTGCCTGCAGTGACACGACCACTGGTTGTGAGAAGAAACTAGACTGAGTTCTAGTAGATGGACTCATAGAGTTAAGCCTTGCTTTGGGGCATGCGGGTAGCAATAACCTAGTGAGTTCCTCTTCTCCTTTTCTAATGATGACTAAGTCACCTGAAGCAAACATTACATTAGCCTTATCCTCAAATCATAGGAAACCCCGGAGACAACTAAAGATAGGGCTTACTGCAGAGCAAGCTGCGATTTCACTTCATTTTAATAGTTTGTGCTGACTGGAAATCTTTAAAACACTGGATGTTTTTAGGGACATTTTCCTGGCTAACCTATCAGAGAGATTAGTACGTGCCACCTGCTTTCTACTTTAACAGCAAGGCACAGGAGGTTTGCTTTACCCCTGACAGTATCATCCCTTCCTTTTCTCTGTTAAGTGGGAGGTCCTAGGTAGGAGTCTGGAATTCTTTTCCAGCCCTTGGGTTTTACTGCAGGCTGGTTAGAACCTGACAGGGTTCCTGGCTCTTCAGCTAGCTCTTGGCAGCCAAGTGGCCTTTCACTTTGAATGTAAACTAATGTCCACTTGCGAGAGCCTATGAATGCTGCCAGATGAATTGGTTGATGGGGCAAAGCACAAAGACAGCGGCTAAACTGGGTCCAACTGGTCAGCTCTCCCTGTCCTCATTTGGCAGCTAGTGGTTGTGAATATAAGATGGGCAATCTCTGTGACCAGGACCCTCAGCACGAAGCTGTGGAGGCTGAGCTAGCACTGTGGCCTGGGGAGGGGGTGCAGGGGGAGGGAGTGCAGGGGGAGGGGGTGCAGGGGGAAGGGGTGCAGGGGGAGGGAGGTGCAGGGGGAGGGGGTGCAGGGGGAAGGGGTGCAGGGGGAGGGGGAAGGGGTGAGGACATGTTGGGATTGTTCTCAAGACCAAGTGCTACAATTCTGTGTCTGTATGAACAGTCTATCTATAGGTGGATTTTAAATATGGCCTTTCAGCATCTTAATTGTGAATAAGTAGATTAGAGAGATATTTGAAGACGTTATTTAGTAGCTCTTGATATGATTATATTGATATATGATATGATGTTATAGGATATTACGTTTAGTCATTAAAATCATATAACTTTAAAGTATATGACACAAATGTGTATATATGGGTCAAAGTCAAGCAAAGGAAACTATCAGTCACATAGTTAGCTTCTTGTGGTAGGAGTATCCACGTTAACACTCTGCGTTAGCAGATTCCCAGGATACAGTGTTACAAGTACAGACTCCTGCTGCTCTCCAGGCTTGTTCTTACTACAAAGTACAGCTTGCTGATTGGGCTAGACTGACCACTGGGCCCTGAGATCCTTCTGTCTGTGTATCCCTAGTTTTAGGATCACAAGCACTTTTTATTTTCCACGCCCCCTCTTTTAGAATTTCTGATCTGAGCACTGTATCTACACCACTCCTGCCCTTCCCTCTCCTCCAGCTGTCTCATTCCATCCCCAAATTCATGACCACTTCTTTGTCATCTATCTATCTGTCTGTCTGTCTATCTATCTTCTATCTATCTATCTATCTATCTATCTACACACACACATGCCCATTTATCCTTGCTTGTATGTACATGTGTCCAGGACTGACCATTTGGAAGGGGACAACCTATGCAGGAGCTTGTCCTTGGAAGAAGCTGATTCTTCTTTCAGCAGCCATTGGCCATCTGTAGCTCTTCATGTAGGTGTGGGATCTTTGGAATTCTCCATGTTGGCATGTCAGTTGATAATGTGACTAGGCTGGTCTTTTTCAGTATGCCTGACTTTTCAATTTGGATTCTGGGGATCCATGCTTATGTGGCAAATACTTTACTGATTTTCCATTTTTCTTGATGTTGGCCTTAGAGATTTTTTTTTTTTTTAAACAACAAATGATCGGTAGATACTACTTTAAAACTAGGCTGCTCAAGAGACACTCAAGTCTCTTCTAATTTTTACCTCCATGTGCCAAAGTATGTAGCCACCTTGCATGGTCTCTGGTCCCAGATCTTCAGTGTCCCTCTGTACCCTCTGCTAGGAAATGAGCACAGGCCTATTGTACACACTAAACATGTGCTCTAACCACTGAGCTACACCTGCAGCCCTCAACTCAGTGCTTTTAAAGCTACTGGTCTGGGGACTTTTCCCGATCTTCCCATGGTACCTTCTTACTTGCCTTTAAGGTTTATCTCCATGGAAGTCCTCTCAGCCCACAGTGCCACCATAGTTAGATACCGACTGTGATAACACCTGCTTCGTGCACCTCAGGAATCAGAGGACTAGAGGCGATGGTTTCCGTGACGAAAGTGCTAGAGAAGATGGACTGCTCCCACAGGGGTTATGATGATGGTGCTTATCATTCCTGGACCATCTTCAGATGACTAAAAATATCCACCGAGTCTGGGCCTTCTCAGCATAGTTTTATCTCTCTTGGACTTCCCCATGCTGGCCGAGAAGTCTGACAGTTTAAGCAGCTGAAGAATTTGCTGGTAGATAGCACTGTGGCTGGTGGAGAATGCCTGGGTAATGAATTACCTTCTTTAGGGCCCCGACGGGAATCTGGTACCCTGGAAAGCGTTAATTTACTTCACTTGAGTGAATGCTTTAGGCCCAGCAAGCATTTCATTTGCCCAGGCAGCCCATTGTGATGATGACATTAAATAATCATTATCATTACGTGGAAATCCTGTCACCTTGGGGATTTAGAAAGTGTTTCTCAAGTCACACACACACACAAGCAACCCAAATGAGCAGAGTGTGAAGAAAACATTTGTTTGTAATTGTCAGCATTTGGCAAAGGCAGGAGATGAAAGAAAGAAATGAACTATGGCTTTGGATTCCTTCCAGGGTGTGTTTTTTTTTTTCTTTCCAACCCCAAATCATTGGAGATGAGGGAGGGAAGCCCTCCTGTCCTGGACCGTGAGCTCTAGGGAGGAGCCTTCAACTCCCTTATTCCTTGGTCCAGGAAGTCATTTCAAAGGAGCTGCCTCCAGGGAAAAGCAAGAGCCTATTGGCCAATATTTATTTATAGTCCTATACCCTGTAAACTTGTCTTCTTGTAAAAAATTAAGAGCAAAAAGTATTTCAGCCCTTGTTTGCCTGGACCCTCTCCAAGCAGACCTACTGCTTTCTTTATTTTTTTATGCTGGTTGCTCAACATCTTTGGTCTTGACTGAATTGGTTTCATTCCTAGGTCCTCCCTTATTATTAATGTTTTTATTATTGGGCAGTTCTTCTATGTTTGCAGTGTCCTTGACAATCTTTCTTTCTTTCTTTTTTTTATTAGCTGATCTTTACAACAGCTCGGTGAGGTGGATCAGCCTCACAGACTATTTATCTAACAAACTGTCCAACATTTTCTTCTTTTGGCTTTTGTTAGGATTTATTGCAACCATTTTATTTTTTCTTTCTGATAGCCATCCTGCTCCAAGACGCGACTTCCTGCTCTTCCTTGCAGCGCTCCATAAGCCAGAGACTTGTACCATCTGCTTGTGATTCATTCTGGCTTTGCTCCTCCCCTTCCTGGCATCTCACCCTCCTCCAAGTCAAGGTTGCTTCTCCTCTCATTGTGGTGGAGCCCAGTTAATCTAAGGCAGGTGTGAGCCATGGCTTCCTCCTCAGTTTCTTGGCCTTCAGTGCATCTCTGAGTGGTCACAGACTGTCACTTGTTGCTTCTGTGGCTGGGCGTATATTGTCTCTATGGTGAGCTACTGGAATGTCAGGCTTGGAACTGGTATGGTGACAGTTAAGGGCACCGATTCCCATTAACCATGAACTAGTCAAGTCTTCTGAAAACTTAGGGTCATTGCCGTCCCACCACCAGGAGCCCATACATGCAAACTATGATCGAATATCGAATAAGCTGAATGGCCGCCACTCTCAGTCTTTCTTACTACTACCCAGCCCGTCTTAGTATGTTTCCATCTGTGTATGTATTCTTAGACATCCATGATGTCTGGAAACTCACAAGCAGGATCCTCAGAAAACTATTTCAAGCTTTGAATTCTTGACTTGTATATCAGTCTGTCTTTCCATTTCTCTAACTCGTCTTTATCACGTGCCAGCCTCCAAGAGCAGAGGTTGTATCTTTTTGGATGTTCCTTTAAATAAACAAGGAACTTCTTTTATGAGTGATAAAATATTTTCTAAATCAGTGAGGACTTTATAAATGTGAGTTTAAAAATGGTAATTTTGTTAGTTTATGTATACAACAATGAAGGATAGATCTGAGTCCTGTTACAATGGTCAAGAAATACCTTTCCCTTTCCCAAAACAATTAATGATGACAGTTAGTTTACATTTTAAACTGAAGTCATCAGCCATGTTATTTGTCTGGTTTCTAATTAGGGCTTGCCTGAACACCTTTGGGCATTGATTGAGGTCAGCAGTAGGTAGGAATGTAGTGTTTGTATCTCACGCTCTGTGTTGTACTGTCATAAGCCAATGGGATGAGAACGGTTAAAGTGATCAAATGGAGTTATTGGGTTGAAAATAGCTCTGTGTTCTAGAACTCTCTCTACTGTCCCCATTTTATGGAACTGAGAGCTTCAAAGAAAGGTAAAAAGCCGATCTCATCTTTGTCTCCCTGTACCACCTCATGACACACTGTTCCAAAATAATGGGATGATTGCTTATGCAGAACAGGCATTAAAAGGAGTAAGGCACAGTCTGAGTTTAAACTGAGTGGACATTTGACAAAGGCGGTAAATGCAAATTATGATCTAATAAAGGAGAAGCTGAGTGAGGTAATGTGTGCATGTGATGTAACTGGGGGCTAAGGCAGGAAGCTCACAAGTTTGAAGCCAGCTTTGAAGCCATAGCGAGCTTCAAGGAAGCTCTGGATATATATGCATCTTTATGAATGTAGTACACTTCAGGTTCTAAGTAAATAAGTACCGAGTGAATTAATGAGTTTAGCCTTAATCCAACTGTCCAAAAAGTTTAATATTCACAGAGGAAAAGGCCCAGGAATGACTGTATCGGCTTTTATCCAAGGTACTTTGAGATCAATCAGCCACAGGGGAAGAACCGAAGGCTTGTGCCAAATTCACTTACAAGAAGCAGCTTTTGATAAAAGCTCTGTTCTGTTATCAATATTCCTTCAACTCTTTCAGCAACCCCCACAGACAGGTTCTGAAAATGCAAAATGCATTGTAGGCAGAAGATGAACTGAAAGGTCAGAGACAAGTCCCATTACCACTCAGGCAGCAAGAAATCCCCAGCAGTTCTTTGGTCCTCGTTGGAGAATGGGTTTTATAAAAGTCTGACCACATTTCTGAGTCTGTATGTAAAAACTATAGACTGACTGCAGGAGGGTCCAAGCCAGTATGCTAGAGTTCATGTGTTAACTAATGTTCAATGAAGATGCCAGGAGCTGCATGGTAGGATTCTGGCTTCTTATGGCTACCATCATCCATGGTCACTTGCTAGAACTGTTAGCTTTTGGTTGTAGTGATTCTCTTAAGTAAGTGGCTACAAGACTATAGGCCTTCCTTCCTTCCTTCCTTCCTTCCTTCCTTCCTTCCTTCCTTCCTTCCTTCCTTCCTTCTTCCTCCCTTCTTCCCTCCCTCCCTCTGTCCTTCCCTCCCTCCCTTCCTTCCTTCCTGCCTCCTTCCCTCCATGCCTCTATCTCTCCCTCCCTTCTTCCCTCCCTCCCTCTGTCCCTCCCTCCCTTCCTCCCTCCCTCCCTCTCTTTCTTCCTGACTCCTTCCTTCCTTCCTTCCTTCCTTCCTTCCTTCCTTCCTTCCTTCCTTCCTCCCTTCTTCCCTCCCTCCCTCTGTCCCTCCCTCCCTCCCTCCCTCCCTCCCTTCCTTCCTGCCTCCTTCCCTCCATGCCTCTATCTCTCCCTCCCTTCTTCTTTCCCTCCCTCTGTCCCTCCCTCCCTTCCTTCCTGCCTCCTTCCCTCCCTTTCTTCCTGACTCCCTGACTCCCTTCCTTCCTTCCTTCCTTCCTTCCTTCCTTCCTTCCTTCCTTCCTTCCTTCTTTCTTTCCTGCCTTCCTGTCTGTCTGCCTTCCCATCTGCCTGCCTTCCCAATCCTCATTTTCACGGTTGATAGTAGTTGTTCATGTTCCTGGCTTTTCATCTGGCAGAGACAGGTTATCAAAGGAATTTTCTTCTGCTTGCTTCCTTGGATGCTGACGTTTGTAGCTAATTGGGAATTCAATGGAAGAAAGAGTCAAGCTGAAGAATCTGGGCATGGGATAGATTTTTTTTTGTCCCTCTGAGGATTTGTTGTAAGCAGATATAAAGTGTCTTCTCTACTCAAACTACCTCTGAGCATTTTCAAGAATCAATTAGCCGTTGGCAGGGCAGAGAGCAGAGACAGAATAAGGCATGTGGTGACAGCCGGAGACCCTGGCTGCACACTCTCCCATGGGCATGCTGTCCTTGATCATTAGAGAACCACAGTGACACTTCATCCCCTGGTGACTGTTCCCATTACAGTCGGAACTTCAGACCAAGGGTATAGCTCTTGGGGTCTTGCTCTGCTTCAGTAATAAACAAACAATGGTGAGAAGAGACTGGGGACAGGGAGGCTGGCCGTCCATTCCACAAGCAGAGCCAAGAGAAAGAAGTAAAAAGGAATCAGCCTTTATTTGCTCACTTTGACTCCAGGACATCTGTGTATTGTCTGGAAGGTTTTGTCATTGGCTGGACCAAGAGAAGCATTCGGAAGATTCTTAATTCTGAGAAGATGGAGCTCTTGTCAGGAACCCTCCTAAGCTTACAAAGTAGGTGTGACGTGCCTCCTGCCAGCTGCACAGCAGGCACAGCCTTCAACATATGCCTTTGGGGCCTGTGAGGTACAGGCTGAGGGCGGAATCAGAACACCTCAAAATGTGTCCAACTGAGCTGTCAGATAGTCGCTCCGCAGGAACAAACGGAGGTTCTAAAATATATGCATCATGCTAGGAACAGTTTTGGAGCTTAGAGCTCCCAGTCTGTCAGTGATAGGGCCTGATAGGTAGGCAGGCAGAGAGTGGGAGATGGGAGAACAGGGAGATCCTGGTGGCTGGGTCCAGGGAAATGGTGAGCCTTGCCTCTCAGGAGATTGGAGACTTTTAGACCAGTCAGCAAGCAAGAGGTTGGAGAGAAGGCTGCATCTTACATAATAGCCGAGAGTTCTTATCTACTACTTCTTAGGAACAAGCTGAGGAGGGTGGTGGTAGGTGGTAGCTATGCTGGATTTTGGTTTTGTAGTTGGCAAAGCCGAGGTGAAGTGAAGCAAGCTGGTGTGTCTTAGTCTACTTAGCCAGATGTGCAGGTGAGGAGAGCTTCACCGCCACTCAGCAGATTCTGCAGGAATATCCATCTCCAACCAGGCCATTTACAATTTACATGCTGACTCTCTTGACCTGGCTCCTGCAGAGGGCATTTGCAGCACTGCTGAGGGTGCCTGCCACACCAGAAATTCCTCAAACCTCACCTCAAGTTCTGGCTTTCTCCTGGTTTTGGGAAATTCCTTAATTTCAGTGTTGCCTCAAATTGCTTCTTTTTAAAATGAGGGTGACAACAATCATACCAGATTGTGAAGAGAAAGAAGCATTAACACACCACTCACACCCATATTGACAGGTATACAACCACACGCACAGCACAGCATAGCACAGACACACAACACACACACAGCACAGCATAGCACAGACACACAACACACACACCAAAAACACACATCATCATCATCAACAACAACAGACAAAACCCCTCCAACTCCTCAAAAAACAACAGGAGGCAGGGGTTGGGAGAGGCCAGTGAGGAGGCCAGCGAGGAAGGGAGACAAGCATGAGCAGAGGACGTATGAAAATACTGTAATACAGACTCGAGACAGGACAGTTCGTAAGCATGGAGATCCAAGCTTCTTCCCCAGAACCTAAGTAATAAGAGCTAGCCTTGGGAGGATGTAGCTGTAAACTCAGCTCTGGGGAGGCAGATGCAGGCAGATCCCTGGGGCTCACTGGCCAGTCAGTCTAGCCTACTTGGTGAGGTCAAGGCTGGTGAGAGACCCTGTTCCAAAAAAAAAAAAGTTGCTGTTTTCTGAGAAATGGTGTATCTCCATACCACACAAAGAAAATACCACCATGATAGTTTTGTATGGCAACTTAAAAATGAATAATAAAAAGTTTAGATGATTCTGATGTATTCAAGTTTAGTTTAAAAAAATTAAAATTACATTTTATGTACAAATGCATATGCTGTAGCACATATGTGTAGGTCAGAAGACCGTTCTCTGTGTTCACCCATCTCTGGGTCTCAGAGATTGAACTCAGGTTTCTGGCTGGGTGCAAACTGTGTCATCTTCGGAGGCATTCTAATCAGAGAACAAACTTCATCATGGCAAGAGCTAAACACCTGTGGCAAGATCAGGCACAGTCATCACTGTGGTGTGGCTGCCCCGGCATGGACAGCTTGGACCCAGGCATGTATTGGTACATCCTCTGATCTGTCCAGTCTGTGTATTTGTTGAGAAGAGAAAAGGAAATTTGTTCAAGTTGGCATTGCTCTGGTCTTTGAAGACATTTTTTTGTTTCCTGGGCAAAAGGGCATCATGGGTGCATGGCTCTGATAGGAGAAATGGCCAACCATGAATGAGAATGGCAGTGCCGGGGGCAGAAGGGAAGGCATCTGGGAGGAAAACACGAAGGGAGACATTGAGAGCCAACATGAACTGTGGGAGCGCTAAGTTCACTAGCTGTTCATAAGGATGTTTACAACGTTGATGATATTGAAATAGGATGGAAAATCCTGTGGAAGCTGGATACGTAGAGGAAAGTTTGGATATTTTAGAATGTAGAGATCAACTTTTCTCCTTATTTTTCAAATAGAAGTAGGAGTTTTATTCCATGACTGATTCCTCCTTTATATCACAACACTTCACTGACTCTGGAGATCTGCGTGAGAATCATTACAATGTCCTACTTTCCATTCCCACTCTCCGTGGTAGGTCTCTCTAGGGGATCAGAACTGATAAATACACACCAAAAGGGAATTTATTAGATTGGCTTGTACGATTGACTTATCTGATAGACCCAACAGTGGCTGTCCTTACACTGGAGAGACTCAAAACTGCTGGCTCATGTCCACATGGCTGGATGTCTCAGCAGACCCAATCTGGCCTGAAGGCCTGGGGAACCCTGAATTACCACTTATATCTAGTCCATGCTAGAAGGTCAAAGACACTGGGTTTTGATGTCAGTGAAGGAAGGCAGTGATCACAGAAGCAGCAGTCCCAGCAGTAACTGGCAAACATAGTAGATGAACTTGCCAGCAAGATGTAAAGGCAAGTAGGCAAAAAAGTTTCCCCTCACACCTCATTCTTTCCACTTTAATTATCCCAATTAAAAAATCCCTCATGTGTCTCCCGAGGCTTGGTTCATGGGTAATTCTATTAACCCTTATACCTCTGTATCTTTTCTTTTTAAATTGAAAACATGGATCAGTTTTCAATATATCAAGAAGCATAGAACTGCTTTACTGATGGACAAAGTTGAGGATCCGAGATTCAGTCTCCCAACTAAGTCTGATGCTATACAAACTATTCTCTAACAGAAGTGACTCCATGTACACTCAAGCTTGGGAATCATGAGGGTTGGTAATCAAGCAGGGACATGGGGCATCACAGATGGATTATTTTCCCTGTCTGTTAAGAAGAACAGACACATATGGGCCAGTATTTTAGTTTTGTTTAACTAGGGATTGTGGAGTTTGTCACATTAAGTTTTTAAAAGTTACTATTATCATTATTTTGTGAGTATGGGGCGATTTAGCTGCATGTATGTGTGTACCACATGCACATATGGTGCCCGTCGAGGCCAGAAATGGGCATTGGAACTCCTGAAACTAGAGTTCCAGATGATTGTGAGCCCCCGTGTGGGTGCTGGGAATTGAGCTTGGGTCCTCTGGAGGAACACTCAGTACTCTTACCCACAGAACTATCTTTCCATCCACCAATTTTGGTCCACTTTAAATTGTAGTCACCAGAGATGGGTGTAAGTAAAACACAACAGATCCTAAATAGCTTCTAATTTATATTTTTGCTGAGGAGCTCGTCATTGGCAAACTGTTAGCTTTGAACTGCTATCAGACATGCTCTTGTTCATGTCCATCAGAGGACAGAAGCAAGTGGTGTGTCTTCCTTAAGATCATACGAGTGTTTGCTTATCACAGTG
The DNA here is from genome assembly GCA_021653895.1 of Mastomys natalensis. NCBI lineage: Eukaryota > Metazoa > Chordata > Mammalia > Rodentia > Muridae > Mastomys > Mastomys natalensis. Next base: position 545,460 of record JAJTUV010000220.1, on the reverse strand, counting down.
CTGCATTTCCAGGACAATCACCATTTTCTCCATACAATGGCTTTAAAATAAAACTCAAATGTTCCCCTTTGATTTTGGCATTGGCACACCAGGCATTTCTCAGTATTCCTTACATTTTGCTTGGCGTTCTCTGTCTGACAGTTTGAACTGCCCAGACAATAAGGCAAATGATTTCTTAGATGTTCTGGGACCAGCAGACTCAGCCGCCTCTCATTTTTATTTCTCCAGGATAATGGGAGAAAACCTTGGCTTGAATTTTTTAAACCAGGCAGATCATCAGAATAAACAAAGTGAGGGTAGGTATGTGTGGGTGATTTAGCTTTATTTCTTGGTGACTTCTTTCTTTTGTCAGGGATACTCTGTGGTAAGAACATGCTTGACTATATCTTGTACATAAATATCAACAGTTTCAAAATGTGCTGATTTGTTGGCCTGTGTTATGTGCCAGGTACTTTTTAAAAATATCTCAATTATTGTCCTAAACTGTTGGTGAAAGGAATTTCATCTCCATTTTACAGCCTTGGCAACCTTTAGCTGTTTGTCACAGGTCACATGGGAAGCAATCGAAAGGCCAAGATTTGGATGGACCAACTGGCATAATGTTGCTTTTCAAGGCATCATTCTTACCCCATGTCTTCCATTTGCCAGTGAATGCAGAATATCACCATGTGACAGCATGGCTCTTCATCTGCATAGAAGTGCCAAGTTATGAGAGTGTTTAGTAAAGGAAGAGCCTGGGCAAATGTTTTGCTGGAAGCCAGGTCAAAATGGTCACAGATGAGATCAATTACCCTCAGGAGAGCAAGGAGGGAAGTGCTGGGACAGGTGGCTGAAAGCTGGGTGTCTCTGAGATCCTCAAGGTTAGCCTCTCTGAGATAGTGTAGGACCTGCTTAGCCTTAAACTACACAAGGCTTTAGGGTGAGTGACACCTCCGTGCTGGGCTGCTAGCCTGCTTCCCACCGTTCTCTACACAGCCACAAGGATGACCGGCTTATGCTAAACTGTAAGTGCCAAGAGCATTTTGGTGTATCCTAGTGCACTTGGGGTAGAACCTGGAGTCCTGATCTTGGTCAGTGAAGCTGTTGCAGGAACTATCCCTATCCTGCCTCTGTTCCCACTTAGATTTGTTGTACTGGAATACTTGGGCAGGTTTTCATTGCTGTCACCTGTAATTCTTTATCTGCAGTCTTCTGTGGGAATAATGCCTCAGCAGGAGGTCCAGCCATCATGGGCAAGATATATACACGACTGTCTTGACCTTCAAGTGGGAGGGTGCTGATGTGTGCTCTCAGAACTGTGTAAATGGGTAAAGTGCTCACTAGTACAGCCTGTGCTCACTAGTACAGCCTGTGCTTACTAGTACAGCCTGCACTGCCTTCCTTCCCCTGCAGCCTCAGTTGACCATTTTTTTTCTTTCTGTGTTTTCCTCCGTGTACATTGTTTGCCTCTGAGTCCCTGCTGATAGCCTGGTTAAGGGGATCCCAACATTAGCTAAGACCCTTGTTTGATGCTGTACCCGTATCCTTCTTCCACCACCATCCTGTACGTCTGTTTTATGTCACGAAAACAATTCTGACCACTCACTACAAATGTTTTTCTTTCTCTTGCATAGGGTCTGATCACATGACCCAGGCTGGCATGGAACACACAGGTCTCTTTGCCTTAACAACCCGAGTTCTGGGATTAAAGGCACGTGTTTACTTTTGAACCACTTACCGTGTGGCATTTATTCTTCAGAACTAACAAGCCTATTGTTGAAGCAGAATTCGAAGAGATGTCTCTTCTTTACTCTCTTGAACAGTCCCATCTGCTTGCTGCCTCTCCGTGTTTCTCACTGCGTATGCTTTCCCATGGGTCTCGGGTGTCCCTCCTCACTAGGTTGGTTCTGGATGATATGGCACCTCCTTGTATCTGGGAAAACACCATTTGTCTCCTGTTTCTTTGGGTCCAAACAGAGCAGTAGGAAGAGTAAGGTTACTAGTGACTATTGTGTCTTCTTTACATCCCTGGCCGTCCTGTGCCAGGCTGTGCTCATTCTCTGGACAGTCTGCGTCTCTCCTGAAACTCACCAGGATTTACATCAGGACTTAACGCATTATGGAAGGCTGATGGTGGAGAGGAGAAAATGGATTCTGGGTATTCAGGAGGTCTGAGAAACACCAGGGGAACCTTTGAAACGAAGGCTGGATTTTTAAAAATTTATTTATTTATTTATTTTTATTTTTTGAGTTCAGTTCTCTGTGTTCTGTTGTGGGCCCTGTTCTCTAACAAATGTCCTTTCAATACTATATTGCTTTATCTCACATATATCTGTAAATTCTTCCTTTATAACATCAGTTTTGTTACTGTTGTTTAATTGAGAGAAATGAAGATGGAACTCTAGACTGTCTCTCATATGTGTGTGTATGTGTGTATGTATTTTCCATTTTCTTACCGAATAGAAGAGTACACAAGGAACATTTTAAATTGATCTATGGTTCTAAAGGAACCTAGAGAATCCCTTTGGGTGAATTAAGGAAGTAGCTGTCCCTATTCCTGGAGAAGGTATTGGGAGGCAGCTTCTGTCCCCTTTCCTGTGCAGGACCCAAGTTGTTCATCCTAGGAGAGAAGTTGCCTGCCACTAGCCCGTTACAACTTCTGAGAGCTGGGCCCTTGACCCAAATGCTCACCCTAGGTCTTAGAGCTTGCAATTTTCTTCTCTTAGAGCTTTATTGATATGAAATATCAGCACTAAGAACTCACTGTGGTCTGAATGTTTGTATTTCCCCAAATTCTCATGTTGACATGAACTCCTGATCTCATAGTCATAACATGTGGAGGCACTGGACAGGATTAGGCCATGATAGTAGAGTCTTCACAAATACCTCAACCCTCTTTGTATTGTTATGCTAGAATATGACACAGTGGAGAATTTCTAAAGAGAAATTTCATGGATCTGGAGACTGAGCTGTCCAATATCAAGGTATAAGCATATGGTTTTTTTTTTTCCATCACCAGAAAACACAAAGGGAGGAGAAGGCAAGAGATTGCAAGAGAGTATAGAAGCATGTTTATAACATCACCCTCGTGGTAACTAAGTCACTCCCAAAATAATGGCATTGACCCAGTGAAGGCAGAGAGCAATCATGACCTCTTACTAGGCTCTGCTTCCTGACAGTGTTTCACTAGGGAATGACTTTGTAACACATGGTTAAACCATAGTAGTGTTCTTATAAAATGTGTTCAATAAAGTTAATATTTTTAATATTCTTATGATTTTCAGAAAATTAAAAAAGGGACTTTATCATTGTGTGAAAATACTTTAGGGGCTCTTAAGGGAGTCTTCAACAATAGTTATTATTGTATTACTTACATTTATATTTAGGCAATTTCATGAATGTATGATACCCAGTGACCACTCTCACCTACCCTCTCCATCACCCTACTAACCACATCTAATCCTCTCTTCACTACATGTGTCTTTCTTATGTTAATGTCTATTCATTTTGTGTTCTGACCCACTGAGTTTAACCAGGGCCAATTGTATAACTGTGGGTTTGGAGGTATCTGTTGGAGTCTGTTGAGCTCAGCAGTGGGTACACAATGGAAGACAGTGACTCACCTCTCCAACACTCCATCAGTAGCTAATTGTTCAGGAGTGAGGAGTAGAGCCCCATGATCCCCTCTCTTTCCATAACTGATTACTGATGGGCCAATCTTGTCTCCATGTAGGTGACCTTGGTTGTTGTGACTTAGCAACAATGGTTGTATCAAATTTAGAGGATGGCATTTCATAGCCTTTTACCATATTTCCTGGCTCTTAAATACTCATTACCCCTCTTCTACAATGTTCCCTGAGCCTCAGAGAGGTACTATAAATGTCTTCTTTAGGGCCGAGCTATCAAGGTCTTCATCTCTGACAATTTAGTAAAATGCTCCTACCACCTCCAGCATTATTATTTCCTCCTCCTCCTCCTCTTCTCTTCCTCCTCCTCCTCCTTCCTCCTCCTCCTCCTCCTTCCTCCTCCTCCTCCTTCCTCCTCCTCCTCTTTTTTCTTCCCCTCCTCTTCTTTTCTTCTTCTTCCCCTTCTTCTTTTTGATAAGGGACATCTCTTTACAAATTTTTACTTGGTGGGGGTGTCTCAAGATTTGAAAATTTGCCAATAAACATTTTGTAAATGTTTCCAGAATTGTGATTATTTGAATAATGAATACCAATACATATTAATTGTCATGCTGATTATACTGAGAACAGTCATGATGTGTGGTAAAGACTGATGTTCAAACTGATTTTTTTTTTTTTAAATTCTTTCATTTTAATTATATGTGTGTATGTCTCTGTGTGGATATGTACATGAGTTCACATGCCCATGGAAGTCAGAGGCTCTGGATCTCTGTGGAACTGGAGTTACATGTGGTCGTGAGCCACTTGATGTGGGTGCTGGGAACTAAACTTGGGTCCTCTGCAAGAGCAGTATGTGCTTTTAGCTTCTGAGCCATCTCTCCAGCACCTGATCCTTTTTTTCTCAATTTTAATAAATTAAAATTAAATTTTGTTATTAATAATAAAAACAAATGTCATTTATTGTTACTATTATTATTATGTGTACAATGTGTGCATGTGAATGCAGGTGTTGGCTGATCTATGCCGTCTATGTTGAAGTTAGGTGATAACCCTAGGGAGTCAATTCTGTCCTCCTACCACAGGTTCCAGAACTCAAGTGCAGTTGTCAGGCTTGTGAGGTAAGGATCTCCACCAGCTGAGCCTCTTCACTGGTCCCTGAACTTCTTTTATCCAGGTAGGAGTGTTTCTTCCTTGAAGTCTCCAAAGCTGGCGTAAGACCTATGGAAGCTTGACTGGCTGTCATTTGAAAATTCCTTTCTTTTTTTTGCTGGGTCCAAAATGATTCAATCAATAAGGAATTTCTTTGAAAACAAAACAAAAAATTGGCAAAACCAAACACGTAGTCCTTTTGAATAAATTAGCCTTTATAGAAGAATGGTAAACTGGGCCCGGGCTTGGATCTGTGGGACAGTTATTTAGTAACAAAGACCAAATTCACCTTCTTTGGGCTCAAATGGAATTGAGATTAAAATCTCTTCAACAAAAGATATCTCCCCATTCTGTGGCCTCTACACCTCCCACTCCCCACCATCTGCCGTACACAACTGAAACAAAACACTGCCGTTCATTTAGTTAATTATTAAATACTCACTAAACACGTATCCCATTATGCACAGAGGCTTTACATTCTATAATTCCAAGCAGGAAAGAATCTAAGAGCTTGTGTGTAGAAACAACTTGTGTGAAGAAATGAAATCAAAAGAATATGGTCTCTCACATGAGCATGAAAGTCCCCCGTCAGAGAAGATGGTGGCTTATGTTTATTGCATTGTTTCTGTAATGGGACTGGTGATTTATTCTGAATAATTCATGCTATTTTGCCCACATCCCTTGAAAGTATTGGTAATTCTCTGAGGGACAGCTGGCTGAGGTTATGGTACAGACTGTTGCCACATACTTACATGTTGCCAAATGGCCTTTCTGGGAGGTTTTGGGGGAGTATAACATTTGAAAGTGCTGACTGTGGAATCGAGCAAGCCTGGATTCAAATTCCATCTCTACTCTTTGACCTGGGAAAAATAATCTGACTTCTACTGGTATCCATATCTTCTCATGCAAATGAAGGCAAAAATTTATCCTCATTTGGATTTATGTTTATGTAGTAGGAAAAAAAACCAACAAAAATTTGCATTGTTTTAGTAAAAGCTCCTTCTTAAGGAGGGGGAGCTACTTGAAAGGGAACAGCCGTTGGATATGGCTGAGAAAAATCTAGGAATAGAAATTGGGGGTAAGTGGTGTTGGGGAGACTAGAGGCAGGGGGATGCAGGCGGGACAGGGAGCAGTGAGGTTTTGATGGTTCTTTTCTATTATCTGACTGGCCTTAGAATCACCTAGGAGACACACCTCCAGGGCGTGTCTGTGTTCCCAGAAAGGTTGGGCAAAGGAGGAAAGACATCCCCTGAATGTGGGCCTCACTGGCTCATGGACTGTCCTCCTGAAACGAAGAGATATAGAGAACGGAGAGAGCAGACTGGGAATGAGCACTCATCCCTTCTGCCTTCTGAATGCACACACAGCATGACTGACTGCCTCATGCTCTGTCTGCTACGCCTTCCCTACCACAGTGGTCTGCACCGTAGGGGCCCATAGATACTTTTTTTACTTCTTACAATGCTTTGTCAAGCATCTTGTCACAATAATTAGAAAGGTTGTTAATACACTGGTAGGACATTTAAAAATTGTGGTGGTCCCTAAGTTAGTAAAATTGACAGTGCTGTCCTCTGGGGAAGACTACTTCTCTTGCTCTCAGCATTCTGTCGTCCTTCATGTAGGTTGAAGCCTCATGGCTTTCCTCCATCCATGTTCGTGTGTCTGTTGTTGTCCTTGTTTAGCTCCTGTTTAGTGGACAGTCATGGAGTCATGGAGACTCCATGGGTATAGTTTTGACATTCCCAGGAGACATACTATCACAGCAAACCTCCTGCTCCTGTGGCCTTTACAGTCTTTCCACATCTGCATTCACAGTGTCCCCTGCGCTGTGTCTGGGGGACTTGTGCTGTTAGGATGGCTCTCCACAACTCCAATTTTTTATTGGCTGTGGTTTTCTGTGATGGTCTCTGTCTGTTGCAAAGAGAAGTTGATTATCCAATATCAAATAGTCATCCCTGAAAACATGGTATAAGTAATATTGTATGGACTGAGCAGGTTATATTTATTTACTTATGAATATGTATATATGTATGTTTTTAACAACAGTTAATACAAAAGGAATCCATGAATTTGAAAGAGAGCAAGGAAAAGTGTTGAGCTCTAAGATGAGCGTGGGCGTGGGTCTTGTTGGGCTGAATTGTGTGTCCCTTGTCTGTCACCCAGACAAGGTCCTGTTGGGCTCAGGGCGGCAGAGGCACGGGAGTTCACCCCATGTTGTTCTGTGGGAAGCCGCAGGGCTCTGCTCCACGGGTGGAGAGAACACAGTCTGAGACCCCCGAGGGGGCTGGAGCTCTTGGGTTGGGGATCCCCAGGTCAAGGAGGCGGCCAGGGACTGACTGGTCTCAGCACTTGGGCTCTCAGGCACTGCTGAGAGGCCATGGAAGGACCGAGATGGGGGCGTTCGTGCTGGATCAACCCACAGCTGAAGGGGCGAAGGAGACGAGCTCTGGTGGCGTTTCTCGGGGAGAGGGCTCTTGGTCAGGGTGACTTGCTTGGCTGGGTCTTGGCTGGGTCTTGGCTGGGTCTCTGTGGCTGGAACATAGAGAGGTTGTTGGTGAGAGATTAGACGGTGGCTCTGTAGTTGAAAACCTTCTCTGTGGTTCCCCACAGCGGGGCCCCAAAAATGAGAAGTAATCTAGGGTTTTAAAACGTTTATTATCATGACAGAAAATGGATGAAGCTATATCCTGCATCCTCAGGGCAGGCCTGAGGTTAAATACCTTTTGCAAGGAGGAGGAGGGTCTGGGAAGGAATGTTTAATTGGCTATACCCTCTGGCCTTTAGGTATCTTATTAATTTAGAGATCTGTCTTGAGACTCTGTGACCTGTAGTCATGCCCTCTACCTGTGGAGGGGCTAGTAGGGGTGTTGTCCTACATGCCTGAAAGGCATGGCTCAATGGAGGTCTTCATGTCAGGAGCCTGGAGTCTGGGAGAGTGGTGAAATGCATGCTGTCCCTTGCAGGGAAACCTGTGAGGTCTCCAACCTGCTGGGTCTCCGGCCATCTCTAGCCAGTGCTTCACCAGAAACCATGTTATACTTTCACTGTCCTACAGAGAGGCATATGGGAGAGTTGGGAGGGAGGAAAGGGAGGGAACAATATAATTATATGATAATCTGAAAAAATAAAAGAAATAATTATAAAAATTTTGTCAGCTCTATTCTGATGTGAGCCTTTCTTCATCTTCCATATCTTCCTAGTCTACTTCCCTCATCTCCCATCCTGGACTAGCCTTTGGTAAACTTTGTGGCATTTACTAGTGTTTTGTGACAGGTTCTCTGTGTTTTGTATGACCAAAGGTGAGACGATCTAAGTGTCAAGAGACAGGGACCACAATAATGCACCAGGAACCAATGAGGGCTTGTGGCTGTTTCCAAGCTGATTATATTTCAAGAGGGACAGGTTTACACTGACACATTATTGCCACTGGACAATCTTCATGAGCTTTTACTCTGTTCCAGATGCTGACATACGAACATAGTTCTCCAAATCACTCGTGGAGAGGCCATTTTAATTATTATAGCAAGTCAATGAAAAAGAGTAAGTAAGTACAATCACCCTCATTTCAGAGATGAGGCAAGTGAGTTTGAGAGAGGTTATGTAACTGGGCTAAGTTTACCCAGGATATTTTGTATGTATATGTGCACACATGCATACACACACGCACACACACATATGTCTTTTGAGATATGTCTCATCTCACACTCTATTAATTGTTATAGTAGATTGGTTCCCACTATGTTAATTCTGCTTTATCTGATGGAAAATGTTAGATATTGGTGTTTAGTATTCTTGACATACAGTAAGTGATTTTTAAGTCATTTTCCCTAGAAATGAGATCCATATTACATTTCCAGCAATTTATTGTGGGGAACATCTTAGAAAATACGTGAAGGAAGGAAAACAATACACATGATGGTAAATCATGTGGTATCTTGACTGGCTACTCAGAATTCAGGTATTATTTTGGGTGTGCTTGTAAGAATAAGACTGGATGAGATAAAATCTGGCTGCCCTCCCCAACGGGACAGGCTTCATCTAACTCACTGAATATCTGAATATACCAGAAAGGCTAAGAGAGGATTCATTTTCTCTCTCCTGACTCTCTTTATTATCAGTGTTCTTACATTCCAAGAATGGACATCACTGGTTTCTCTAGGTTCCTTGGAGTGCAACAAGAACCATACTTTTTCCAACATTGGGTCTGCAGCTCTCTGACTATAAATATGGGGCTTCTTAGATTCTTATTATGTGAGATAATTTCTTTCTCTCTCCACCCCTCTTCCTTCCTCCTTCCTCCCATCCCTGTCCCATATTCCTTTCTTTTCTGTCCTTCTTTTCCTCCCTCTGTATTGGTTCTCTGTCGCGTCCGCCTTGGCCGGCAAGTAAGACGCGACACGGTAGGATCCTTCTCAGTCGGCTTTATTCCAGGAACGACTCTTGACATAGGGATGGGGAACTGGACGGGGGACCTGGACCAGGAAGGGAAGGGAAGGGCCTGGACCAGGAAGGAGATGGAAGGGCCTGGACCCCAAGCAGCAGAAAGGAGCTGCTTATATAACTGCCCTAGGCGGGCTGGGTGATGTGTCCTCCCAGGATAGGTTAAGCTGCCAATACCTTATTAGCATAAGCCCGCTCCGAAGGGGCACGAGGCCGATGCATGCTCAAAGGACTTGTTTACCAGTTTCTGAGCTGACCACTCTGGAAGCCAGCTGCTTACATTTTCAGGTGCTGGTCATAACCACGGCTGCCTACATCTCCCCCTTATTTATTTATTAAATTTGAATTAGGTTACCTCTGGACCCTTCAGACCTTAGGCATCCCACACCCAAGCATGCTTGAACTCATTCATTAGGTGGTACACCTTTGGCAATGGTCAAGATGGTCAGGATCTAGGGATTATGCCTGGATGGCCATTACCGGGTCCAGAAGGCTCCCCACTATGCCTCCCCTAAGGGAGGCCAGCCAAATACCTGGGGGAGTGCCTTCCTCCATGGCAGTCAGCGCCTGGTAAACAACAACCTTATGTCCTGCATGGTCATGGCACAAATGACACAGAAACCAAAGGCAGAAACCACATCCTAGGAGAACAACAGCTCCCCAGATAAATACTCCCGCTCATTCTTTAAAGAAAATTGAGGGCACCCTTGACCCAAGTGGTGAGCCCCTCCAAAGTAGAGGGATCCAGGCGGGTGCCATTCAGGGTAGCGATCTGCAACAGGAGCCTCCTGGATAGGTCCTCGTCTTCTTTCGACTGATTTCCTTTCAGGTACTCAGACAGGAGGCGACTCTGATTGAGAGACTGAGAAGAGTTACATACCAAAGGAATAATATACAGTCCCCTGAGAGAGGAGACGCAAGAGAGCTGAATAAGTTTATATCTAAACAGGTTAAAACTGGGAAAGGTATTAAGGTCAGCTTCCACCGTTACCGGTACAAAGGTAGGCAGTCTGACAATAAAGGCAATGTCATTCCTGCCTTCCCAGCACTCTGCATTTAGTAGAGTTCTTTGGCAAAGATATGGTGGCATTGTAAATCATAAATAGCATGGTGATGTTTAGGGAGTCATCAGTCCGGTTCGAGGCGTCCCCGAACCTTGTGACGATCCCAAACTTACCTGAACAAGCACGTTTCTCAAAACCTCTGCGTCAACTTTACTATCTGCAAGGGGATCCAACCAAGCAGATACATTGGCTAATACAAAGCGCAGAGTTTTGATTTTGGCAAAGCATACAAACACAAAAGGTAGAGAAAAGGTAGGAAGGACCGGGGAGTTAGAATGGACCGGCATAGGCACTGGCCAGGTGCGTGTGACGGCCCACAAAGGTATAAAGTCACCCGGTATCCATAGCAGTAGTAGTGGCTAGCAACTTTTCTGAGGAAAGAGGCCACTGGGGAACCCACACTGGCTCCTCAGTCTTCCAGATAATGGGTATACTAGATCCAGTGGCCACTAGGAAAAACCCAGTCCCATGCGCAGCCCTTTAGACTGCAGTTGCACTGGTTCCCTTCTCTCTTGGAGATGTTTTCCAGTGCCATGAGATGGATGCCATCCCATGTCTGTCATCATGTTTGTTGCCTCTGTGGAATAATGTGTGTTTGTCAATCTCAATTTCATTGCTTTTAACAGGTCTCTGCCCCAAAGGCTAATAGGTAAAGATAACACAAAAGGTTGGAAGGTGCCTTCATTTCCTTCCTTGTCTTTCCAAGATAATGTACCTGCGCTTAAATCGGGCGATTTTGCATACCCGAGCCCTTGTAGGGTTTGGGTTGATGCTTGAATGGGCCAGTTTTTAGGCCAGTCTTTTTGGGCTATAATGCTACGGTCAGCTCCTGTGTCTAATAGGCCCAATATTTTTCTGCCGTTAATTTCCAATTCTATTATAGGTCTTTGGTCCAAATCTAAAGATAAGAAGGCGGCTTCAGTCCCGGAGGATCCGAGGCCTTTATTTCCCCTTATTACATTTTTACTGGGGAACACATTATGTAAGCTGGGTAGCATTACTATTTGAGCAATTCTGTCTCCTGGTGAAATGGCCACGATACCCTGCGGAGAGGAGGCAAGGATCTTAACTGCACCCTCAAAATCGGCATCTATAACACCAGGATGTACCATGAGACCTTTTAGGGTGGAAGAAGAGCGTCCTATCAGTAGACCCACTGTGTCGGGAGGCAGTGGGCCCTGAAAGTCAGTCTCAATCGGTTGCACACCCATTTGGGGTGTTAATACGAGTTTGGTGGTGCAGCGCAGATCCAGCCCTGCTGAGCCCGTGGTGGCTCTCCGAGGCTCCAACCCTGCCGAACCCGGAGTGGCTCTCCAAGGCTCGGGCGGTGTAGGTTGGGCTGACTCTGCCCCTCTACTGCTCCATATATTTAAGGGCCCTGGAAGCGTGGGCCCCGCTGCACGTTTTTTGACTGCGTACTACCATAACCAGAAGGCAGCGTTTGGCCCTCAGGGTTCCTTGTCGATCTGCATTCACTGGCCCAATGATTACCCTTGTGACATTTTGGGCATATTCCTGGCGGCCTCAGACGAGGGGTATTCCTTTGTCTTTCCCTGTCTCTTTGTCTTTCCCTGTCTCTTTGGGGGCACTGACTCCTAAAGTGTCCCTGGCGGCTGCAGTTGAAGCAAGCCCCTGCAGCAGGGGTCCTGCCTTTACCCTTAGACAACTGCATAACTGCAGCTGCCAAGCCAGAGTTGGACAATGGTCCACCAATCTCCCTACAAGCCTTCATCCAAGCCTGCAAACCCTTTGCTTTCCAGGGGGTGATGGCCATCCTGCACTCTTTGGTGCACTGTTCAAACACCAATTGCTCTATCAATGGCATGGCTGTATCAGGATCGCCAAATATTCTCCCTGCGGCTTCCATCATGCGAGCCACGTAGTCGGAGAAAGGCTCATTAGGACCCTGGAGGATTTTTGTTAAATTGCCAGAAACTTCTCCCCTATTGGGTAGAGCTTTCCAGGCTCTAACAGCCATGGCACTAATTTGGTCGTACACCGCTGGCGGGTATGCTGTCTGGTTACCTGCCCATTGTCCCTGACCTAGAAACATATCCAGGTTCCATAAGGGCTGTCCTGCGGCGGCATTGGCTTGAGCCTGTCTTTGAGCATAATCACTGTAAATAGATTTCCAATCAAGATATTGCCCCATGGTTAAGCAGGCTTTCACAGTACTTATCCAATCAGATGGTGTCATGGCCTGCGTCGCTATCCTTTCTATCAAGGATTGCGTGTAGGAAGCATTGACGCCGTAAGCCCTGACTGATTCTGCAAGATTTTTTAACATTTTGATATCCAGGTGCTCATGATATCTTTGTTGATTCGGATCTTCAAAAACTGGAAAGGCCATACGCGCTTCCTTCCAAGTCTCGGGGCAGAACGATTGAGTCCCTGGAGTCCCTGGGGGTGGACCGGCCCGAGGAACCTCCGCATATGGAGGCGGGCCTAGGGGCGGAGCTGTGGGCGTCTCCCAAGCAGGTGGTTTAAGCTTCTCCGCCCCATGTTTGCCTTTCCTCCGCCTAGGGAGGGTCACAGACTCCCTTTCAACTGATAGGTTCTCTTGATCCTCCTCCATCTTTTCTAACTTTTCTTCCTCCTCCATCTTGCCTAAGTTCCCTCCTTCCTCCTCATCTGAGCTATCGGAGCTGGAGGAACTCTCTGTCTCTAAATCTTTTGTGCTAGGATAAATGTTGGAGGCCCTTTTTCGTCCTTTACCTTTTTTACACTTATGTCCTGGACAATGACAATTTAAACAGAAACAAAGACTACATACTAGGAAAAACATAATTACGACACCCAGACCGACCCACACCTGGTCTACAACAAACACAAACACTAACATGATACTTCTAAGGTTTCTCGTGATTCAATTGCCACTTTACCATGGACCTATGACCATGGACCTTATGACGCCGCTTTACCGCGAACCTTGTGACGGCCCTATCCACCGGGCACTTTCTATGCCTCCGCTTTTCAGCGGACCTTGTGACGGCCCTACTCACTGGGCACCTTCTGTGACGCCGCTTTACCGCGGACCTTGTGACAGCCCTACTCACTGGGCACTTTCTGTGGCAATAAATATACCTGTACCGCCGCCGTTCCTAGCTGCTGAGTTCTGAATCCAACGAAGGTGAAGTCCTCAGTTTCCCCGTACGGGCCACCATATGTCGCGTCCGCCTTGGCCGGCAAGTAAGACGCGACACGGTAGGATCCTTCTCAGTCGGCTTTATTCCAGGAACGACTCTTGACATAGGGATGGGGAACTGGACGGGGGACCTGGACCAGGAAGGGAAGGGAAGGGCCTGGACCAGGAAGGAGATGGAAGGGCCTGGACCCCAAGCAGCAGAAAGGAGCTGCTTATATAACTGCCCTAGGCGGGCTGGGTGATGTGTCCTCCCAGGATAGGTTAAGCTGCCAATACCTTATTAGCATAAGCCCGCTCCGAAGGGGCACGAGGCCGATGCATGCTCAAAGGACTTGTTTACCAGTTTCTGAGCTGACCACTCTGGAAGCCAGCTGCTTACATTTTCAGGTGCTGGTCATAACCACGGCTGCCTACAGTTCTCTAGTTGGCTCTGTTTCTCTGGAAAACCTGAATTCAGCAAGGGAAAAGCTAAGCAGTGTTGTAGTCTGTGTTATCAGCTTTGACTGATCCCTTCAGCTGCTCTGAGAGCATATATTATAGGTTGGTTCCACTTTGACTGAGTCAGTTAATGGCTGAGGTATGCTCCTATGGTGGGGTGGGGATAGTGGGGGCAGCTCCCTTGAGAAAAAGAGAAGGTGTGATCTATCTGTGGACACAAATCAGTAGAGATAGAAGCACTAGATGGAAATGGGTTCTGAATTGGATGCTAATAGCCTCCATTACAGTAGACAATTAGCAATTAGCAGCCATTATCATCTCTTATATTTTGATTTTCTTCTCATCTAATAGATATAAAAGAAATAAATCAGAATACAGAAAAATTTGTTGATGGCTTATTCAAAATATAAATCACTTTTTTTTTTGCATCTACGTGCTTGTATTAAAAAAGTAAGATGAGATAATAAAGTTCTAAAATTATTAAAAATGTAAAAGCAGTCTGGAGAGATGGCTCACTGATTAAGAACCCACACTACTCTTCCAGAGGACCTGAGTATGAGGTGGTTTACAATCTCCTGTAACTCCAGCTACAGGGAATCTGATACCCTTGGCCTCTGTGAAAACCTGTAGTCATATACAACTGACCACACACAGACCTGTGTGTGTGTGTGTGTGTATTCGCACATGCATGTGCATGTGTACCCATATGTGTGTGTACATATGTGTGTGTGCACACACACATATGTGCACACACAACTAAATCTTAAAATATAAAATCAATAACACCTTGAAATGTTTCAGTAATACAAGAGAATGCCTCAGAGGCAATCTTTAGCAACCTCATCCTGCTTTTTCTCTTCTGTACATGGAATTAAGCCTCCTCAGAAAACCCTGTTGTAAAACAGAGATATTGCATAATTGCTGTCTTGCTTTAATAGTCAACACAGGTAACTGAATCTTCAGAAAACAGGTCCTGTGTCCAGTGAAGGAGAAGCAGAAACCTGACTGAGAAGCTGGGTTCTCACGATTCGGCATGCGTTTTATTAGCGTTTGCTCTTCACACATGCAGTTTCTGGTTGTAGGGGTGCATAGGCACAGGGTTTCCACTGCAAACCTTCCTCAAGCAGAACCAGCTTAGAGGTGCAGCAACCCATGTAATGAAAACCAGGGACCGGGTGAGAGCAGAATAAGGTGGAACTGGGCCCAGGCACAGCTGTAATTCCAGCTACTTTGGAGCATGACAGTCCTCTGTAGCTTTCTTGAGCCACAGAGTGAATTCAAGACCAGCCTGGGAAACTTAGCAAGGCCCTGTCTCCCAATAAAAATTTAAAATTGGGTTGGGTTATAGCTCAGTGGCAGAGCAGTTCCTGGTATGCATAAGGCCATTGATTCAATCCCCAGTACCAGAAAAACAAAACAAAACAAATCAGAACAATTTTTGTAAACATTCGCATAACTTACCCTACATTTTATGATATTATTAATATTAGTTATAAAATACTAATGCTAATAGTATTACTGCTAAGGGATCAGTGCTATTGCACGCCAGCTAGTCTTCTGATTGTTTTATTTAGCACTTCTTTAATCCTGTAGCAACTCTTGGAGGTGAGTTATTTTTATAAAACGTTTAATCTGATATGTAAAAAATTATACATTTTTATGGAGTACCATGTACTGTTTCAACACATGCACATGTTTTATGTTTAGATCATGTTAACCACATCTGTCAATAACCAACAGTGGCCTCTTGCAGTGATGAAACTAGGTGGACCCCCCCACCCCCATAATTTTACAGACAAGGAAAACTGTAGTATAGAGAGGCTATGGAACTTTCCCAGGTCTTCCAGTGGATAGGTGCTAGGACAGAGAGGTGAGCATATATGCCTCTGCCTCTGACCTCAGTGCTCTGCTACAGTCTCACATTAAGTGATTGATACCTCATGCCTTCTCATGTGGCAGATCATCAACCTCGTAGCAGTGACTCAAAAGAAGTAGTAATGGCTAAGATGAACCCAGCCCTAGTACTGTCACTCAGGTTCCCACAAGGAAAAGGAGCAACAGCCCACCTGCCCGTTAGACAGTCATGTCTAAAACCACAGCTGTCAGCCTTGAGGGAGGTGCTCATGGGAGCAAATTAGTGGGTCTGAGACATGAGTCTGAGCTGGGGTGGCTGTGCTTTCTAGCCTGGTGACCTTTGCACAGTCTGTGTGGCTGAAGTCTTTCCTGTACTAGACCCTCTTCCAGACTATTCTTGTGAACTTGTTTTTTTCTCAATCTATAGAACCTCTCTAATGGAAGGTCTCACATGCACTTTACAAAGAGTTTCAGTGTAGTCACATCTGATCTATATTTAGCTCACTTTGATCCGCAAAGAGATTTAGGTTTGCTTTGTTGTGCACACAAGATCGAGTTAATCATCACAAGAATATTTTCCATCAGATTGTGCTGTTTTAAAATCTGCTTAAAATAACTTGGAGTCAGACTCTTAAAGTTTGAACCAACACTGCCTACTGAGTCATGTTGCACCAGATTACCTTGTTGCCTCTTGAGGCTCACACTCTGCTGACCATGAAGGTCCCAGAGACTCTGGAAAATCTGGAAAAGGGTCAGACATTGCTGTACCCTTGAGAGATTCCAGAACAAGAAATGTTGGGAACCAACTTCTGGCAGAAAGCGGCTATCATCTTTGCAGCCATCTCAAGCCATATACCCTGACAAGAGACTTGTTTTCAACAGCCTACAACAGCTGAGCACACTCTCTTAAACATCTTGTTTTTCTCTCATATCTTGTTTTGTTGTTTGGTGCCCCCAGCTGCAAGGTGCACGTGGTAAAGTGTCTTCAGCTGTGTCCCCCTGCTTATGCTTATATATATCCATGATTTCCTTTCAATAAGGGGAAAAGGGAAACGAGGAACAAGTCTTGAACAGACTTTCTGTCTTGTCTCCATTCTTCGAATCTCTTGCCCTTCCACTCCCCACTCTCTCTCTCTTGCTAGACCCTGACCTGCAGGCCAAAGCAGCAGCTCAGGCCGGGACATAGTGGCCCCCAAACCTGGGGCAGCTCCGGGCAGGTACAAAGTGGTGTTCCAGTAAGCAGGATACAGTGAAGGACACTGCAGGAATTGGAAGTGTGTATCCTCACTCCTGCGCTGGAGACCCTATTGACTGACCCGAACGGACCAGGGTCGGTTACAAAGAAATTGATACCCTAAGTAGTGACCATGTAGCCAGGAATGCTACACAGCCATGGGCCAGGAATGCGTGCACAGTTAGAATGCAGGTAGGTTTGAAATGTCACTCAAAAAATGAATACATTTATCCTAATTAAATCTTTCCTTCATTTGTATTTTCTATGTACCCAAGGAAAAGATGTATTTCTGAGCTATGAGTGATAATATCTGAAGCAGTTAGTAATGCTAGTCTAACACCCTGAAATGCTTCTTGGAAAGGAACAATTTAATTAGACACTCTTCCTTCTGTACTTGGGACCAGCCCAGAGCTCTCTTTTCTCTCTTCTAAGTGCCCAACTATTCTCCAACTTCGACACATCTCCTTTAGGGGAATGGCAACAAGAGTTTTTCTCTTTTACTTTTTGATCTTTTTTCCTGTCTGTATGTCTGTCTATCTGTTGTGGTTTGAATGAGATCAGCTCCCACAGGATCATATATTTGAATGCATGGTCCCTGGTTGGTGGAACTGTTTGGGAAGAATTAGAAGGTCTGGCTTTGTTGGAGGAGGTGTGTCATTTACCATTTCAAAAGCTCTTTTTCTGCCTCCCACTTGTGACTAAGAATGTACGTAAGCCCTTAGTTACTGTTTCAGTGCCATGCCTGCTGACCTGCTGCTGTGCTCCCGCCTTGATTCATAGACTCACCCTCTGAAACTCTGTACTCAGTAAACTCACTCTTCTATGAGTTGTATCTTCACCGAGATAGAAAAGTAAATAAGGCTGTCTGTCTGTCTATTTACCTATCCATCCATTATCTGCCTATCATCATCTATCTATCTATCTAAACATCAATCTACTTAATATGATTAATTATTATTATCTGTCTATCTACCTACCTACCTATCCAACCATTCATCTACCTGTTATATCATTATCTATCTATCTATCTATCTATCTGTCTATCATCTATTTATTTCATCTACTTGATAATAATAATCTATCTTTTTATCATCAACCATATCTTTACTTTTAATTTTGGTCACATAGGCTTTCATTATTGCTTCTATTATTACCACTGCCACCACCACATATTTTTGCTATAGATTAGACAAAGATATAGCATTCTGCTAAATGGTTTATGCAGTTTATCACATTAAAAATATGTGTAATTTGATATATTATCATTGTATATATATTTATAGAATACAATGTGCTGTTTTGATATGTGTATAACAACATGGAATGACTAAATCAAGCTAATTAACATATCCATCACTTCAAATACTTGTTTTAGGTGGGTGAGAGTATTTTAAATCTACCGTTAGCAGCTTTGAAATGTGCAATAGACTATTATTAACTATAGTTGCCATGCTGTGATAGATATCAAATTCTTCCTAACTGAAACTTGATTTTCTTTGAGCAACGTCTCCCCATTATCCCCAATTCCTCACACCTTTTTCAGCTTCTGCCAACGGCCATTCTATTTTCTGCTCTAGATTCAACTTTTTTTTTTTTTTTTAACACTCTGTACATAAGTGAGATCATGTGGCATTTGTCTTTCTGTGCTCGTCTCATTTCATTTTGCACAGTGTCCTTGAGGTTCACTCATGCTAGTTGAAGTGACCGAATTTCCTTCCTTAGAAAGACTAACTAGCATCTTGTTGAGTATCTAGAACACATTTTCTGCAGTCATTAACTGATGGAAACTTGGCTTGACTTGCTATTTTGACTACAGTTCAATGTACAGATAGGAAGCTAGATACTCTGCAGCCAGAGTCATCAGCGTTTACTCCTCCCATGATCACAAATGAAGGAGCTGCCAAAGCCAACAGTCCCGGGCCATGTGTTCAGTGGGCTTTGCTTTCTGAATGGTGCTGCTTGGGTTGAGCTCAGTGAGTGTCTAGGGCAATTCTGGCCCTAGAAGATGTCTCCAAGCATGTATCTTTCCTTCCTTCCAGTGGTATCATTTTCCCCTACTAGTGTATATCCTTTCTTCCTTTCTAGTGTATCCTCCCATCTAGTGTGCATCTTTTGGTATTCCCTGGAAATTTTTGTTGAATTATTTAGTTGTTTATTAGGCTTTCAAACAACATTCTCAAAGAATAAGTTTTGAACGACATTGATCCTTCAAACACATTTTCCCATAGGGCTTAAAGTTTTCTGGATGTTCTGTGTATCAAGAGAGGGGATTCTGGGTATTCTCTTCTTTATTGACACAGGAATTTTAGCTTTCCAGTAGAGGCAATAGTTCTTAAATTGTGATATTGATCAGAGGATGTCTCTGATAAGCTGGGATAATCTACCCCAGTGTTCCCTTATGTGAATCCTGTGAAAAACTAGTATTATTAGATAATAAACAAAATGGACTGACTCCATGGCTAAATCTAAGCAACACATATGAATTTCAGTGTAAACATTTAGTGCAGGGAAATCTTTCATTTCCTAACTTTCTGTACTCTGCTGTCCTTCCAGGTCAATGGGAAATTTCCATTTGGACATACTTGGGTCTCTTCCAGTCTTCTTCCCCAGAAGGGTTGTGTCAAGACTGTGGGCTCACAGAACACCGAGGCAGTAGGAGATGCTGTCTACAGTTCCTGCAATGGAGATGCTCAATAGCCCAACCTACACAGCCTGTGGTGGGCTCTCTGCTGCTCCTGTACTGTCGGACACAGGAGCTTTGGTATCATTGGGAGCCCCAGTTAAAGATTTGACTCTGGATGCTGTTAGGTAGGGGATATTATCTCTGCTGTTATGGGCCCAAAACTCTCTCTTCTGTAACTCTGATCTGGAAACGAAAACCAGCTGGTCTTGCTTCTCCTCTGAGGCGAGGAAGGTAAGTCTGCCTTTTTCTTCAGTGGGGAAGAGGAGATTGAGAAGACCAGAAGAAAATACACTTCCCACAGAGTCTTTTGGGCTGGGATTGGGAGACATTGCACCTGTAATTCCACCTTTGTGTTTCTGGCTCCTGCAAAGTCCTTTAATATGAAAAATGTATGTACATTTATTTAAGACAGAGATCCCCAAATTGATTTGTTGTCAAACTCCCTCCACTCAGAGGCAGTGTTCTGGAGAATGCCCTTAGGAAATCTGAGAGCTCTATGCAAATCAACTAGTGTTCATACTTGAAGGCCAGAGGACTATAAAATGTATATTTTGACACCAACGGAGGGACATTTGTTGCTGTTGTCTACAGTTTAACTCATCTGAGTTTTTATTTGCCTCAGCCTCGGTTTCTTTTCCAGCATTTTAAGACCTTCTGAGGCATCATCAATGCCACAAGTCAGGGCATCTGGGCATCCAAATTACATTCTTAGAACTCAGTGCATAGGCATGGATGTTTTATCTGTATGGTGAGCTTTATTGAACCTGGGATAATAATACAAATGCTAAAATAGTTCTGAAAGGGTTTGTGCTCACCCCTGTCTGCTGGCACACAGCCTGTTGAGTCTCTTTCTCATGTTAGTGAGGAACATACACTGATTTGGTTGCATAGCTAGCTGAGAAGGGAGATAAACTCTGGCTGAAGGGTGAAGACAACAACCACTCTCTATTCCTGCTTCCGTACTCCAGTCTATTCATTCTAAGCAGTATGGTTCCTTGTGTGTTTTAGTTTCTTATCTACAATTGAGCTCTTTGCTTCTCTGCTCAAGGTCACCCAGTGAGTACTGCACCCCATCTTGGGTCCCGCTTTGGCTGTATTTCTTTTCTCCAGAATGATTTCTTGCCCATGATTCATAAGTGGGAAACCTACCAAATCTCTACTGCTGTTCTACCCTTCACTAGCAAGGGAAGCTAAGCCAAGTAGACAGAAGTACCCTGTGGGCAAATGCCTGGGGCCTCACTTGGCATTCCCAGGGCACTAGTCTGTGAGCCCCAGTAATGAGGAGAATTTCAGGGGAGAAACTTTACGCAGCAGGCTTTACTGAATCATGTCTCTTGATGTGTTTTTTTTTCCCCAGAGTAGGTCTGGCTCTCAGAAGGGAGTGTTAAAAGGACTGCACAGCTCTTAGAAAATGGTTTCTGGAACCTTCACTGCTGGAGGGAGTAGTCAGGCTTCTTCCTTTGTGCTCTTTCCAAGCTTCTAGTCCAAAGCCTGGGGTCTGAGCTAACCTCGTTGACACTTTGTCCTCTCTAACAGAGACAACCAAGCATATCTGTAAACCTTGGAGCATCAGGGTTGGGGACCCCGGGGGTAAGCTCAGCTGTCAGCCTGAGGCTTTCTGGAGTCACAAAGCCATGGGAGGTCCCACAGGATAGGAAAAGACTTGAGATCCTCCATGTTAGCAGATCCAGGGGGTGTTCAGTTGGGCCAACTAACTTCTTCTTATTCCACTCAACTGACCCTAGAAATGCTTGGCTTAACTGCAGAGCTATATCAATTACAGTAATTTACATGAATTATTTACCAATTATCTTTAATTACCAGGCTGTGTGATAGTGATTATGCATATCATCAAATGTGTGCCAGATCAACTTGGTTGCAAGATTTATTGGATTGTAATACTAATCATTGCGCACATCTGCTTAGTGCTTGGGAAATGCTTACCAGTGTGGGCATCCTCTCATACCTTGGAAACAATAGCACTGACACTGGAAGACACTTGCTATTCATGGACAGGTTGAAGGAAGAGCGAAAGATAAGCAATGATAATTACTATCTGCTCCCAACCCCATAAATTTAGATGATTAGTTCTGGGGACGAAGCAAGGCCAACTGGACCTCATTAAAATATGAGCTTCTGTTCTTGAGGTCAGGAAATTGGGTCTTATTCATATTTCTACCTTAGTCTCCAACAGGTAAGATTTCCATAAATAGTGGTTGGATTGAATTGAACTGAATTTGAAATGGTAGCAGGCTTCATTTCACAGCCAAAAATTTTTATACTGAGACTATCACGAAATAATGGACTGAGGCTATTTCTTCCACTACTCTGACAGCTCGTAAGATCACATCCATGGGATTTTATGGAGGCAAAAATATTACACAGAATGAAAGGCAATACTGATGTGCTTTGCGTTTATGACATCTGTAAGCTACAGAGCTAACATCTCATTTCCTGCGAGGGGAAGCTGAGCTCATTAATTGCTTAAATACACATGGCACTGGGCGAGACCGCCATTATCACAGAAGTCATGTGGCAACAGTACCAAGTAACTTGTGTTTTCTGTGTTGTTAATAAAATTATTATTATTTTGAAATAGTGTTTTCACATGGCATACAATAGTGAGTGAGAGCTGAACTCTTTCTTCTACCCCAGTACATTTCTCAAGGGCAAGCTTGTCCGTAGTTTATATATTTAATTCCTTAGAAAAATCTTCTGTACATATATACTTATATGTACATTGGTAGTTTTTCTTGAAAATTAAGAGATTAGATAATGGTTAAGATAGGAAAGGTATAAAGAATAATGCTACATACAAATATGTATCTCACTGTCTTGGTTAATAAATAAAGCCATCAGAGCCATCCAGCAAGCAGTTGTTTTCTGAACTTGGTTCTCATGCACACTCAGGAGTTTATGATGTCTTCATGTTTCCTAAAACAGTGTATAGCCAAACTTTTAAACAGTGTGTTTATGGCATGACATTGTTCATATATGTCTTTCATGTGATTTTTTTTTTGCCCTCCTCATTGTAAGAAACATCTTTGTAAACATTTACATCTGTACTTTCTTCATTTTATAAATATGATGTATGACATTCTACTATATGGATGTACAGTGCTTCACTTTTTCACGAATAATTAGTTTGTTTTAGATTTTTTAATTATTGTGTATGTGTCTATGTGAGTGTACAGTGTGTGTGTGTGTGTATATGTGTGTCTGTCTGTCTGTCTATCTGTGGAAGCCAGAAGAGCATGTCAGATACCATGAAGCTGAAGTTACAGGCAGTTGTGAGTCATAACACCTGGGTGCTGGGAACCAAATGTGGGTTCTCTGGAAGAGCAGCAAGTGCTTACCACAGAACCATCTATCTAGCCTTGTTTTAGTTTTGGAGACACAAGCAATACTGTAGCAAGCAATCTTGATGGATTGTCACTCCTGGTGAAAATGTCTGCTTCTCTTAGTTCATACCTAGATATTTCATTATGGAATATATATGTTATAAATCTTTGTAGATATTGACAAATAATTCTTTAATGTAATTCTGTCTTTTTACGATTTATTTTTAAATAAGAAAATTACTTACCTTAGAGTGCAATAAACAGTCAGATTTGGGAATTGAACTGATTTAGATGTCAAGATCCATTTCTGGGGAGAGGCCAGATGAGAACACATCATATGCAGCCTCAGTTTTGTTTTGTGTATGTGATGACAGGGAAGACCCAGTCTCTGGGTTCCTTCCATCTTTCCCAGAAATGAGGTTCCGGACATGCTCCTCGAAAACACAGCGTCTTTGCATTTGAGCAACAGGCAGGAACACAAATGTCACTCTTAACTTGGCCTGCCTTCTCCTCTGAGGAGTGTCACAAATCCTAGGTCAGAGCTTTTGATCTTCCCTTAAAGCAGGTCATCACAAGATTCCCTCCCACATAGCATGAGGCGGGGAACGTTCTTATTTCTAAACACAGGGCACAGCATCCAGCTGGCCTTGCCAAGCCCACACCAGCTCATTGCTGTTGGATCTGATCTGTTTTACTAGTCGAGTTTCTCTGAAAGTGACTGCTTCCTCATCAAATCTATCACACTGGTTCTGCATAGGTTTGCCATCTTTTCATGTCTCCATTTCCTTATGAAGGTTATATTAAGCAAATTTATATGTTTTTCCTGTCTAATCTGCCTGCTGTGGGTTCCTTAGCCATGACCCTGGGAAATAGATGAGGAGATATTTCTTTCCCCCAGCACTGATATGGGCATTTTTCTCTCTTCTTTTTCTCTAAACTTTTACTCAGTTTCTTTGGGACTCATACTAAATATGGCTCCTAGTTCTCTCTCTCTCTCTCTCTCTCTCTCTCTCTCTCTCTCTCTCTCTCTCTCTCTCCCTCTCTCCCCCCCCCCCAGGGTCTTACAATATAACTATAGTTGCCCTGGAACTCACCTTGTAGACCAGGATGGCATAGAACTCACAGAGATCTGCCTGCTTCTACCTCTCAAGTGCTGGGATTAAAGTCGTACGCCACTGCGTCCAGCTCCATAGGTTTCTTAGTGGGTAGCTTTCTAGTATCTTGTTGGTATATTTTTGAGACAATGATAATCTTATTTCTTATCTAATTTTTTACCCACTAATTTTAGTATCCATCAGTGATTACTGCTTAAAAGAATCAGGGCTATTTTGGTTATCAGTTTGTGATATATAACTTATTTAAACCTGAAAAAATGGGGTTAATCATATTTTGAGTGTAGATAAAACAACATCAGAATTAGTGACTATGAAGGGCTGTCTGTTACTATCTAACTTATGAATCCTGACTTAATATGCAAAGAGTGAGCAGAAACCTAACAAATCTCCCTCTCAAATTCTTTAGGATTTGGTTAGTTCACAACTGTAACATTGTAACAGGCTAACATTGCAAGTATTTAAACTAAGTATTTAAATGAAGAATTCTCAAAGGAAGACACAAACAAATGGCAAGGAGGTATATGAAATAATTTTTAATATTATTAGTCATCAGGGAAGTTCCAGTTAAAGCCATAATGAAATCCTTTCTCACACATGTTTGGGTGGTTGCTATAAAATTGATAAATAATAACAAGTACTAACAACTACGTGAGAACCAAAGAAGCATTGCACACTGTTGGTGGAAGAGTGCAAGTCAATCCAGCCTTTATGGACAGCGTGCTTTCTAAAATTAAATACACCTAGAACTGTATGGTCCAGTCACCCCACTCCTGAGGCTTTATCCAGATGTGAATCAGTTTGCCAGGATATCTGCACTTCCATGTTTATTACAGAAACATCTGCAAGAATAAAGATAGTGGATGAATGGGCAAAGAAAATGTTGCATAAAAAGAATAGGATATCACTCAGTTTTAAAGAGATGAAGGTTCTGTCTTGGCAATAGCATCCAATGTGGAGGACAGTATGCTAAGTAAAGCAAGTCAGGCAGACACGGTGTGAGCTTACTTAAACATGAAATGTAAACATAGCCAAAAACAGAGAGAGTAAAGTGATGTTTGCCAGAGGCTGGATTTAGGAATACTGGGCAGGAGGTGATGTGGTCAACGGAGTAAAAATTTCAGGTAGACAGCAGAATAAATTCCACGATCTATGGCTTAACACAATGATTATAGCTGATGACAGATACCATATATTTGAAATAGTTAATAGCAGATTTGTGAGTATATTCCTGTACATGTGTGCGTACATGTATGCAGGTACACATGTGTGTTTGTATGTGTATGCATATTTCTCAATTGCTCTCCATCTTTATTTTCCTCTTTGTATATTTATTTATTTAGTATGAACTCATGCAGGTTCATGCCAAGTGTATGTGAGTCTCAGGGCTCGAACTCAGATCCCCAGGCTTGGCAGCAAACACATCACTTGCTGTGCCATTTTACTGGCATAGTCGCCTCATGTTTTGGGGCAGAGTTTCTCACTGAACTTGAGATTTACTGATTGGGATAGACTGTCTAGGTAGCAAGCCACAGAGGTGGTCCTGTATCTACCTTCCTAGCTGGGATCGCAGGGTGCTGCTATTCCTGCCGTAACTTTCTTTTTCAGAGTGCTGGGGTTAAACTTAGGTCCTTATGATTGGGGAGTAGGCACTACTTACTAAGACACCTTCCCATCCACATAAGAGTAGATTTTAAGTGTTTTTAGGAAAAAGTGTGAATGATATATACTACAAGTAGTTTGATATAATTAATCCATAATATAGCTTAACACACACACACATACTCATATACACACATACACTCACACACACACACACACAGAGCAGGCCCTGAGTAGGAACTCCACAGGAACACCAACAAAGTCAACTGACCTGACCCTTGGGGCTCTCAGAGTCTGAACCACCAAGCAAAGAACATACATGGGCTGGACCTAGGCCTCCCTGCTCATATGTAGCAGATGTGCAGCTTGGTCTTCTAGCTGCATGTGGGATATGTTCTTCTAGCTGGGCTACCATGTCTGACCCCAGTGGGAGAGAACAAATCTAGCTTCACAGAGACTTGAAGTGCCAGGAGGGGGGATACCCAGGGGAGTTCCTACTCAGAGGAGAAGGGGATAGGGAAATCGGGGAAGGGGGGGATTGTAGGAGGGGCGTGACGGGAGAAGGACTGTGAGCAAGACATAAAGTGAATAAGTAAAAACATAAAATTAAATAAAAAACCATGAATATATAGTAAAATATCTTAGTTTATATTATTAAGATGTTCCACTTTTACTGTCAATTAACAAAAAAGTATAACTTATAGCAGGAACACTAAAGTCTCTTTATCTACCTCCAGGAATAGGGTGCATCGAACTTTTAAATATACGTACATTTTACTCTGTGACTTTAAAATACTTAGCCTAATTCAGAGCAACACAGTCCCAGCAACTTGTATTTCATCTGAAAGAATTTATTTGCTGAAGTTGCAAAAAAGAAAAAAAAAAAACGTCTCTTAAGCTCTTCTGCAGCATCAGAGCCTGTAGGCAGCTACTGGATCCAAGAGTCAAACTCAAGAGACCACAAGTTGATGTTTCATTCCGACAGGACCTGCGGGGGTCAGCGTCTCCTAAAAAAGAAGGTTAAAATTTCAGAACGCATCCAGAGACGTGTTCGTGTTTCTAATCCTCATGTTTAAAAACATGTATATCGGGGGAGAGAATGCTTCACGGCCTTATCAAGTAGGGCATAACAAAATTGGAAATTGGTTTGTGATTTATTGCACCTCTGGCGACACAGTGAAGTGTGTAGTGAAATTAACTTTTGGTGCATACAGTCGCTGCTTGCACAGCATGACTAAAGAAAGACCTAGTGGGGTTGGGGGGAGAGGTCACAGACAAGAGAGGGCAGAAATGGAAAACTTCTACCAGCTCCGGCTCCGGCTCCGGCTCCGACAGCACAAGTGTGTGTTGTTGAGCTCTGCTAACGTTTGCCTTTGCTCTTTGTGGCTAGTGGGAACCTAGTCCCAGCAGGCTTTGCAGGTCCTCTCTGTTCTGTCCTCCAGCACCTGGACCTCTGGAAGTCCATCAGACACAAGGACCTCTTTGTCGGTTGACAAGCGAGGGCTGCCACTGGTTGGTAGGCAAAGAGAGTTGACCAGAAGTCCAGACTGCAGTTGCACAAGACCATATTGTTGCAGCCGTGGAGCTGTGAGACATTTTTGGCGAGCAAGACACATTGGACACCCACAGGAGCTTGGGGTTGTGGACTTTGCCATGGATAGGGAAAATATTTGATAGCAGGGCTTTCTGGAAATTCCCCTGTGGTAAACAAGGATGTGCAGTGTAATTTTGGTTTCATATTAAAATTCCTTGAAGCAGGCCTAGGTCTGTCTGTATTGGGCTCTCAGATCTTTTCCTTAATGAAATTGCCAAATACAACACGTTAACATTAGGATTGCATTGCGGTAATATAAACCAAAAAAAGGGACTAATTTACATTTGTGCCCACACCATTAATGTAAATTGGTTATTAGCTGTTTCTGCTAAAGAGCAGCAATATAAAACATCAAGGTAGTTTTATTAACTGCATCCTGCCCTCTGAAATGTGCTGTGCACGGGGTTTACAATCAGTGATTCCCCTGCATGCCAAAAAGACATTTACTCCACCTAATTAACATATTTATTAACAAATTACTGCCCCCCTTTCTGCATTTTGCCTTTTATAACACATCACCACAACAAAGTTAATAACACAGTCCTGTGTCTGCTTTTGCAATTCTACTGGAGTATAGTGTAGGCCTTTTTGGCTTCCCTGGCCTTCATGTCTCTTTAGGTAGGGGTAATTAAAGAAAGATGGTGTTTGCAAACAGTGAGAATGGAGGGACAATGAGGACGTAGGTGTCTTAGCCATTGTATCCTTTTCCTGAGACTGTGGGCAGGTGTGAGCAGGGATGGAGGAGGAGAAGGGGTCAGAAAACACAGCTTTGTCCTCCACATGGGCTCCTCGAGACCAACCTGGAAAGATGTCACAGTCTTTTGCATCGATTGCTTGAAGACAGAACTCTTATATGATGTTGAGCAGCAGAGACGGGAGAACAGTTTTTGAACATTAAGAGAAAACAGATTTAAGTATATATTTGTTATCAGAAAGCTTCTAGCACTGAGATCTTTTTTTTTTTAAATTTTATTTTTTTGCTTATTCACTTTATAACCCATCCAAGTCACCCCCTCCCACAATCCTTCCCCATCTCTTCTTTTCTGAGTACCCCCTCCTCCTGTATCCCCCACCCTGCCACTTTAAGTCTCTGAGAGGCTAGGTGCTTCCTCTCCCATTGAGGCCAGATGAGGCACCCAGCTAGAAGACCATACTCCATATACAGGCTGTATGTTTTGGGATAGCCCCCACTCCAGATGTTTGAGACCTGCATGAAAACCAAGCTGCACATTTACAACATATGTGCAGGGAGGCCTAGGTCCAGTCCATGGAGCTAGATCTGTGTAGACTAGGTATGCTTCACGGTTGGTGATTCAGTCTCTGAGAGCTCCAAGGGTTCAGGTTCGTTTACTCTGTTGATCTTCCTGTGCAGTTCCTATCTCCTTAGGGCCCACAATCCTTCCGCCTATTCTTCTATAAGAGTCCTCAAGCTCCATCCACTGTTTGGCTCTGGATGTCTGTATCTGTCTGAGTCAGCTGCTGGTTAGAGCCTCTCAGAGGACAACTTGCCCCTTTCTGTTCTCAGGCTGGAGATTTAGATTCTGGGAGCTCTGGTTGAATCTTTGATACTCATTCTAAAAAGGACAAAAGCACCCTCACTTTGGTCTTCCTCCTTCTTCTTGAGTTTCATGAGGTTTATGCATTGCGTCTTAGGTATTGTGTGCTTTTGGCTAATATCCGCTTATCAGTGAGTGCATACCATGTGTGTTCTTTTGTGATTGGGTCATCTCACTCAGGATGATATTTTCTAGCTCCATCCATTTGCCTAAGAATTTCATGAGCTCATTGTTTTTAATGGCTGAGTAGTACTCCATTGTGTAAATGTACCACATTTTCTGTATCCATTCTTCTGTTGAAGGACATCTGGGTTCTTTCCAGCTTCTGGCTATTATAAATAACGCCGCTATGAACATAGTGGAGCATGTGGCCCTGTTGCATGTTGAAATATCTTCTGGGTATATGCCCAGGAGGGGTATAGTTGGGTCCTCAGGTAACACTATGTTCAATTTTCTGAGGTATCGCCAGACTGCTTTCCATAGTGTTGTACCAGCTTGCAATCCACCAACAATGGAGGAGTGTTCCTCTTTCTCCACATCCTCGCCAACATCTGCTGTCACCTGTGTTTTGGATCTTAGCCATTCTGACTGGTGTGAGGTGAAATCTCAGTGTTGTTTTCATTTGCATTTCCCTGATGACTAGGGATGCTGAACACTTCTTTAGATGTTTCTCAATCATTCGAGTTTCCTCAGTTGAGAGTTCTTTGTTTAACTCTCTACCCATTTTTTAATAGGGTAATTTGATGCTCTGGAATCTAGTTTCTTCAGTTCTTTGTATACCTTGGATATTAGCCCTCTATCAGATGTAGGGTTGGTGAAGATCTTTTCCAATCTGTTGGTTCCCGCTTTGTCTATTGACAGTATCCTTTGCTTTACAGAAGCTTTGCAGTTTTATGAGATCCCATTTGTCAATTCTTGATCTTAGAGCATACGCCATTGGTGTTCTGTTCAGGAACTTTTCCCCTGTGCCCATGTGATTAAGGCTTTTCCCTATTTTCTCTTCTATTAGTTTCAGTGTAGCTGGTTTTATGTGGAGGTCCTTGATCCACTTGGAATTGAGTTTTGTACAAGGAGATAAGTATGGATCAATTTGCATTCTTGACCTCCAGTTGGACCAGCACCATTTGTTGAAAATGCTGTCTTTTTTCCACTGGATAGTTTGAGCTCCTTTGTTGAAGATCAAGTGACCATAGGTATGGGGGTTTATTTCTGGGTCTTCTATTCTATTCCATTGATCCTCCTGACTGTCTCTGTTCCAATACCATGCCGTTTTTATCACTATTAGCACTGAGATCTTAACCTTCACAGCACTGATAACCCAGGTATCAAAATGAAATAGAACTCTCTAGAAGTGTGTCTTAGGAGTTTTCAAGACACAGATTGGGGTATTGATGGCCTCTCTTGAGAAATTCTAAGTTCTTTCAAAATGTAGAAATATATTTTTTGGGCATTTATTTTAAAAATGATATCACCTTACTGAAAGTATGTAAAACTTTAACATTTATTTTTAAAATATAATGAAGAAAAGTGAACTTAGTTTGATAATTGGGTATATAATTTAGTATGAAGCCTAACTGGAATCTTTATCCAAAGACCATTGGCCCTGGGCAGGGACCTATCATATGATGAGCCCTTTTCTTTCATGGTGGCTCCACTTTATATTTAACCCTTAACACTCCTGAATCTAACTGAGTGGGATAGCTGCTTCCAGCATACCTGCTGGTCACACCTGCTGGTCACACCTGCTGCTTTCCCACTGAGCACTTTCTTAATGCTCCTTTTCCCTAGTCATTTGCTTATATCTAACTTCTTGCCCATTCAGTTAACAGTTCTTTGCAGATGGCTTGAAATTCTACAAAGATGTATTTGTACAACTCATTTGGAAAGAACTGGTGGTCAGAAGGGAGAGCTGACGTTAGCACAGTGGAATACTGAGAAGTCTTTGGTGCTATCACCAAGTCCATAGTCTGTAATGTACATAGTGTGTAATGACCAATTTTAATTGATATAGGAAACATCTTAGACATTCATCATGTCTTTGTGTTGGGAACATTCAAAATTCTATGTAGAGAAAATCTCTTG
Source organism: Mastomys natalensis (assembly GCA_021653895.1). Taxonomy (NCBI): domain Eukaryota; kingdom Metazoa; phylum Chordata; class Mammalia; order Rodentia; family Muridae; genus Mastomys; species Mastomys natalensis. The sequence goes on along the minus strand of JAJTUV010000220.1, from coordinate 514,561 downwards.
TTCTGTATGGAAACATCACTTGTCAATACAAAAAAAAAAAAAAAAACAAAAAACAAAAACAAAAAACAAAAAAACAAAAAACAAAAACTGTAGGCCTATTAGCTTAGGCAGGAAATAGGAGAGTGGAAGTTCTGGCACAGAGAGAGGAATTCTTGGAAAATAGTCAGGCATAGGAGATTCACCAGAAACAGAAGAAAATGGCCATATGAAACTGAGGACTAGGTAACCAGCCGTATAGCATGACCTGGAATAATATAAATGGATAATTGAGATATAAGCTAGTTGGGAATGGACCTAAGCATTCATTCATATATCATTCTTAGAGTTGTTATTTCAGGGGACTTATGTGAACAGTGGCAAAGCTTGCAGTTAAAATTCTCCCTTCTATCCATGTTGGAAATCTAGTTACTTATTATCAAACATAGCTACTCTAGTATACTGTAAAATCTGTAAAACTTTTCCTCATTATAAAGAAGAAATGAAAGGCAAAAGGTGATTTCTCCTCTCCTTGCATCCACCAACTGTCCCCTCTTTTCTTTCCTCCTTCCTACTTTCCCCAGGCCTTGGCAACCACAAGTTGGATTCTCTGCATCTTTGAGATCAGCTTTTTAACTTCTACATGAAAGCAAGAACACATGTTTATTTTTCTTGTGACTGACTTATTTTACTTAGAATAGTGTTATCCAGTTCCACTCATGTAGCATACTGAAGGATGTCACTGTTAATGGCTGAATAATGTTGCACCATGTGAGCATAGCATTTTGTCAGTTCATGGATGAGTCCTCAGCTGATTCCCTATTTGGCTAGTCTGAAAATTGCTCCAGCAAACACGCGTCTAGAGCTCTAACAGTCTCATCGTGTTTCCTGGGGATACATACCCAATCGTAGTGTTGTTGGATTGGTTGGTAACTCTCATTCTAGGTGTTTAAGGATCATCTGTACCATTTTGTATATTGTGTACTTCATTATACACTCTCACCAACAGTGTATAAGAGACTATATTCTCACCAGCACTTACTATTTTTTCTTTATTTCCCTCAAAGGGTCTTGCTTTGTAGTTCTGGATAGCCTGGAACTCACTATGTAGATCAGGTTGGCCTCAAATGTACAGAGATCTGCCTGCCTCTGCCTCTGCCTTTGGAGTGCTGGGATTCAGTCAGGCACCATGTTTTATACTAGGATGTGATGGCGGTTACTGTACCTTGGTGACCATTTCCGTGTCCTTCTATATTCATAGTTAAATGCGGTCTGGGACATGGCCCAGGCTAAATCCCACAGTTATATCTTCTAATTCTACTACCATGACTCATCCCCATGTAAGGATGATGGGAAGAGAGCGGATGTGGAATGCTGAAAGGTGTGTGTAAAGCCAAGACTCAACAATGAAGGGGCAGTCTCATGGCTTCAGGCTTCCAGTTCTGAGAGATGATCTAGTTAAGCCATCCCAAACTCATGTGATGGGTCTGTGCTGACTCCATAACACTGAGGCACCATTAGAAATGTAGAGTCCTTTATGCATTAAAAATAGAATTAGATAAGGATTATGTTTATTTCTTAAGGACCAACGATATCGCCAGGCCTTCAGAAGACACTATTTTTTGTGTTCCTATTTCTAGATGAAAGGGCTTTCTGGAGTATGTGCTACTTATCAATGTGTCTTGTTTTCTCTTGCCCTACTTTGCTTAAGACTGCATAGTTGCAGCCATGTCAGGAAAGTTCTGAGGTAGTCTATCCCGCTTCATCAGGAAGTAAATTCTTAACTGTCAGGTAATTCCACACCACTAGTTTCTTTCTCTTCTGTCTGTCTTGACATAGGCTGATTATATGTATATATATATAAAATCATTAATAAGCAATATCTTATGTCAACTTAGCAGTTTAACTGTGGGCTTAAAATTAAGTCAGTTAATTTAATCCAAAATATTAAGGAAAAACAAAATAGCCATAAAGCATTTCTAGGCCCTCTGAAGGTTCTGGCTGGTCTTTAGTATGTGTGTGAACCTCTGGGAGTTAGATGAAAAAATCAAGTGCTTCTGCATATATTTCATGAGAATCCTCCATCAAATTCTCCAGGCTACTTGTGGCCACGAGCAGATTAATGCTCACTACTGATTTTACATTTTAGGATTATAAGAAATGCATGCAATAACTGGGCAGGGTAAGATTTTTAATATAAGCTTTAAAAATTAAGTATGTGTAGCCTCCATAGACATTCTAAACTATAGGGATCTGGCTTTCTGGTTCAAAGCTCTTTAGACTCTTTCTTGGTGTCACGTCAGGCTATTCAGGATAGGGACTCACCAGAGCTACGTGGATACTGGATCTACAGAGAGGTAGTGGGTATAGCAGAATCTGAAGACAGGAGACTGTCATGAGGGATGGAGAAGCTGCTGAGCTTGACATTCTCCTTTGTGGGAGTGAGTTTTTAGAAAATATAAGGAGTGACTTCATTCCTTTGAAATAATGGACTCCGGGGTTTCTCTGAAGAAATATAGAGCCACATGGTGCTCCATAAATTTCATTACTCTTATTATCATCACTCTGATTTTAATTTGATTTAAACATTTTATTGGTACTAATTGTAGCAGTTATGAATGTTGATGTTATTTTCTGCCATTTCTAATTTCTATAAAGAACACAGATCTTTGCTTCTTAATAATTGAAAATGAGTCCTTAACGCATTCAGGTATTCGTATGGAATTACAATCTGTGGCTTTGACATTATGGGTTAATGTATAGAGTCTCAACTCTTTTTAAAATTATCTAAACACACTAAAGTCCCATATGGATGTGTTAATAATCAGCTTTATTTCATTATGGAGGAAAATAAGTCAATTTAGCAAAAGCAATTGAAATTAACATTTAATATGCAAAAATAAAAATAGTCTTTGAGTATATTTTGCTATTTGCTTTTGGTAAAGATTTTTTTCCTGTTTGCATTACTGCCAGATGGGAATCTGTAGACAATAGGTGGGATCTGTGTTCCACTGTACACCATGTGCACCATAAGGAAGAAAGAGTTAAAGTACACTTGGTCCTTTATTAAATAGACTATTATGTATAAAGGAGCTGAACAAACTCAGGAAAAGCCTTGCAAAATAATATTTTACGGTACTCTGAGTTATGGTCATTGTATGTAGAAGCTAATTTTAAATTTTAAAACTCTAATTATAAAAGACCATTTCCCTGAAGGGAAGGTCATCTGGGGAAAGCAGAGGGTGGGGACCTTTGGAATGGAACAGATCTAGAGAGTGTGTGGAGGTGGAAATTGAGCTTATGTAGGATCATTTCTTGGGGGGACTGCTGTGTCCTGGATGTTTCTAGTTGTAATTTAGAACATGGTCCTGGAATGGAGCACATCAAAAGACAACCCCAAATTAACCAAACCAAACCAAACCAAACCAAACCAAACCAAACCAAACCAAACCAAACCCATGCTGATTGATATATGTGTGTGGTACATCAACTGGTGTTGGTTCCAGAGCTCTGCAAATAGCTCATTTGCTTTTGGGTCAGATTCCTTCATATTCCATCAGATCTGGTTCATTTTCTTTACCTATTTCCCGAGCTTCTTGGTTGTAAAGTAAATGTCACTACATACCTTGGTTCTCTAGGGAAAAGCAAGGAGACTCAGGAAAGAATGTAGCCTGTGCCTGTGGACATGGGTCATCATGGCTGGATTCAATCGGTCCACACCTGTGCTGCGTGTTGAAGAGGCACAGGCAAGCAGCACAGGTGGGTTGTTTCCATTTTGCTTTATGACAAGATCTCTTTGTGTTGTCCATCTCTTGAGCGCAAACAATTCTCCAGCCTCATGAACCTCCCACTAGCTAGGATTCCAGGCATATACCACCATATCATGCTTAGTATCAGGTTTCTGATGGAGTGTTGAAACCCTGTGCTGTAACTTATTAACTGTATGGCTTTGGGCAAAATCACCAAAACTCTGAGCCATTTAGAAATTGCTCATGAAACAAGTGTTACATGAACTAAGATAATACAAGTCAGTCCTCAAAGGAGGCTGGTCCTATGTTACCATAGAAGTTGCTGTAATTTTTGAGTGGGTGCATTGTTATTTCAGCACTATATTTTAATAATTGAAAAAAATTGAAATTAAAATATAAGTACATAATTTTCTTCTCTCCCTTTCCTCTCTCTACTCCCATGTTCACATCCTTGTTCCTTCTCAAATTCATGGCCTTGTCTTTAATTGTTCACACACACACACACACACACACACACCCCTCTCCTAAATACAGAAATATAATTTTCTCAGTCTGTTTGTTGTTACTTGTATGTATATAATTTCCAGGATGATCACTTGGTGTTGAATAACCAGTTCGGGAGGCTCTTCCCTGGGAAAGACTATTTCTTCTACTTTTAGCATTCCTTGGTTGCCTGTAGTTTTTTGTCTAGGGGTAGGGCCACATGGAATTTCTCCCTTCCATGTTAGCATGTCTGTTGTTGTTGTCATGTTTCAGGTCTTGTTTAGACAGCCCTGTTGTTGAGATGTCATGGGTATAACTTCCCTGATATTTCTAGAAAAAGCACAGTCTTACAGCAAACATTCTGTTTCTCTAGCTCGTAAAATGTTTCTGCTCGTTATTCTGTAGTGTTCCCTGAGCCCATGTGTAGGACTTGTATTGCAGATCTATCAGCTGGGACTAGGCACTGCAGGATCACTTTTTTCTGTATTTTGATTGGTTGTGGTTTTATTTATTTATTTATTTACTTATTTTTATTGGACATTTTATTTATTTACATTTCCAATGCCACCCCCTTTCCCCATTTCCCTTCCCTAGAAACCTCTATTTCATTCCCCCTCGTCCTTTTTTGCTTTTATACCATCTTAATTACATACATGTATTAAGGTCTGTTCTAGGTTGAGGAACTAGCAATACAATAGATGCAAATAGTCAAGGAACAAGCAAGACAATAAACAAAAATAGTCAAAGAACAAGCAAGGCAATAAACAAAATTCCATGAACACTCCTGTGATCATTGTTTCTAAGGACTTATCAGGATGACCAAAATATCTGAGCCTACTTCCCTGTCCTAGCCCAAAGTCATTTTCATGTCTGAAGCCTACTTCCTTGTTCTAGTCTAAAATTTAGATTCCTGCCTAAAATTACTTCTTTGTTCTAGCCTAATGTCAGATTCCTGCCTGAAGTCCACTTCCTTGTCCTTGGCCAATGTCATATTCCTGCCAAGCAGCCCATTTCCTTGTCCTTGACCCATGTCAGATTCTTGCCAAGCAGCCCCAAAAGCTCTTCGCCTCTCCCCGCTTTTTATTTAATAAACAAGACTGAGCCTGTCTTAGGTTGTCCTGCCAAGAATGCCTTCCTTACCCATTGTGGGATATGCATTATCAAAAGCAATGCACTTCTGTCTTAGGTTGGTAAGGCTCTGTGCAGAATTTTAGCCATCCTTGGCTTGCCAGCCTGTTAATTTAATAACTCTGTCTGGGGGTCCATTTTCAATTTCAAAGCATGTACTTTGTCTGCCAACATGTTGATATTGTTAAAGACAGGCTTTAACAGTTGTGGTTTTCTTTAGCGGTCTCTATTAGTTGCTAACAGAAAAAAAAAACTGATGCACCGTTTTTAATGGGTGTAGAATGAGATGTTTTATTGGGACATGGATATTTTTTTTTCCACTAGTCTTTACCTGATCTTACATTCCAACACGATGCTGAGCCTATCTCCTGTCTTAAGGAAGGTTGTATGAATCACTCTTTTTGTATTATTAAATTTTGCAAAAATTTAATGTGTATGTGTGTGTGCACTTTCATATGCATGCTTGCCTGAGTACATGGTACAATTTTGGAGGTCAGAAGATAACCCTCAGGAGTCAGTTCTTTCCTTCAACCATGTAGATCTCTGGGATTGAATTCAGGCTGTCAGGCTTGGCAACAAGTGTCCCCACTGTTGAGTCATCTTGTTGTTCCATCTTCTTGCATTTTCATGAAATTCTAAGTTATGATTACTGGAGAGAAGATTCAGAGGGAGGAGGTTGGCAGATGCTAGACCCACATCAGGTTGGTGGATGCTGGACCCATATCAGGTTGGTGGATGCTGGACCTACATCAGGTTGGTGGATGTTGCACCCATGTCAGATGGGACTCCATGGAGGCTGCTTCCTCAGGAAGGTTGCAGTTCCAGATGCTAGGTAGAGTCATGCAGGCAGAGGTTCTTAGATCATAATAAGGTAATTCATCTGTCTGGCTGCAGATTTTTGACACCATGCATGACAGAGGTGTTCTAAGGATGAACACAGTGGCTTCTCGACAGCCACTAACTGATATGGAAATGAAAGATACTGAGGAGAAGGCTTGGTACTGGACTGGGAAGAGAAGATCATGCTTAACTGAGACAGGTTTCTGCCAGTTATACAGGATGTATGGTAGGGGTTAGACTTAGTTTGATTTTGGTAAAGTGATGATACTGGCACTTTTTTGTATGACTGATTTTGATTAAAATTTATACTAACTAGTTGATATCCCTTATCTGAAATGCTTAGGACCAAAGTTGTCTCAAATTTTGAATGTTTTCAGAATTTAGAATGTTTGCATCTGCGTAATGAGATATTTGGGGGAATATAACACAGAATTCACTTGTGTATCATATTCACCTTATATATTACATGAAAGCAATTGTATGTGCATTTGAATGTGCTTTGCTTTTGCTCAAAGATTAGTACTCTATGATAATTCAGATCTCTCATGCTGTAACTCTGGAGGTCAGAAGTTCAAAAGAGGCCCCACTGGACACCAATAGAGGCACCAGTAAGGTTGTGTTTGCTGTGCAGATTCTAGAGGAAGCTAAACTTTCTTGCCTTTTCTAAACTTAAAGAGGCTCCTAGTTGCTCTTCATGTGTCTTTTTTTTTCTTCCTCAGACCAATGGCTGAGACTCAAAACACTGCCACCCAGTTATGGAATTTTCTGCCTTCCTTGTCTGTTTAAGGGCTTCTGAGATTATATTGAGCCCAACTGTTAATGTGAGATAATTTCTCTATTTTAAGGTCATCTGGTAGCAATTTTATTTCCATATGCTGCCTCAAGTCCTTTAGCTATCTAATAGGACATAGTCCCATGTTCCAAGATTAGGGTATGACCAATGGAAAGACATTATTCTGCCTAACACAGATGGGGATATTATGTGTCTGGCCTAATATAGTAGCAATTGTTTTCCTAAAGCCACTATTGAAGTGTCACAGCCACCTGTGGTTGTTGGTGACCACAGGAACAGTTCTGCTCAGTCAAAGTAGATAATGTCAGCCCAGGAGGTCCTGGCTCTTCTCACCCTCTTCCATGGGAAACAAGCCCTCAAGAGTGGAGGAGCCTGCATTATGACATTGGGTGACCTAAGAGAGTACAGTGAGAAATAATCCAAACACCAGCTTTCTTATATTTTAATTTACATTTTTATATATAACACACGTATGTTGCACGTATGCAGGTTCACACAAGGATGAGTACATGTGGACATGTGCCCACAGTGTGTGTATGCCTGAGGTTGACAGTGGGGGTCTTATTTGATTGCTCGTTGTCTTATTCATTGAAGCTAGGTCTCTCAGTTGAACCCAGAACTGAATGGCATGGCTAGTCTCACTGGCCATTTTGCTCCGGGGATCTCCTGAATTACTAGTGAGCTGCTATGCCCACCCAGACTTTACATGAATGAAGGGGACTTAACTCCAGTCCTCAGGACTTACATGGCAAGTGCTTTCACCATTGAACCACACAACCCCATCCTTCTAATACCAGCTTTGTTTTGAGACAGCTACTGATTTTCATTTTGCCCAATAATATACTTGATTTATTTTATTGAGAAGCTATCCCTGTTTCTATATCTTCAAGTAAAACCACCTTAGTGTAAGTATGTTTATTCTGAACTTCTATCTAATCACTGGACACTTTAGTTGTGATATGTATAGCAATGGGGGAAAGCTCAACATGGAAACTTCCGGACAGGGGAGGAATATGGTCAGATTTGATATGCATCCTTAGGATGCAATAGGAGTTTGGATGGTTTTGACAAGAAGCAGTTTACAAGGGATCAATTAAGAGGCTGGGCTGTAGGAAGGTAATTACATATCCTTGCAATCTTGAATTACAGGTGACAAGGTGTGGCTTGATTTTGCCAATGAAATGAGATCCAGCTTGGGGCAGAAATTTCAAAAGTTAATACTTGCTTGAAGATTCTCTTTCCTGTTTATAATACTTGCTTCTCCTGATGAGTGTTTTAAGTGAGAACTGTTCTACCCTCCAATGGCAGAATGATCTTAGCATGGCAGAGGCATAGTCATTGGAGATAGATATACAAAGTGAGCAGAATTAATTCACATTTTTTTTTTGTCAGTGCATGAGATTTAGGATTACTTGGTACCACCTCAGAGTTTAGCATGTGGTGACATATAAAAATAGTTCAGGACACTTGGACACAGGCACTGATTGTACGAAATGTTTATTAAGAAAAATATTGAGCTGGGCAGTGGTGGCACATGCCAGCACTTGGGAGGCAGAGGCAGGTGGATTTCTGAGTTCAAGGCCAGCCTGGTCTACAGAGTGAGTTCCAGGACAGCCTCGGCTATACAGAGAAACCTTGTCTTGAAAAACAAACAAAAAAAAAAATTGAAGCCAATGTGGTAGCCAGGCCTTTAATCCTAATGCATGGGAGATAGAGGCAGGCTGGTCTCATGTTGAGGGATGGGGGAAATGTGTGTGGCTCAGTAGGTAAACACTTTGCCTTCCTGTATAAAGATCCAAGTTTAATCTTTAGAACCTACATAAAAACCCTCAATGTGGTGTGGTACCCTAGGCTTTTAATCTGAATGGTGGGAAAAGAGACAAAGGACTCCCTGGGGCTCATTGGCCAGCAATTCTAGCCTAATTGGTGAGCTCCAGGCCAGTGAGTGACCCTGTTTCAAAGGACATTGGTGGAATATTTGAAGATGACACCTGGGTTGTTGTCAAGTGCACTCAAATGCACCCCCCCCCACATCTTCATGTGTACCTGAATACATGTGTACGTGCACATATAAAAATGTAATACACATGTGTATAAAAAAAGAGGAATCTTGAATCTTAAACATAGTTATCGGTTATGAGTGAGCCTAAGCATCAAGTTTACATATACTCTTTATTTGTTTTATTTATGTACCTTTTGAGGCAGTCTTACTATACAGCCCTGGCTATTCTGGAGCTCATAGAGATCCATCTGCTTCTGCCTTCAGTGTGGTTAAGCATATGCATTACCACATCCGACCTTTTGTTTATTTTTAAAAGCCACCTGTCCCTTACTCTCCTTTCTCAAGCTAAGATTCCCTTTTACTATTTGATTTATGCTTTTAGATAAATTAAGTTAGATAGTGCTCCAATCATCTTATGATACCACTCTTTGATTGAATTTGGCTATAAGAACAGAACACAGGAATGTAATTTAGCAAACACAAGATTTTTCTGTGACCTGGACTTGTTTGAGATTAAGAAGATGTGTATGTACTTTCTGGATGTTTTCCTCCCTGGCTTATTTAACTGAAGTGTCTTGAGTTAGAAATTGTCTTTCTCATGCCAACAGATAGAGTTTTACTGGTATGAGCCGCTTTAGTATTTAAATCACTTTTGAGGGATGCGTGTTACCATTTCTGACCTGCTTGTGTGCGTAAGTGAAGGGGTGGTAAGTGGTCCCGACGGGCAGGAAGCAGGATGTTAATGGTGGCATGAGCCGGAGGTGGATAGTGACCTGACCGGAACCCACTGTGTACATGGGGGAGCGTTGTTTCCTTTTGTGTTTACAGTGATTCATACACAGTCTCTGGTGTTCTTTTGTGGCCATCACATAAATCTTAAAAAACACAGGAGCTGGAATCCAAGGGACCTTTCATGACCCCTTAAGTGATAGTGGTGGGGGGTGATGAGGGCAGACAGGATGGGAGTGTGCACCCTCATTGGGGCGGGGCCCCAAATGTTGTAGACCCACCTTTTTCCTCCATTCTCACCTCTACTTTCCCCCTTTATCTTCTTATTTATGTGTGTGTGTGTGTGTATGTATGTGTGTGTGTGTGGGCATGCACGCAGATTCGTGAACTCCTTGATTTGTTCCCTAGACTCAGGGTCTCTCACTGAATGTGGAGCCCATCATTTTTATCTAGACAGGAGGCCGGCATGTCCCAGAGATCCTATTGTCTCCCTCCCTCTGACCCCACAACTCCAGGGTTTCGGGCATGTGTGGTATAACCAGCTTTACACTTGAGTGCTAGATCAAAACTCAGGTCTTCAGGCTTGTGCTCTTACTCAGTAGGCCGTCTCCATAACCCTGGGTATTGCTTTCGAGACAGGGTATCATGGAGCCCAAGCTAGCCTCAAACCCATTAATGTAGCTGAGTCTAGTCTGGAACTCCTGATCATGCAGCGTCTACCTCTAGAGTACTCAGATCACAAGCAATTGCACCCATGGCTTTGTAGATACTTTGTGAACTCTTTGTTTAGAGAAAAAATATCTGGGAGGACAATGCTAGCACCTCTTTTTTTTTTTTTTTTTTTTGTTTGTTTGTTTGTTTGTTTTTCTTTACAATCTTAGGGCATTTGTGGAAGAGATCATGAACATGGCCATACATTTCCCAATTCTAAGCATATTCAGCCTATATATATATATATACACACACACACACACACACACACACACACCTTTTGGGGTAAACTATTATATACCTACTCCCCACATAACACCTAGAACAAAGCTGACATTTATTTCACTTGACAAGGGAATTTTCACTTGTCAAGGGAATTTTTTTTTTTTTTTAATAAGTAGAAGCCTTGTATGCAATGAACAAAAACTCCATGCTAAGCTGAATATCTTACACTGTTATGAAGCGGTTCATCTTCCCTTTTAGGAATTATATTAAAACTTAAGATTTTTTTTAAAAAGTGAAGTGTTGATAATAAATAAATCACAGAACTATATATTATACATGAAAGATACAGGTTGGACTTCAGTTATAATTTAGATGGTAAATTAATAAAGTAATAAAATTGATGTAAGTCCACAAGGGAAGGCCACTGTAAGGCATATGTCGGAAATTAGAAAACTTATGCATCATGAATTTTGTCCCAAAATTAATGATAGCTATAACAAACATTGATTAAACGTTAAATCACCCTCACTTTGCACTTGTCTCCTTGGGAGCGATTTAAATGCTCTGCGTTTTTAACAGAGGCAATCCAATATGAAGTTTCAGCCAGTGTTTTCCTTCTGTGCAGTAGATTTCCACGTAGAAGACAGGCACCATTGACCTTTACCACAGGTCTTAAAATAGGTGTTTCCTAATGAGTGCTGTTGTTGATTACAGGACTTCTTCTGAAATTGTTTTCTGAAATGAGACTGATTATTCCATTCACAATTATATATAAATCCGAAATACCTGGAAATTGTCTTAGCATCTTAGTTCCTGTCCAACATAAGAAGCCCACAAAGCTGTACTAAGGAAATTGAGAGAATAACCCCACGTTTTGTAGGGGATATCTGTAAGACATTAATTTTATTAATTACTTTCAAAATAAGTTAATAGAAGCCCATTGCTTGCTTAAGTTATTTTATGCACTTAACAAAATAGTTTTGGGATAAAAACGGAGACTGCTTCCCCCAAATCTTTGACCAAGTGTCACAGTGACAGAACACCTGCACCATCATGCACTGCAGGGCTTTGCACCATCAGCAGTCACTAGTATAGACACTGTATGAAAAACCCAGAAAATAAGCATGGGGGAGACCGTAGAGCTGCCTAGCTCTTAGGCTCTGGTGGTGAGAATGTCACGTGGTACACATCTCTACTGAAGATGCCATGGAAGCGCCTCAAAAATGGGGTTTCCCACTACTTACTTTCTTCATCCTAAACAAATAAATCAAACATTGCACTCTCATCATGGTGGATATTTTCTTCCCCTCCGTTAAAATAATATTAAGTATAGAATCATTCTTCAATCTAGCACTTCCACCACTGGGCACATATACTAATTGCATACATAGGATGAATAAACAACATATGGTATATGCATACAGTGAATATTATTCAGATTTAAAGCCAGATGTGGTGAGCACACCTGTCAACCCAGATAGTCCAGAAGCTGAGACAGGAGAATCGTAAGTTTTAGGGTCCGTCTGGCCTAGTGAGTGAGTGAGTGTGAAGCCAGTCGCAGTTTATCGATGCTGTTTAGGAATAAAAAATTTTAAAATGTCTTGGGCGCTGATGGGAGCAGATGCAGAGACCCACTAGGCAGAGCTCAGGGAGTCCTATGGAAGAGTGGGAGAGCACCACAAGGAAAACAGACAGCAGAATCAACTAACCAGGCCTCCTAGGACTCTCTGACAATCAGGGAGCGTGCGTGGGTCTGAAATAGATCCTCTTCGTGTATTATGGTTGTGGACGTGGACTGAGGCTGTTCAGGCAGGCAGCAGGAGAGAGGTTCAGGGGTTTATTTAGGGTGGAGGGTGAGAGAGAGAGGGAGACAGAAAATAGCCGGGGGAAAGAGAGAAGGGAAGAGAGGGAGGGCTGGGAAGCGCCGCCTATTTATAGGGACGATGACGTAGCTCCAGGAGAATTGTGGGAGTGACGTCACTGGGTTCGGGCCTATACTAACAATGGTTGTGTAGTGTGGTGTTCTTGTGGGACTTCTAACAGTGGGAGTAGGGGCTATCTCTGACTTTTTTGCCTACTTTTAGGACCCTTTCCTCCAACTGGGTTGCCTTTGTACAGTCTTAAAGTTCGGGGAGGTGCTTATTATATGGAAACTTGATACTGTTACACCTGAGAGGCAGGCTCTTTTCTAAAGGAAAAGGAGGAATGGATCTGGGGGAGGGGAGGGACAGGGACGGTAGGAGGGAGAGGAAACTGTTGTCAGAATGTAATAATACATGAGTGAGTGGTGACTGAGAAGGGCAGGGCAGGGTGACTAAGCAGAAAAAAAAAAAGGAAAAAATTTTTTAGAAGGCTGTGATTGACAGGAGCAATTCCCTGCTAACATTTTTGAGATGGGTGGATGCAGGGCAAAGAGTGGAGTAGAGATGGAAGGAAAGACCATCCAGAGACTGCCCCACCTGGGATCCATCCCATCGGCAGATACCAAACCCAGATACCAAGAAGTGCTTGCCGACAGGGGCCTGGTATAGCTGTTCCCTGAGAGGCTCTGCCAGAGCCTGACCAATACAGATGTAGATGCTTGGAGCCAACCATTGGACTGAGCACAGGGACTCCAACGGAGGAGTTAGGCGAAGGACTGAAGGATCTGAAGGGTGTAGCAGAGGATGGCCTTATCTGGCATCAATAGGAGGGAGGCCCTTGGTCCTGTGAAGGCTCAACGCCCCAGCATGGGTGGGGGAATGCTAGGGTGGTGAGGTGGGAGTCGGTGGGTGAGCATCCTCATAGAAGCAGGGGAAGGGGGTCTGAGGTAGGGGGGTTTGCAGAGGGGAAACTGGGAAGGGAGAAAAATAACATTTGAAATGTAAATAAGTAAAATAACCAAAAAAAAAAAAATAGGGCTGGGAATATGGTTCAATGCTAAGAGTGTATGTTTCACATGCAGGAAGTCCTAGGTCCAACCCTGCCCAGAGAATGAATCATGAGAAAACAAAACAAGAGAACACTGCACAGCACAGCACAGCACAGCACAGCACAGCACAGCACAGCACAGCACAGCACAACACAACAGGAGTGAAGTGTCATAGCATCCTCTCATAGGAAGAGTACAGAGGGAAGGATGTTGTTTAGCAGCTCTGGGTTGAGTGAGAACAGTTGCTCTCTGGATCCAGTTGCAGTTGGGAGGCTGAAGACTGGAGCCGGCTTCTGTGATGCTGGGACAGTGACATAATTAGACTCAGTGCTACTGAACCATGCTCTTTAAAGTAGTTGTTTCTCATCTTTATATCTCTTAGCACAATAAACAACTAAATACTGTGGTGTGGAGTTGCTTTACCTATTTTTCTTGTTGCTGTGACCAAATGCCTGACAAGAAACAAGTTGAGGGAGGAAGGGTTTATATTTTGCCCATGGTTTGAGGGTACACCATTCGTCATGGGGTGAAGTCTTGACAGCTGGCTGCTCCATGTCGCAGGAGTGAGCAGCTGGGACATCTAAGCTCCTTATGGTTACTGGGGCTCTACTCACTTTGTCTTGTAATTCAGTCTGGGACACCAGCCTATGGAATGATGCTATCTCCATTCAGGGTGGCCTTTCTCTATTCAGTTGAGTTTCCTTGGAAACACCCTCACAGACACACCCAGAGGGTAGTTTCCTAGGTGACTTAGTTCCTAAATCCCAGCAAGTTGATGAGCAAGATTAACAATGATCAGAGATCTAGAGGGTTATTCAGCAGTGATTGCTCAAGACTGGTACTTAGTTCAATACTCAGAGTCAAGGAGGTGCTGTATGTTAATGATCTTAATATCTGATAAGGCCATCATAAAGAAGATCAGAAAAGAAATAGGTAATGAATAGTGGGAGCAATTATTGAACTATTTCTGGTAAAAAGACATAAGCCTGTACTGTAGTCTAAAATATCAGGTGATAGAGGCCTTGTTCACAGAACGAAGCTACAGGCATCTGGATGACTAGAACTGAGAATTTGTCTCAGCTCAGGATGAAAGCTACAAAGAAATACTTGGTGTCTTGTGCACAAAGTATTTCTGTGTATCAAAATCATCCTTAAGAGGCAAGTGATAAGCTGAAAACATATTCATAGACAAAAGGCTTATTAACATCCCTCTATAAACAGTTCCTATAGAAAATAGATGATTTAAAGAAGGACAAAGATGAGTTAATACTAATGTTTACCCTCCGTAGAAATCAAAAATCTGTATTTTTAAACTGCCACTGTATATTCTCGGTTAATCTTTTGAATATTTTTTAATTAATCATTTTATTCATTTACATTTCAAATGATATCCTCCTTCCCAGTTACTCCTCTACAAACTTCCCCACTCCACATCTGTCCTCTCCTCCCTCCCTTTTGCCTCTATGAGGGTGCTCCTCCACCCACTCACCCATTCCTGCCTCATTGCCCTAGCATTCCCCTATGCTGGGGCATCGAGTCCCCCAGGACCAAGTGCCTCCCCTCCACTGATGTCAGGTAAGGCCATCCCTGCTGCATATGTGTACTCTTTGTTTGGTGGTTTGGTCCTCTGGGAGCTCTGGGTAGGTCCAGTTAGTTGATATTGTTTTTTGTATGGGGTTGCAATCCCCTTCAACTCCTTAGTCCTTCCCTAGCTCTTCCATTGGGGTCCTGGGGGTTTATTCCAATGACTGACTGTGAGCAGCATCTGTATTGATCAGGTGCTGATAGAACCTCTCGGGGACAGCCATATCAGGCTCCTGCCTGCAAGCTCTTCTTGGCTTCATTCTTAGGTTCTTTACAAGGTGAAGGGAACTGCGGGCAGATCCAAGTTTACATGATCCCTCCCTCTTGTTCTCCCAGAGAATGAGAGAGCAAGCATTTAAAAAAACAAAACAAAACCCAGAAACCAAAACCCAAACCAGCTTTGCTGAGATATAATTTGCATACCATCCACCTCACTCAGCTGAAGCTACAATTAAGTGGTTTTAATGTATTCACAGCCCTGTGCAGCCATCACCACAGTCAACTTTAGAACATTCTCAGTGCTCTAAAGGAAACCTCATACCAGTTAGCAGTACTCTTGTTTTCCCCAACACCTCCGAGCTAGACAAACACTAATCTACTTTCTGTTTCTATGGATTTGTCTGCCAGGAAGCCTCTTTTATGGTCTCTCTAGTCAGCTCTCCATGAATCTCTTGCTGATGGGGCTTGGGTTAACTATTCACTCCTGTGAGATTTGCCCTCTCATTGGCTAAGCTGGGCCACCATTTAGGTAGAGTATTTATTCTTAGGTAGAGTAAGAAGGTTGGATGAGGACCCTTTGAGCCATACCCTTCGTGGCCTCTGTGTCAACACCTGCCTCCAGGTTCCTGTCCTGTTTGAGTTCCTGTCCTGACTTCCTTCAATGTGGACTACAATGTGGAAGTGTGAGCCAAATGAATCTTTCCCAAGCTGTTTTGGTCAAGGTGTTTTATCACAGCAATAATAACCTTAACTAAGTCAACAGTCTACAGACCGTACTTTCTTGTTTGCATGTCTGTGCTCTGTGTGTGTGTGCACTTCTACACATGTGTGCATGGCCTTTTCTCAACATAGGGTCTCTGACAGGTAAGGACCTTTGACCTGAGTTTCTTCCTTATTACCAGCTCCCTCTACCCACATTCCATGGTGGGTCAGTCTTAAATAATAGATTCTTAAGTGACACTCAGGCACAGCCCTCACATGGGCTGTGACAAAGTGAACCTTCTCTCTACTGTTGACTTACCATACTGAGGAGGAGTCTATGTCTCACTGAAACCTCCATCAGCATTAGAGGGCTGTGGGTCTCTCTTGTGGTATGACTGCTTGTCTTTTCATCAAGACTATCCAGCCCCCTCTGGGAGAGGTGTTTGGTTCCTTTGCACCCACTGGTGACTTGCATGCTCCGTGACCCATTCCTTGCACTCTGCAGCTGCCCTGTTTCCCCTTTGTGACTTCTGATGTTCTTCTAACCTTTCTCCCTTCGAAACAGAATTATTCTGTTATTGGATGCATCTCATTCACAGCACCACATGGAAGCAATTTCTAAGCCACCATCCATCCTACCTCAGATTTCTGTAAACTCACTTCTATTTACTCTGCTTTAGGATTGCTCAAACACCTCCCTGGTTTCTCTCTCCCTTCTCAGGGGCAGTTGATGCGAAGGCACAGTTCTGCAGCGATAGCTGTGGTAGCGATATATTCATGTTGCTGCTGTCACAGAGAGACCAGCCTTTGTCTAAAGGGAATCAGGACATGACAGGGCTTGTCTGTTGAATCAGTTAGACAGGTCTGTAGAGACCGATGTGTCTACAGATTCTTTACTCTGTAAAGATTACTTGGGAAAAGAATTCTCCAGGAAGGCAGGAGGATCAGGCACAATTTTAACCTGATGGCCGATCTTCAGTTTAAAAAAGGGTGTTGATTTTGTGCTGATAACCATGCCCTGTCTCAGAGAAGCCTTCTTAGATACTCTGTTTAGGTGGGTGTCTCCCCATCCCATTATCTTTCCTCTTCCTCCAACCTTTCCCATCTATCTCAGTTATGCTTATTATAGCTGGCGTGATTTTACCTCTTGGTTGGCTAGCTTTATCGACTGCCTTCTTTCTCAAGTGCTATGATGTCTGAGGACCTGCTTGAGAGGTGTACATGAGAAAATGAACATTTCCCTGAGTTTTCCCTCAGCTTCATGGACTAATGTATGTGTTCTCGGAAAGGAGAACTGAAGGACTCATTTCACAAAAATTAGATCAAACACTGGCACCCATGATGCACCTTAATAGATCCCAATAATTCAAAAATGACTTGTAAGCCCTGTTGTGAGCGTCTGAAACAGATAGACACATCCATGTCTCTCTACAATGTCAGAATGTATTGAATAACAGCAGATTCATGAGGCTCGATGGTTTCAATGTCAGTGATTTGTCATATAATCCAGCCTCTTCGGTAATCTAACTGAGGCAGGTTCTTTTATTTCAACATTTCTCACCAATATGGACTCTCGTGGCGCACATAGCTGTGTGTACAAGTGGTTTATAAAATGATTCTAAGTTAAAGATGCAGCGGTAGGTTCAGAAGTGGGCTGAGAGTCTGCAGTGATATGGCCAGTGCTGGAAGGAAGTTGCAGCTCGATGCTGGAGTCAGTGGATGAGCAGTGATGCTGCAGATCAGCTGTAAGGTGAAAGGCCAAATCAGGTTCAGGAAACAGCAGGGTGTGGTCCAGGTCCACATGGGTGACATGTGGGAAGGTGAGCAGCCAAGGAGGCCATGTCAACAGTGGGGGACCAAGCTGAGCTGAAGCTCAAGGGGCAACCAGGGAGTCCTCTGTTAGTCCTTGACCTAAACACTAGGTATGAGGTGGCAGGTTGGTGTAGGGCTATGGCGTTGTGGTCTAAGTGTTCAGGACTTTATGGGTCCAGATGACGGGTTGTTCCCTTTTCTCAGTCTGGTGTATCTGACAAGTTCTTGGGCCTTGCTTCCCTGATATGATTTTAGCACACCCATGGATGCCTGTAGTTTCAAGTTATCCCAATAAACAAATAGGGTGGCTTTCAGGAATGGCAACCTGTCAGTCTGTGCTAGATGAGTGCTCTGTGACAGATGATGGTTTGTACATCCATTTAGGGGTCTCAGGAATCCTTCTCTCTCAAAATGCAGTAGAAGGTCACTTGTAAATGGAGTTTCCTAGCATAAGACACAACCTGAAAAACTATACTATTATATATGTCATGGAGTACCTTAGACTAGGTAATAGGGTGTATCTTGCTCTCGAAGCCCAGAGCCCCCCTTTCAGCTCTTTGGAAGCTCCAGATTAGGTCAGTGTATGAAGGTATCCCACTATGGAGTATCTAGGAAGCTGGACCTACAAGTACTTAAGTCTTGTTTAGTGGTTTGTGACTAACCTTCTCAGTCTATTCTTGGACCATAGATCAGAGAGAATGGCATATTCTCCTCATTGCTCTCTAGGAAATGGAATAGGGCAAAAGCATTGTATAATTAGCCATAACCTACATGAGGACACAGGGTGGAGGAGAGGAAGACTTTGGTGTTAGCTGAGCACTGGTGTGAATGTTAGTTCTTTTATTTGTTAGCTTTGGAATGAGCTCAGGGTATTTTAACTTTCTAGCCTCAATTTATCCATCTGTCAAATGGGGATAATTATCATGGTTGAGTATGAAATGTCCCTCTTAGGTTCATCTGTAGTGTGCATGGTTGCCATCTGATGAGCTTTTGGGATGTGAGTAAATCTTGAGAACTTTAACCTATTCAGTGGACTAATTTCTTTTTTAATGTGTGTGTGTGTGTGTGTGTGTGTGTGTAGACAAGTTTTGGGAGTCAGTTCTTTCTTTCCACCATGTAGGTTCTGGGGATTGAACTTAGGCTTGTCTATGACCTGCTGAGATATCTTCCAGCCCTGGATTAATTTCTTGAAGAATTCATAATGTGATAGTCTAAGTGGGAAGTAATAATAGATAATAAGATGGGGGCCTATGAAGTGGAAACTTTGGGGTTCTTTGGAAAGTCGGTTGGATGGTGTTTTTTGGGGCAAACACATGAAGTGGACACAGGTGTGAAAGAGTAAGGTGGCCTCGTGAAGGAATATTTCGCTGAGGCAGATGCAGGAGAGAGGGTGTAAAGTAAGCAGAACCTGAAAGGACACGTGATGAAGGCTTCTTGCTAAAACATGCATGTATTGGTCTGCCTTACACTGCGTAGTTGAGCTGCATTTGTCGAGACACGGTAGAGAGAAACGCACCAAAAAACTTGTGGTGTACTGTAGTTTGTTGCTGCTTCCAAGGACTTGGGCTGATTGTATTGATCATGTATTGATCTAAGACCTGTGCTGAGGCAAGGCACATGGAGGACATGTGATGTCTGGAGGATATAAATAGGACTCCATGGAGTGACAGAAACAGAGCTTGGTTTGCTGGTACAACTAGCTGTGCAACGCTTCTGGGTCTCGTGTCTTCACTGATCTTCGCTTCCCTGAGAGAGACACAGCTGAGAACTACTGGTGTTCCTGTTGGTCTCTGGAGCTAAGGCTGAGGCCTGGCTGTCTCTGCTCGGTCCTGTCACCGCTGTTGCTAACTGGACTCTACCGAATTGGACTGTTGGTATATCCATAAGGTGTTTCCGAGTGGATTGAACTGCTGCTGCCTGCTATCCTGTGAACTGAACTGTTGATTTCCAGACAACACAGAACGGAGTTGCTCCAAAGAACCTTTGTGAACAGATCCACTTCCCAGTATCCTTTCTTTTCTACTACCTCTGGTGGGTGGTGGATTATAAGGAAGATTAAAGCATTTAAGAACCATCATTAAAAATAAGATTAAAAAAAGATAAAGTTACAGTCTATCTGGAGGAAATAAAGCCATAGCAAGTGTGTCCTTGGGTTGCCCAGGCCTCGTCTCACATCTTACTCTGCCAAGAGGTGAAAGCCTCCCCTACACACTTCCTGTTGCCTCACTCTGGGTCCAGAATCAAGCAAGCCAAGGGCTGTGGGCTGAACCCTCTGAAACTGTGAGCAGCCTTCTTCCTGCTCTTGGGCATACCAGGTATTTTGGTTATAGCAATCAGAAGTAGTTAATGCAATGCCTGTGGTAGACTCGTGGTAATCATATGGAGCTTGCTCTTCTCTCCTTGCTATTACTGGGGACGGAGAACAGTTAATGGTCCAGGGCAGCCACCAAGAGAGCTGTGGTTTTCTCAGCTGATGTTGAGACAAACAGACTGATCATCTTTTCAGGGCTCCTGCCACGCCCACCTGCCCTCCCCAGGGTTCCTTGGTCACACTTTTATTCTTTGTTTTCTCCTAATGTCGCCTCAAGGTTTTACATTTCGCAAGAAAGGGGGTGGGGTTTAGTTATTTGTTTATCCTCAGTGTGTAATGGGGAGCTTGCCCTGAGGGGGTCATGACCTAGGAAATTAACTGAATCAATTGTTCTTTGGCAAGGCTGGGTTACTTTCTATTTACCCTTTTCTTCCTAGTTTCCCATGCATCATATTTTAATCTGACATTTAAATAAAGGGAGGGAGCAAAAGAGCCACCTCCCCACATCTTTCACTAGCATTATTAGATACTTAGATCTCCTTTGATGTACATTACATAAAATAGTCCTAAAATCTGAAACGATTTAAAAGGAATAACCCACCCTACTTAAGTATGTGCTATATAAATTCCTTTCTAGAAATTTCACTAGTTGCCTACAGAGAAGAACTATGACTGAGAACTCCAATCTAAATACTTCCGGGGTCTTCAGTGTTTTGGGAATTTATCTCTAAACCTAGTTTCAGCATTTCCATGCTTTGGTGACAATACAGTTGGGGTTCGGCTGTCTGTCACAAGACTGCATGATACGATCGATCCTCAATCAATCCTCTTAACTCTAAATGCAGTTTCCTTGTGTGACGACAGCTTCAGTGCACAGCTTCCAAACTGATATTCTCGGGGAACTCACCGTTGGATCCTCAGTTTGTGGATAAATAAAACAGGAGTGGTGGTCTTTTGTTTGAAGCAAAAAGTAAATAGATGATTTTTCCCAATTACATTTTCCCTTCATTCAATTAAACCATCTTAGCAGTTACTTTTCTGTTGCCGTGATAAAATCCCCTGACAAAAGATCAGTTTAGGGAAGAGAAGACTGATTTTTCCTTTGCTCCCAGAGGATGGGGTCCATCATGGTGGGGGAGGCATGGAACAGGCAGGAAAGCATGGTGAAGCCTGCCTTCAGTGAGCTTCAGGCTCTTCCTCTTAAAGGTTCCATGAACTTCCTAGACAGTAGGGAGTCACGTGTTCAAATACAGGAGCTCACTGTGGACATTCCTCATTCAAACTACCGCAATTATTCTGCTGCCAGTGGGGGACAGCTGGTGAGTGAAGGCTGTAAAAATGAAATGAAAGTGTATCTGTGAGGTGAGTCATTACAATTTTACTATGGAACCAATTCTTTTCTTTCTTTCTTTTTCTTTCTCTTTTTTCTTTGGATGCAGTGAACTTCATTGATGAGATTCAAGAAAGTAGGGCCCCCTAAGCCCCTCCTGTAATTCTAGGGGTCTGGGATGGAAACTGTGAGGGAGCTTGGGACAGGGACTCCTCAGCAGCTGAGGACAGAGGCCTCTTGCTCTCTCTTGCTCTTCTGTGTCCTTGCTAGTGGGTGGTCCAGGCCATGGAGGTCATGAGGTCCACCACCCTGTTGCTGTAGCAGTATTCATTGTCATACCAGGAAATGAGCTTTAAAAGCGGTCATTGAAAGCAATGCCAGCCCCAGCATCAAAGGTGGAAGAGTGGGAGTCACTGTTAAAGTCACAGGAGAAAACCTGGTCCTCAGTGTAGCCCAAGATCACCTTAAGTGGGCCCTCAGATGCCTGCTTCATCACCTCCTTGATGTCATCACACCTGGCAGGTTTCTCCAGGTGGCATGTCAGATCCATGATGGATACATTGGTGGTAGGAACACAGAAGGCCATGTCAGTGAGCTTCCCCTTCAGCTCTCGGATGACCTTGCCCACAGCCTTGGTAGCACCAGTAGATACAGTGATGATGTTCTGGGCAGTCTCCCTGCCATCACACCACTGCTTCCCAGAAGGGCCATCCACAGTCTTCTGGGTAGCAGCGATGCATGGACTATGGTCATGAGTCCTCCATGATGCCAGAGTTGTCATGGGTGCTAAGCAATTGGTGGTACGGGAAGCAATACTGACAATCTTGAGTGAGATGTCATATTTCACACCCATCACAAACATGGGGGCATTGGCAGAAGGGACAGAGGTGATAGTCCCTTTGGTCCCACCCTTCAAGTGAGCTTTGGCCTTCTCCATGGTGGTGAAGATACCAGTATATTCCACAGCATACTTGGCACCAGTATCATCCCCTTTGATGTTGGCAAGATCTTGCTCCTGGAAGTTGGTGATTGCTTTCCTATTGATGACAAGCTTCCTGTTCTCAGCCTTGACTGTGCTGTAGAACTTGCCATGGGTAGAGTCATACTGGAACATGTAGACTATGTAGTTGAGGTCAGTAAAGGGGTCATTGATGGCACAATACCCTCTTTGCCAGACATGAGGAAATCCTGGTAACTAGGCGCCTTTACTGTCATATCTCAGGAACAAGACTGGTTCTGCACAAGAAGATGTGGTTATCTCTAGAACGGGGAGGAGCAGAGAGCCTGTCATCAATTTCTTTCTTTCTCTTTTTTTTTTTTATTGATTATTTTATTTATTTACATTTTAAATGTTGTCCCCCTTCCCAGTTTCCCCTCTGCAAACCCCATATCCCATCCCCCCTTTACCTCTCTGTCTCTATGAGGGTGCTCCCCCACCTACCCAACCACTCAAGTCTCACTGTCCTACTATCCCCTTATGCTGGGGCATCTAATGTCCATAGGACGAAGGGCTTCCCCTCCTATTGTTGGCTGCTAAGTCAATCCTCTGCTACATATGCAGCTGGAGCCATGGGTTCTTCAATGGGCATTCTTTTGGTTGGTGGTTTAGTCCCTGGGAGCTCTGGGGGATCTGGTTAGTTTATATTCTTGTTCCTCCTATGGGGTTGTAATCCTCTTCAGCTCCTTCAGTCCTTCCCCTAACTCCTCCATTGGGGTCTCCATGCTCAGTCTGATGGTTGGCTGTGAGCATCTGCATCTGTATTGGTCAAGTGATGGCAGAGTCTCTCAAGGGACAGCCATACCAGGCTCCTGTCAGCAAACACTTCTTGGCATCAACAATAGGGTTTGGTGTCTGCAGATGGAATGGGTCCTTAGGTGGGGTGGTCTCTCGATGCGTTTTTCTTCAGTCTCTGCGCCATTCTTTGTCCCTGCATTTTTCATCAATTTCTTAAATATAAGAATATCCATCTATCTATCTATCTATCTATCTATCTATCTATCTATCTATCTATCTATCATCTATCTTATAGTTAAATTTTACTGCTGGCTAAATTATTCTTTATGCACAAATTCAATATATATTGAATTAGACATATATAAGTAACATGGATTAATATAAAAGTATGCTTTATATTTACATGTATTTATGAACATTCATTAACATATTTCATTGTTTGGTAACATGATAAGTAAAATGAGTCTTTGTAGTCATAGCTGAGTATGCGATACAAGCTTTGGGTGCAGTGACTCCACTACAGTGGTACTCCAATCGCTTCAAGGTATGGCAGACACCATGTTAGGTCTGGGTGTAAGTGTAATTCACTGTATCGATTAGGTCTCCTCTGGACACATGGTGAAAGTCAGTTTACACTTCATACTGTTTACCCCAGTGAGCGAGAGGTCAAGACATTCAAACCAATCAATTGCCACCAGTAAGTTTGGAGAGAACCAGAGATGCTCAGAGGCCTGATTTGAAATGACAGTGCTGAACTCCCTAGTCCTCACTTCTTCTCCGCCTGTAGGCTGGTTCTGTGCTTAACACACCCCCACTCCAAGTCAACAGACTGAGACTTAGAGGAAAGATTTACTGTCAGTGGTGTGACCTTAGGAAAACGCCTGGGTTTGGCTACATTGCTGCTGTAATTTAGATGTGAAATTTCCCAAAGGGCCCATGTGTTAAAGGTTTGGTATCTAAATCATGGAGCTATTGGGAGTTGGCAGAACTTCAAGGAGTGGAGCCTAGTTAGTAGGAATCAGGTCACTGGGAGCATGCACTTGAAGGAGATGTTGGACACAACCCTTTCCTCTCCCTCTCTTCACTTCTCGGATGCTGAGGTGTGGGCTTCATCTAGGCCTCACTGTAACATGTTGCTTTATCTAGGCCTCAAAGTAACAGGCCAAACGATTGCTGACATTTCCAAAACTGTGATCCAAGACAACTTTTTCCTCTTTATTAATTGATTTCTCCCAGATATATGTTACAGTAACCTAAAGCTACCACAAATACCTTTATCTAAGTATTGGGAGACAAAGCTCCAGGGTCTCTTTTGGCTTTTAAATGATAAGGGAAGGCTCTGATGTCTGAAAGCCTGAAGCAGAGTTGTGAGATCTTTGTTGTGTCTATGATAGTTATAGGGTCTCATAACTAGAGATGTTTATATCTGTTTCCCACCCATCCTCTTAGTTTCCTAACTGAGAGGGCTGCTTGAGAATGACAACTAAATGGGTAGTATCAATGCTGTATCAATGGCTGACCAATGAGTACTGACCTTTACAGAGAAGGTCCCTGGTGGAAGACAAGCCCACCTGAGGCCAGGGACTTACATGAGTCATCTGTCTTCTCATCTTTGGATTTAAGACAGCAACTATAGGTGTAGCATTGATTCTGCCCTAACCTACTTGCATGTGAGGAATGTGCTAAACGTCTTAGAGAGAAAATTCGATTAGGTCAGTCTTTTCACATCGGTCTAGGCCTGCAATAGAGGGTGTGGTGGGGGTGAGAGTTCAGGTCAGGTTTCTAGAGGTAGATATGGAGGATAAGAGATAAGAGGATAAGTGATTTATTAAGGAAAGGCCCATGAGGGGAAAACCTGTACAGCAGTGGAGGGAGAAAGTAGGCAAGGTGAAAAAGCCAACCCAACGTGTAGTTCCAGCTGCATGCAACAGGCTTCATCTTGTAAGGAGCTGGAGGGCAGATTTGATTGACATTGTTGAACTAGTTTAATCAGTGAGGGTGCTGTGCTTTTATATATCTGCAGGTTCAGTCACTGGTTAGGGCCTGACCAGTGGGGCAGGGGGGTAGGAAATCAACTAAGGGATCTCTCTCTCTACTATACATATATATTATATATAAAATATATCTATATTATATGCATATAATATATAATATATTATAAAATATATATCTATACTGATATTATATAGATATATTATTTAATATATATTAAGCTAGAGGTGTCTCTAGGTTCATCTTCTGAGAAGGAGGTAGACTCAACTGTTAGGAGCAATGTGTCCCTGAGAAACTGGGGGCTGGGGCTCAGAGCTAGTACAGGGGACCCAAGAGCGTGAAGATAATGCACAGTGGGATGGAGAATATGCAGAGCAGAGGAGGAGTCTCAGAGGCCTGGCCTGAGAGAGCCAGGTTTTCCAACTCTCACCTTTCACCTGTGACTGAGTGCTCTGCCTTCTGACCCACATGACTGCTATTCCATTTGGGAGAGAGGGAAGTCTATGGATGGGAAGGAGGAGAGGAAAGCAGAGAGCAGAATCACGTGAGATCTGTCTCTCTCATAGTCCCCGGCACCTTCCTCAGAGAGTGGTTGTTGGAACTAAAAACCATGAATGTGGACTCATAAAGTCTCAGCTAGGGTAAGCTGTTGCTAATAAATGACCAAGTTACATAACTCTGGCAGGGTGACGGTCAGATATCATGACTAAAAGTTTAGGGATGTTTTCATTGGATTATGTGATCTCCTTGTAGTTAGCACAGCTCTTTGTAATCCAGGATAAGGAAAATAAACTTTGCAATGGTTATTTTATGATGTAATTCTATAGCTACTCCACCCCCTCCAAGACTAAGTAGTTTCTGAAAAGCTTTAGATTTCGTTGCTAATGGTGCAATAACTTTTCCAGAATATAAGCAAATATTTTTTTTTATTAATCTTGGCAGAGTGGGTTTGAGATTATTTCATGTAAGAAGTGACACTATTCCAGGAGATCTCTGGTTTATGGTTGGAGGCAAGGGTGGTGTTGGTAGTGACACTAGAATATTTGACATTGCGACTACATTTTCTGAGTCAAACATTATCTCATATGACCTGGTAGAGTGACCACTATTTGAACTTAGAACTAACATGGGATATGTTATACATAATCCCATTAAATTTGTATTCACCAAACTTTTCATAAATATAAAACGCAGTGTAAGAAATATATTTAGGAAACAGGACACTTTAGTAGTTAAGTGTAGATTGTAGCCTGGATTACCTGCATCTTAATTCTATCACCTCTATTTGCTGGCTGGATAGTCTTGCATATACTGCATAAGCATTTTGTGTTTCAGTTCTTCCAACTATAAAACTGGTTTAAAAGTAGTTCTACCTTATGGAATGATCATGAGCACCGAATAAGTTAATACATGTGAAAGCACCTTGGTGAATATTATATGACTGTTAACTAATATCTTTATATATATATATATATATATATATATATATATATATATATGTATATGTATATATATATATGTATTATATATATATAGAGATACATTTATACATATACTTGTAAAATTGGAGCAGGCATTATCATAGCCAGTCACATAGATGTATTCTATTTTATTTTATGATTCTTTAAAACATATTTAGCCAACTTTTATTGTTTTAAAATTTTATTAATTTTTATTTTATGTGTCTGTGTTTTGCCTTCAAGTGCATGCTCCCAGTGACCTGATTTTCTCTAACTAGGCTCCACAACTTGAAGTTCCACCAGCTCCCAATAGCACCATGATTTGGATACCAAGCCTTTAACACATGGGCTCTTTGGGAAATTTCACATCCAAACTACAGCAGCAATGTAGCCAAAACCAGGTGTTATATATTTCTGTACCATATATGTACCTAGTGCTTTCAAAAAACAGAAGAAGGCATTGGATTTCCTCAAATTGGAGTTCCAGATGTGAGCTGGTATGTGGGTGCTGGGAATTGAACCTGGGTCTTCTGGAAGGGCAACCACTGAGCAATCTTTCCAGTTCTGTTTGGGTTTTGAACTATACTATCAAAACAACATTTCACTGAATACATTGGCTCTTGTTTGTAATCCCAGCACTCAGGAGGCTGGGGCAGGAGGATTAAATTGAGTTTAAGGCCAGCCTGGGATATATAGTGAGTTCAAGGCCAACATGGAATATATATAGGGGAATTCATTATATATAATATATATATATTATTTTTTTTTTTTTTTCAAAAAAAAAAAAAAAGCCAAACGTAAACATCAACATTCTCTGACGTCATCCGAGCAGCAGTGCTATGGCAAAGAGACTTTTTATTTAAATGTTTGTAATTTCACCTGCTTCCTTCCCTCATCCAATTAACTAAGACTTCTA
Source organism: Mastomys natalensis (assembly GCA_021653895.1). Lineage (NCBI taxonomy): Eukaryota > Metazoa > Chordata > Mammalia > Rodentia > Muridae > Mastomys > Mastomys natalensis. The sequence goes on along the minus strand of JAJTUV010000220.1, from coordinate 486,953 downwards.
GAACCAAAGGAAAGAAGAGAGGCTAATGCTTAAGGACTTGTCATGGGCCATTATGTATTTGGAAGCTGCAAAACTGATAGCACTTGATTCCTCGAACTTTGGGTTGGGGGATTTCTGAAGCTCTGGAGCGGAGAGGAAGAGAACAGGACTCTCCAAGATTCCTGCTCTGCCTGTTGAACTCATGTTCTCAGGATAAATAATGAACATATCACTCTACAGCCCCTCTGACCCCTGCTCTTTCCTGAGGAAGTGTGCTGTTGACTGGGTCTCAATGATTGGAGATGGCAGACAGATGAGGAACTCATTCCTGTTCTCTTGGTTCCAGGTAAATTGTCAGAGTGTGAATAAAACCCTCTCATGTTTGTCAGACCTGGATGATTTGTTTCCAGACAAGGAAGAGGTGATTCTTTTATCATGAAATGTCTCTTGTCTCTCCTGTAATAATTGTAAGTGTCTCTAGAGATGGGATGAGCCTACAAACCTACTTCACAATCAGTGCAGAGCCACAATAAAATTATATGTGTCTTTAAAAATGGCTTCCCCTCAGATAATTGCTCTGATGCAACTGCTATTGACTTGAGATACTAAATGGGTGGAAGGGAAGCCACATCACACTCACTCAGAAGTGTTAGACTGATTAGAGATGAATTTCGAACAAGGAGGCTTGTCAGTCAAATCATAATTAGCACAGTGCTTGGCGTGATCTGGTATCACTCTTATTTTATGTTCTGTGTGCAGAATTTCCCAGAAGGTTATGACTGCACGTGGTAAGAATGGAAAATGGAGACACAAAGATGAGGTCATTTTCAAGTGGGTAATAGGCAGTCACTACCAGCAGTCCAGCAATATCTGCTTCCTATGCAAATGATAGCCTAAAGGCTGACAGAAGAGCCATTAAAGTCTCTGTAAAATCCTGACTCAATGCCATCTGTCTCAAGTAGCACTGTATAAACGGGCAATGTCATAGCATCTGGGGTAAAGTTTTCTTCAGTGCATTCTGATTTGAGCTGCTCAAACAGGTTCAGTCTAATTAAAAATTGGTTTACAGTTGCTAATTTCTTGAAACTCTGCCCCTTTTATACCCAATTATGTTTTCTTTTGCTAGCCTGTTTATTTTTTCAGTGGAAAGGTCATTTAGTTTAAAATGATGTTAATCTGAATTGAGGTAGGGATTGTTATACAGTTTTTCTTCTTTTTGAACCTAAGGAGGTCATTCATTCATTCATTTTGACTTGTTTTTTTTTTTTTTTTGGTTTTTTGAGACAGAGTTTCTCTGTATAGCCCTGGCTGTCCTGGAACTCACTCTGTAGACCAGGCTGGCCTCGAACTCAGAAATCTGCCTGCCTCTGCCTCCCAAGTGCTGGGATTAAAGGCGTGCGCCACCACTGCCCGGCTTCATTTTGACTTCAACAAGTATTTATTGAGTGTCTGCTCATTCTCAGGGATTGCATTAGGACTGAATAAGCCTAGTGAGCAGAACTCAGTGAGATCCGTCGCCATGTTAATAAGCTAAGTGGGAATAGTGGACAGTAATGAGTAAATATAAGTATTTTTGGTTTTGATGAAACTGTGGAAGAAGTAAGTCCATTGGTTAGAGAGTTTTGGGGGTATTGGGGTCATGAGTAGGGTAATGGAAGTCCCATTTTAAATGAGTTGGTTAGGAAAGCAGTAGGTTGGGACGGTCAGTTACTAAATGTCAAGGAATTGAGTGTCAATTCCCCAAGAGCAGATTCATTTTGTGGCTCAATTCACTGAAGAACTAATTCACTAGACCTAATTTATGTCATCTGTACTATTTAGTTTTGGTTTTCATTTTGATTTCTTAATAGTATTTTGAGGGCTTTTTGACAGCTTGTTTTCTACTCAGGCTTAATAGCCTGGGGGACAGGAAATAGGAGAAACTGAGAGGTAGAGGGAGAGAGATAGAGTCCTGAGAACTGTGATAAAAATATAGCCACAGAGGTATATATTCAAATGGGGAGAATTGTTAGAAGTATATTGTTATTATCATTCATAAGGAAAATGCATTCATATGAACTCTGTACATTTAGGGATGTATGCGAGAAGACACCATTTATAAAGAATATATTCATAAAACAATATATTCATGAGGAGAATATATTCATGAGAACACTTTTAGTTTTTCTCTGCCCTGCTCCCAACTCTTATTGCTGGAGGATGAGGGATAGGATTAGAGGCAGAGGAAGGAAAAACTGAGGCATGAACAGAGAAAAAACTTGAGAGGCTTAAGTTTCTCTTCTAAAATGTTATTGTTATTTATTTATTTTTAAATAATTGTTTGGTTGTTTGAGAATTTAATACATGCATATAGTAACATTTTGATCAAATCCATCCCCCATTTCCCTCCCTTCTAATTCCTCCTCCCACTATTCCATCCCAATTTCATGTGTTCCTTTTATGAACCCACTGAGTCTCCCCAGTGCTCCTAGTACATGTGTAAGTGGATGAGATATCTGCTGGAGCATGAGTAGCCTCTCAGGGGCTGCATCCCTAAAGAAAAGGGACACCTCCCTTTCCCAGCAGCCATCAACTGCCTTTAGAACTCAGCTGGAGATGGAACTGTGTGCCCTCCTTCCTAACCATGCTAGTGTTCTGTATGGCTTGATCTTACACAGGTCTTGTGCATTCAGTCACAGCTACTTTGAGGTTATGTATCTGACTTCTCGCTCATGTCCAGAAAGTATCTCTTCATTGTAATCATCTACTATCTCTGACGCTTATAATCTTTCTTATGATCTTGATACCTCAGCCTCAGGAGAGAATGATCTGATGTAGATATCCCATAAACATGAGCACTCTGCAGGCTGTTATTATATTCATGCTGACTAGTTGTGGATCTTTGTGTTAGCTGCTATCTATTACAAAAAGTAGCTTCTCTGGTGAGGGCTGAGAGATGCACTGATCTATATGTATAAAGATAAGAACTTAGGAGGTGATATAGTATTATATTCATTTAGCAGGGTAACAGTAGTAGGTTCTCCTTTAGGACACATGGCCTACTCAGTCATGGGTTCTTGGCCCTGAGAATGGTGTCAGGTATTGTGGGGCGGTGGGCTGTGGGAAGCAGCTGGGTGCCTGGTTGAGCAAGCCTTGAACCCCGGACCTTTACCAGGACGGCAGGTGTTCGGCGCTGCCCCCAGGCCCTGGTTCTTTTCATTCAGCTTCGGCCCTCCACAGCCTCTCCCAAAGAGAGGTCTATGACTATCAGTCACGAGGAACAGTGCCTCAGGCCCTCCCACATTTAGATGAGGTATCTCTAAGCTCTCCGACCAAGTCAATAGGCATTATCTGCCAGACCCTAACCCACATGCAGATGAGGTATCTCTAAGCTCTCCGACCAAGCCAATAAGCGTTATCTGCTGTCAGACCCTAACCCACCCTGAAACTGTATATAAAGGCTCTATTCGGGAGAAGTAGAGGTGTGTGTGTGTTCGAGAATCATCTTGGTGTCCGGGAGTTTTTGTCTCAAGAGCTGTAACACTTGGGGAGAGATCCCCTCTCCCGGAACCTTCCTGGGGCACCAAGCTGCTTCCTTGCCTGCTAGCCGGCTTCTATTGGCCCAGCCCGGGCAGCTCAGCTTAGAGAGACAGGTGCAGCACCCGGGAGTGACCGAGCTGTGACAGCGGAGACTCGAGCAAAGGCAGCAGCGGAGGCAGGCAATCTCTCCTCCCTGCTTGCACTCGCACCCTTTTGGCCCAGACCTCTCACACCAGGCTGGGCTGAAGACCAACAGACAGTGGAGACGTGGGTAGAGGACCCTCCCTGCTCTCACTCTGTCCTCAGCCGGGAGATCATCGTGGGACACCCTCCAGAACCGTTCCCCCACAGGTATGACCTCCATTTGGTGGAAAGGCCTAAAATCCAATAATAAACTGTTGGTTACTATCTCATTTACTCTTCTATTTCTATGAAGGAACACTATGACCAATTCTACTTATAACAGAAAACATTTAATCTGGAGGGTCATGGTTCTAGAGGGTTAGAGTGTATGACCATCATGGCAGGGAGCAGGGCAGTAGAAAAGCATGGTGCTAGAACAGTATCTGAGAGCTTACATCTGATATACAAGCATGAAGCATATATAATATATATGATAGACACATAGATCAATAGTTAGAATGACTGAGCAAGATAACTGGGAATGGTATGGGCTTTTGAAACCTCAAGGCCTACCCCTAGCCGCAATAATGCCACATTTCCTAATCTTTTTCAAACAGTCCCACCAGCTGTGGACTACATAGTTAAATGTATGAGCCTACGGGGCCATTTTTATCATCCAAGCCACTACAGTTGCTCACAACATTTTACCACTTTTACACCATAGGCTGTATCTTTCCATACTGACCATTATTGTAGCTTGAAAACTTCACAGCTGGGTAAGACCACTGATTGCTTTATTGCCCTGGTAGTGACCATGGCTCCTTTCAGTACTAAGAAAGATAGTTACCAGCTTCATTTAAATTTTTGAGTCTATTTTGGTTTAGATTTTTGACTCTTTCTTGGTTTAACTAGAGTTATATATATGCTGTATATATAAAGAAATTCATCCATTTCTTTTGGATTTTCCAATTTGGTGGGATAAAGGATTTGAAGATTTGCCCTTAAAATCCCCTGGATTTATTGAATTATCTTGCCATAGCTCATTTTTCATTTTATTAATTTGGGGCCATCTCTATTTTTTTGGTTAACTTGGTTAAGGGTTTGTCAATCTTATTAATCTTTTGTTTCTTCAATGATCCATTCACTATCCACTAGTATGTAGTTCAGTCTCTATGATTGTGTACAGTTTCTGCAGTTCATATTGCTGTTGATACTCTGCTTTATTACACTGTGGTCATAGACACATAGTGTTATTTCAGTTTTCTTGTATTTTCTGAGAGATGATTTATGTTGCAGTGTGCATTCTACTTTAGTGATAGTTTCATTGGCTGCTGATAGACTGTGCACTCTTCTGTGTTTGAAGGGAATGCTCTAAATATACCTATCAGGAGCATTTGATTTATGATGCCTTTAGAATCATTATTTTTCTGTTCATTTTTTGGTTTGGATAATCTGCCTATTTGAACTACTGAAATAACTTTTTAAAAAAAATGATGACAAGGTCTTACAATATAGTCTTGGTTGGCTTGGAAAGTGCTAGGTAGATAAAACTGGCCTCAAACTCAGAGATCTACCAATCTCTGCTTCCCAGGAGTCACTTACTATTAATGTGTTGGGTTCTGGGTTCCTTTGTCATAGAGTCTTGTCCTTCTCTTTTGATTATGACCGATAGTTTTGCTGGGCATAGTGTCCTGGGCTTGTATCTGTAGACTTTCAGAACATGTAGAATATCTGTCCAAGCCCTTCTCGGCTTTTCACATCTCTAAAGAAAAATGAATAGTTATTCTAATAGACCTGCCTTTCTATGACTTGGTCTTTTTTCCCTGAAGCTTTCAATGTCCTTTCTTTGTTCTGTACAACTAGTATTTTGACTATTATATAATACGGGAAGTTTCTTTTCTAGTCTTGTCTATTTGGTGTTCCACATGCCTCTTGTATATTGATAGGCATCTCTTTCCTTAGATTTGGAAAATATTATGATTCTGTTGAATTATATTTTCTATGTTTTGACCTGAATCCCACCTGCTTCTTCTATACCTATTATTTTTAGATCTATTCTTTTTATAGTATCTCAGAATTCCTGCATGTTCTGTTCATATTTTTTAAAAAAGATTCAATGTTTTCTATTATTTTCTTTGATTGAGTCATTTGTCTTTGTTAAGCTCTGATATTTTTTGTTTTACTTGATCTATTATAATGATGAAGCCTTCCAATTACCTTTTTATTAAATCATTGAAATTTTACTTCAATTTTATTTCAGTTTTTTTCTTCAGAAATTTTGTCAGATCCATAAACACAAGGCAGATATACAGACTGTCAGACAGACAGACAGACAGACAGACAGACAGACAGACAGAGTGAGCAAACTGACTAGAAATGGTGTGGGCTTTTGAAACCTCAAAACCCACCCCCAATAACATTTCTCCTCCAACAAGGCCACACCTCCTAATCCTTCCCAAACAGTTTCACCAACTGGGGACCAAGTAATCAAATATATGAGTCTATGGGGGCCATTCTCATTGAGGCCACCATTTACTCTTGTAAGTATTTTTTAATTAAATACTTATTTTCATCTTGACTTCTCTTTATTTAATTCAGTGGTTTGTGTTTTTTGATATTCCTTCTAGCGTTTAATTGATTTCTTCTTTGTGTTCCTTTATAATTTTATTTTGAATTAATTGTCTTGTGTATCATCTAAGATACATTTCTCAGAGAACATTACTAAAGGAGTACTAATTTCTGGATGAGACATATTATCCTGGTTATTCATGCTTGTTTATATGATGGTACCTATACATCTACAGTTAGGCCAATAGTGGTGTTTCTTTGTGTGAATATCTGAACCACTTTTATTGAGTGGGTTTTAGATCTCTGTTTACTCTTATCCTAATTTGACACATTTTTGACCAGCCAGATGGTATTTGAGTTCAGTCTAGGGGCCACTCAGTGTTGATGTGTGAGTGGGTTATAGAAATAGTCCTGATTCAGCTAGGGCTGGGTGCAACTTCTGTAGTAAACTTTCTGTTATGTTCTTGTCTTATAGCTTAGAAGTCTCATGGTTTATACGATGGTCTGTGGGTAGCAGGGTTGGGAGCTGTAGGGGGAGTAGGTGGTGCCTCCTGGAGAAGGTATGCAGAGTTCAGTTCAGTCCTTAAGTGGCAGGGGTGGAGTCATGACAGGGCTGTGGGTTGGTTGAGGCTTACGTATCAACTCAAGCATTAGAGAGCTAGGAGACTTTTCAAAAAATATTTATTTTTATTTCATGTGCATTGGTGTTTTGTCTCAATGCATGTTTATGTGAGGGTGTCAAATCTCCTGGAACTGGAGTTACAGACAGTTGTGAGTCGCCATGTGGGTGCTGGGAATTGGACTGGGGTCCTCTGGAAGAGAAGCTAGTGCTCTAAACTGCAGAACCATCTCTCTAGCCCCTGACTTAAAAAAAGTTTATTTGTGTTTATGTGTGTATAACTGTGGGTGGGTGGTATGTATGGGTGGAAACCCACAGGTCAACTTCGGATGTTTTTCCTCAAGAACTGTACACCTTGTCTTTTGATATAGCAGTTCCTACCAGCCAAGAGATTACAATGTAGGCTATGCTGTCTGGTCAATGAACTCCAGGAATCTGCCTGTCTCTGTCCTCCAGTACTGGTGTTATACGCACATACCCATAGGCCACCACTTCTAGTTTTTGTGTGGGTTCTTCAGACTGAATTCTGGTCCTTATGCTTGCATGACAAGACTTTAATGACTGACCTATCTCCCCAGCCACTATTTAAACATTTTAAAAGTGATATTATGAAAGTAAAATAAAACTGACTAAACTAGAAAGTAAAGGACATAAGGACATTACATAAATTGGTCATTTGAGGAATGGGTCATTAAGGAAATTGGCTATTTAGGCAGTTCATCATTTGGGGGAATTACAGATTGACTAATTTGTAATTTGAACTGGGGTGATTTGGAAAGTGAATGGGGCATGATTAATAACTATGCTGGACCAGAAGAATAAACCAGAACTGTCTGAGATGTGAGGTAGGCTGCTCTCCAACCTCTGGTGCTCGGATCACCGGGAGCCTGGGTATGTACATTGCAAGGGATGGTCTGGCGGTACCTACTCTTGCAATGCGGCCCCTCAGTTGAGCTTGAGATGGAATGTGTGGACTCTCATTGTGAATACCATCATCGGTCTGAAAGCACCAATCCTGGAGATTATTAGGCTGAGGTCTAAGGAAGCTAGAACTTCTTGGATAATGTTCATGGCAAGTATCAACTTTCTATGGGGAGATTTCCAGTTCTATCTCAAGACCAAGCTCCAAGTTCAGATTTCCCAGCATGAGGTAGACATGTTACACAGGAACTTCAAACTCCTCAGACACCAAGTTGAACTGCTGGGAGAGTGTGTAGACAGACAAAAGCTGGGGATGAGGTTCCCAGTGATTGATATGTGTGGTAACCTGAGAAGTCTTCTTCCTCTTTCTCACTTAAAAAACGACCTGCCTTTGAATCCCAGTACAGATCTCATCCTTCTAGAAGATTATCTTTGAGATAGCTATGTTTCTCTCTCCTTTATCTAAATCTAATTGCTTAATAGTGGCAACTCAGACTGATCAGTGTCATACAATCTGGAGTTGTATAGTTTTTAAAATGTTCTTAAAATATTTTTTAACCACTAGACATATTGCTAAGCAAGTAACAAGGTCTCATTTTTCCATTCATTCCTTGGATGGGTATGTATTGAAGGCCTATTATGAACCTGGCACCATACTAAGTTCTGAAATACAGAAATGAATGAAACAGAGGCCTTTGTGTCCAGGCACTGCATTTTAAAGGAGAAATTGGTCTATGAACAAATAAATAGATATATAATATTATAAATATTGGTAAATGCCACAACAGTCAATTACTTCAAATGACAGAAGATGAGGGAGAAGAGGGATCTAAGGGTCAGATCACAGAGGTGTTAATTTAGGAAGGCTTAGAGCTCCAGACGGATGTAGTTCGATATGTATGTTTATGATTTGCTTTATTTTAAATTATGTGCGTATGTGGTTCAGTGTATGAGTATGTGCATGTGAGTGCAGGTGCCTGTGGAGGTTATCAGATCCCCTGGAGCTGGAATTATAAGAGGTTATGGGGTGCCTGATATGGGTGCAGGGAACAGAACTTGGGTCCTCTGTAAGAGCAGTGAGCAGGCTTAACCACTGAATGATCTCTCAGGTTTCCTTGATGTATAAATAACCAGGATCACTGTGGCTGGGGTGTGGAGAAAAGGCTATTGGAAGAAAACAATGTCAGTCAAGACATCAACAGATGCTTATTGTGGCAATCTGGACAAGACATAAGGACTCTGCAAATACTTGTGTATTTTTGTAACCTGGTGGATGTTTTCAATTGAAGTCTTTTAAGAAACGAGAAAAGAAAAGAGAATCTGGCAAAGGCACTTAGTTTTTCTGAAACCTTCTATCATGTAAGATCAAGAAAATACCAATCGCATAGCCTGTCTCTGTGAGCCCCTTTAAAGATGCTGTTTGGAAAAGATATTGTTTACTGTCTATCATCTGTGGGTTCTAGAGAACATAAAACTGTTAATGGCTCTTGCTATGAGTGGTGCTCGGTTCTCTCCTGGATCCCAATTTTGCTCTAGAGCTCAGCATTTCTTTTCCCCATGGGAGCATGCATGAACTGGTGCTCTGAGATTCGGTCGCAGGTTCTGTGAAATAATCATTAAAAATGTTGAGAGTCTAGGTGTGTAGTAAGACAGTGCCTGATCTCCGTGTCCTGTACCTGCCCTGCTTCAAGGTCTGGTCCCCAGTTTGCAGTGCCAGGGTCCCTCTAAATCCTGAACCTGTGTAAATCTCTATCTATCTATCTATCTATCTATCTATCTACTATCTATCTATTATCTATCTATCTATCTATCTATCAGCAGTTAGGAATCAAACTTTTGTAATAAAGCCAAGTGATATCCTACTAGCTAAGAATTGACAGCCATTAAAGCACATCATTAAATATCATTGAGTGAATGAGTCAATGAATAATGAATGAGGTATCCAGAGTGCTGAGTTTTAGTCCCTCCTTTGTCATTAAGTACTTATGGGAGCCCAAGTAAATGCTTGGTTGTTCATTTCTCTACTTGCCAAATGGTCTTAATAATATTCGCCTTACATTTTCTGTTTGTTTTGTTGTGAAACAAGGTCTTAGGTACCACAAGCTACCCTCTAGCTCAATATGTGGCTATGGGTGATCTTGAACTTCCGATCTTGCTTCTATCTTCTAAGTGCTGAGATTTCATAAGTAGGCCACCATCTTATGGGAAGCTGGAGTTTGAATCCAAAGGGTCATGCATGGTAGGCAAACATTCTTCCAACTGAGCTATGGCCAGGCCTTTGCCTTATAGGTTTCACAGGGTTCTGATAAGATTCTGCATGAACATATTTAAAAGGAAGCGATGAACATATGGAAACATGTTGAAGTCTCAGACTTCTGAACAAAGATTTGAGAAAGGGATAGATTTATATTGAGAACAATCTATGCTCAAATGAAGGAAGTCTAAAGGCAATCTAGACTGACACAGAGCCACCAGAGTCACATTCCACATGTGCAGCTTGGGAATAAAAACTGCCTGAAGTAAGATCAAAAGACACATAAGAAACAACAGGAAGCAGAGGCTGGCTGCAGACACTCAAGCTAAATCAAAGCCAACGGTACAGACAGGCCTGGCTCTGGCAGCTTTGGAGGCCTGGCTCATCAGATATTCAAAGGCCTTTCCTGGCCGTTAAAGAAAGAAGACCCTCTCAATCAAGAAATGCCTCTGGCCTCTCCCCACTGTCTTAGCTCATTTCTGTTGATCACCTATACTGAATATCTTACTTTCTTGTTGCCGTGATAAAAAAATAGCAACTTAAGGAAGAAAGGGCTCATTTTGGTTTACAGTTCCAGAGGGATGATGACAGAAGGCAGGGATGGTGTGGTACTGGGAGCAGAAGGCTGGCTGGTCACACTGCATCCCAACTGATGCAGCTGAGTGTGAACAGGAAGTGGGGCTGGGCTAGAAGGGCTCCAGGTCCACCTTCAGAGACTTACTCTCTTCAGAAAGGCTCTTCCTCCTAAAGAGTCCACAACCTTTTCAATCAGCCCGACCATCAGGAAACCATGTGCTTGAGTATGTGAATCTATGGAGGAACATTCACACTCAACCCACTATAGTAAGTGATTTGAGAAACCCAGACGTTTATTTAACCCATGGTTTTGGAGGCTGAGAAGTCCAAGAACACAGCCATGGCATTTGCTCAGCATCTGGAGAGGGTCTTCCTGCTGCTTGTTATCATAGAGGGGGATGCCACAAACATGGCACGATAAGGACACCAGAAAGAGTACACTTTTATGACAAAGACACGGTCATTATAATAGAGTCCATTAACCATAAATGAATTAATCTAGAGACCCCCTAAATGTCCCATCTCTCAAATACTATCAACATACAACTTTGGGGAATAAATTTCCAACTCATAAAATTTGGGGGACATATTAAAATCTTAGCCTGAGGCTGTTTCTTATATATGCATATATGCATATATGTATATATGTATATATGCATATGGGTACTTTCTTTCTAAAAACAATTGTGTGTGTGTGTCTGTTACAGTGTGAGTATGTGTGTCATTGAGAGGACAACGGGTAGAAGTTAGTTCTTTCTCTACATCATGTTGGTACCAGTAGGTAAGTGCCTTTACTTACTTAGTCATCTTGCTGGCTCCAATCAATACTGTTTTGAGCTTTAAATCCTGTTTGGTTGTAATCTAATTTAGTTCATTTTGCTTCATAACACACAGGCTCTGATGGAGTGGCATGTTGGGATTTGTGGAATCTAAAACATCAGATACATGCAGAATGAGCCTTAGAAAGAATTAGTGATACACTGGAAACATTTGCCAATTTCTGTAGTGTAAATGTTCCCACTATGGCCATCTTCAATCTACCAGGGATTTGGCAAGCTTCTTGAAGAATTTATCATTATTTAACAGTCAGCTCCTGTGACCTGGGGAGAGCCAACTGTAGTATTTACTATGGAAGGGACAAAGAGGGAGCAAGACAGACTGGGGCCTGGGGAGATTTCTAGCCTGATTAATTGTGTTTTATTTTATTTGTATTTTTATATTTTATTTGAAAAATTATGTTTAATATACGTGGGTCTGAACTTGGGTTTGTATACATAGGCACGGCGACTGCGGAAGTCAGAAGATGGTGTTGGTTTCCCTGGAGCTAGACTTACAGGTGGGTGTGAGCTGTCTAATGAGGACTGAACTTGGGTCCTGTGGAAGAACAGCAAGTGCTCTTAACCATTGAACTGTCGTCTTTGCAGCTCTTGAGATCAATGTTTATGCACAGTTAAAAAATAGTGTGTGTATATATGTATGCCTTTCTTCTTCTCCTCTTCCTCCTTCGTCATCGTCGTCATCTCCTCCTCCTCTTTCTCCTCCTCCTTCTTCTTCTCCCCTTTTCTTCCTTCTCCCCCTTCCTTCTCCTCCTCCAATGCTGCTCAGTTTCAGTGACAGTGGTTAGGTTTGGCTTTCAGATTTCAGACTCATAGAGATTTAGCTTAATTATAGAAAGAGAAGGGAGGTATTCTAAGGGAGCTGGTTGCAATGCCTATTTGTTGTTTAGCCTCATCGAGTCTATCCTCCTTTATCCTCCACAATTCCATATCCATGTAGTTTGGATGGGACCGATCCTATCTCCAGGAAGCAGTGATGATCTCTGTGTGAGGTTTGGCTAATCGTGTTATTGTACTTTCTGGCCACAGATAGAAATCATTGAGTTCAAGATCTATGTCTTTAGCCAGTTAAATGGATGTCTACCTTGACACTAGTTTAAGCAGGATGTTTTAGGGCAGGAGCTGTTGATGGCTGTGTTGTCACATGGACCCCGGGTAATGATAAAACGAGTCCACTGGAAACTCAAAGTTTGGAGATAGGTTGATTCCTGATGATGTCACTTTAATGCTTGAATCATACCAGGCCTGACATTAGCCTGTTACAAAAGCCCTTTCACAATACTACTTAAAACAGTGCTGGAAACAACAGGAGAGGTTAATAGGGACTTGGTGATAGCTTGTAGTATATCTCCTTTGGTGGATTAAAATATAGCCATTAAAGAGGGCATTATAAAATTGTAAGTATAGATATATATGTATATATAAAAGTTGTCATAATAATGATGATGGAACACAGGCTGAGCTTATTTTTATTACAGTAGCTTGTGTAGTAATATAAATAAAAACCTAGAGCACCAAAAGTAAAGATACAGTGATTAACTCTAAGTTATTAGAGTTAATCCCTTTTCCTTTCTGTCTCTCTTAGCTGCAGTCTCTAATTTTACTAAACAGGTACAACTTAAGAGATGTACTCTGTTAGCCAGGCTTCTCTAGAGGAACAGACCAAGAGTATGCATGTGTGTGTACTATTATGTATTAGTTACAATATAGTGAAGGGGGATTTGATTGGATGGATAGGGGCTAGAGAGTCTGACCGTGGCTCTGAACATTCTGGAGAGGCTGCAAACCTAGTTCTGCCCGGTTTACAGAGACAGATGTCTGTGTCAGTCTGGTGATAAAGGCCTGATCTCCCCGGAGAGTTGCCTGCATTGAGACCATATTGAGCCTTGCGGAAGCTGGAGTCTAATGTTAGCAGGAGACAGAGGTGACAGCAGCAGTGATGCTTATGCAGAAAGCAGTGAGGGCAGGCAGCTGCCCTCACTGCTTTCTTGGACTTCTTCATATCGGGGTGTCCATCCTTTGAGGATGGGTCTTCCTCTTTCTGTTAACCCTTTGTGGAAATATCCTTCTAGATGTATTCAGAGATGCATGCCCTAGAGCAGTGGTTCTCAACCTTCGTAGTGCCGTGACCCTGTAATACAGTTCCTTATGACCCCCAACCATATTGTTATATTCGTGGCTACTTCATAACTGTAACTTTGATTTTTTTTTTATGAATTGTAACATAAATATTTGTGTTTTCAGATCGTCTTAGGCGACCCCTGTGAAAGGGTTGAAAGCTGCTGTCCTAGATCATTGTGAATCTTTTCAAGTTAATAATCAAGACCTATCATCAGGAACCAGAGTTAACTAAACTTACAAAAATAAGCACAAACAGAAGGGACACAAAGGGGGACACTTTCCTGAAATTGATTTCAATCCTCATGTCTGCTTTTTCCAGTAAGAAGCTTGTTTAATATCTGAGGCTCCCAGCCTATGATCTGGGCTGACATTTCTCAGGAGTCCAGGGGAGGCTCGATCATGCTTCCACATACATGAGAAAGCTATGTGTGGGGCTCAGGTGGGTGATAGAATCAGCTCTGCTGAGGCACTGCTAGGCCATTGCAGCAGGATTCTGGAGCAGAGTGTTTGCCTCAGTCTGCTAGTCTGTGCTGCTTAGGGGAGGGGCCACACTGGGTTTCACAAGCCTATAAGGAGACCTGTCCCCCGCAGTGGTGCTGAATGACCGTTCTAAACCTAAAACAGGGCATCCTTTCTTGGGAACACTCCTGTTTTCCCCTCCTCCCATGGAGACAAATTTCTGGTGCTTTCTTAGGTTTGAAGAAAAGAGTTCTGACAAACTTATATCAAGGAGGACCAGGCTTGGAGAAAGAAGGGATGCATAGCATCTCGGTAGGCGCCAGACTTACATCCTGATGTGCTTTCTAGGGCTGTGTTATTTTGCAGCTTACTACCCAGAGTCTGCTTTAGAAAATTCTGGAGGATGCTCTCCAGGTGAGGATCTGTGGAATTGTTTGTCTTGTGTTGACCCAGCTGGGATGTCAGTCAGCATGAGGAAGCCAGGAACTCACCTGTGTCAGGCAGAAGGCTTTCGTTCAGTAACCTGCCCTGTGCATTTGCTGGAAGGGAGCCAGTGGCTGGGAGCATACTGGGGTGACGCACGTAGCAGCAGTAAAGGGTTCTCAACTTCTGTTTCCTTCTGGAACCAAGGGTCATTTTACTTGTATCTTGAGGCCCCCAGTATTAATAGTACTATCTACTTGATCATTCCCATTATTTAGAAGAAGCCTAGGACCTGATCCATTTCATCTGACTCATCATCTCTGAAATCCTCAAGGTGGGGGTCGGATTCATAAAGACACAGTTGGACTCCAGTCACCAGGACCTGGGGGAGAAAGGCGGGCTGGAGACTTTCAGCATTCCAGTCTTGCAAGATAAACATTAGAGGGCTCTAGGGAGGGGAAATGGGGAAAAGGGACGACATCTGTATTGTAAATAAATAAAATACCCAAAAACGATAAACATTATGTACACATATGAGGATGTCATAATGAAGCGATTATCGTTTCTAGAAATTATATGCTAATGAAAACATTAAGATAATAAAAAATGATAGGCGCTTAGGACCCAGGGTTATCTTCCCACCCTTAGCTGCTCACTCATGTTCTTGTGGAATACTGTAACACAATTCTTCTACAATTCTCTTCCTCTGCCCTGCCCTGTCCTCTGCCATGCATGCCAGCTGCCCTCCTGCGTGTGTAGATCCGTTTGCCTGGTTCCATGTACTTGTTATGATCCCAGCACCTATGCATGCCCACCTTATAGTAGGCACTCAGCACATGTATGTCTGTTGACCATTGGCTGGTAACTTTGTGTGAGCGCACATTAGAGGAACTCAGATCTGCTAAGGTCACATCGCAGAAAACAGTGCCAACTCCACATAATTAGACATTGCCATCAGAAAACAGTTACGTGACGTGCTTCATTTTAAAAAAGAGAACTGAGTTAGCTATTGGCAGGTGTTTGTTCTGAAACATAGTCAAGAAAGGATTTTTCCTTAGAAGCCGTTATTTACAGCTGCCTGAGTGTGTTTCCTTTTTTTGGGGGGCTGCTGGGTGCTCCTCTGTCACTTCGATTTTTATTCAGGGACGTTCCATGGTTGGTTCCTGCCTTCATTTTTCATTAAACATACCTCACAAACTCCTTTCCTTCTTCACTCCCCTGATCCCATCATTCACCTGTCTTTTGTACATTCAAATGCCCTGAAAATTGCTGCAATCACAGGTAATCTGAGGAGTTCTATCTTATTAGCAGCGCAGCCAGGGGCTAATCAGAGTCCCCATTTGTCTGATACAAGTTACAGCCTTGAGAGGTGACTGGCCCTCCTCTCTCCAGCTCCCTCCCCTGTATCTTTTTCCTCAGTCTGAATTCATTTGGTTTTCCTTCTGCTTTTTGGATCTCCCCCGCTTTGAAGTGACAGGCAGCTTCTACATGCATTGGCTTGGACTGTGTTGTCTGGCATCACCATCCAGTTAATTAATTATCTGGTCGCTTCCATCAAACACATTAAGGGTTTCTTATTTTTTTTTTTTTTTTTTTTTGAGGATGACATTGAGCTGTGTGATCAATTTGATTAATGAGTTCAGCCATAACAGCCGTCAATGTTGACCTGTCTGCCTCTGCCTCAAGGAAGTTTACCGCATCTCCTTGCTGTCCTTCCTCTGTTTGTTCAAGCTTCAGAGGTAGCTCTGCCTCATGAAGTCATGTGCTTTTCTTTAATTTTGCTATAGATTATATTCTGGACTCCTTTGCTTGCTGGAACAAACAAGAATATTTCTTGTTTCTAGTCCTCTAGCAGAATTCATTGTGGCAAAAGAAAAAAAACCCAAAACAAAACAAGAAATAACAACAGCAACAACAAAATGTTATATATGTCTTTATGTATCGTCCAGGTAATTGACCCAGGGAGTGGCACTATTAGGAGATATGACCTTCTTGGAGGAAGTGTGTCACTGTCAGGGTGGGGCTTTGAGAGACCTTCGTCTTCACTGCCTGGGAGCCAGTTTTCTCCTGTTTGCCTTTGGAGCAAGATGTAGAACTCTCAGCTTCTTAAGTGCTATGCTGCCTGCATGCTGTCGTGCTTCCCGTCATGATGATAATGGACTGAACTTCTGAACCTGTAAGCCAACCTCAATTAAATGTTTTCCTTGAAAGAGTAGCCTTGGTCATGGTGTCTTTTCACAGCAATAGAAATGATAACTAAGACATAGTTCTTTTTTTTAAATTTTTTTTATTTTTATTTTTATTTTTTATTGGAAATTTTATTTACATTTCAGATGTTCTCTCCTTATCCCGTTTCCCCCCCCCCAGAACTCACTATCCCTTCCCCCCTCCTCCTGCCTCCCCGTTGGTGTACCCCCACCCAACCTCCCCCGTACCTCACCTTCCCACCCTCGAATATCCCCCCCCCACGACGTCCAGCCTTCATGGGACCAAGGATCTCGTCTCCCACTTATATATAGCTCCCTTGCATATATAGCTGGAGCCATGGGTCCCTCCCTAAGCGCTCCCAGGCTGGTGGTTTAGACCCTGGGGGCTCTGGTTGGTTGGTATTGTTGCTTTCCTCATGGTGTCACGAATCCTCTCAACTCCTTCAGCCTTCACTCCATCTTCTCCATTGGGAACCCCATGATCAGTTTAATGGTTAGCTGTGAGCATCTGCCTCTGAGTATGTCAGATTCTTGCAGACTTCTAAGGAGACAGCTATATCAGGCTCCTGTCAGCATTCACCTCCTGACATCCACATCAACGTAAGACATAGTTCTTACCCTTGAATGACAGTTTGAATAATCAAATTAAGGTATGTAGTCCTGTTTTACATAACTAACTAGTGATATGCTTTTTCTTCTATTAAAAACCAAGTGATTAGTAAATGATAAACATTTTTTTTTTTTTTTACCTCAGTCCTGTCCCACTTTGGCCCTTAAATTAGTACTAGTGATTGTAAGTCACAATGCAGTCTTACTAGAATTCTGAGTCTGGAATGCTGGAGACCTTCCACGTGACCTCCCGTCAGTGGTGGTAGAGCCCAGAACTACTTCTTGACTGTTTTCTAGCACCTTCCAGCCTCCAAGTGCAGACACAGATGCACATAAAACTGCATACCCTGCAAATGTGTTCCTGGCACTTCTGAGCATGTCTTTAATACAGAATATACCATATACGCCGTGTCATGCATCACATAACAGTAATACCACAGGGGCAGGCAGAAACTGGGTATGAAGTGCTTGAGCGACTGTCTTCATCTGTTCAGGCTACTATAACAAAATATCACACATGGGCATCTCAGAAACAACAGAAATTGATATCTCACGGTTCTAGAAGCTCAGAAGGCTAAGATGAAGGAACTGTTCAGAGAGGATTCTCTTTCTCACAGATGACACTTTTGTACTGTGTCCTCATATGGGGGAAGGGTCAAGGCAGCTCTTTGGGTCTTTTCTATATGACCATCATCTGTGTTATTTGTGATGACTCTGTACTTATTTCACACAATCATTAGCCAAAGTTCCCACCTCTTAACATACATCACTCTGGTGACTAAGTTTTAATAGATGGATTTTTTAAGCAGGAGTGGAGTGTACAGACATTCAGACCATAGCATTATTGTTTTGAATAATTTGGTGTAATAGAACCATACCCCCCTTAACTTTTTATTCAATGAGGATTTTCTAAAATATATGTGGTATAGCTTAGTAGTTAGAGCATATAAAATATTGACTTTTTGTTAATGGCATAGGCCATCCTTTGAAGAACACTGGGGCTTGTATACATGTATAGAAGGATGAAGACACCCAGTCTTGAGGGTAATGTTGCAGAAAAGAAGCCCAAATACTGCTCACAAGCCTGGACTTGGAATAAAATATCACTACTGTAGCCACTGAGTACCGAGTAAAACTAGGCAGTTGTTTCATTTTGTTTTCGTGGTTCTGGAGGTTGACCCAGGGACCTCACAAGCTAGGCACGCTATCTACTACTGAGCTACTTCTCCAGCCCAAAGTATTATAGTTTTATTTAAAAATTAATTTTTCCTAGCTGCATTAAAATATAATCAGCTGTCTTGGTTAGAGTTTCTATTGCTAAGAAGAGACAATGTGACTATAACAACTCTTATAAAAGCAAACATTAAAATGGGGCTGGCTTACAGTTTCAGAGGTCTAGTTCATCATCATCATTATCATGAGAAACATGGTGGCATTCAGCCAGACAGAGTCCTAGAGAAGGAGCTGAGAGTTCTACATCTTGATTCTGCAGGCAGCAGAAGGAGACTGTGTCACTCTGGGCCTAGCTTGAGCATATATGAGACCTCAAAGCCCACCTCTACAGTGACATACTTCCTCCAACAAGGCCACATCTAATAGTGCCACTCCCTATGGGCCAAGAATTTCAACACATGAGTCTACGAGGGCCATTCCTATTCAAACCACCATATCAACTAATAAAATTTATTACACAAATATGATTTGATATGTGTACATATTATAAATAATTACGCCAAATGGCTTAACATACACATCACTTCACAAACAGCACTTTTCGTGATTATCATCCAAGTTCACCATGCTGAATAATAGACCTAGAGCTTTCCCACTTAGTGTGACCAAACACTGGTCACTTTTACCAACATCTTGATCCTTCATGACTCAATCCTAACTCACCCCTAGCCCATGACAACTACCATTGTGTTCGCTGTCAGCTCTGGCGGTATTTACCCGCAGTGCTTGGTGTGTTCCACTTGGCAGCACGTCTTCCATGTTCACCAGTGCTGTTGCCTAGGACAAGATGTCTTTTTTTCCAAAGGTTGAATAGAATTTCAAGTCTGTGTATATGTATGTATGGATGTATCTATGTTTATATCTGTATCTGTGTGTCTTTATAGTATTTCATCCATCCATCCACTGATGAGTTGCTTCTGTATCTTGACTGTTGCTTACCATGAATAGGAGTGTTTCTTCAAAATGGTGATGTAATCTTTTTTGGATATACTCAGGATTTCACTGGGTGGGTCATCTGGTCACTGTATTTTTAGTTTCTGAGCATCCTTTATGCTATGTTCCATGATGGCTGTACTCGTCCATGTTCCTACTAACAGTGTACAAGGCTTTCTTCTCCTTACATTCGCTAATACTTGTTATCATTCATTTTCTAACAGATGTCACATGATTTGTCACTATGGCAATTTTCATCTCGTTGACTGCCTGAACATTTTCTGTCCCCTTTGGCTATTATAATGTTCTTTCCAGAGATATATCTGTAAGGTCCCTTGTCTATTCTTGGTCTGGTTATTTATTTTGTTTCTAACTTCCTAATATTGTTTGATGGTAATTTCTTAAGAGGTGTCTGGTTTATGAATATTTAAACCAAGGTGCGTTTTCAAGCTTCAGAACCATGAGCTTGGCCTTGTAGCTACTGCTGCTGCCTTCACAAGGGAGGAAGAATAGAGAAGCACAAACACAGAGACAACAAAATGAAGAAAGACAGCACTTTCAGTGGGGAGAGAGCTTTCTGGACTGAGTCTAAGATGGTTTTCTGCCTGAAGAAATGTATGCTTCACAGATATGCCCTTGTGATGAAGGACTAACATTTTCAGTTCTCATAGTGGAAAACAGTCTGTCTTTTCTCTCTTTAAACTTAAAGAATTCAAAGTGTACAGGTTGGGAAGAGTGAGGTAACTATTATGTCTACTTTATGTCAGATATTGCATTAGTCAGGTCCCTTTGGAGGAACAGATGAATAGATAAATATATAGTGAAAGGATTTGATTAGCTAACAGAATGCAGTTTGGGTGGTTCAGTAATGGCAGACTTCATACTGGAGAGACTGAGAGTCTGGAAGCTGTTCTGTCCATGAGGTTGGATGACTCAGAAGTGCCAGTCTGCAGCTGAAGTCCTGAAAAATTCCTGGGGAACACCTGGTCTTCGTTCCATATTGTAAAACTGAAGAAGATGGATTCTGATATGAGCAAAGGGTGGGGTCATCATCATCACCATCACCATCATCACCACCACCATCATTGTCAAAGTGGTCCTCTGACCTCCATATACATAACATGGCGTATATGCTCTCCCATGAGCACCTCATGTGCCCTCCATGCAGACAAAAAAAAAAAAAAAAAGTAGAGCTATCTTATGTAACCAGTAGATGCAGAATGGAATTTTGTTTCTATTATGTGTTTCTGAGTCAGAGTTGACAACTCAGGTGTTTGTTTACAGTAAAATTCTTCAATATTATTGTCATTGACATTTGCATTTTTATCACATTAAGAATGTTTTCTTATTTTAGAACCCAGAGCTTCTTGCTTTAGGTCTATGGAGTTTATTAATTATTGTTATTTTTGTTAGTCCTGTAGAATATGATATTTTATCCTAGTTTGCTAAAAAAAAAGTGATTTTTTAAAATTCAGACTCTGACATCCATTTTTGAATTTTCTTAAGTGTTAGATAATTGTGAAATTTAGAGTTCTGGCTGTGGGTTAATTTTGGCTTGCTATCTAGTTACTAGGAGGTTTGGATAGCACCGACTATACATATCTAGGGGAAATATATTTCTCAGTTTACTTTTTAAAATGAGTTGAACTGGGCATTAGAAAGTAGTCAAAAAGATGACCACAGGGAGTGGACTACAAGCAGAATGGAGGAGGAGGCCAGGTTTCCTGGCCGAGAGGCTCTGCCCTTTCTTTAAACCTCCCAAACCGGCAAATAGACATCAGCTCCCTAACTTCCTGACTTCCCTTTCTTCCAGTCTCTTCAGTACTTATCATACCTCCTTGAAACTGTCTGTTTTTATGATTCTTAAAAACATTGCAGTAGGCTTTGATAGGAAAAATAAGGGGGCTTAAAAACATTATCCAAAATTAAAATGCTATATGTCGACTTGGGCAAAGTGGTTGGCTTCCCTGAGCTCTGGTGTTTTTCGGTTCAAGCTGAGGACAGTAATTCCTGTCCAGTCTTTGGAGATTAAACGAGATAAAGATGTAAATTTCCAGTTATGTATAAAGTGGCTTGTGAACGCTGGTCCTGTTCTTCCACAGCATTTTTTATGTTCATCATCCCTTCCTCACGGTGAGTTGAGCATCTTTGCTCAGGGATGCTGAGAGAGGGTGTTGTCAATCTAGAGCTTGACAGCCCCTTTCTCCTGTGTAAGTCAAATGTCACTCTTGGAATCATGATGATCTCATCAGCTTCTTTTTGCATAACTTGATGGGGCTAGGGAATTACATGCGTTCTGGAAACATTCCAGCATAGAAGCTATGGACCAGAACAAGCAAGATTCTGACAAAGTAACCCCTTTAAGGAATTATTTTGATTTTGAAAGACTAACATGTATATTTTGCTTTGCATTATTTTCATATATTAAACATGTATATTTAAATTTCAAAATAATGTAATAATTTAAAAGAAAGAGACAACTTGGCTTAATTTTGCCTGTAAGGACCGTAGCTTTCTTCATTAGGATTTCTGATTTGAAAAATAGTGTTTGTGTATTCTCTGTCAACCCTTTAGAAAAATTCACCGCTGGGCAGAAGAAGAGGTTGATAAATAAAAAGTAATTTGTTCATAAAATTTATAAGCTGCGGGAAACGAGGCCCCAGGATGAAAGTGCCAACTCAGCTTTAAGTAGGAGATAATAATCAAAACAGCAATTGTACTAGTGCATTATGGCACGAATAAATCACACAGCAAGGCTTGGTGTGAGCAGCCTGGAAAAAACAGCCAAGTGGAGACTGTCAAGTGAGGGATTATCTTTATTCCTGGACTTTCTACCCAAGCCATAAATTTAGTCCAGGATTTCTTCTTCCCAAGACTGAAGGCTTTCTACTGAGTAACAACAAAAGCAACAACCCCTCCCTTTTTTTTTTTTTTTTTTTTTTTTTTACCAATTTCTAGTGGTTTTGTATGGAATAGATAGACTTTCTCTTTTCTCATTTTTTTTGAATCAGGACCTGGCTATATAGCATGGGCTGGTCTCAACTACAGGTCCCTGCCAGCCTCCAGAGCCCTGTGGTTCTGGGCTATCATGCCCAGTGGACAGGCTTTTTCAGTGGACTACATGCTTTTTCTTTAATTATTTTTCTTGACCCTAAAACAAGGGTTCCTGTAAGTTCTGCTTAGGGCTGGCAGTATATATCGCCAACTAACTTGACATGAACTAGCTTCATTTACCTGCTTTCCCATAAAGAACATTTGTTGACTGTTGCCTTGACATCCCAAGACAAGTATTTTCATTGGACATGCATGGTTTTACTACAGCAAAATAGCTTAATTTTACTTTTTTCTTTTAATATCTTTTTATAATCCTCCTCCTATTTCTCCTCATTTTTATTTACTTGCTGGGAATAGAGGCCAGGGCCTTACACATGCTAGGCAAACCTCAGATTTTTTTTTTATCTTTTATTTTGAGAGAGGGAGTCTTACAAGCTTCTCAGGTTGGTCTGAAACTCACTCTACAACACTTCACCTTGAGGTTCCAATCCTCCTGCCTCAGCCTTCTGACAAGTTGGAATTACAGGTATGTGTCAAGTCTATAAGTTATGCTTATGTAATGGGTGTATTCTTTTTCTACATCTGAATGAAAGACTAAAATATAGGGCAAATGGTAATATTTATTTCTGACTTTTAGTTAACAAGAGGTCATTTGTTAGCATATCCAGGCTTGTAGATTAATAGAATATGTAGTACATTTGATTAAAAGCAATTGTTCTCCCCACCTTGAATCAGGCAGGGTGTAAGCCGGCCATTGGCAATGGTCAAACAGAAATATGGTTGGTTTCCAACTCTTCTTCTCAGTGTGTTCTCCATCCCTCTGCTTCTCAAAAGGAGGGCATTCTTTTGGATCATCAAGGCAGAAGGTGTGAGAACTGGGAACAGGGACTCAAGTCAGCTCAGGACTACATGACTCATGCAGTTAGCAGGCAGCAATGGAACTGGGCTTTCTTGTCCCCAGAAACATGTTCTGCTGTGGAATGTGTTTCTGGAATCTCTTGGCACTGTCACTTCTGGAGATCTATTTACCATCTTCTCCTAAATCTATCATTTCTTCCCTGAAGAAGTGTCCTGACTCTGAGCACCGTGTCTCTTCCACTACTCTCTATGCCCCAAGCAATCACCAGCAGCCTTCCTACACTCCTGTGCTGCTTTCCCACCTACTGACTGCCTTCTCTGCCCAGGTCCACTGTCTCTGTGACATACCAGGAAGAGATCCTTCTAGTATAGAGCTCAGATCCTGTTTCTTTCTCATTTCATTGAGAATAAAACTCAAAGTCTGTGGATGACCTGCAGACTGGATGGTCTAGCCTTCTGTCTTCTCTGGCCTCATCTGTTAGAGTTACCGGTCTCCAGAATGTTATGAACAAGTATTTTCTTCAAGCCTCCTCACCTTCCACCTGGAATGCTGGGCCTCAGGTCCCTACGTGGCTTATCCCCTCACCTCCTTAAAGTCTTTGGGCATATGTCTCATTCTTAGTAAGTCCCCTGCATCATTCCATTGGAATTAATACACTTTCCTTCTCCAGGGCTTCCTCATTCTCCTCCTATGCATTGACTTTCTCTACACTTGTTTTTTTGTTAAAGATCCACTTAAAAAAATAAAAATATAGACAACATTGTTCTCTCTCTGTCTCTCTGTTTCTTTCTCTAATTCTGTCTCTCTGTTTTTTCTGTCTCTGTCTCTATATTTCTCTCTCTCTCTCTCTCTCTCTCTCTCTCTCTCTCTATATATATATATATATATATATATGTGTGTGTGTGTGTGTGTGTGTGTGTGTGTATGTGTGTATGTGTGTATACATATATATATATACATAAATATATACATAAATATAAAATATAAATGAAGGTAAATATATATATATCTTCATCACCATCCCCATCCCTTTGACCTATTCTTGGTGTCTTTCCTTCTCTGAATTAATTACCCTTTCTACTTTCTTTTTCTTTCAGAGATGAGGACCCACCTCAGGGCCATGGGCTTGCTAGGTAAGTGTTCTCTACGATTGAGCTGAATTCCTATTCCCATACCTTCTATTTTAATGTACATGTATTCTATCACCTTGTCTTTCCTGTCTCCTGACTCTCTTAACATCTCTTGTCCCTCTTGGTCATCTGTCTACTTTCATGATCTACACATGTGCATGTGCACACATTGTACACACAGACACTCATTTCAATCTGGATCCTGTATATAAAAGGAAGCAAGCAGAATTTGTCATTCTGAGGCTGGCTTATTTTGCTTAACATAATGATCTCCAGTTGTATCCATTTTCCTGCAAATGTCATGAGTTCATTGTTCTTTATTGCAGAAAATTCTATTATGTCCGCAAATCAGATATTCTGTATCTATTCATGTGCTGATGTATATCTAGGCTGGTTCCATTTTATAACTATTGTGAATAGTGCTTCAATAAGTGTGGATATTAATGTGTCTCTGTGGGCTACTTCCATCGACCCTCTGGGTTATGGTGAGGAGTGTATAGTGGGCCACTTTGAAGTTATGTATTTTTAGTATGTTAAAGAACCCCAGAGTGAGTTACATAGATGCTTCCCAAGTTTATACTTACTTTGGCAATCTGTGTTAATCTTCCTCCACATTCTTAACAATGTTGTCATTTGTTTCCTTGATGATAGCCATTCTGAAGGGGATGAGATGGACTCTCAAGACATTTTTAAAAGAGATTTATTTGGGTTAATGGTTGGAAACTCATAGTACATCATGGCAAGGAAGACATGGGGACATGACTATAAAATAGTTGAGAGAGAAATGATAATACTCATCAGATTTCCTGATCCATTCCCCACTTTTTACTCAGCCTAGGCATTTGGCCCATATTGATGGTGATTTCATCTTTAATTAACCCTCTCTGAAAATATCCTCATCAATCCCTCAAAAACGTGTGTCCTAGACAATTTTAAAATCTGATCAAATTGATAATTTGATGACCTCTGTCAACTTGGTATCCCAAACACATCTCTAAAACAATCTGTCCCTGACTTCCAAAAGCTTATGGTTATCTCATGAAGGAAAATATATTCAGTCCAATTTCAGAAGTCAGAAAAATAGTTTTAATGGTATTGATAATTTTCCAGAGTCATAAGTTTACTGTAAGACTCCATGCAATCTCCCAACTGTGAGTCCTTGTGAAACAACAACAACAAAAACCCCATGTACTTCCAATATACAATGGCACAGAGTGAATGTTTCTATTCATGGAGCAAAGTAAGAAAATATTTACTGAAACAAAACCAAAATCTGTCAGGACAAGATGAATTTTATAGCTTCAAGCCAAGCATCTGTGGATGTTGGTGGTATAATTTCAGTCCCCACACCCTTGATTAGCGCTGCCCTCCCAGGTCTGCCACCTGCAGTACATGAGGCTGCTGTCCTGGGCTGTTCCCACTCTGTGCCCACTGCTTTTGTCAGTTGAAATCCCAGAGTCCTGGAATTCCTGAGATCCCAGGATCTCTACCGCCAATTAGACATTACCACCACTACAGTTTCATGCAGCGACCTTACAGGATCTTCTTGCTGGGACTCTGATCCTGTCCCATGCTGCTTGGCCTCGGCAGCTTTCTGGAACCTTGACATGACCTCAGTGACCTGGTAACTCTTGTGGTTTTTGTGACTACAAAGCCAGTGCCTCGTGAATAATGCTGCTAAGTTCTTCTGTCAGTGAGGCAGCCTTTACCACAGGTATAGTGGCTCTTGCTTTAGTGAAGGAACCTAGAAAAACCTTTCTGTAAGAGGTTGTTTCAGAGAACTCATTTAGAGACATTCTCAGTTCAGCTTCTCTCCTTGAAAAGAGACGTCAATGAATTGCATTTTTACAAGTTGGAGTCCTTGTTAGGTGGACTTTTGCCCCCAAACACCACCTCTCCTGTTGTGCCAGTACAGACTAAGAGGCTCTTCTCTAACCATGTCCATTTCCTTAACGATTACGAATGCTTGGTGTGAACTCTCCTTGTTAGTACCTTGTTTATACCACTTCCTTCCCTTAGCCAGATGTTTACCATCTTGTCTCTCTCTTCCCCTGTAAACCTGGATGAGAACAGTGAGATGTAACAATGACTCCGGTTGCTGCTTCATACAGTGAACAACTCTCAGGACATGGACACAATGTAGCCAGATGTTTTTTTTTGTTTCTTTTTTTTTTGCCCAGAATATAATATGAATATCTTTCTTGTTCAAATCCTAATAAAGTTGTCATTCCCTTCTGAAACTTTATGATCTAGGACAGAATACATTTCTGTTGGTGTTCTGGTCTCTCATACTCCCACCAGGAGGGCCCATTAAACTCTGTGTTACAGATTCATACTATCAGCCTCTCCTTTTACATGGGTGCTTGGGATCAAAACTCAGGTCTTCATCTTTGCACAGCAAACACTTTATCTACTGACCTATCTCCCCAGCTTGTCTTAAGTATACATTTAACAGCTGTAGAATTTATTTATTTGTGTGCATGTGCGGGTGCGTGTGCGTGCGTGCGTGCGTGTGTGTGTGTGTGTGTGTGTGTGTGTGTGTGTACATTTGAATGCGTGCCTGTATGGATGAATGTGTGTAGAGGCCACAGGTTCTTCTGGAGATAATATATATCTCCAGTGTGTCTGTAACCTCTTAGAACCACAGCAACTCTTAGAAAGGAGAGCATTTAACTGGGTCTGGCTTATAGTTCAGAGGTTTAGTTCCATTCTCATCATGGTGGGAAGCATGGTAGCACACAAGTAAACATGGTGCTGGAGAGGTAGCTGGATAGGTAGACGACAGGAAGACAGAGTGACATTGGGCCTGGCTTCAGCTTTTGAAACCTCAAAACCCGCCCCCATAGTGACATATTTCCTCTAACCAGGCCACACCTACTCCAACAAGGTCACACCTCCTAATAGTGCCACTCCCTATGGGCCTATGGGGGCCATTTTCACTCAAACTATTCACACAGTAAGAGGAAAACTTGGGGTCTGGGATGGAGAAGGTGCTGGAAACATCTGAGCAGGGGTGAAATGGAGGACCAGACATGAGTTTAGTGGGTGAGCACTGAGCAAGAGGTGACTATCCAAATGCTGAATGGAGGACGGTACTGTCCAGAAATGTGTGAGAGAGTAAAGGGGAGTCTAGTTTGGGGGAAATCAGGTTGGGGCAACTATACCCTGTTTATTAGTATAAGAGAGAAAGAGATCAAGGATACTTGGAAGAAATGGTGGAGTCAGATATAGGGAAGGATACAGTGTCCTGTGACCTCTATGTGCACATTGTCCTGTGACCTCTATGTGCACATTGTCCTGTGACCTCTATGTGCACATTGTCCTGTGACCTCTATGTGCACATTGTCCTGTGACTTCTATGTGCACATTATCCTCTGACCTCTATGTGCACATTTCCTCTGACCTCTATGTGCACATTGTACTCTGACCTCTATGTGCACATTGTCCTCTGACCTCTATGTGCACATTGTCCTCTGACCTCTGTGTGCACATTGTCCTCTGACCTCTATGTGTACCCTTCCCCACAAATAAATAAATGATAAATAAATGCAATCATAAAACTATATAAAAAGCAGACAGGAGAAAAGCTTATGGTAGAAAGAAGCAACAGTAGTGGTCTCCTTGGTTGCTGCCTGGTTTTACACAGAAGGAGCAAGGATGAAGAGGAAGGCCACAACTTTCCTACCTCCTACCTAATTGGTTGTCTTTCTACCTGCTTCCTCTCTCCATCTGTTTGTTAGTACATCCATTTTCCCATGCAGGTATTCATTCATAAAACAGTGAATTTTTTTCCTTAGCCCATGGTGTCCTAAGGTGAAGCCAACACACAGGAAGCTTTCCTTAGGTCACCTGTAGTCTTCTAAGGCAAACTGGGAAGTTTTTAGTCTTCAGATGGTCATGTGGAATGATTTTCTAGCTTGAGATCACTTTGAGGCCAGTTGTGAACAGTGCAAGATGAGCAGTAATGGGTTAGTAATGTTTAGAACCTTGTTCTTCTCCGTCCCTTACTATTCTAAACCTCTAGCTAATTGTTGGCGTGCACACCCTTCTCTTGTAGCCCTGGAAGACTGAACAGAGGCAAATTATTTCTACTTTTCCCTGAAATGTGCAGGAAAAGATTGGGAAATGATGTCTCTTGCCAGCCATACTTGCCACTCCAGCCTATGAACATTGGAAGGGGAACAAAATAAAGAGTAAATGGAAGAGATGAAAATCAAATCCACCCTGACTTAACTCTCTGTCCAGTTGATGAACCCTATAGAGGAACCACATTAACACTGCTGTGGGTTTTAATGACTGGACAACTGAATATGCTTACTCACACAGGACATTTATGGATTATTAATTACCCTGCCCCTTAGCAGTCAAGCTATTGCACGTAATTACCCAGAGTTCATCTTCCCTCACTAGACTAGAATTTTAGACTTGTTGTGCAAGTCACCATCAGTGTGTGAAACACCCAGACATAGCTCTGTGCCACCTGAAATCATGTTGGGAAAACCCCTTTAGTCTCTGGCTTAAATAACCTGTGCTAAATACCTGCTTTAAAGCACTGTCTTTGGGGCAAAAATGCTGGATGAGTTGGTCCCCCTAATCATGGTTGTATTCACAGATAGGACATGGGAAGTAGATTACAGAGACATTGATTTTGTGGACTCAGAACACATTCTTGTTGCCCTTGACTCTGAATCTGGGCTTAGAGGGAATTTAAAAATAATGAGGGCTGTTCACATCAGAAGTTTTCTGAGCAGATGGGTCATAAGGGGCCAGGTTTGTAAGCTGATGGGAAGCCAGGGTTGTGACGTGGAAACCACGTCTTATTTCAGGGAGGGCCAGGGAACTTATTCTTGTTCCCAGATGTGAACCTGTTATTGTCATAGAACTAAGGTTGACCTTAAAGGGGACTGTCTTGGACTTTAGGAAGATTCCCATGTGGCTATTTCCCATTCACTCAGTGCTTTGCTGAGTGTCCCCAGGGGTGCACCTGGAGGTGGGACATGAACTTGGTCTTCATTGGAGAGAACAGGGAGTCTTCTTTCTCTCCACAATTTGCCTTTGGAGTATTGTCTTATATTTCTGATTAAAAGTATAACATATTAAAAATATAACATTTATAAAATATATGCTAATTATAAAATATTTTCCAGATTAAAAACAGGCGATCCCCTTAATTGTATCTTACAGGTAGAATTGTTTATTTTTCCAGAAAAATTTTATGCATCTATAAATATAGGTGTTAGATCATTTTTATTAGTACTTTTCATATAAAGGCATGCTTTATATCCATACATACATAGAAATCTTTCTCAACATATCTCTCAGATAGCTTTCTATGCTCATACACACAGTTACTAGCTCATTTTTAAATGCTTATGATCATTTAGTTAGATGACAATGGCTTTTATAATTAATCACTTAATTTAGAAACATTATAAATAACTCTGCGATGAGATATTATGAACATTGATTTTTGCCTACGTGCTTAATTATTTTCTTTGGACAGATTTTTAGATGTCTAACAACTATCAAAAGAAATATTTATGTAAGTTAAAAATTTGCTTTACATCATCCAATTTATTATCTTCAAAAACCTGACCTGATCCTGATATTCACTTTGCCAGTATCTAATAATACTTATTTATTTATTTATTCATTCATTTATTTATGTGTGCGTGCACAAGTGCACATTGCGTGTGTGGAGATCAGAGGAAAGCTTGTAGATGCTGGTTCTCTTTTGCTACATTGACATGGGCTTTGGGAATTGAACTCAGATCAGGAGGATTGTGTGGCAAGCACCTTTACTTGCTGAGCCACCTCTCCAGCCCAGGGTATAGAATTATTTACTAGGTTAGGTTTTATATTTAATTCCATTTTAATCAAAACAGATTTATAAGAATCATACCTGTATTACTTTTGCTGAGCTATTTTATGGCCTATTAAATAATTTTTTATACATTTAAAATAAATATTTTATAAACATTTGAAAAAAGTCTTCTGTTTAGCTAGATTCTGATTTGCCATGAAGGGACACTATTAATATGTATTATCTATATATTACATATATACATATATTTTGTACTTCGACATATACACATATTAGAGCTGGTTGCTAACTTTTCTGCTATCCCTATAATGATAGGAAAGAAATTAAGAAGGTTTTGCCAAACCCTTCTTTCTGTTTCTAATACTGCTTTTTACTTTTTGGAGAGAGTATAGTAAAGAACCTAGGAGCACTGATATGACCCCAGAATGCCTGTGTGAATACTAGGTCCTCCCTCACCATCCATGGACCCTGGACACACTCTGTCAACTATAAAATCCCACCATCTTGGGATGAAGACATGAACTGATGCAGACCTTGCCTGCATCATGCACCTGGCACTCTGATAGAGTCAGGGCCCACAGTTGCTAGCCATTTGATCAGTGAATTTATCAATATAAATATAAACTTTCTTGGTCACACATAGCATTTTTTCCCTGACTCTGTCTATGCTGATGTTAAGGTTGCTGTTTTGATGTCCTCTTGTTTGTGTTTGCTCAGTGTCGTCCATTTGAGTAGGCTGTCAGTGTTCATTAAACATTGGTACTGACAGTCCCAAGGACAAAAAGACATGCAGAA
Source organism: Mastomys natalensis (assembly GCA_021653895.1). NCBI lineage: Eukaryota > Metazoa > Chordata > Mammalia > Rodentia > Muridae > Mastomys > Mastomys natalensis. The sequence continues at coordinate 455,911 of JAJTUV010000220.1, read as the reverse complement.
GTTCAAGCTCCTTGTAAAATGTGGCACAGTATTTACATATAATTACACATTCTCCACATACTTTAAATTACCCCTAGTCACTTATAATATCCAATATGAAGTTAATGTTATATAAATAGTTGTTATATAGTATTGTTTAGGAAATAATGTCAAGAAAGAAAAATCCTGTATGTAGTCAGGACAGTTTTGTATTTGAATATTTTCCATCCTCGGTGGAACACATGGATGAGAGACTCATATGTGTGGAGAGTTGACTGTGCTATGATCTGCATGGCTTCTACTCAGTTTTAATATTGTTATAATATAAAACCTGTTTGTGCATTTATTTTGTACAATGTGATATTTTGAAATATGTGTACATTAAGGAATGTCTAAATAGAACAAATTAGCATACATCTTACCTCACACACTTACTGCTTTTTGTGTTAGGAAAGTCGAGTGGCTTATAAACAACAGAATTTTATTTCTAATCATCTGGAGGTTGATAAGTCCAATATCCACATTAAATCAGCAGATTTAATGTCTGGTGAGGCCTGTTTATGAGTTCCTAGAGGGCTGTGTTTCTGTTGTGTTCTCACGTGGCAGAAGGGACAAATGAAATCCCTCAGGTAGCTTGTATACAGGCACTAATCTCATTCATGCCAGCTCCACCTTCATTACTAATCATCTCCCAAAGTCATCTCTACCTAACGACATCACCAGGGTGTTAGGATTTCATTTTATGAATTTTTGGGGCCATGCAAACATTCAGACCTGCTCTAAATTTGGGCAGCTGTATTTTCAATTTTAAAAATATTATCTCTTATAGTGTATCTATTGTAAATGATATATAATTTAGTTTTATTTTTAAAATTAGCCTGAAAATTATTATCTTTAAAAAAGGGAACTTAACCTGTTGACTGGTTGAGGATAGTGGTATCTTATCCTTTTGTTTTATGTTTGTAGATCATTGACCAAGGTTGAGATTTTGCTCCAATGATCATCTGATGTTGGAGGGTAAGCCCAAGGCTTTCATTCTGGGACCCTGGGCTTTCCTTTTCTATTTAAAACATTTTATTTTGTGTGTGTGTGTGGGTGTAGTGTGTGGTCTGTGTGAAGTATGGTATGTGTAGAGTTTGTGCATGTGCATGTGTATGTGGTGTTGTATGTGTGTGTGGTGTGTATATAGGATGTGTGTGTGTTGTGTGAAGTGTGTTATGTGTGGTGTTTACACATGTTTGTGTGTGTGTATGTGTGTGTACATACATGCTTGTGCAAAGGCCAGAGGTTGATCTTTTTAAACTCCTTTCCACCTTATGTTTTTGAGGCAGAATCTCTTACTGTTTCTAGAGCTCAGAAATTTGGTAAGTGTAGCTGGCCAGTGAGGCTCAGAGACCTTCTGTCTCTTCTTTCCCAGTGCTGGGACTATAGGTGCACACCCTATACCTGTTGTTTACATGGGTGATGAGGATCTGAATTCGGTCCTCAAGCTTACACAGCATGTACTTTACCAACTGAGTTCGTTTTCTCTCTAGGAATTCAGTTTTCTTTATTGTCTTAATTCATTCAATAAGGATATAATAGTCTAGGAATTTAAAATTTTAAATTAAAAAAAAATAACACATTGGATATGTCTTCCTAAACACTTCCAGTATATATATGGCTACATGTAATCCTCACAAGCTCAGCAGGTAGGTATTAGCTCTCAGAAACAGGGAGACTGAAGGCATATAGGAATGCTCTTGAGGAGCTGCAGACAGTTTGTAACGTGTTAACTTTTCCCATTGTGTGTGCGTGACTACGGAGCCGGGGCTGGATCTGGATGCTGATATTTGCTGAGTCTCTAAGTGAATCGTTGAGGACTATGGCCAGGGTCCTCTGGCTTGAGTTTCTAGTGTAGACTGGTTGTTCTTGAGTGTATCATTCACTGTCAGTTTGTCTTGAGGGCTAAAGGTGAAGGAAGAGTTTAACTCCGGTTGGGGATCACAGTGTATGTTTCACTCAGTTGCTGTTTTTTGCAGAAACTAGTTTAGGAGTTGTGGGCATCTGTGGGTGCGGGTGGCACAGGCTGCTGGGGAAGGGCAGGCCTGTGCCTTAGTCATGATTGTATCTCCAATGCCATGAAGAATGGCTGATCCCTGGCAGGTATTATTTCTTAAAATGACCTGAGCTCAGAGAGGGAAAATGATCTCGCATTAACATTTGAGTTATGAGGCTTTAGGAAAAGGCTCATAGAGTAGAAATGCATTATCTTAAAATTAGGCTCTCTGCAGCCCCTGCAGTACTATGTATAAGTAATAAAAATAAAACGTGTTTATAGCTCTTTCAATAGCTCACTCTGGACTACAGCAGCATGCCCTTTCCCTGGGAGATGGTCTGTGTCACCCTGGGAGGGAAGAATAACACTGATGTATGGATGACTGTTTTCCCTGGTAATGCTGATGAGGACACACAGCCAATAAAAGTGCTTCGGAGACAGCTGCTGGGGAGACATATAGTCCCTGATCTCACTGGGATTCCATATTTGAAAAACAAAACAAAAACAAGAACAAACAAACAAAAAAAACCCTCGGCCAACTCACATGAAAACTCCCAGCTTCCATCAGGGGAATGCTGCTGCGAAGCTCTAATGAGATCCCTAGGTGAACCGGGCTTGCAAGTTATTTATTTATTTATTTTAATAAGGACCTGTTTGACTTTCGCAGATATCTGGTTAGACCTTGATTGACTGTCAAGCTTTTTAAGGAGCATTGATTTTCTTTTCCACTGCTACACTGGGATGATGAGGTCATTGTGTTTTGCCATGTTATTGAAATTCTCATTAGAGAAACTTGGAGGTTGTAATAAGTCCGTCGTCTAGGCCCTTACTCTCTGTGCTAAGACTAAAAGGCTGGAAATGCTGAGCCATGGTGAGTGACAAAGGTGAAATGAACAAGAAACCAAAGACATTGAAGCAGCAGCAACACAAAACCCCCAAACCACATACAACAACAACCGCAAACACAACACAGCACAAACAATACCCAAAACCTTTTTTCCTCTCTAATGGTTAGAGGGATTTTAGAATTTTCAGGATTTTAGAAAACGTAGCTATTGATCAGAGCTTATCATTTCTTCTAAGTAACAGCTACCACTGCTGAGCAGAGTCCAGTGCAGACCAGGATCTGTTACATGTCTTATCCCACGTGCATTTTCTTTGTGTGCTCACTCTACTCCTGTAAAGTAAGCACCATTATCCCTCTCTTTTTATAAATGAGCAAACTGACTCTTTAGAGGTAGGGTCACCTGTTGGAGACTGTTTAAGGGGCCAGAGGAAGTGGTAGGTTTCAATCGGCTGTGCCTGATTCTAGAGTCCACAGTTGAAATTGGTAATTGTATCTGGTGGCTGTGTGAGCCAACTAAAGCTCTCACTGTGGAAGGGCCACAGCATAAATGATAAGCCTTCTCTTCCAGAATAGAGTCCCAGAGAAAATGGCAAACAACTCAGAGCCTTTGGATACATCATCTTGACCTTCCTCATCTGCAGAAAACAACCACCTGAGTCCCCTTCCACTTGAGTGAGGCCATGCTCAGGCAAGGGCTGGAGAGGTCCATGAACAGGGCTGGATTCCTCCTGCTCCCATGTCTTGATCAGCAGTGGCCAGAAGCTTTAATCCTATTAGAGTCTGCAAAGCCAGTTTCCATCTCTGGCGCCTGACTCAGGTTTCAGAGCGAAGGGAAAATGTATGACATCATCCCTGCTTGCATCTGTGCTTGGTGGCTAATGAAATTACGCGATGGGTTTGAAGACTATTAAAGTCAATGTTGATTCTTCTTATTATTAAGAGTACTTTCAAATTTACTGCACCACGAGGCAGTTTTGAAAGCATCATTTTTCATAGGTGTGTTCATTGCTCTGGATTTTAGTGCACATCTCCGTGGGATATTGGGAGCGAGGGCAGCACAGAGAATCAATTCTGAAATCTGCAGGATGAAAGTGCCTATAGTTCTTCTGCCGGAGGGAGGAAAAGATTCTGGGATTTTTCCATAATTAGGCATCACGATGACCTTGCATTGAAAAAGAAAAAGCCACAAAATATGTTTGCCAAAGAAATGTGAACTACCATTGTTGCCCTTAACAACAGTTAATAGTGTGCAATTTAAGTAGTGTGCAAAAGAGAGATGAGTTCAGGCACACTGAGCAAAGACACTGAGCTAGCCTAAGGATGGCATCCTGGTGTGGGAGTGGGGAGGAGGACTGTGTTCACCTTGTCATCAGCAATCTCCTGGGACCAGGTTAGTGAGAAATTCTCAGAAGTTTTTTCTCTTAAACACACACACACACACACACACACACACACACACACACACACACACACAAAGAAAGAGACAGAGAGAGAGACAGAGAGAGAGAGAAGAGAGAAGTTAAGTTTATGTATCTTAATTGTACAACCCACTAGATTTTATACATATACACAGCAATATACACACCCCCAGTGAATTGTCATCCAAATCAAGATGGAGACCATTTCTCACACTCGTTTTCCTTATTCACTCATTTATTATTATTTTTAATTTTTTTTACTTATTCACTTAACATCCCACTTGCTGCCCCTCCTCCTCCCACAATCTTTCCCCCTCCCCACTCCCCTTATTCTCTGAGCGGGTGGGGGACCCCTGGGTATCCTCCATACCCTGGCACATCAAGTCTCTGTGAAGATAGGCATACCCTCTCCCACTGAGTCCACACAAGACATCCCAGCTAGAGGAACATAATCCACAGACAGGCAACAGCTCTTAGAAAAGTCCCAACTCCAGTTGTTCAGGACCCACATGGTGGTCAAGCTGCACATCTGCTACATATATGCAGGGATATCTAGGTCCAGCCCATGTATGTTCTTTGGTTGGTGGTTCAGACTCTGAGAGCCCCAAGGGTACAGGTTAGTTGACTCTGTTGGTCTTTCTATGGAGTTCCTATCCCCTTTAGGCCCACAATCCTTCTTCCTATTCTTCCATAAGAGTCCCCAAGCTCCATCCACCACTTGGCTGTGGGTGTCTGCATCTGTCTGAGTCAGCTGCAGGGTAGAGCCTCTCAGAGGACAGCCATGCTAGACTCTTGTCTGCAAGTATAACAGAATATCATTAATAGTGTCAGGAATTGGTGCTTGTCCATGGGATGGGTCTCAAGTTGGACAGGTTATTGGCTGGCTAGTCCTTCAGTCTGTGCTTTATCCTTTGTTCCTGCATTTCTAGTAGACAGGATAAAATTTGGTTGAAAGTTTTGTGGGTAGGTTGGTATCCCCATTGCTCCATTGGGGTTCCTGCCTGGCTACAGGAGGTGGCCTCTTCAGTTGCCATATCCCAATGCTTTGAGTCATAGCTAAGGACACACCCATTGAGTCTTGGACACCTCCTTTATCCCAGGCCTCTGTCTCTTCCTGGAGATCCCCCTACCTCCCCACCCCTGTCAGTTGCAGATTTCCATTCATTCTCATGGCCATCTGGCTATCCCTGCTCTCCCTCCCCACACCTGACCCTGAACTCCTCCCATTCCCCTCTCCATCCCGTCTCCCACCCAATTCCCTCCCTCTACCTGTCTCTTAAGACTATTTTATTCCCCTTCTAAGTGGGATTCCAGCATCCTTGCTTGGGCCTTCCTTCTTGTTTAGCTTCTTTTGGTCTGTGGAGTGTAGCATGGGATCCTGTATTTTATGGCTAATATCCACTTATCAGTGAGTACATAGACCATTCTTGACCTTTTGGGACTAAGCAGGATGATATTCTCAAGATCCATCCATTTGCCTGAGAAATTCCTGGTGTCTTTGTTTTTCAATAGCTGATTACTGTTCCATTGTGTAGATGTACCACATTTTTCTTTATATCCATTCTTCAGTTGAGGGACATCTAGGTTGTTTCTAGTTTCTGGCTATAACAAATAAAGCTATGAGCATAGCTGAGCAAGTGTCCTTGTGAGATGGTGGAGCATCATTTGGGTATATGCCCAGGAGTGGTATAGCTGGGTCTTAAGATAGAACTATTTCCAGCATTTCCCATACTCTTAGGCTTTCCCATGGTTCTCTCCATCCAACCATGCTCACTATTTTGATTTTCAGATCTACAAGTCAGTTCTGTCTACAACTAATACACTTCACACGAATTCAGGTAAGTTGAATAGTCACATAAATGGGACCGTACAGTATGTATCCTTTATGTGGGGTAATTGTGATAGCCCAGGGATACCTGAGACTATGCTATCCTTTGTAATGACTTCTTTTGTCAATGTTCTGTTTCAAGACTTATCCATGCTGTTCTCTCTGGTGATGTGTGGGTTCATTCTCCAGCAAAGCTGACCGGAACATACTTGTCCATGACAGTTGATGGTCTTTTCTACTTTCTCTTGGTTTTCCTGCAAAACCAAACTTCTGGTCATTTAAAATGCATTTAAATATTCAATTAATTTTTTTCTCTTTTAAGTTTTTATTTATTCTTTGAGAATTTCACATAATAGATTTTAATTACATTCTCCTCTCCTCTTCTCATGTCCTCCCTACCTCCATATCCATCTAACTTCATGTTATTTCTTTTAAATAAAAGAAACCAAAGCCCAAACCACACACACACACACACACACACACACACACACAGAGAGAGAGAGAGAGAGAGAGAGAGAGAGAGAGAGAGAGAGAGAGAGAGAGAGATGGAAATCCAATTTGTGCTGGCCTGACTCCTGAGTATGGGGTCTTCTGTGGAATGTGGTTGATGTATCCAGTGTCACTCCACTGAAGAAAACTGATTTTCCTCTCCTAGCAGCTACCAACTGCAATAGATTAAGGGAGGGGACTTTGTACCTTCTTTTCCTCCTCTAGCTGGGATTTTGTCTGACTTGAGCTCATACAAGCCTTGTGCATCTATCAGAGTCTCTGTGAGACCACGTGTGCAGCTGCCTTGTCTGTCTGGAGAACAGCATCTCCTTGAAGTCATCTCCCACTGGTAGTTCTTGCAACCCTTTGTCCTCCTCTTCCACAAAAAAATCCCTAAGCAGGTTTGAGACATGGTACTTAGTAAAACCAAGTAGCACAAGCTGGCCTTGCCTGGTGACATATGCTTGGCTGAATGTTCAGTTCTCTGCTATCACAGAGTCCCTTTCCAGTAGGAGCAGGTAGAATGTTTGTGAATTGAATAGTTAAAAATGACCAGTTGAGCTTACCCACACACTATTCAGTCTGTCTTTGCCAAAACTGACTGAAATGTTGCCTCAGGATGTTGCTCAGCAAAAGTTCTGTAAGATTTCCAAAAGTGAGACTGCCAGGGTTTATTTTAAAGAGATTTAAAGCTTCAGTAAACTCCATCGACATTTTCAACTTAGAAATTACTGCTATCCCACGCAGTTGGTAATTGGTAAGTAATGTTAGGCTGGACATAGAGGTAGGGCTCTATGGGAAGTGTGCCATTTCTGTGTGTGTGGAAGAAAGACCTGCATTTCAGGATCTGTTCACAACTGGGAGGACTCTCCAGATGTCTGAGGTCCACTCAGAATCACCAAACGGAGGCAAAATAAGATACATAAAGTAGCTGAGCAACATTGTGAATAAGCTATAAGGGAGGACTGTGGGAGAAGCCAGACTCCCGACACAGGCACAGGTAGCAGTGGGCAGGCAGACTTTCCCAGGGCTGCCAGTGTGGCCCAGGTGGCATGAGTAAACAGATTCATGTATTCTCTGTAGGCAATTTGATGCAGTGGGCTAGCCTGCTCCAAGCTGATTAATGTCTCTTGGGAGAAATAAAGGCAGTAGAAGGCAGCCAGTGTTAGGCTCACATAGGTTTCTCCATGTAGGAGGAGGCATGAGACTTTTGGGAGAAGCTTTGCTCCACCTCTAAAAAACCTGTCAATATCTACAGAAAAGGAATGCAAAGAAACGGACCTGTGCTTAGAGATGGGAGAGGACACCTACTGGAAGAGAAATGGATGAGTCTTTCAGGAAAGAAGAGGAGCCTGATCCTGGAGGCTGAGGAACAAGGATGCTTTAGAGCAGGTTTGGCAAATGCTGATGCCAGCTTGTGACCTGTTTCTGGAAAGGAAGATTTATCAGAACACAGCTGAACCTATTTATTTGCCATTTGTACCATAGTGATGGAATTCAGCAGTTGGAGTGGAGACCACATGAAGGTTGAAATAATTGCTTTCTGGACTTCATAGAAAGATGCACTGAGCTCTGTTGCAGGCAGAGGATAGCACACAGCTGGGTACGGGAGAGAGTGACAGTGTGCTGAGAAAGCAAGGCTGGTGACTACCAATGATTTAATGCTGGTGGGGTGTGAAACAGACCCAGGGTGGTTGGCATGGGGTGAGGGGACGGTAGAGCCATGAAAGATTCTGGTTTGTTCATCGGGAAGCCATCAGGATGGCAACCCTGGGTGATGAGGTTGAACAGCAGGACCCCAGCATTTTCAGACCTTCCCAGTCTCTGCAGAGCAGTTTTTCAGGCAGAGAGAACAGCTCTACTAAGTGCCTACAGACAAATGCATGCACATTGAATAGAAGTCTTAAACTGGTGACGAATTTCACCTACAAGCTGAAAAACATGTGCAAGAGAGTTTCAAGGGATGAAACTGGCCCTTTCTAGTGGCTTGGTGGAGGGGCTTCAAGAAGGCTGAGGGATGCTGCGAAAGGCTGAATAGAAGGTGAAGTAGGAGATGGCTATGTTAGGAATAGAGATGCTAGTGAGAGGCTGAATGGAGGACCCAAGACTATTCACCAGGGAGAATGAAGAAGGAGGGAATTGAGTTGAGAAGACAATTTCCCTTTGTAAAATAAGATATTTGTTTCCAGGCTGGTAGCTCAGTAGGTAAAGGTGCTTACTGCCAAGCCCGATGGTGAAAATTCAGTCCCTGGGCCTATCTAGTGGAAGAAGAGAACTAGTTCTGGCAGGTTGTTTTCTGACCTTCACATGTGCACTATGCTCCTCAACCCACTAAATAAATACATGCTAAAAAAAAAAAGTAAAAAAAAAAAAATATTCACCACCACTCCACTGCATGAATTAAACAGTTATTACTGCATGGATGATCTCCAGCCCACTGCTTCTGCTTCCTCGAGAGATTTTCTTTACTCTTCTGGGGTGTAAGTTACACTGCTTAAGATAATAAATGGAAAAAATACTGAGCTGGAAGAGGTGGGGTTTGGAGTTGAGAAGAAACTCAGGTCCTAGGTGAGGGATGTGATGAAACAGGGCATGCAGGACTTAGACAGAGGCTGGAAAATATGGGTATTGATTTTGGGCAGCCTCTTGGACAACAATGAGGAGGAAGGGGACTTGGGAGGTTTAGGAAGAGAAGGAAGAGGTATTTGAAATGACTCCTAGCACCTGTGAAGGTAAAAACGATGGTGAATTCCAGGTGTTTACTGTAGGTTTATGCTGGTTCTTTGGATGCTTTTCAACAGCCTAAAGACGGAAACTGTTGTCAATTAATTCTATACCGTCGAGTACAAAATTATTCAGTTGTTTACTGTAGTTAGACAACTGTGCAGTTTGATTTGACTAACAGCAAAGAGATATTGTATTAATTCTTCACTTCCATATCAGTTTAATAATTTCTAGATTTGTACTTTTTCCTTCACGTATATTTCAGTTTATATATTTGAACAGTTTTGTTAGGTCTAAGACAGTGAACATATTTCAAGGTACAGTTTTGATAAATGTACAACCCATGAAATCATAACAATCAATACAGAGAGTGGCCCAAGGAAAGTAAAAATATGGGCGACAAGCCACTGTCCCTGTCCCTAGACCAACACTGCTGTGCTTTCTGTACTTACAGATCAGTATTCCCAGAGTTTTATATAAGTTAAATCATATAATCATATACTATTTCCTTTTAATTTTTAAGATTAGAATTATGTAATTTCTATCTTCCTTTTCCTCTCTCAAAGTCCACCCAATACCCCTACCTTGCTCTCAAGAATCATGTCTTCCTTTCTCATTAATTGTTTTTACATGCATATATGCATACACACACATATATTCCTAAGTATATCCTACCCAGTCTGTAAAATGTTACTTGTATGCTTATGTTTTCAGGGCTGACCATTTGCTATTGGATAACTAGTTGGTGTGCTTTTCCCTGGGGAAGACTATTTTTCATACTGTGAGTATCTTAGGTTACCTGTAGTTCTTTGTATAGGGTTGAAGCCTCATGGATGTTTTTTTTTGTCTATTTTAGGTGTCCCTTGCTGTCCTTGTTTGGCTCACATTTAGGCAGTTATATTGGTGAGACTTTATGGGCATAGCTTCTGACATTACAAGAAAAACAATCTCATAGCAGACTCCTTAATCTTGCTCTTACAGTCGATCTCCCCACTCCCTCTTCTGCAATGTTCCCTGAGCCTTAGGTGTGGATGTTGTTTTATAAATGTATCTACTGGGATGGTGCTCCACACACGGACACCATTTCTTCTACAAGGGAAATTCTGGCTCCTTTTATTCAGAATATTTATTTTGAAATTCCCATTTTTCTTTTTTGGTGTGTGTATCCATAGTTTAGCTCTTCTCACTGTTGAGTATTATTCCACTGAATGGATATCCCACAGAATACTTATTTGCTCACTGATAGATGTTTGAGTTGTGTCCAGTTTCTTGGTCATCAGAATAAAGCTATGTGTAAATTTATGGTTCTGCTGGGTAAGTTGTCTGGAAATGAAGAGATGGATTATGTAGTACATGTATGTTTTGCTAGCTAAGAAATTGCCAACCTGTTTCCCCAAATTATTGTTATACTTTACATTCCCATTTGAAGTGCACAAGTGTTGGCTTTGTGTGAATTTCTCACTAACACTTGGTCTACACAGACAGTTTCACTATGTAAATAGGAGCATAGGGGCAGATTAGTGCTATTGAACATGTGCTTATTTGATGCCAATATATCTTTGGTGAGGTATCTGTGCACTCTTAGTCCATTAGGAATTGGGCTACTGCGCTCCAGTAAATGATTTTAGCAGGTCTTTCTGTACTCTACACACAAGCCCTTTACCAGATTTAAAAATGTATTTTCCAATCTATGTTTTTGCTTTTAATTAGCAGAGCCTTTCAGAGTTGATGTTTTAAACTTTGATAAAGTCTAATTTATTAATTTTTTATGGATTATACTTTTGGTGTCATAGCTAAGAAATCTTGCTATATTCCAAGATCATGGAGATTCTATCATGTTTTTTTCTTGAAAAATTAATAGTTTGAGTTTAATTTCATATAGTTTTAAGCTTGAAAAAAAACCTTAACTTTTGAGCCAAGTATGACACATGAATTAGGGGTTTCCCTTTTCTCCTTCTTCTTCTTCCTCCTGGTTTAAGGTTATTGATTAGTTCCTACATCATTTATTGGAAAGACTATCTTTTCCTCCACAAGCTTGCTTTCATACATTTGCAAATACAATCCATATGTTTATGAGTTCATTCCCGGTTTCTTATTATGCCCATTGATCTACTTGCCTGTCTTGATGCTCATACTACAGGATTCTGACTGCTGAGGTGTTATAATTCTTTACATTAGGGGTTGTTAGCATTCCACTATATTGTTTTTTTTTTTTTTTTTGTCAAATTGTCTTGGTTATTCTGTTCCTAATGTTTTACATATTTTGGAATCAGTTTGCTAATTACTAGGATTTGACTTGCATTGCATTGACTCTGTAGATCAATTTGGAGGGTATTAGCATCCTAGTGTTGGTGGTCTTCCAACTCATGAATATGGTTTTCAGAAAATGGTTTATCACTTTCCGTGTAGGTCCTAGACAATAATGTATAATCTCTAAATACTTAACTTTTTTTGGATGTCATTGCAAGTAATACTTTTCTTTTTAAACTTGTAGTTCTTTTGTTCTCACTATATACAATGCAATTGATTTCCATGTATTGATCTTAACTCCTGTGGCCTCACTAACTCACTTGCTAGTGTTAATAGACTAGTACATTTATTTATTATTATTTATTTATTTATTTATTTATTTATTTGAGCTGGGAATTGAATCAGGATTACAAATATTCTATTACTTACTCTATTACAAAGATATTATTTACCAGGATAAATTTTATTTTAGTTGATTTTTGGCCAGTATACGAAGAAATGGGTTTATTATGACATATATACATTTGATACTTATCAATATTTCATTTTGCCCCTGCCATTGCTCTTCCCCATTCCCTTTCTGCTTCTTGCTTGCCTCCCCTTTTGCTTTGTGTCATGCATTCCGTCACCCTTGTTACCACCTCTTCCCCTTTAGGTCTTTCTCTCTTCTCACAGGCCCTTTCCTACTTTCTTGTCCTATGGCTTTTTGTTATTTATAAATCTAGATTTCCTACATCAGAGAAAATATGATATGTATTTTTTATGAGTCTGGCCTATATTGTTTAGTAATTGCTTAACTCAATAATATTCACTTTCATCCATTTTTCTACCAATGTCATAATTTCATTGTTTGTTACTGCAGAATAAAATTCCAATGTGTGTCTGGAATTTTCCTTATCCTTTTATCAGTTGATGGACACGTAGACTGGTTTCATGGTTTTTTTTTTTTTTTTTTTTTTTTTTTTTTGTTGTTGTTGTTGTTGTTGTTGTTTACTTTATTGAGATAGGGTCTTGCTATGTAGTTCTGGCTGAACTGGTACTCACAGTATATGAAGGCTGGAACTGAATTCACAGCATTCCTATGTCTTACATCCCCAAGTCTTGGGATTATAGGTACATGCCATGATGCCTGATTTGGATATGTGAGCATGCATATAGACTGACTTAGATTTCTTTTGGTACACACCCAGGGGTGGAGAGCTGGCTTGTGTGGTTGGTGAATTTTTTTTTTCTTTAGGAATGTCCATACTAGTTTTCATACTGACTGCACCAGTTCACATCTTTATGAGAGTGTTTAAGGGCATATCTTTTCTCACATTCTCATCTGCATTCATTTTTCATCTTCTAGATGATAGGTACATGTCAACTAGGAGGAGACAGAATCGCAAAGATGATTCAGTTTCCATTTTTCCTACTAGGTAATGTTGAACATTAAAAAAACAATCATTGAGTACTGGTATTTTTTCCTTTGAGACAGTCTATGCAATTCATAAGCTGACTTAATATTTAGATTCCTTGGTATTTAATGCTTAGAGTTCTTTGTTGATTTTTGATATTAATCCCTGTCAGATAAAAAGATTGTCCCCAGTCTGTCATCTGATTGTTTCCTTGGTCAGTAGAAGGTTTTTTACATGCAGTCCATTTAATCAGTTGTAATTCCTGAGCTCTCAGAATCCTCTCAGAATGTCCTTGCCCAGGTCTGTTTCTTGAGCTGTTTTAATCTAGTGGTGTTGGGTTTCTTACAGTAAGGTCTGAATCTACTTTTAATTGCTGTTTGTGCTGAGTGAGAGCTATGTGTCAAGCTTCATTCTTCTTCATGTGCTTATCTAGGTTCCCAGGACCACCTGTCCAGAAGACTGGCTTTTCTCCAGTATGTGTTTTTGCCACCTTTGTTGAAAATCAGGTAGCTGTAGCTGTGAGGTTTACTGTTGGTCCTCTATTCTATTCCATTGGCCTGTTTTTGTGCCAGTGTCATGCAATTTTTATTACTATGACTCTGTAGTTATAATTTGAGACTAATTCTTAAAATACTGCCAGCATTGGTCTTTCCTCTTCACTTTGTTGTGACTATTTGGGGTCTTTTTGAAGGCAAGGATTTTACCAACCAACCTATTTGTCTAGCCCTAGAAATAACTTATAAAGAGCAAACTTGACAGGCACCATGCCTACAGGTGAAAGCTAGCCTGCCTTGACATTGGTCTTAGAGTTACTTTAAAAGAAAAAATTGGTAGAGGTTGTCGTCTATACTCTGGGAATAACTCTGTGGTAGTTTTATGAAGTCAAAAGTCTTTAGTGGAGAAAGAGTTTGAATAAAATGAAGATAAATGATTATGCCTAGATAGGAGCTGTGGTGGAGCATGTTAAGAGATATCTCATGATGAAGGAGAATGACAAGGATTTGAAGTAACCTGTAAAGTACGTCCAAGAACATTTCACACATACCAAATGCAAAGATGACTGCAGGAGATGCTCACTACCACTTGTGGGTTGTCATAGAAAGTTGCTCTTGTCCTCTGTGGTGGGAACATCTCTGAACCCGAGAAAGGAAGCATTGCAGGGGGAAGGATGCTGGCTATGTCCTGTGTGATACTGAATATATGGGCAGTAACTGGAGAATTTAGCCAAAGCCCCTAGAAGCTTATTTCCATTCCTGGGTTAGTGTTCTGGCTTAGAGGAGCTGTTAGAGGTGGTTTCTTCTCTGCCTTTAGCTGCTTATTGGATGTCACAGAGACATAGATAAACTAAAAAATAGCATGCTATAGTGACAGATGGGCTATAGTAAATAATAAAATTTTAAAAGCAGTGTTTAATATGAACTTGAAACATGTTTATATCCTGTGTTACAATAAACTATTTTTTAGCACATATGGATTATATAAGATAATGGACTTTATTGGGACATTTCATATATATGTGTGGTGTGTGTATGTGTATGTGTGTGTGTGTGTTATACTTCGATAATATTCATTTCCCCCTCACTTTGTTGTTCTCTCTTCCCTCCAGGTAGTCACTCCTCTCACTTTGTCTCTTTCATGTGCTTTTATTAGTGTGTGTTAATTATGAGAAGTGGGTTTCATTACATTTTCAGATAATAATATACTTTGATCATATTTACTTCCTCCTCTCCTCTTCCTCCCACTTCTGCCATTGTCTTCCTCTTCCCACTTGTCTTTGTCATCCTTTCATCCCTTTGTGTGTGTGTGTGTTTATTTAAAAATTTCCATAAATATATTTTGATTGTATTTTTCCTCTCTCCAAACTCTTCCTAACCCCTTACCCATCTCTCTATCCACCAGCTTCATGTTTTTTTCTCCTTCTCCTCTCTAAAAAATCCCAAACAACAAAAGAAATCTAAATGATTATTTTTTTCTTTTCATGTGACCCACGTAGTTAACTTAGGGTTTCTTACAGGAGCATGTGTGAGGGGTTGTTCACAGCAGCAGGGGAACCTTACCAATGGCCACTGAAGAAGCTGTTTCTCCTTTCTCAGCTTCCATTAGCTGCATAGAAATCCTACTTTATGACAGGCTGTTGGAGATGCCCAATACTGTCAGATGACCCAGTTCAAGAGTATAACTGCTATGTCATATTCAGTGGTCACAGTTCTACATCATGTTCTGCTCTCTGCACCTTCCTCTGGCACATTCTTTCTTTTTTGTCTGTGATGATCCTGGAGTGGAAATAGAGGCATCCAGTTTATAGCTGAACAGTTGGCTGTCACTTATTCCTATCATACTGTTCAATTATGAGGCTCTACAGTTACCACTACCGAGCAAAAGAAGGACTCTTTGATCAAAGCCTATAGCAACAAAAATCTCTGTGTATACAGATAGTTATTTAGATAGCAATTTGATGGACACATGTATCTACTTAACAAAATAATATCTATATCTCCCCCCGCCCAGAGTCCATGATATCCCTAGCCATAGGTAGTTGACAACTTTTACAGTACCAGATGAAGAGTGCCTCCTATAGAGTGGACATCATATTCAATCAGAGGTCATTAGTTATAATTCTAACATACTTATCACTATTGCACTTGTAGGAACATCTTGCCTAGCTTGTCAGTAGTGCTGTTCACAGCTGGATAACAGTGTTGAGGACTATTCTCCATCCACATCCTAATAGCACCTTTTGTCACTGTGAGGCTATCCTGTAGGGAGGAGGCCACTAACCCAGTTCCAGCTTGATTTCTGTATACCCTGCAGCCAGGGTGTTTGGTGTCTTTAGCAATAGGATCTTATCATTTTGTTCTGGTAGGCAACCAACAGCAGCATCCAATTGCTAGTATTTGATTTGGGAGTGCCAGGGGCCTCCCTGGCCAACAAATGCAGGGAGAGAGCTCATGCCTGTTACTGGGGTTTTTATTTAATAAGAATGTTTCTGAGAGAAGGTTTGTCCACTCGCACAGTGTATGTACCTGCTTTCAAAGTCGTGTGTGTTTTTGTATATTATTTATAAATAATGTGTGTGTGTGTGTGGTGTGTGTGTGTGTTGTGCGCGTGCGCGGTGGTGCTGTGTGCACATGCATAAGCTTATACATGGCATATATATGCATGGTACATTAGCCTATCAGTACACTTGTAGAGGCCAAAAATCGATTTTAGATATCTTCCTTTGTGACTTTATTGTTTTGAGGTAAGGTCTTTCACTGAACGCCAGAGCTTGCCATTAGCTAGACTGGTTGACCAGTATGCTCCCAGGATCCATTTGGCTGGTTGACCAGTAAGCTCTTCAGGATCCATTTGTCTCCATGCCTGACACAAGTGCTGTAAGTTGCAGGCATGCATTACCATGCTTGGCTTTTACATGGGTGCTAGGAATCCAAACCCAGGTATTTTTCATGTTCACGTGTTTCCACGGCAAACATTTACCCAGAGAGCCACATCCCCAGCCCTTTATAATCAGCTCTTCCTGTATCAACTTTCCTTAAGTGTTTTTCAGACATAGTTTTGGTTTATCCGTTCCTACTCACATGTCTTTCTCACTGTGTCCACCTTTTCCACTGTAATCTTCTGCTCGCCTTCCCCTTTGATTCTCGTGCGTTCGGCCTTCCCTTTGATATCTCGTGCGTTCGATTCTGCATCTCAAAGCCTCTTTTCTCTCTCTGATGGTCTCATCTGTAGTTTCCTAGACTCTGCACATGCCCATTCACATATGAATCCCCCTGAACACCTATGTTCTGATGTCATCCCCTTCCCACATTTTGCCTTTTTGTGTTTATAACCCATGTGTGAATAAGTAAAAATTACGATTTGATTTAAATAATCAAATAAATAAATAATAATTAAAAAATAAATACATATAGTAAAATTTGAAGCTGGAATTTACCTATGAGAGAAAACATATGGTATTTTATCTTTTTAAGCCTAGGTTATCCAACTTATATGATATCTTCTAGTTCCATACATTTTCCTGCAAGTTTTATAACTTCATTTTTTTTAGTGTGGAATAAAATTTCACTATATATTTATAACCACATTTCATTACCCTTTTACCAGTTGGTGGACTTCTGTGCTGATTCTGGGTTGTTTTTTTTTTGTTACTGTGAAGTGTCACAATAAAAATGAGTGAGCAAATATCTCTGTAGTAGGTTACACAGCCCTTTGGGTATACAGCCAGGGGCAGTCTTGTTCAAGTCTTAGTTTTTAAGAAACTAATGTCCACAGTGGCTGTACCAGTCTACATTCCCGACCTGCTGTCTCCACACCCTGACCAGCATTTGTTGTCATTTGATTTCTAGCTGAAGCTACTGTGATTGGAGTGAGCTGGAATCTCAAGGTAGACTTAATAAGCATTTCTCTGATGGATAACAGGTTGAACCCTTTAAATTTGGTCATGTATTTCTCTTTTGAGAATTCTGTTTGATTCCTTCACTCATTTTTTTTTTTATTGGGTTGTTTTCTTTGTTTGTTTGGTGTTTTTTTTTTTTGAGTCAGGGTTTCTCTGTATAGCCTTGGCTGTCCTGGAACTCACTCTGTAGACCAGGCTGGCCTCGAACTCAGAAACCCACCTGCCTCTGCCTCCCAAGTGCTGGAATTAAAGGCATGCGCCACCACTGCCTGCACTGGGTTGTTTTCTTGTTGCTCAGTTTTTAAAATATATTCTGTGTGTATTATGGTTGTTAATCCTCTGTCAGATGGCAGAGGTTTTCTCCAATTCTATAGCTGTTTCTTTCCCCACTTAACAGTTTAATTTGTGGTATAGTAGCTTTTAAATTTCACAAGGTCCTATTTATCAATTGTTGGCCTCATTTCCATACTGATGGGGTCCTATTTAGAAAGTCCTTATGCATACCTGTACATTGTAGTATTTCCTGTTTGTCTTTTCTCTAGCAATTTCAGAGGTTCGGATCTTACATTAAGGTCTTTAATTCATGTGGATTTGGTTTTTGTTCAGGTAGAGATGCAGCTCTGGTTCCTCTTCTGTGTGAAGGTAATGTTTTCTCCAGCTCTGCTTGTCGAGAATACCATCTTTCTCCAATGTGTACTTTTGGCATTGTTGTAAAAACCTCAGGAAGCTATAGTTATATGGGCTTATATCTGAGTTCTCTATTCTAGTCCATCTCACATTTCTTTATTACCATGGCTCTGTAATATAATCAAAATCAGAAATAGTGGTATCTCCAGCAGCTTTTTCTTTTGATCAAGATTACTTTGGTTATATGGAATCTTTTGTGTTTCCATATGAATTTTAAGACTAAAAAATTATATTCCTTGAAAAATGGTATTGGAATTTTGATGAAATCTTTCTTTTTGCTAAAAAAGAATTGAATCAATAGGCTTCTAGTATTTCTTTTTGAAATTTAATGTTTTAAATGATAATAGAATTACATCATTTTTGTTTGTATTTTGAGGCAGGGTCTCTCTATATAGCCTTGACTGGGCTGGAACTTGCTTTGTAGATCAGGCTGTCTTCAAACATAGAAATCTTCTTGTCTCTGCCTCCAAGCACTGGGATTAAAGGCATGCACCACCACTTCCAGCTCCATCGTTTCTTTACTGGGAGTTGGATAGAAGTGTTTGCAGTGAGAAGAAATGCTGTCATGATGAGAGGTTTATGTGGACATTCTGGACTTAGCCAAGGCTTTGTTATATTATATAAATATAATATTAATATTTCATGTTTGTCATGTAGAAGTCCTTTGTTCTGGGACAAGGATGGTAGGAAGTCAGTGGCCAGAAACACAGATCCCCCTTCTCCTCCAAGCTTGCTGTTATCGTCTCCATTCAACCAGATTTTGCTTTTTTCTGAGAAAAAAAAATCCATACGATATTAGGATTCAACATCAAATTTTGTTCTTTTAAGAGCTTTTTCTTTTCGTGTGTGTGTGTGTGTGTGTGGTGTGTGTATTTGAAAACTACTGGACTAGATCAATAAAAGTGATCAATAATAAAAGCCTTCTTCAGGAACAAGGAGTAAAAATGTCAAACAGAAATGTGCTCTTTGCCAAATAGATGGCAGGGGTGGGAGGTAGTTTCTTTCCTAGCACCAGGTCCTGTTAAGGCAACAAATTATAGTTAACAAATATTGCTTGGGACATACATTAAAATTTTATTTGATGCTAATCTGAAATTCAAATTTAACTGGATATCCTGTGCTTTTATTTGCTATATCTGAAAGCCCCAGTCATACATAAATTATAACAAAATTGTGAATGGATCCTCCAATATAATGATTTTTTTCTAAACATTGAGGAAAAAAAATATCCCCATCTTGGCTACATACATCAGAGCATGTGAATCTGTTTTTTTTTTTTTTTTTTAAATCTCCACACAAATTTTCCCTTAGCCAGCAATCCTTTCCTGTTGCCACCTATGAAGGGAATCATCCAGAAGGGCTTGTTTCTCCCTCAGGACACTGAGAACAAATTAGTGTAACTTCTGTCATTAAGCTAACTTTTCCAATTCTTTCCGAGACAAGCTCTCATGAATTTTCCTTTTGGTTTTTTATTATTACAGCGACAATACTTCCTAGAGCTTCACAGTGAGATATTGGGGACGGAGCTGCAGGGCCTCTGAAGGTGTTGATTTAATGTCATCACTCAGGGAATCTAAGAGAGACCTGGAGAGACTGGATGCTCCATTGTGTCACCTCTACTCATACATGATACACTGAATCTCCTCACCTCTGTCCTGCAAAAAGTTATTTCCCACACTAAGTATAAAAAAGATAATAGGAGATAAAAAGATACTAATAAAATCTTGCTCTATTACAAAATCTTGCTTGATCCTTTAGAAAAAAATCCATTAATGTTTTATTCATGTCTATATTTTCCTTTTCCCTTTTTTTTTTTTTGGTGTATAATGTATGTGGTTGTGCGTGTGCATGTGTGTATGCAAGCCTGTAGAGGTCAGAGGTCAGAGGTGTCAGAGTTGAGAATTAGTATCCTCAATTAGTATCATCTTATCTTTTGAGCCAGGGTCTTTTGTTTAATTTGGAGCTTGCTTATCTACCCAGACTGGCTGGCCAACAAGCCCCAGGGATCCTCCTGTCTTTGACTCCTAGTTCTAGGATCACAGACACACAGCGCTATGCCTGACTTTGTACATACATGGTGCAAAGCATGTTACTGATTGAGTTGTCTTCCTGTCCTACATCTTCCATTACCTGTTCAACCAGAGAGTAAGCTTCATGAGGGCAAATATCTTGTCTACCTGTTTCCTATAGCATCCCTTCCACTTAGAATAATGTTGAAGAAAGGGTCTCAATAAATTCTGCACGAATAAATTACATCTGGCAAGCAGTGCAAGACTGGTGTCTAGAAGATCATAAGATGTTGTATAACCTGGTGTGCAATCTATACAATTTTAAACTTGTCTATTCTATCTCTTTTATTTCAGTGAAGTCTTCCAGTGACTGACAAAGAAACTCAGTTTCCAGTTATGGTTTGACTCAAGTTAGCATTAAAAATTGTTATCAAAAATGTCTTGGGGTGCTCAATAGTATCCAATAGTATCCAATAGGCAATCGTCTATTATCTGAGCTGTTTGAGGCTAGAAGCTAAACATCACAACCAAAAGCAACTTAGGGGAGAAAAGAATTATTTCAGTGTGGTGCTTTCAGGTCATAGTCCAGCACTGAGGGGAGCCAGGGTAGGAAGTCAAGCAGAAACTAGAAGGAATGTATTTCTGCTTCCCTTACTTCTTCATTCTCAGATAGCTTTCTTAGGTAGCAAGAGGCTACCTGTCCCAGGATGATCCCCCAACAGTAGGCTAGGCAGAGCTGGGAACAACTCCATCCATCAACAACAACCAAATAATTCCTCACAGTCATGGCTGCAGGGCAATCTGATCTGATCATACCCCAGTTGAGACTCCCTTGGATGACTCTGGGTTGTGTCAAGTGGGCAGATGAAGCTAGCTAGCATACTTGTCTTTAACATTGAAATTCAATCATGATAAATACCATTATGAGAAAGGTTTCTAGACAGTTAAAATTAGCTCTGCATCTTGGTCAATTTATTGCATAAAAGGTTAAAGGTTAACAATAATAGTCCCCTTGAAGTATATGCCAGTGCTTAATTCACCACCATGTTCAGTCCTCAGAACCCTGAGTTTTATAGAAGAGACAACAAACAAGTAAATAAAACACCAAAACCCAAACCAGAAATAACAAACAGCAAGGTGGGGTAACAGGAAAAGGTGACACAGCTGGAAAGTTGTAGAGTGGGATACAGACTTTTTTGCATTTTCAAATTATCACATACAGTCATTATAGCAACTATTTAATATACAATTCTCTGTGAGAAAGAAATCTTTGGTTAGATTTTACTCTATTACATATCATAATCTGGTACAGTTGTTCCTCTTTAACCAGTCCCTCTAATAATAGATTAAGTTGACTGTATGCTTTCTAGAATTATGGGCAAGAACTCTTTGTTTTTTCTATTATACATAGTTTTCCTTCAGTAAGTTAAAAATATTTTTTAAAATTTGAAATTATAATATTTTATATAATTTCCTTCCCCCAACCCTTCCCATGTACCTTCCTTCATGCTCTGACTCAAATTCATGGTCTTGTTTCTTTAATCATTGTTATACACACACACACACACCCCACACAAAACACACACACCACACACACCTCGTGCGCCGCCCCTCCCTAAATATAGAAAAACAATATGCTCAGTCTTTATAATATCACCTGTGTGTATGTTTCAGGGCTGACCACTTAGCGTCTGGTGACCAATTGGTGAGGCTCTTCTCCGGGGAAGGCCATTTCTTCCCCTCTCAGAACTCCCTAGTCACTTGTTCTTTGTTTAGAGTTGAGGCCCTGAATCCTTCAGTAACTCTTATTCTTCAACTAGAAGAACTACCATGTAAGTAAATGTCACCTTATATTTTAACTAACTAATTTGAAAAAAGAAACAAAACCAAAACCCAAAAGCGAACAAAACAAAACAACCCCAAAAGAAACAAAAACCACCCAAATCCAAAACACTAAACAAAAGCAGCAAAAGTTGTACTCTACTGAGAGGAAGGAGATGGTGTATGTGTTGATGTGTGTATGACCTTACTTTTTTCCTGTTGAGCTTCTTTCATTTTACTTGTAGACTTATTAAGACTGTTGGCTTGCTTTCTTCCCCAGATCTCTCATTTTAAAATGTGGTTTCCAGCTATTGTGTTAATTTTAGTACCATTTTACTTCATTAAAATAATTGGCAACTTCCTTGAGTTCATCACAATGGGAGTTTACCTATTTTTAACTGTCTAAAACTCAATGTAGCGATGCTATTTTTACTCAGAAAATTACGTTCTTTCTGAAAAATTTCCCCTATAAAGGTGGGTACTTACATCACTTCCATTTCACAGTGGAGAAGAGCCAGGGCTCTAACAAGTTAAAGAACCATAAGAGGTGTCTGAACACCAGTCCAGCTCCTGCCTCACATTTGTGTCCTTGGTCATAAAACGGGTCAACCTTATGATGTCCGTAAACTCTCAGCTCTGCTTCCTATTTATAGGCTGCCATCATCCTTCACAGCATTTAAAACATGATCAGACTGTCATCAAAAAAGAGTTGTGCTTTTCCTCAGTGTTTGCCTAATTATGACTAGGTTCCCTCTTCTATCATGGCCCATCCTGATTGGGAGTGGCTGTAAGAGTGAGGCCTGGGAAAAGCCTACAAGGCATCACCTCTCTTTTCTAGTGAGCATCCAGTAGTGTATTACTCCTCATCTCGTCCCTACACTCTCAGCATCCCTACATCTGGGGGATGTTTCTTTGGCTCCTTAATGACTCTTTCTGCTGGCTTGGCTGCTTTGATCCTTCCCTCCATGCTGCTTGCTTAAGAGCAGTAAATAGACCTCCAAAGAAGTAGGTAGAAAGGCAAAGCTTATTGACACGCTAGCAGCAAACTGTCCAGCTGGTAAAAGCAAAATCAGGATTCTTGGGGTTTTCTGTCGAGAAAGTCCACATTAAAGTATGAATAGAATATTTGGAAGGACAATGCCATGTGGCATTTGTTCGAGAGCTCAGGCCTATGCCTCTCTTTTATTGGTCCTTATTTCTTGCTCTGAGTCTTGAAATATCTTCTTTGTATAGATTCCTCCCAATTCCTCTTCTGAGGTTCCTGTGTATGCAAACTTTGCACAGGCAGGTCTGCCTAGCATGTTCAGTGCACACTTGCCCTTTCTCCTCAAACTTCCCTCCAGGTAAGCATCTGTTTCAGCCTTTTAGTTAACGCAGTGATCCTCAGGCCTCACCTGTCACTCCTCCATTTTGCTCTCAGCTCATATCTAATCAGCTCTCACATCTGTCATAATATGTTCAGAAATCTGACCATTCTTCAAGTGTCACACCCATCATCCTAGTCTAAACTTCCTGCCTGTCTCCTTAGTTGTTGTAATAGTGTTACTCTTCCTTATACCACTTTCTTCTCCATGGACCAATGTAATTACTGCAGAATTCTGGTCCTCCTCTGATGGGAAGCCATCATTGATTTCTCATTTCCAGAATCCTTCATGATCTGGCTTCTCTCCCTGACCTTTGATCTCACCTCCAGCCATCTTCTTCTTGCTGCCCTCCAGTCTATCCATAGTGGCCTTCTCACATGGAACTTACCAGTCATAACTGCTTTGGTTCTTCATCTATCCAGAACACCACTCTCCCTGGCCCCTATTTCTGCTTTACCTCTCTGCTCAAAACCTCTACTAGAGGATTTTCTATGACCTACATAAAATAATGCCCTTACCTAGAGCATGTTTATCATGCATTCCCATTATGTAAAACAGTATCATCACCTGGTACAAGGCAATAGAAAAAATTTGCTCTTGGTGAAAAAAAAAATCAGTTAATTCCAAGTAAGAAAATAATTTTGGCTTTGTGGTTTCTCCTTGAATGCCTTTGATTTAGTTTTAGGTTACAGCACTACCTTGGTTAATATTTTTTTTTTATTGTCATGGGAAAGATGATTTTTCTTAATTATCTATAAAATTAAGGGTTTCTCTATCTAGTGTGTAAGCATGTGACCACATTTTTCTGAGACTACAAAAGTGGAGTGTTTCTGAAATTTCGAAAGTGCACACTAGGGCTTAAGCCACATCTCCAGCTGTATACTTGTGTTTGCAGTGCTGGAGACTGCACCTTTCTTCAACACCACCTACTCACTCTGGAATAGTTCTTCCTCATCAGCATATTATGTACTTGTGTTCATATGAGGAATAGTTGTGTGATATGTTGCCAGGCATAAGCTAATATTGACAAGACACAAAGTTGTCATACAATGCACATTAAATTATCAGAGAGGATTATTTTACCTGTAAAATAATATGGCCACACTAATCTTCATTTTGCTATGTTTACTTGAGTAGGGAAGATGAACATGAGTGTAGTGGGCATTATTAGAACTCAAGGAACACTCTTGGGGAATGTCTTACCAGTGAATCCCCATGATTTCATTACTGTGTTGGAAAACTGATTTGGTTCAAAACACTGGCGTTATCATGGTATTGCTAGAGGGAAGAGATGTGTTCTCTTACTTAATAGTTTGTGTAGGCTGAAAGACAGAATTATGAGTTCATACATGTGTGTGGTAGATGCTTGCATGGTATCTTAATAAGGGTTTTATTGTGAAGAGACACCATGACTATGCAACTCTTATAAAGGAAAGCATTTAATTGAGTCTGGCTTACAGTTTAGAGGTTTAGCCTATAATTATCATGGCTGGAAGTGTGGCAGTGTCGTAGTTAGGGTTTTACTACTGTAAACAGACACCATGACCAGGGCAATTCTACAAGGACAACATTAAATTGGGGTGGCTCACAAGTTCAGAGGTTCAGTTCATTATCATCAAGGTGGGATCATGGCAGTGTCCAGATTATCATCAAGGTGGGATCATGGCAGTGTTCCAGGCAGGCATGGCACAGAAGGCTGCTAGGAAAAGACTGGCTTCCAGGCAGCTAGGATGAAGGTCTTAAAGTCCATGCCCACAGTCACATACCTACTCCAACAAGGCAACACCTCTAAATAGTGCCACTTCCTGGGCCAAGCATATTCAAGTCATGACAGGCAGCATGCAGGCAGACATGGTGCTGCTGAGTGAGCTGAGAGTTCTACATCTGGATCTGCAGGAAGCAGTTAGAAATAGTGAGCCAGTAGGCAAGGCTTAAGCTTCAGAGATCTTAAAGCCCAACCACAGTGACATGCTTTCTCCAAAAAGAGCCATATCAATTCCAGCAATGCTGTATCTCCTAAGAGTGCCACTCCTAATGAGCCTATGGAGACATTTTTATTCAAGCCATCAGATTTGATATGGTTGGTACTTGAGATTCAGGCTGGAATAGTGATGATTCAGTATGGACTGTGATTATTTGAAAGTTTGCTTCATAGAGAAAGGAGACTTGACCTGTGTTTGAAGATTCTTTACTCTCAAGAGGCTGTTTATACAGAATGATTTTCTTCTCCTCTTTCCATTGTCCTAGTGTGATGGCACCTTGAATGGTACTAAGAATCAGATGTTTGTGCTATCCCTTTATGAATAAGCCCTCTGGGAATCATCCTATTTCACATGGGTCATCTGATTCTGTCTGGGATGTGAACCAATACAGCCACATAATAAATTTTATTTTTAATTGGAACCTCTATAGATCATAATTATTTTTGTCCAATAAGGTATACAGGGTGCTGCACCTTTTACCAAAAGATGAACTTGGTATCTGACCAAAGGAGACAGAGTTAAATTTCTAAATTCTGAACATTTTGGTTGAAGTCTGTTGACTTGCTGTGGTGCTTTGTTGGCTCCCATAGATTAATGTGTTTGAATGTGTGGCCCATAAGGAGTGGCACTATTAGGAGGTATGGCCTTGTTGAAGTAGGTGTGGCTTGTTGGAGGGAGTATGTCACTGTAAAAGCAGGCTTTGAGGTCTCCTATGCTTAAGCTCTGCCCAGTGTGGCACACAGTTTTCTGGCTGCCTGCAGATCAAGGTGTAGAACTCTGAGCTTGTTCTCAGCACCATGTCTACCTTTACTCTGCCATGCTTCCACCATAATGATGATGGATTAAATCTTCAAAACTGTGAGTTCAGTCCCAATTAAATATTTTCCTTTATACAAGTTATCTTGGTCAGGAGGATAACTACATTCAAGAAAACAAGGAAATAACTAATTCCATACAGCAAAAACAAGGGAAGTGCTCTCTCTCTCTCTCTCTCTCTCTCTCTCATACTACCAACATCAAAAATAACAGGGAATAACAATCATTGGTCATTAATATCTGTCAACATCAATGGACTCAATTCCCCAATAAAAAGAAACAGGCTAACAGAATTGATGTAAAAACAGGATCTATCATTCTATTGCATATAAGAAACACACCTCAGCAAAAAAGATAGACATTACTTCAGAGTAAAAGGCTGGAAATAATTGTCCAAGCAAATAGATCCAAGATGCAAGCTTCAGTAGCCATTCTAATATCTAATAAAATAGATTTTCAAACAAAATTAATGAAAAGAGACAGGGAAATCTACCAAGATGATATCTCAATTCTGAACATCTATGCTCCCAAACAGAAGGGCATCTAATTTTGTAAACATTGATAAAGCTTAAATTGCACATCAAACTCCACACATTAATAGTAGGAGATTTCAACACCCCACTCTCACTAATTGACAGGTCATCCAGACAAAAACTAAACAGAAATAACAAAACTAATAGACATTATGAATCAAATGGACCTAATGGACATCTATAGAGTATTTTATCCAAATACAAAAGAATATACCTTCTTTTCAATACCTCATGGATCCTCTGCCAAAATTGACAATATACTTAGTCACAAAGCAAGCCTCAACAGAGATAAGAAAATTGAAATAATGTCTTGTATCTTATCAGACCACCATGGATTAAAGCTGGACTTCACAACACCAGAAACATCAGAAAGCCTATAAACTCATGGAAATTGAACAACTCTCTACTCAATCATCTCTGGGTCAGGGAAGAAATAAAGAAAGAAATTGAAGACTTTTCTAGAATTCAATGAAAATGAAGGCACAACGTACCCAAATTTATGGGACAAATTTAAGAGGAAAGTTCATAGACTAAGTGCCTCCATACAGAAATTAGAAAGTTCTCATATTATCATTTTATAAATATACCTGAAACCTCTAGAAAAAAGAAGCAAGCACACCAAAGAGGAGTAGAAGGCAGAAAATAATCAAAATCAGGGCTGAAATCAATCAGTAAGAAACAAAGAAAATAATACAAAGAATCAATGAAACCAAAATCTGGTTCTTTGAGAAAATCAACAAGATAGACAAACTCTTAGCCAAATTAACTAAAAGGCAGAGAGACAGTATCCAAATCAACAAAATCAGAAACTGAAAGGGGGATATAACAACAGACATTGAGGAAATTCGAAGAATCATTAGGTCTTACTTCAAAAGCTTGTATTCCACAAAATTGAAGAAGCTTAATGAAATGGATGATTTTCTAGACAGTTACCACTTACTAAAGTTAAATCAAGATCAGTTAAATCAACTATTTAAACAGCCCTATAATCCCCAAAGATATGGAAGAAGTATTAAAAGTCTCCCAAACAAAAAAAGCCCAGGGCCAGATAGTTTTAGTGCAGAATTCTACTAGACTTTCAAAGAAGATCTAATACCAATACTCCTCAAACTATTCCACAAAATATAAACAGAAGGCACAGTGCCAAACTCATTCTATAAAGCCACAATCACCAATACCTAAACCACACAAAGACTCACCAAAGAAAGAGAACTTCAGACCAATTTCTATTACGAATATTGATGCAAAAACACTAAATAAAATACTCAAAAACAGAATTCAGGAACACATCAAAAACATCATCATGATGAGGTAGGCTTCATCTCAAGGATACATGGATGATTCGATATATGAAAATCCATCAACATAATCCACCATATAAACAAACTGAAAGAAAAAAAATCACATGATCGTCTCATTAGATGCTTAAAAGCCTTTGACAAAATCTAACACCCCTTCACTTTAAAATTATCAGAGAGATCAGGGATACAGGGTACATACCCAAACATAATCAAAGCAATATACAGCAAGTCAATAGCCAACATCAAGCTACACTGGGAGAAACTTAAAGCATTTCCTCTAAAATCAGAAACAAGACAAGGCTGTCCACTCTTTCCTTATCTATTCAATATAATACTTTGAGTTCTCACCAGATCAATAAGACAACTAAAAAGGAGACCAAGGGGATACAAATTGGAAAGGAAGAAGTCAAATTATCACTCCTTGCAGATGATATGATAGTATACATAAGTGACCCCAAAAATTCTACCAGAAATGCCTACAGCTGATAAACAGCTTCAGCAAAGTGA
This sequence comes from Mastomys natalensis, assembly GCA_021653895.1. NCBI lineage: Eukaryota > Metazoa > Chordata > Mammalia > Rodentia > Muridae > Mastomys > Mastomys natalensis. The sequence continues at coordinate 427,525 of JAJTUV010000220.1, read as the reverse complement.
TTGGATACAAAATTAACTCAAAGAAATCAGTAGCTCTCCTTTATATAAATGATAAACTGGCCGAGAAAGAAATTATGAAAACAACACACTTTACAGTAGCCACAAATAATATAAAATATCTTGGTATAACTCTTACCAAGCAAGTAAAATTTCTGTATGACAAGAACTTCAAATCCCTGAAGAAAGAAATTGTAAACATATCAGAAGATGGAAAGATCTCCCATGCTCATGGATAGGCAGGATTAACATACTGTAAATGGCCATTTGCCAAAAGCAATCTAAAGATTCAATGCAATCCCCATCAAAATTCCAACACAATATTTTATAGACCTTGAAAGAATGATTCTCAACTTCATAGGGAAAAAAATAAACAAACCTAGGATCGCAAAAACAATCCTGAACAACAAAAAACCTTCAGGAGGAATCCCTGACCTCAAGCTGTACTACAGAGCAATAGTGATAAAAACTGCATGGTATTGGTACAGAAACATGATCAACAGAATTGAATTGAAGACCTAGAAATAAACTCATATGCCTATGAACACTTGATTTTATCAGAAAACTGGGAATAGTTCTACCTCAAGACCCAGCTATAGTACTACTGGGCTTATACCAAAAAGATGCTCCACCATCCCACAAAAGACACTTGTTCAACTATGTTCATAGCAGCTTTATTCATTATAGTCAGAACATAGAAACACCCTAGATGTCTCTCAACTGAAGAATGGATAAAAAAAATTACATTGTACATCTACACAATGGGATAAAATTCAACTATTAAAAACAAAGAAACCATGAATTTTGCAAGCAAATGGATGGATCTTGAAATATCATCCCGCTTAGTCCCAAAAGGTCAAGCATGGTCTATGTACTCACTGATAAGTGGATATTAGCCATAAAATACAGGATGCCCATGCTACACCCACAGACCAAAAGAAGCTAAACAAGAAGGAAGGCCCAAGCAAGGATGCTTGAGTCCTTACTTAGAAGGGGAAATAAAATAGTCTTAAGAGGCAGGTGGAGGGAGCGAACTGGGTGGGTAAGGAAGTGGGGAAGGGAATGGGAGGAGTCAGGTGTGGGGAGGGAGAGCAGGGATGGCCAGATGGCCATGAGAATGAATGGAAATCTGCAACTGACAGGGGTGGGGAGGTAGGGGGCATCTCCAGAAAGAGACAGAGACTGGGATAAAGGAGGTGCCCAAGACTCAATGGGTGTCATTAGCTATGACTCACAGCATTGGGGATATGGCAACTGAAGAGGCCACCTCCTGTAGCCAGGCAGGAACCCTAATGGAATGATGGGGATACCAACCCACCCACAAAACTTTCAAATTTTATCCTGTCTACAAGAAATGCAGGGGTAGAGACTGAGGGAAAGGCCAGCCAATAACCAGCCCAACTTGAGACCCTTCCCATGGGCAAGCATCAATTTCCGACAGTATTAATGATAATCTGTTATGCTTGCAGACAAAAGTCTAGCATGGCTGTCCTCTGAGAGGCTCTGCCCTGCAGCTGATTCAGACAGATGCAGACACCCACAGCCAAACAGTGGATGGAGCTTGGGAACCCTTATGGAAGAATAGGAGGAAGGATTGTGGGCCCCAAAGGGGACAGAAACTCCACAGGAAGACCAACAGAATCAACTAACCTTAGGGCTCTCAGAGTCTGAACCATCAACCAAAGAAAATACAGGGCCTCCCCACTCATATGTAGCAGATGTGCAGCTTAGTGTTCATGTTGGTCCCAAACAACTGGAGTTGGGACTTTTCTAAGAGCTGTTGCCTGTATGTGGGATATGTTCTTCTAGCTGGGCTGCCTTGTCTGGCCTCCGTGGGAGAGGATATGCCTAGCTTCGCTGAGACTTGATGTGCCAGGATAAGGGGATATCAAGGCTGGACAGCTGTTCAGAAGAGAGGGGGAGGAGGAGCTGGGGAAGGAATGTGGGATGAGTGACCAGGAATGGGGCAGTGAGTAGGATATAAAGTGAATAAGTAAAAAATAAATAATTTTTAAAAAACAGTTATCTTGGTCATGGTGTCTCTTCACAGCAATGGAAACCCTAATGAAGACACTTCAACTCTTGCTTGTCTATCCTTGTTGTTGCATACTTGTCCTTAGTGTCCTAAATAAGTCAATTGACATTATAGTGTAGTTCCCAAATTGGGACATTTTGCAGATTGCAATGTACACTGTGACTAATTGATTCATGGACAATTTGTATAACCAAGATTGTGGGAGGCAGACATGAGCTAGTGCCATTACAGAGATGTTACAGAGATGAAATGAAGGGACGCTAGTCAGTGGTCTCTTACTCTCTGTAGGGGATGGCTCCAGGAATCCTGTCTCACCTGCCATGAACACCAAAGTCTGCAGATGTTCAAGTTACTTACATATAATGGTTTTGTATTTGCATATAACATATGCATACACTCCCCATAAATTTCAAATCACCTACCAATTATTTACAATACATAATATACATTGTAAGCTGTTATGCTGTTTATTTGGGGGATTTGCAAATACAAAGCTCAGTACAGATGCATTCTTGAAACAGCTTTGTTTGTCCTAAAACAGGACCTCATTATGTAGCTCAGACTGGCTGTGAACTCATGATCCTCCTGCCTCAGGCTCCTCTGAGAGCTAGGGATAGGCACATGGTCCCATGTTTATTTTATTTTCTGAATAATTTTGACCCAAGTTTGATTGAACCCTGGACTGTAGATTAAGAGAGCCAACTATAATTTTTTTCATTAATTTCAAGTTGTAATTCTGCCATAGACCATAATGAGCTTCCTGCTGTTTGCTAGACTTACCTTTTTGAGGGTCCTGTCCTAGGCTGTAGGGAAAAGCCTTATTGTTGTCTCTGTTAGTGCCATGCTGGGTGGCAATGTGGGTACCTGGGTTATTCCTAGCATTGCCTTTGAATTAGGAATTAGAATCATAGGGAAGTCCTTGCATAGATAGTCTCTTAGTGTCTTCAGATCCTCTCATTGCCATAAAAGAATTAAACCATGTCCAGGCTCCACGAAGAGACTGTAAAGTTCTAATAAACTCAGAGTGGATGAGAGAGATACAGATCCTTAGAGAGAAAAGGCAAGAAAGCTTCAGACTAGCCTCCTGACCAAAGGCCACGGGCCCATCAGGACACCAGCTGCTGCACGAAGCAAATTAAAGGCTTAAGCAGCATCACCCAGTGCACACGTGTGTTTGAAGAACTGCATTTACTTAGTGTGATACATTTTCTTTATAAACCTTTCATCAGCTAAAAATGTGAAGGGATGCTTCAAAGCATCGGGCCACCCTGGCAGCCGGGGCTGTGCCTGGAAGCTGCTCCTCCTCATTTGGCTCCGAGCTTTTGGCTTGGATGCAGGGCTTCGGATTAGCTAGCCAATTACGGAGCTGATACTCTGTCTGCCCCTCCAGGGATTTCCCTTCAGATGCTCATGGATACATTTTGTTTTCCCTGGAAGAACAGTTTGGTCAGCCTTTGGGTAACCACCTTTTGTAGTCTGTGCCAGAGTTTGGATTGATTTCTACAGCCTGGACAAGCCCTTTCTTCCTCGCTGTTCTAGTACAGGATGTTCCTGCTGGCGATTTATGGGGAGCATTTTCATGCCTTCGAACCTGGCGACCATACTGTTACTGAAAACAAAGGTGTTTCTCGAAGTGGTTACCTCTTTATGCACACTCATAAATGTGTGCATGTGTATTTTTACTTTGCTAAAGAACAGGGAGGTACTTTTATTTATTTATTTATTTATTTTGGAGACACCTCTAGGATTAAGCAGTGTTCTTATGATTCCAATTATAAGCCCTAGCATCTGGGGCTTATTTATTTATTACTTAATGACTCAGATTGACACCTCGCTGAGCTAGACTTTCATGTATGCAGCAGAGACAATGGCCAATTCCATCACAGATGAACTGTGCCTCCAAGTCTGATGGTTGCCACAGGTGAAAGGTTGTGGTTGAGATCACAGGTCCAGTGCTTAGCCCATCTTAAGAATGATTGTCTCGGAGGGGTTAGATCAAAGGGCACATGATCTCAGTTCAGTGTTGCAGGATTTGTTAGGTCTTACCAAGTAAGAGGTAAAGTATGAACCGCAACTAAAACAAACTCCACCGCTACCTGTACTGTCCCCACCACCACCTATACTGTCCCCACTGTCACCTGTACTGTCCCCACCACCGCCTATACTGTCTCCACTGTCACCTGTACTGTCTCCACCACGCCTGTGCTGTCTCCACTGTCACTGTACTGTCCCCACCACCACCTAACTGTCTCCACTGTCACCTGTACTGTCCCCACCACCGCCCTATACTGTCTCCACTGTCACCTGTACTGTCTCCACCGCCACCTATACTGTCTCTACTGTTACCTGTACTGTCCCCACCACCACCCGTACTGTCCCCACTGCCACCTGTACTGCTCCTACTGCTACCCACTTTCCTGTACTGAGAAAGCCAAACTTCTCACTTCTTTGCTGGTAGTGTGTGATTTTTTTCTTTTGGTCTGAGCTTCTGAACCCCTCATTGAACTGCTCCTGCTAACAAACCAAGTAGAACGATGGATAGCATGGTACTAAGAGCAGTATTAGATGTGTTTCCCTGTAGTGATTACACACTCCAGCCAAAGCATCTTAAGGAAGAAAGGGTTTATTTTGGCTCACAGCTCCAGAGGACTAGAGTCTGTAATGACAGGGCTACAAGCAGGTGGCTGTAGTGCAAAGCTGGCTGATCACATATTAGCAGTATACAGGAAGCAGAGAGAGCAAGCAGGAAGTGATGCAAGCACATAAACCTCAATCCCTCCCCCAAGGAAGGACTTCTTCAGCAAGGCTGAACTATTTTTCCCTGATATTTTATTTATTTACATTTCAGATGTTATCTTCTTTCCCCACCCACACCCCTGTTAATCCCCTATCCCATCCCTCCTCCTCCTTTTTTGCTCATTTTGCTTTTTTATATCATTTAAATTACATGCAAGTATTAAGGTTGGTTCTAGATTGAGGAACTAGCAGTACAATAGATGCAAATAGTCAAGGAACAAACAAGACAATAAACCCAGATAGTCAAAGAACACACACGACAATAAACAGAGTCCTGTGATTACTCCTGTGATCACTATTTCTAAGGGCTTATCAGGATGACCAGAATATCTGAGCCTACTTCTCTGTCCTAGCCCAAAGTCATTTTCATGCCTGAAGCCTACTTCTTTGTTCTAGCTTAAGATTTAGATTCTTGCCTGTAATTACTTCTTTGTTCTAGTCTTGTATTTAGATTTCTGCCTGAAATTATTTCTTTGTTTAGCCTAGTCAGACTCCTGGAATCCATTTCCTTGTCCTTGGCCAAGTCAGATTCCTCCCAAGTAGCCCCAAAAGCTCTCCACATCTCCCCCTTTTAATTTCATAAACAAGACTGAGCCTGTCTTAGGTCGTTCTGACAAGAATGCCTTCCTTACCTGTCGTGGAATATGCATTATCAAAAGCAATGCACTTCTGTCTTAGATTGGTAAGGTTCTGTGCAGAATCTTACCTGTCCTTGACTTGCCAGTCTGTTAAATTAATAACTCTGTCTGGGAGTCCATTTTCAGTTTCAAGTCATGTACTTTGGCTGCCCACCTGTTGATGTAGTTAGCGACAAGCTTTAACATGATGAACAGGAATAAAACTATCCCCAGGACAAAAGGGGCTAGCATGATCAAGCTATATATGCCATTCCTGAGATTTGACCAAAATGGAAATATTGACCTCAAGCCATGGATAATTTTATCAGCATTATCTGCAGCATCAAAGCTCAACAGAGCAGCATTCTTTAAATTCATAATCTCACTATACAATGTTAAAATATCCAGAGAAGTGTTAGAATTATGCCAAATACCCTACAGGTGTCTTTAAACTTTTTTCTAATTATAATGACTAGCATTGTAACTTTTAGAAGTTACACCACTCCAATGGTATTTGCCATGACACTCAAGATGGCTCCTAACTCTTAAACTGTGAACCTCCTTCCAATAATTTGAATAGGATATAGAGCATCATTCATTGTTCTAAACACCTATATAATTCCTTTTGTATACTCAACACAATAGTAACTTTTTTTTTGGCTTGATGATTAACAAAAGTAGCTGTCTTAACTTCTTGTGTCAAAGCTATTGCAGAAGCAGTGGTGCTAGCAATTAATATAATTAAAGCTCTTATACCAGCGATAATCAAGCCCACTACCCTCTTGCTTCTGCTTAAAGCCTAACTCACTTCTTCCAGCACTTCCCAGCTTTTTTCAGAGAATCAAGGCTTTCTAATACTCAGGGCAATAAGACAAAAGCTGGTTGATAGATCCCCGTAACAGACATGCCAGGTTTCTACACACTAACACAATTAGAACGGTACAATCAATGCAACTTATAATAAATACTGTAGGAAGACAAAACCAATTTTAGCTTGACAATTAAAAGAGCCTTAACACATACACTAACCCTTGTTTGAAATCCAGATCCTATCCCAACTTTATCTCTTGCTATCATAACATCATAGAGAACTACAGCTAACTTCTAAATATGTCTCTAAAAATGTCCAGATCCAGCTTTCCAAATGAAGACTGTTATTTCCAATATTGGATTGATTTCTAGACCAGTCCATGATTGAGTCTGAATAACTGGTCACCTTTAAGAAAAATACAAGAGTCATTACAATTTCTCTTTTTGATTCTCTGTCCCACAGGTCTATAAACTTGAGGCAAGGCAGCTTGTCCCATCTGGGATATAGGCAAGCAAAGGTGGGTCAGGAACATATGTCCAATACAGCTTCCCAGTCACCCTTGTCAGGGCACTCAGCAAGCTCACAGGTCAGTATCATTCTTTGTCTCAGCAACAGCATGTCTTACCAATCATTCTGACAGCCACCATGCTCCTTCAGCATCCTACAGAAAAAACAAACATGCCCTCTTCCCCATATTAGATACCTGGTCAGATCATGCCATATGCTAGTAAGTAAATGCTTTCTTTTCACCTAGGCATAAGTATGCCTTGTTGTAGGGTACCATAGACACTAAGCAGAAAGTTCCTTGGCATTCAAATTTTTTTTTTAAATTTAAAATAAAAAGTGTATGATTTAAGTAAATTTGTGGTGTACAGGGATATACCTCCCCTTTTTTTATTTTATGAAGATATTGTTTTAAAGTTCCATGGGCCCCTTCCACAATACTTTGTCTTTGAGGATTATAAGGACTCCCCATAATAAATTGTTGACAAAAAGTCTCAACTGCTTGACTACAATTGCCAGTTCCATTATCTGTTTTTTTTTATTGGATATTTTATTTATTTACCTTTTCAAATGTTATCCTCTCTTCCCATTCCCCTCCTAAACCCCTTATTCCATCCCCCCTCCTCCTACTTCTATGAGGGTGTGCCCCCACCCATCCATCCATTCCTGCCTCCCTGCTCTCGAATTCCCCAACACTAGGGCATCCAAACTTTCAGAAACCAAGGACCTCTTCTCCCACTGATGCCTGACAAGGCTATCCTCAACTACCTATACAGGTGGAGCCATGGGTCCCTCCCTTTGTGTTCCCAGGGTGGAGGTTTAGACTCTGGGAACTCTGGTTGGTTGGTATTGTCACTCTCCCCATGGGGCTGCCAGCCCCTTCAGCTCCCTCAGTTATCTCTCTAACTCCTCCTTTGGGGACCCTGTGATCAGTTTAATGATTAGCTGTGAGCATCTGCCTCTATTTATGTCAGGTACTGGGAGAGCCTCTCAGGAGACAGGTATGTTAAGCTCCTGTCAGCATGCACTTCCTGGCATCTACAACAGTGTCTACATTTGGTGATTATACATGGGATGGATCCCCAGGTAGGGCTGTTTCCAGACAGTCCCTTCTCCAGTCTCTGCTCCACACTTTGTCTCCATACTTGCTTCCATGAGTATTTTGTTACTCCTTCTAAGAAGGACCGAAGCACCCACACTTTGGTCTTCCTTCTTCTTCTTGAGTTTCATGTGGACTGTGAGTTGTATCTTAGGTACTTTGAGCTTTTGGGCTAATATCCACTTATCAGTGAATATTTAACATACAGTGTGTGTTCTTTTGCAACTGGGTTATTGGGTTACCTCACTCAGGATTATATTTTCTAGTTCCATCCATTTGTGAATTCATTGTTTTTAATAGCTGAGTAGTACTCCATTGTGTAAATGTACCACATTTTCTGTATCCATTCCTGCATTGAAGGATATCTGGGTTCTTTGCAGCTTCTGGCTATTATAAATACTATGAACATAGTAGAGCTTGTTATATGTTGGAACATCTTTTGGGTATATGCCCAGGAGTGGTTTACTTGGGTCCTCAGGTAATACTATGTTCAGTTTTCTGAGGAACCACCAGAATGATTCCCAGAGTAGTTGTATCAGCTTTCAATCCCACCAACAATGGAGGAGTGTTCCTCTTTCTCCATATCCTTGCCAACATCTGCTATCACCTGAGTTTTTGATCTTAGCCATTCTGACTGGTGTGAGGTGGAATCTCAGGGTTGTTTTGATTTGCATTTCCCTGATGACTAAGGATGTTGATCACTTCTTTAGGTGCTTCTCAGCCATTCGAGTTTCCTCAGTTGAGAATTCTTTGTTTAGCTCTATACCCCATTTTTAATCAGGTTATTTTGACTAATTTCTTCAGTTCTTTGTATGTTGGGTCATGGAAAGGCTGCCATTGGCCTGGAAACCCTGAGATTGCAGGTGTGGTCACGCCCCCAGACCTGCCTTCTCCATTTCACCTGTACCCTGAAGTCACTGTAAGACACGGCTAAGGGGTGTGCCTAAGAGCCCTCTGCCTTGAGATTTGATATTAATGAGGCTGGGGAATGTAGGTAATTAAGATTTCCCCTCCCTAACTCCTCCCCTTGATACTCCCCAATATAAGGAAACCCCTCCTGGCTTTTTGGGGGGAGCGCACCAGATTCACCATTCTTGTCAATAAAATTACTTCATGGAAACTCAATTCCATGTGTCTGCGTGGGCCTACTTCTACTCTGCGACCGCCTTGACCATGTGGGAACTACAGCATCCCAGGTGGAAGTGCTCCGGACCCAGGCCTCAGATTCCGCCTGAACCGCCTCCACTGCCTCATCTGACATGGGCCTGAATCCCGAGCGTGAGATCCCGCCCCAGTCGCGGGCCTCCTCCACCACAACGTGGGAGGTTTTGGGGCCCCGAGCACCCGCCCGCCTGTTTTGTTTCCTACATTTGTATACATTGGATATTAGCCCTCTATCAGGTGTGGGATTGGTAAAGATCTTTTCCCAATCTGTTGGTTGCTGCTTTGTTCTATTGACCATGTCCTTTGCTTTACAGAAGCTTTGCAGTTTTATGAAGTCCCATTTGTCAATTACTGAACTTAGAGCATAAGCTATTGGTGTTCTGTTCAGGAACTTTTCCCCTGTGCCCATGTGTTCGAGGCTTCCCCCATTTTCTCTTCTACTAGTTTCAGTGTACTTGGTTTTATGTGGAGGTCCTTGATCCACTTGAACTTGAGCTTTGTACAGGGAGATAAGAATGGATCAATTTGCATTTTTCTACATGCTGACCTCCAGTTGAACCAGCATCATTTGTTGAAAATGCTGTCGTTTGCCAGGCAGTGGTGGCGCACACCTTTAATTCCAGCACTTGGGAGGCAGAGGCAAGTGGATTTCTGAGTTCAAGGCTAGCCTGGTCTACAGATTGAGTCCAGGGCAGCCAGAACTACACAGAGAAACCCTGTCTCAAAAAAACCTAAAAAAAAAAAAAAAAGAAAAAAAGAAATTTCTGTCTTTTTTCCACTGTATGGTTTTAGCTCCTTTGTCACAGATCAAGTGACCATAGGTATGTGGGTTCATTTCTGGGTCTTCAATTCTATTCCATTGATCTTCCTGCCTGTCTCTGTACCAATACCATGCAGTTTTTATCACTATTGCTCCTCTGTAGTATAGCTTTAGGTCAGGGATAGTGATTCCCTCAGAAGTACTTTTATTGTTGAGAATAGTTTTCACTATCCTGGATTTTTTGTTATTCCAAATGAATTTGAGAATTGCTCTGTCTCTCTCTGTGAAGAATTGAGTTGGAATTTTGATAGGGATTGCATTAAATCTGTAGATTGCTCTCGGCAACATAGCCATTTTTACTATATTAATCCTTCCAATCAATGAGCATTGGAGATCTTTTCATCTTCTGAGATCTGCTTCGATTTCTTTCTTCAGGGACTTGAAGTTCTTGTAATACAGATCTTTTACTTCCTTGGTTAGATTCACACCAAGATATTTTATATTATTTGTGACTATTGTGAAGGGTGTCATTTCCCTAATTTCTTTCTCAGCCTGTTTATCCTTTGAGTAGAGGAAGGCTACTGATTTGTTTGAGTTAATTTTATATCCAGCCACTTTGCTGAAGTTGTTTATCAGGTTTAGGAGTTCTCTGGTGGAATTTTTGGGGTCACTTAAGTATACTATCATATTACCTGCCAATAGTGAAATTTTGATCTCTTCCTTTCCAATTTGTATCCCTCTGACTTCCTTTTGTTGCCTCATTGCTCTGGCTAGGACTAGTACTATATTGAATAGGTAGGGAGCAAGTGGGCAAAGGCTGCACCTTTAAAGATTCTATAACCTCTTCAAACAGCATCACCAACTGCAGACCAAGTGTTCACATACATGAGCCTGTGGGAGCCATTCTCTTTCAGTGTGTAATGAAGCCCTGTTGCTTAGCGTTAATGATCTCTGATCCACCTCATTTATTGATTCATCAATCCTGCTGTACACTCATTCTTATAGCATTTATGAAATATCTGCAACATAGTGCTTGGTGGTAGACAACTGTGATGAATAATACTTCCCTTTTAGGCTGATGATATAATAGCACACCCAGAAAACCATGGAGACACAAATACTAATTCATAAGAGTAAGTTAGTTTTTTGTAAGATGGCTGGATCAATAATAATTTAAAGTGAAAAGTTTTTTCTCTATATACTAAAAACTAAACCTAGAAGTGAAAATGGAGGATAGTGCTTTATTCAGTGTAACAATATGATATATAATTATACATCATTTAAAACACTGTGAAAGAGTTGTGTAAGGAAGTAAGAGAGATTAAGATCCTCATGAAGAGTATGAGATAAATCCAAACAGGTAGATCACGTGCCACGGTTTTAGCCAGAGAGTCATATAAACACCCGGAACTACCCAACGTTATGAGTTCATTATAATGCCAATAGATTCCAACTATTCTTACTTGGAATAAAACCATGTAAAATTCATATGAAAACAAATGTCTCTTGAAATGGTGCGAAAAATAAAGAGGCATAAAGAAAGAATAGTAGGTACTTTTCTTATTAGATATAAATATACTTGATAAAGCCACTATTTAAAAAGAACACAACATGGTATTGACCCAGAATAAGCAAATCAGTTGAACATAGAATCTACGAGCTACTTCAGCATATATGAACCATTACTGTATAACGGAAGTGGTCCTTCAGTGCAGTTGGAAATGAGTGAAACTTTTAATAAGCTGGTGTAAATAGCCTTCTGCAAAAGTTGAAATATTTCATGAAAAGTACAATATTAAAGATGAGTGGCTTGAAGATTTAAACATCAGCAGTAAGGTAATAAATATTTTAGAAGAAAACCTATATAAGTAGCCAAAGATTGGAGAGACCAGCACTGTAACCAGTTCAAGAAAGCCTGAAAGCACTATAAATTATAGCTAATATAATTATGACAAGCACATCAGTTAGGGTGTGTAGACATTTTTACAGCATAGTGAGGGGTAACTGTTTATAATACACAAGCAGGAATGAGAATCAAAGAGGATGAATGGCCTCCCAACATGTGGACAGGAATGCGAACAGTTAACATACTGAAGAACAAAATCTTGTGTTGGAGAAATGAAAACTGGGGTAACATAAGGTAAAAATGAAGTGTCATATGTGTTAGAATTGAAAGTACTAAAAAGTGCAATAACATCTATTCCAGTAGAGTAGGCAGGAGTAAGGGTTTCTCAGTTCACTTTATTGATAGAAATGTGAATTGGGGTTTGTGTATGTGTGGCGTGTGTGTGTGTATGTGGTGTGTGTTTGTGGAGGTGTGTGCATGTATGTATATATATGAAGTGTGTGTGTAGTGTATGTGTCTATGTTTGTGTGTGTATGATGTATATGTGTGGTGTGGTGTATATGTGGTGTGTGTGGTGTATGAGAGTGGTGTGTTGTGTATGTGGTGTGTGTGTGTTGTGTATGTGTGGTGTGTATATGTATGGTATGTGTGTGTGTGGTGTGATATGTATGTGGTGTGGGGGGATGTGTGTGTGGTATGGTGTGTATATGGTATGTACTATGGTATGTGTTTATAGGGGTGTGGTATGCATGTATGTATGCATATGAAGTGTGTGTGTGTAGTGTGTTGTGTGTGTGTGTGTTGTGGGTAACTTGAAGCCTAGGCATTGCATATGCTAGGCAAATGCTTTGCCACTGAGCTATACCCCATTATCAGCCTTTTGAAAGCCTCTTGGTAGTATTTATAAAAATTAAACAAATAGTCCCTCCCATTCCATGTTCCCTGTCTACTTTCCTGGCTTCTGTGATTACCTCAGGTTATATATTAAATCTAGAGATTCAGAGCTGGGAGCCACAAATAAGCATGGGGATGTGGCATTTGGCATTTCTCTTTCTGGGTCTGGGTTACCTCTCTCAGAATACTTTCCAGTTTCATCCATCTTTCTCCAAAGTTCTTGATTTCATTTTTTAAAACAGATGAATAGTATTCCATAGTGTATGTACCACACTTTCATAATCCATGAATCAGTTGAAGGACATCTCTGTTGTTTTCATTTCCACTGTGAATAGAGCAGCAATGACCATGGATGAGTGACATCTGTGACTTTGGGCATGTGCCGAGACATGCTGTAGCTGGGTCGTATGGGAGATCTGCTTTTAGCTTTTTGAGAGGAGATTCTCTGCACTGATCTCCATGGTGGCTGCACTAGCGTGCAATTCTGCCAACAGTGAGTGAAGATTCCCCTCTCTCCTCGTCCTCACTAGCACTTGTCAGTTGTTGTCTGCATCTTAGCCATTGTGACTTGGGTAAGATAAAATCTCACAATACTTTTAATTTGTAATTATCCAATTGCTAAGAATGTTGTACATTTTTTTTGGAGATGTTTACTAGCTGTTTTCCTTTCTTCTCTTGAGAACTCTCAGTTCAGACGATAGCCCATTTTTTAATTGGGTTCTTTGTGTATTCTAGATATTAACCCTGTATCAGATGTATAGCTGGCAGAGTCTCTGTCTGAGGGAAGGAGAGGAAAGGGTAGAAATGATGTAAATATAGTACTTATGTTTAAACTCAAAAATCAACTTAAAAAGCTCACTTAAAATGAAATAACTACCCTTTAAATTACTAGTCCAAAAACTAGAAACCTGACGGCTACAAAGCAGAAGGAAATGGATGAGGGAAGGTTTGTTGCAATGTTGTTTGTATTGCAACAAAGGAAAAATAAAACAGGAAACAGTTGGCTGGGAACCAAAAGGCAAATGATTGGTTTTATATTGAAATATCTCTTCTACCAATCTTATGCAACAGTTAAAATAATTAGAGTGTACTGAACTGCCTTGGGGAGGGACCGGTATGAGGTTTGACAGAGGACAATCAAGATTCATAGACAGAATAAGGGGACTTTGAAGTGAACAGCAGGAATGGTGATAGTAGTGAGGGTGGTAAGAGGCAGGTGTGTGTGTGTATGCATGGGTGTGTGTGTGTGTGTGTGTGTGTATGCATGTGATTATGAGTGTGTGTGTATGTGCATGTGCATATGAGTGTGTATGTGCATGTGTGTGTGTGCATGTGTGTAAAAGACATTGGGCTGAGCATTGTGACACATGCCTATCATGCCAAACTATAGAAGCTGAGACAGGAGGATTGAAATGTAATTTTTAGGTCATCCTTGAATATACAATGAAACATGAGACTTTGTCTTAGTCACAACAACAACATAGCAGCAGCAGCAGCGGGAGCAACACTAGGAGAAAAATAAAACAAAGGAAAAGAAGAAAGGCATGTTTGATTGAGGCAGTCTTTGGAACTGGTGGTTTTGGAGATGGAGTGGTTCCCATGTGGATCAGCGTGGATGGGAAAGGCAGCTCAGGCGGAAGACCCAGCCTCCCAGATTGCTGGGATTGCAGACGTGTACAACTGGGCTTCATGCTTGTCTCTTCAAAATTATTTATTAGTATTGTGCTGTGTGTGTGTATGTGTGTGTTGCCGCGCGCACGCGCCGATCGCGTGTCTATGCTAGTGTGTGCCCTGCTTGTGCATATAAAGGTGTGCAGGTAGTTCTTTCCTTCCTTCTGATAAACTCAGCTCACCAGGCTTGCTCAGCAAGCACCTTTACCCACTGAGCCATCTTGCCAGTCTTGACTTTTCATATAACAATAATGTTATAATTATCTTTCTTAAAAACTCAAAACAGATCTTTTCCATACAGTATTTTCTGATAACGGTTTCCCTTCTGCAGATTCCTTCCAGATCCTCTGCACCCTCCCACCCACCCGAATCCATACCCTTCCCCCTCTCTCTTGTTAGAAAACAGGTAACAACAACAAAGCAATGACAGCAACAAAACCCAGAATTAAATCAACCAACCAGAGTCAAAAGCCAAAGAAAAAGGCACAAGAAACATACAAAAGCAGGGACACACATAGTCACTCACATGGAAATCTCATAAAAACATATTAGAAACCGTAATGTATAAGCAAAATCCTATAGAATAAAAAAATGTATTATCTCCTTCATACAGAACATAGATAATTGTTGGTCTATCATGTTTACTATTTTTGTTAGAAAAATATTTTAATGTCATGCTTGTTTGGTTTTATAGTATTTAAGAATTTTCAAAGTTTGAAAAACTTCTACTTGGAAGAAAATGTTCACTTTGTTGAAGCATCAATGATATCCCTTGTTTTAGTAGATCTCTTGACTAGTAGACTTGTCTATAGATTAGTCACTGACTTTCTACTTCCAAGCCTGCTCTTTGGCTTCCACGGTGCTGTGCACCAAGTTCAAGGTCATGCAAAGCATGAGCCCTTGCTGGTGCTCTCTGCTACTCAGGAGCCATGAGAGTGCTCCCAGAAGCCATTGCTCCACTGTGTACTAGTAACACTGAGAAAGGCACAGAGTGGCAGAGAGCACATTTGCTACTTTCCTACAAGCAGCAAGTGATTCTATCCTCAGCTCAACTTCCTCCTAGCCGATACCCCAGATACAGATGGTCTGTTTAAGGCCACACAAGATGAAAGGAAATTGGAGTGCTGAAAGACAGTGGTCTTTGGCATTCTGTGTAAATAAAGCATTTTTTTTTTTTTGCATTTTTATAAAAGCCCCTTGTGATCAAGGTACTAGGATTTTTCTCTGGGGTCTTCCTAGGGCTTCCAAACTTCGGCTTCATTAGTTGATCGTTATACTATACTCTCTCCTTTCTAAGCAACTACTTGCTATTCTCTTGGACAGAGTATAAAGCTCACTGTATAAAGTCAGAGCCTCATGCCCATCCCCCAGCTCCACATTCTCTCAGCATTTCTTATTTCCTTGCAAGTTTATTTTTTTGTGTGCCACACTGTAGCATAGGTTCAGATAAGTCAGCTTTGCTTTTTCTGGCTTCAAATCATTTTTTTAAAAGCCTAGATTCCCAGCACAGGGGCATTAAACAGTGACTGCAGTGATTTTAGAGTCAATGTCTTGAAAATGAGAAATTTCACCCAAATGATGAACTGCACAGCCTCGTCTCCTGCCCCGAAACCGTCGTTGGAGGCTTGCATATATTTTCCTCCTTCATTTTCATATATATTATATTTACCATCAATCTTGTGGCAAGTTGCCGAGCAGAGAGATTGGGTGACATGATTCTCTGACGAGGAGATCAATCTGGAAACAGGTCTTTCCTGCTCTGTGTGAAAACAGGGAGAACTCACTTTACCACTCTTTGCTGCTTTTAACGTGGGTTCAAACTTCGGTTGTGCTAACAGTAGCAAGTCCGCCAAAGGTATGAAGAGAACTCATCAGCAGGGAGGGAGAGCAAAGCCACACAAGTGATTGTGTGGTCACTTGGGGACAATTTTTATTTTGATGAGTTTGAATATAAATGCAAGAATCCAAGAAATGTCAAAAGAAGTCCAACCAATTTATCCTAGGGAAGATGTTTTTATTTATTAGTGGCCTATTTAAAACTTTTTCATGCTTCTCATAAGATTAGTCCCCCACAGATAAAGGTTTAGTATAGCCATTTTAGAAATATTTTCCATTTTGAAATAAAAGGCTGAGAAGTCAGGCTGAGGTCTTTAACTCTCTGTTTCTAAGAGATGTTCAAACATGGCACAAGGAAGTGAAGTGTGTTTAAACCTCTTCTTACCAACCTCTGTAGGAGACTGCATCTCACACACCTATGCACACATACTGACCACATACATACTTACATACACATACCACATACCACACACACACATACACAGATACACACGCCACACACACATAACCACACACACTTACACTCACTGACAGTTATGTACATACACACCACACATGCATATCACATACATATACTTTAGAACATACACCACATACA
This sequence comes from Mastomys natalensis, assembly GCA_021653895.1. Classification (NCBI taxonomy): domain Eukaryota; kingdom Metazoa; phylum Chordata; class Mammalia; order Rodentia; family Muridae; genus Mastomys; species Mastomys natalensis. The sequence goes on along the minus strand of JAJTUV010000220.1, from coordinate 410,897 downwards.
TATACCACATACACACACACTCATATTCACACATGCACACATACCACATACACACTCATATTCTCTCTTTCTCTCTTTCTTTCTCTCTCTCTTTCTCACATGCACACACACACACACCATATGTACATTCTCTGAAACATATACCACACACACCATACACACATACCACATACACTCACATTCACACACACACCACATGCACACATGTCACCCCCACATACACATATACCACACACACACACACACACACAAACACACACATACACACACACATCACATGCATACCACAGACACTTCTCTCTCTCCTCTCTCTCTCTCTCCTCCCTCCTCTCTCTCTCCCCTCCCTCCTCCTCCCTCCTCTCTCTCTCTCTCTCTCCTCTCTCTCTCTCTCTCTCTCTCTCTCTCCTTTCTCTCTCTCTCTCTGTCTCTCTCCTTTCTCTCTCTCTCTCTCTCTCTCTCTCTGTCCTCTCTCTCTCTCTCTCTCTCTCCTTTCTCTCTCTCTCTCTGTCTCTCCCTTTCTCTCTCTCTCTCTCTGTGTCTCTGTCTCTCTTTCTCTCTCTCTCTCTCTCTCTCTTTCTCTCTCTCTCTCTTCCCCATCTCCCAGACTTTCGGCATCATTGGCTTTACTACACTGCAGTTGCTGTAATGAAAAGCAGAGCGGTCAGAAGCCCACAGGCACTGGTGTGTTTTCCAGAATAGGTTACAAAAATTAGCAAGAAAGAAATAGCTCTGTGTACAGAAAAGTTTGGAACCAAATACAAAACAGATGGAGGAGCCCAGAATTAAGGAGGATAATGGGAGGAACGAGGTAGCTGCTGTGTTTGGGAAACAGTGGGGGTGGGGTGAATTCCCCAGTACCTCTTGGCAAGATAAGAACATGGAGGGAAGTGAGGTGCAGCTACTCTCAGTTGATGTGCTTCTGGAGATTGCCCAGCTTCATATGCCTTTGTGTCCTGGCCACATGGTCGATGGAGAACCCTTGGTCATCCTGTCTTCAACTCTTAACACCACCAGCCTCCTCAGACCCCTCAGGAGATATCTCTGCTTTAGCAGGGTCCTGCTCTGTGGGAACTACAACAATCCCACTCTTTGATCCTCCTGACTCAGATGTGGGGGAAACAGCATGGGATCTACTTCCCAGCAGCCCATTGAGAGGAAAGGGAACACCAACACACCAAGAATTATAGTGAATCAGCCACCCAGAGGCACAGAGGCACAGATTGGAAAGACCTGGCAAGTAAATTTTGTTCCCCCTCTTCTCCCAATGGGCTCTTCCAAGGTGCGGGTGTCCCACGTGGCTTGTCCAGATGTCTTGGAAGGACAAACACAGGTGTGCTTTCACAAGGTCTGTGGCGAGCTCATCAATACATTACCTTGCATTTGCTTTCATATTCTTCATACTCTTACCTCTCCTTCGTTCTGCTGCCTGGGACAGCTCATTCCAATTAAGTGTTGACATACAGTTTTACTCCAGTGCTCTGTCTTTTAGCAAACCTGGGTTAAGGTGGTAATGTATAGCTCTCAGTGAAGCCATTATCTGTTTCATTTGGATTTGCTCTGTTACATTTTGGTTTTTGAAACAGGGTCCCCTTGTGTAGTTAAGGCTGGCCTTGAAGTTTTAATCTTCCTGCTTCTGCCTCCAGGGGCGTGGGGGAGTTTAGGTATATGCTACCACCATCGGCTCATCTTGTTTGCTCATTTGTAGGAGCAGGCATACCTTAAGAGAGCTTTATAATATTAGCATCCCAAGTCACACTGCGATACTGATACAGAGTTTAGATTTAACTGTGTGGAGATAGTTGTTTAAGAATTATGCTGCTAATCCAGGTACAAGCCCTGTATAGTAGTTTAAAAAGAACAGCATAGGAAATCACCAAGTTGTCCGTAAACAGTTGTGATTTAACGGGAGAGTTATTGTGAATCCTAAGTGATTGCTTTGCATAATAATCCATGTGATATGATTTTTATGAAATTCTTAAATGTATTTATCTAGTGATACAAGGTAAGCTGATAAGAAAGCTTTTGCAGTTAGTTTATTAGGCATTCTGAACTTGATGGGGGTGAAAATAGTTTACTTTTCTCCTATTACTGCAATGAAAAGCACTGCTAAATATCCTCTGATTAGTTCCCTGGTGTGACTTTGCCAATCTCTACACATTTACTGGCTTAAAAAGCACATCTTTGTGTGCAAGACTGATGGCTCAGCAAGTAAGAATACTTGTTGATTTTGTAGAGGACCCAGGTTCGATTCGTAACACCAACATACAGGTCACAATTGTCTGTAACTGCAATTCTAGGACTCTGATGCATATTTTAGACTTCTGTGGGCATAATGAATGCATGTGGTGTACATGCATACATGTCGGCAGAACACAAATCCATATAAAAGAATAACATAAATAAATCTAAAAACAAAGCATTTTGCTACATCACAGATGGTGTTAGGTCAGGAGGGTGGCCTGGCATAACTAGACTCTCCCTTAAAACATCTCAGAGGAGTCAGCTAACTGCATATTCATCCTGATCTTTCTGAGTTTTGTTTTATAGCCCTGAAGTGGAAACTTAAGGGTTCTTTGAAGAGTCAGTTGTGTTGGATGGTGTTTTGCTGGGGTGACCACATGAAGGAGTGTTTTCCTGAAGTGGACACAGGTGAAAGGCTAAGGCAGATTGTGAAGGAATGTTTCACTGAAGCAGATGCAGGAGAGAGAATGTTCTGCTAAATCAAACATGTAATGAAGGAGTCTTTGCTAACAACACACATGTATTGGTCCACCTTACATTCCGTAGTTGAGCTCCATTTATCGGGACCCTAAGGATTCGGGCTGATTGGATGCATGTGCTGATGCAAGAGGCAAGGCACATGGAAGATACATGATGTTTGGAGGGTATAAATAGAACTCCATGGAGTGATGGGGACAGAGCTTGGCTTGCTGGTACAGCTAGATGTGCAACGTTTGTGGGTCCTGAGTCTTTGCTGAGGCACAGGTGAGTCCTGGCAGCCCTCTGGGGTCCTTCCTGCTGACTCGGGGCAAGGCTGAGGCCTGGCTATCTCTGATCGGTCATGCCACTCTACTGAACTGGACTGCTGGTGTATCCATGAGTTTGTAAGTGGATCGAGCTGCACCTGCCTGCCTACCTGTGAATTGAACTGCGATTTCCAGACAACACTGATGGGCATTGCTCCAAAGAACCTTCCTAAACAGGTCCACTCCCCCTACCCCTGTAACCTTTCTTTTCCACTACCTGTGGTGGGTGATGGGCTACAAGGGAGGTTAAAACATTTAAGAACTACCATTTAAAAATAAGGCATTGAAAAATTAAAGTTACATAGTAGTTTCCTCTGAGAGTCAAATATTCCATACCAACCACATGGAGTTGCCTCAAGACTCATGAAGGCGTGTTCCTGATAGCCTTAACAGAGCAGAAGCTCCTTAAGACAGAAGGCAGAGAACTCAAATAGCTTCCGGAAATCCCTGAAACTGACAAGATTCACTAGGACCCTCCTTCCCAGATAAGCAATAAAGATTGCTGAGGGTCATCTACAGACAAACCAAGCTGCAAAATGGACTCTGAGACCAGGCCAGCTTCGTGTAAGAAGCAGAAATCATCTGAGCTGCCTGGAAGAGGTTTAGATCAACAGAATCATCTGAAAGGACATTCTCTAACCTGTTGAACTGCCTGCAGGCTGTGCAGTAGGCTCCTAGCTTTTAAGAATTTCTATCCACACGGGTGTGTACCTTGCTAATGCAGCTGTCAGTGAGTTATTTCTGTTCCTGTAAAGTAATCCTTCACTCATACTCCCCTAAGTAGCCCCAGTAAAACTCATTGGTTCACCAAGTTAGACTTCAGTGGTATCCATACTTAGGTCTGTGGTGGATCTTTATCTAGGGTGAGGAGACATGTATGTTGTATTTTACCAGGAAAATTGCTATCACACACAAAAAATGGTTGAATTGTTTGAAGACAGGAATATCTCTGTCCTGAGAAAAGCAGATGCCAAATGAGAGTTGATATTCAAGGGATTTATTAGAGGGGGGGGGATGCTTGTAAAGAAAAAGAGAGGGGTACGGGTAGACTCATGCTACTATAACCCCAAATCAAAGGATAGGGCTACACAGAAGGAAAATGTTGGCATACTATGTAGTTCTAAGAAAGTCATGTCAAGGCTATCAGGAATAAGCCTTCATTATCTTTTTAAAAAATATTTTTATGCATTTTATTAATTAATTACTTTATTTATTTACATGCAAAATGTTGCCTCCCTCCCCTTCCCTTCAACCCTGAGAAGGTAGGTGCTCACTGTATTCCTCTACTCTGGGGCATCAAATCTCTATAGGATTAGGTTCATCCTCTCCCACTGAGGACAGACAAGGCAGCCTTCTGCTACATATGTTGGCTTCATCCTCTCCATGAGGACAGACAAGGCAGCTTCTCTAATATGTGCTGGGCTTGGACGGGCTGTGTATGCTCTTTGGTTGGTGGCTCAGTCTCTGGGAACTCCTAGGAGTCCAAGTTATAGAGGGCTAATATTCAAAATATATAAAGAACTTAAGACGTTAACTACAAACAAACAAACAAGAACACCCCCCGAAATTGCCCAATTAAAAAAATGTGGTACAGGCTAAACAGAGAATTTTCAACAGAGGACTCTTGAATGATCAAGATGCACTCAAAGAAATGTTCAACATCTTTAGTCATTAGGGAAATGCAAATCAAAATGACCCTGAGATTCTATCTTACACTAGTCAGAATGACTAAGATAAAAACCTTAAGGGACAGCACATGCTGGCAAGGATGTGGAGAAAGGGGAACACTCCTCCATTGCTAGTGGGATTGCAAACTGGTACAACCACTCTGGAAATCAATATGGAGGTTCCTCAGAAAATTGGAACTAGTTCAACCTGAAGTTCCAGTTATACCATTTCTGGGCATATACCCAAAAGATGTTCCACCGTCCTCAAGAACATACGCTCCATTATGCTCATAGCAGCCTTATTTGCAATAGCCTTCATTCTCTTTAGGCTACTCTAGATAGTTGGTCTTGAGTTCTAGACTCAAGGTGTAAGTGCACCATGCATGTGCATATCAGGGAGAGGACAGAAGAGGGAGTCAGAGCACCTGGAATTGGAGTTGCAGGTTCTGAGTCGCTTTTTGGATGCTGGGAACCAAATCCCAGGCTTTCTGGAAAAGCAGCAGGTGTTTTTAACAGTCGAGCCATCTCTCTAGTGTTTGTGTGTTTGTGTGTGTGTATGTATGTATGTGTGTGTTATGCTTTAAACTTAAATTTTCTTTACAAATTCCAGTGATTATAAAAGTAATTCTGATTCACTATAATGAATTTGGTAGTATGAACTCATTGTACTACCTAGCAATAACATTTGTCATTAGTACTATATTTCCTTCAGAGTAACTCTATTTGTGTTCTCTTTTTTTAGTTGACATAATGTGGACATGTTCTTATATTTAAGACAGGTTTTAAAGGTAGGAGTTGGAATAACCACTTATGTCTCTATATTATGGATTCTCCTATATTTATCCAGATGACTATTTTCATGTTTAGAGATACTTTTGTGACATGCACAATTCACAACTTTTCTTATTTTCTTGGTTTAGATGTTCCCCAAATGCAGAAGTACACTAAAGGTAATGTATATTTTGAAGGATTTTCATCAGTAGATTGCCAACCTGCCTTCTGGAAATGTACCAATTTACAGTCTCATCAGGACCGAGTGAGATATTCTTCTATTACAATGTTCTCTTCTCATCTTGGTTTCAATTCCCAGGCTTTCCATTTCCTTATCCATGTGAGCAGGCCCTGAGTTTACTGCAAGAGTGATGTTCTCAGTGGGGCAGATGGAGTCTAGCTTCTCTGGCTAGTATTCACCTTTAGTTCAATTCATTTCTCATCCATAAATTTAGAGGCTACAAGTGCATCCATTTTCCTTTATATCTAGAGGACAGTGGCCTGACTATATTTTCCTCTATATTGCTTTATTTATAGGGTTCTTCTTTTTCTTTCTGATTCTGTTGTTTTTAATTTCTCTGCTTTCTCAGAGGGACCAGCTTACCATCTTGTTCTTGATCTGAGGCTGTGGACTACTTTGTTCTAGAAACTGACTCCTTTCAAGATTGCTTCTGACACAAACTTTCAAGTGACAGTACCCTCTCTAAAGCAGGAGGAAATGAAACAGAAAAAAATTAGCTGGCTTCACATGTTCCCAGTTACAAAATGTCTGGCTAGGCTTACAGGTTTAGCCTCTAATTATGGGGTAGGATTTTCCCCTGTGGGAAACTGTCTCATGCACTGCTCAAGGCTTGGCCTTCCTGGCATCTGCTTAACCAACAGGAAGTTTGAGCTTTGCTTGGAAGAGACTTAGGGACCTGTTCATGGTTTTCTCTGAGATTTAGTTCTATACCTGGGATTTCCAGGCTTTGGCCAGTGAATCATGGTAGGGATGATGTGAGCAGGAGACAGACTGTGCGCAACAATCTAATCCGATCGTTACTAATGTCTGGTGCCCACGAAGATGGGAAGACACATTTTTCCAGCAGAATTTCTGTCAGGCACACATCACACGAGTTCTTTAGTCAAGACCAGCTTCTCTTCAATGTCAAGTTTCTCTTTTCCCAGTAACCTTCATATGATTTCACTATACACAGGAAGACATTTTTGGGAATTTTCATCCCAAGTATGATATCAGTCTAATTGATGAAATGGAGAATGATATTGGATTGTGCTCATACACCATCTGTGATACTTCTGTCCTTATAACTGAGGCACACATCTTATTTGGGAGGTGGAGTCATTTCACCAGGACTCTAGTCACTCAAGTATCACATTTGGGGTGTGGCCTACCGAGAACCGAGGTAGACACTGTCATCATTTAAACATCCATCCCTGACGGTATTCCAGGTATATGTTCTCATACTCAGCCACTTTCTTCATGAATAGAACCTAATGTTGGTCTCAGACATGCTGTCTCCATGCTGACATAAGGATGTGTTCAAATAAGAACTCTGCTACTTAGAGATTAAATGATTTCCCACCAAATGTATATCAAGGGTCCTTAGTTTTTTTATATATTATATGATAAAGTAACATATATATATATAGTATACACACACACACACATGTTGGGTAAAATGAAGGTCCTGCATCTGCCCCTCCACATGGCTGGGGCCGCTCAGGGAAGTGGGCCATGGGAAATTTGACTGTACTTACCCCATGCTGGCATTGGGCAGGAGTTGGGCTATGTGAAGTTGGCTGGGACACTGCTCTGGGGTGGGGGAGCAAAGTCTGAGGTCTTGGGGAGCTGGAGCTGGTTGGGGCTCCCCGGGCCTGTAGGGTGACTGGGGACCATCTGGTTCTCAGGCTCTTGGGCACCCAGGCACTGCTGGAAGCTGTGGAAGAGCTGAGAATGAAGTAGGGGCCCACGGGCTGGAATGGCCCATTGCCAAAGGGGAGAGAAGCTCTAGCTGTGTCCTGCGGGGAGAGTCCTTGGCTTGTTGCTAGCCGTTTGGCTTGGCTTGGTAGAGGGCAGCTGGCTTGGGTTGGTGTTCTCCATGGCTGGGAACACAGAGATGTCTTCTGCAGGAGATTAGATGGAAGCTCTGTAGGCGAAGGCCTGTTCCATTGTTCCCCATGATGGTGGATCCCGATGAAAAGAAGCAGTCCATGGTTTTAAGATGTTTATTGTCATGGTGGAAAGTAGATGAGAAATGGTACCCCATTTTCTCAGGCACTGAGGTTAAATACCTTTTGCAGGGAGGAGTGTCTGGGAAGGAAAGCTTAATTGGCTAAGCCCTTCTGGCCTTTAGGTACCTCATTAAAATAGAGATCTGTCTTGAGGCTATGTGGCCTGTAGTCATGTCCTCTACACGTGGAGGGGCTAGGAGGCATTGCCCTACGTGACTGAAGGACACAAATCTATGGAGGGCTGCAGCCTCATGACAGAAGCCTGGAGTGGGCTGGGGGCATGGCGAAATGCCTGCCATCTCTTAGGGTCCCCTGGGGTCCCTCAGGGTCACCTGGGTACCTCAAGATCGCCTGGGGTCACTGGGGTTTCCAGCCTGTGCTCGACCAAAACCAGGTTGCCTTTCAAGTCCTACAAGTCCTACACACACACACCACACACACACACACACACACACACACACGACATGAATACACACACACACATGTATCCATTAGGCTATGGAAGAGGAAAATGAAGAGCACATTTATTTATTTATTTTTGCCACTCCTAAAAGATTAGATTTGGAGCTCGTGTTTGCTAAATGAAAGTAAAAGAAAAGGATTTGGGTGAGATCAGAAAGCTTGAGTCAGGTTTCCCTATCAAGGTTTTCTGTGCCTGTTTAAGCCTATAGCATGAGCAAGTCAATACAGGCAAAGCAATGCTGTAGCACAAGGGGACCAGAGAGCCTGGCTCTGTATAGAGTCTGTATGTAGCTGGTGGGAGTATTAGGTTCCAAGACTAAAACAATGGCCATTTTCAATTTCTCTAGACCCTTTGTTTTCTACATATTTAATAAATTCAGGATAAAGTTTATTTTAAAATTACCTGAATAAAACCAGTGTCACAGTCTTGAATGAAAAGGTCTGTGGGTACATAACTTGGTTTCTGAGGAGAACAGAAAGGGACAAAATAACAGGTTAATGGTGAAGTAAGGTGTAATTTGGACCTGAGTACGATGGATTTACTGGGTATCACATTGACTAACTCAAAGAAGTGGAGAGGGCAAGAAAAAAAAACATGTTTTAAAATAAATTAATTACAGCTGTACACAGACCCTTCTGCAAAATTAGAAGCAGCCTTACCAAACACAGAATACAATTCTACATTAACAGGCTGCATTCATCTTTACAGCTAATCAAGCCAGGAAGCAACACAATAACAAACCATTTAAAAAGTGTGTGTGTGTGTGTGTGTGTGTGTAACAAAGAACGGAGAACAAAAGATTGAAATACTAAACGACACAAAAAGCTTAAGCATGCATATCAAGTGCCTAAAGGAGTCAAGAAACATTCCAAAACAAGACCAAAGGAGCAACCAGTGAGGAATGAGAAGATCGTCTTTCATACAGAAATGTTTTTCTGTTTTGTATATTTTAAGCAGCACAAAGGAACGTTAAGAGACAAATTCTAGGAAAAAGATGCGGTTCTGGAGGCAACATGACCCAAGAAGAAAACAAACGAAGATACAGAACACTTTTTGAGGAGTACCTTCATATTGTGCCCAGGGAAACTGCAAAGAGAGACAAAAACATGTACCAAAGGCAGTGATAATTTACTTTAAAATTTATAATGATTCAAATGGATATAGTTTTCTTTTTAAGACAATTAAAATAATACAGGCAAAGAAAAGGTCTCCTTTTGTCCAACTGTATTCTAGGTTTCTGTCCACAGAAATCACCAGCAAGTTATGATAGAAATAATAAATTTGAATAGACGTCATTTTCTCAGTTAAGAAATCTGTACCAGTTATTGCTTCCTATTCTTGTGCTTACTGATCATGAGATAACTTTGAGTATAAAATTTCTAGTATTTCAGGCTATCGTCATTGCCTTCATTTGCCTGGCAGAGTTTGGGGTAACAGGTCTTCATTGCTGAAGATACAATTTTATCACAGGACTTGGGGGAAATCAAACTGGTACTGACCTGGAAGCCTCCTGCCTGAGAGCTAGTTCTCAAAGTGGTGTTATGTAAGCTGCCATGGCAAACACGGTTATCAACAAACCTTCTAGCTATAAATAATTGCAGATACAATAATGATAGCTCCAACGGGGCAACACTGGCACTAATATCTTGGGGTTAACCACAGCTGTCTAATTGAACTTAGGCCCATTCAGTAGGAACAAACTCATGCCTAGAACAGTAAACCTAGCCAAGACCCTGTGGATGGAAAGGCCATAAGCCCTAGAGGAGAACTATGTAGTAGTTTGAGTGAGAATGACCCCCTTAGGCCTGTATATTCTGATGCTTGGTCCCCAGTTGGAAGAACTGTTTGGGAAGGATTAGGAAGTGTGGCCTTATTGGAGGAAATACTCATGGTATTTCCAGTGTACTATCACTCTGCTTCTTGCTTGAAGATCTCCATCTGTTCCCTTGTGAGCATAAGACCTACCTAGCTGGTCTCAGACATGGCCACAGCCATGTTGTTGTAAGAATATTTCCAAATACAAAGTCTATGAATGGAGACCCAATTATACAAACACCCCAAAAGTTCAGGTAGTATTTCTAGGAGCTAGAAGGACACAGATAAACATCGTAGGGTCCCTGTGTTCAAGGAACTCATGACATAACAGTTAAGAAAAAATTCCCACAGTATGTTGATCCAGTTGGAGCTAGAAATGAAGTGGTTAGTGACTAGGCTTTGGGATTTTGAAGATCTGGGTTTGAATCCCAGGTCCACCACTTCTTCCTTTGGGGTCATTAATGCTCCCCAGGGCTTTGCCATCTTGCCTTGTCATACGCTTTGATGGTATCCATTCTATATAGAAGCAGATTCTTTCCCTCTGGCCACAGAGCTAGCCACAGATAGACTAAACATTGTGTTCATTATCTCTAGCCACAGCAACTGGTTCAGGATGAACTGAGGGTTTCATCAGGCTAATCCTTTCCTGAGATTTTTTCTATCTGGAGCTATAAAAGGATGAGGTTTGCTTCTGCTTTTTTTCTTTTATGATGAAACTGTAAGAATGACTTGTTTCAGTACTGTGGGAGAGAGTAAGCAACGAAACACATTATTATCTGAAATAACATAGTCTATAAATATATATGTACAGACACAAACAACTTTTCTTGAGTGTTTCTTCAAACCTCACAAAAATAATTGACTATATGTTCTCTTCATCTCATTTGATGGAAAAAAATTTAGAATTTTTGGCAATCTCAAATTATTCCTGGGCATTTTCACTGGCGCATTAGAAAGTAGTTTAAATAGCTGATCCTTTCTAGTTCTTAGGTGTTATACAAAGGTAAGCTTATAATTTATTTTCTGTATATGATACCTTATCAAGAATTATATCATATTTATATGTATTACCTCTAATATATACATATGTATCTTACAATTGAAATATTCTTAACAATAATCAAGTGAAGGATGTCATTCCTTTTTGATGACCCTAATAGTAGTGGTGTTACTTTTCCACTATCAACAGATTTTAGTCTTGCTTAAATATGGTCAATTTATCTGGTATAAATGAATGGTCTACCTTTCATCTTGGTCAATAATTACTAAAATGAGATAATCGAGAATAGCAGTTGAGTCTTGTGGTTTTGTGGTGGTGGTGGCTGGTGGCTGTGGCTGGGCTGGTGGCTGGTGGCTGGTGGCTGGTGGCTGGTGTGGTGAGTATGAGTATGGGGAGCTCTACACACCTGTTTTCCTGTACCATTCAGTCGTCAGGAAGAAGTTTTGCTGAAAGAACTGAGAGGAAAGAGCAGGAGGGATCAAAGGTAGGGCAATGAGGGAAGAGGGGAAGGGCGTCAGGAAGGCTTCCATGATTTCTAATTATTTTTCCTTACACATTGCTATATCTTTCCCAGAGTTCCTTGAGTTGCAGCAATAAATCCCTCTTATTGCATCCCAGAAAGTTTCTGTTTCCCACAACTAAAGAATATCTAATTAAAACAAGCACTTGGTACTCTACCTACCATTTAGTAGTGCACTGTAAATATTTGTATTTTATTACTGTGCTAAGGGATTTTGATTCAAAGTCATATAATAGACAAGGAAAGAAAAAGAGTTAAGCATTTGGTTCCTAGCTGGGCAACTGAGGAGGGTTGGAAAGGGTGGTTGATATTTAGACAGGTGAATGTGGGAAGCTAAAGGCTGCACCAAATAGATGTCCATCAAAGGCAGAACATGGCCTTCGAGATGGGGAGAACTTGGCTAGGTGATGTGTATCTTGCATATGAAGTTAGGCAGTTTGAAGGGACCTCACATTTCCTAGGATGGATCTACACTGTATTCCCAAAGGGACATATTTTAAAAACAGAAAAGTGACAATAAAAGCTTCCTGGAACATCTTATTCTGGCACTGGCGTGTAAGATGAGGTGGAGAGGAGTGCACCTGTATTAAGGGCCCACGGCAGTTTGAGATAAGGAGAAAGGGAGGGAGAAGTGAGATATCAGTATTCTTCCTTGTGTGACAGTAAGTGGCATGTGTCAAAATGAGCACGTAAGTGGTCTGGGTGTGTAGCATCAGAATGACAGCCACAGAGACACAGTTACCTCAGCATCTCCACACAGGAGCTATCTTGATTATCTGTTTAGCTTATGCGTTGTTTCCTTTCAGCCTGTTACCTATTCTCTCTGTATATCTGTCTTCTTTCTCCTTTACTAGATACAAAAGTCGGATTTTCCATTTCTTCCTGGTAATGCTGCCTATCTTATCAGATCATTTAACATGTGTGCGTGCACATGCGTGTGCTCGTGTTGTGTACTTGAGTAGTACATGTATGTTGTCAGAGAGTAATATGGAAAGGGCTTAAAGCTAACAGTTTATAAAGGCAGAGCTGGGACCTTTCTTCCCTTTGTTATGACATTTTGACAGCAAGAAAAATGATGCGAGGATAACATGTATTGATTCACAAAAGGCTTTGTTTGTGGTTTTGGATACAGATCCATCTGTGCATTCTAGACAAATCTATGTCTGTTTGGGTGGTAAAATCTGTAACTTTGTAGATACTGTCATCGAAATTGACCTGATCGAGGGACTCTGCTTTCTCAGTGGACAGCATAGAAGTAATGTATAGACATAGTTGGCTCAATAAATATGTTTATAACTAACACTGAGAATGATACTGCATATTTGAGGGAATAATTCTTATACACTACAAGTGAGGGGAAAATAATTTGGGAGTATACCACTCTATTCTGGCTATGTGGTCATTTTATTTTATTTTATTTTATTTTTTTTACTTGGTTCAAACTGTTTTATTTCCATCTTTAATACTAGTCCAAAACAGACTGATACCCATGAGCATAGTTTAAATGTAACAAAGAAAAGAGTTAAACTATATACATTAAGGAAAAAGGAAAGAAAATCTTTTCTATACCAACCTTTTCCTATTAATGCAGTTTCTGATTAGAAGAACTAAAACATCTTTTTCTCAATTTAATTTAGGATGAATAGAACTTTTATGATCAACTTCATAAACTTTAAGGGAGAAAACGAATTTTTAAGTGGGTGTCACCATATTTACCAGTGAATTGGCTGCATGGCTGCCTTGTCTCCTTGAAGTCTGGCTATCATTAGAACCAACAAGACCAAGTCCATGAGGCCCATGGGGAACTCAATGGCTATGACATCCAATGGGAGGGCACATACCACACATCACAATGATGAGAGTTAATGCTCTTACCCTCCGAGTCCATGTAAAAAAATTACTCTCATTCAAACTAACTGAAGTCAAACAGTTAAAAAGTCAGAATGAAGAATAAAACTATTTTCTTTTCACATAGAGGAGGGACACTCCTTCAGCTCCATTTAAAGTGAATTCTGTGCTGAGTCCCTGCTCCTTCAGAACAGTAAACTGAAAGTCAGTTATTGCTAGCAAAGCTCCAGTGGTCCTTTCCCCCTCAAAGATGTTTCACACAAAAAGGCTATTGGTTTGGCTTGAAGCCCTCTGAGGAAGTAATCTGGAGGTGGAGGCAGGCTGGCATTCAAGGCCTATCCTCTAAAGCCATCCTGTGCCTGGTGTCCCAGGGGCAATTAACACCTCACTGTCTCTGAGAGCACCAGAGGCTCCCACACATATAGAGTGGAGCAGAGATTGTTATGTGGTCCCACTGGGAGGAAGAGGCACCATGCTTTGCCGACCAAAACCTATTTAGCAGTCAAAAGTCCAGAGGATCAAAGCTCAACTGGCTAGAAGAGCAGCTTTGGAAATATCCATCTATTCAAGGGGTATGGGAAAGCCAGGACACTAGTAGGTTGAGTAGGGCAACAACTATGAAATATGGGCAACAGTGACTTGGCAAAAGCATGTAAGTGAACAGCTGATAAGGCCATTGTTACTGCTACCACCTCCTGATATCTATGCTTGGGCAGACATTAGGCATAGGGAACTGAAAAACTGAGGGTTGGAGGGCATTTTAGACAACACAGGACACATCTTAGCAGAAAAGAGAGGACACTCAAACACTTGCTTGTCCTATTAGCCTTGAATGTTCTGTGCCAGGCAAAGAACTTTGGAGCATGGGTAGGGTTCCTGAGAACAGCTGGTGAACAGAGATGGGGTGGGATGGGCACTGCTCCCATAGGCAACACTGGGCTGAGGATACTAGCAGTGCTACATCTTCCAAATGCTGAAGAGCAGGTGAAGAACAGGTTTTATTGCACTTTCTCATTCTTAGGAAACAGGATTGCCCTGCAGAGTCTCTTGATTTGCAGAAAACACTGCACATCAATGATAAATTTCAGGCAGAATCATAGGTCACCTCTGCTGTCATGGGAAGGAAAACTAAAAGTCCACCTGCTAGGCTTTTCATGGGCAGTTTATGTACTGGTATCCTTGGGCTATTTGGACTGTCTGGCCAGGTCACTGTTTGGCAGGTAGAATAGCTAACTGGCAGGTGCCTTGGGAAGGTTCTGCACCCACAAGAGCTGGGACAAACTTTCCCAACAGGGAAACTTCTTGGCCAATGTAAGCTCCATAAAGGCTGGGGCCATGATGCTCAACTCCAACATGCCTGACTCCTTTTTTCCTACTCTGGGTTCAGACCACCCAGAGGGGCAGAGATGCTGATCTAATCTGGGAGGATCCCTGGATCGTGCTCCAAGGCATCACTCTGGAGATAATAAAAGGATCTAAGGGGTTGGAAAACAAAAGACCAGTTTTACATCAGACATTGATTTTTGAAAGTCTTTTTGAGCTCAGGAAACTGGAGGCAGATACCATGCAGAAAAACCAGCCCGGCTGTCTGTCCATTGCTCTATCCTGAGCAGTTGTGAACATTTCATATATAAATGGGTGGTATCGTTTATGATTGATCTTTTTCCTACAAGTTGGGCAAGTGTTAGCATTCTTAAGGGAATCACGGAGGCACTGGCTACAGAAGACGTGGCCACATTCTGTAGAAACAATGAGACGCCCATTCTGCACAATCTCAGAGTATCCATCCATGCAGATCGGACAGCTGACAGTACCCGAGGTCCTGAGTCCAGTAGCTCCATCATCCTTGGTGCTTCCAGGAGTATGGGTAGTCACGTACACATCTTTGTCCCTAGACAGTTCCTCATCATCACTGCTCACCACACAGCTGTCAGTGTGGTCTTGGCGCAACCTCCTCCCATTTCTCCTTGGCCTTCTCCTTTCTTCAACAATCACAACAGAGTCATTGTGAGTCAGGTCCACAACCACAGGCTCTAAAGATTCACAGGTGAGGTCCACGATTTCATCTCCAACCGTTTCCACAAGTTCTATGGGTTCTGCTTCCAAGGAAATCTCAGGGGTTGAAGTTGTTTCCCGAGTTCGCATCTGGGTTTGTCTGGAATTTACGGTTCCACCACGCCGCTTTCTTTGAGGATTTCTTGTACTCATTGTGCTCTCTGGCTTCAATTCACAGAAAAAGAAGTGATCTACAAAAAGGTTTATGGTGTGGTAGAATGTTCTCAATCTCTCATGCCCACTGAATACTTATCCTGTGGTTTGCAAATTGGAGCCAACTAGATGTTCAGTATTTCCAAATTTTGGAGCTGGTGTTATCCGCGAGACGACGCCTGGGTCAATGCGCTCGAGCAAGGACGTACCTACTCCAGCAGCCGCCGAGGAGACCCGCTCAAGCAAGACCTATGTGGTCATTTTAATGACACTGTAAAAAGTAGAGGTGGAGCAAAGAAGTGTTTCTTTATGAAGACTGGCTGACAACTCAGTGCTCTAACCTGGGATGATAGAGTCAGAACAGGGTGTGCTAAAAAGTTTACCATGCAGGCAATCAATTAAGTGAGTAGCAACTCAGAAAAATAAGAGCAAGGAAGGCATATTAAATGTAGTTTCAAGATAAATAAAAGTATGTTGTTAAACATCAATAATCAATCATGACTGTTGTTATTCCAGGAGATAGATCAAAGTGTAATGGCTTCAGACTCACAAAGACAAGAGTGTTAAGTTCATGGTGCCCATGATTAGGAAATATGCCCATGGTTTTTTTCTTTTTTTTTCTTTTTTTTTTTTTTTGGTTTAAATTACAAAATAGCGCCCACTCATTGTAGAAAACTTAAATAAAATAATATAAGCAGCACTTAAAAAAAATCAAGTCGATAATATTTTAGAGAAATGTTGATATTTAGTATGTAATTTAACAATTTCTATTTATATATTTAACTTACCCAAATTATTAAGTTACAAGGCTATAAAAGTTTATAAACATGGTTTTTCAATTTTTAAAATTAATACTCTGTGATCATCTTTCCCTGTAACTTAGAGCTGTATACACACCACAAATGATGGCCAAGTGTTGCTTTCTATTCAACCAATTCCATGTTTCTACTCTGGAATCCGTGCAGTTTGTCTTTTAGGTCAATGATGTTGTCAACTTAAACATGTCTCATAGGATTTTAAATGTAACTGTGCTCATTTTATATATCAATTTGGAGGATAGATTTATAAAAGTAGTAACGTTATCTTGAAAGAATATAGGTTTCATTTATCCATATCTTTTATGTTCAGTAAAACTTGGCTGATTTCTGAATTTGTACCTTAGCGTCTTATTAGCTTGACTCTCAGGTCTATAGCATCAGCTTCTCAGCATCGGCATCATCCTATCATCATCATCATCATCTCAGCACCAAGATCTTAGCATCAGCTTCTCAGCATCAGCATCATCTACTCCTACTATGTATGGTTTTTCTTCAATATCCTGCTCATTTAGTGTATATAAGAAAACCATTGCTTTTAAAATTATTTTCCTGTTTAAAGTACCTTCTTACCAAGTGATCTAACTGGTTCTTGATGTTGCTTTCAGTTATTTCAAGTTTCCTAGTTTAATAATCAAGTCATTCACTACCAAATAATAATACAAATTTTCTACATTTAGTTGTCACATAGTTCTAGAATGATGCCAAACAGTACATGTATGCATGCCTTATTTCTCATTATCATGGAGAGGACTTACTATTTGATGCTTGGTCATCAGCTTGTCCTGTCACTTGGTGGTTATTGGTAGAGTCTTTTAAGACAAAGAGTCTGGTGGAAGGATGTTAGGTCACTGGGGAATGTTCTTGAAGGGATGCTCTGGCCTCAGTCTCCTCGTTCTCTATTTGCTTTCTGGCTACTGTAGATGACAGTTGTCTCTGCCACACATTGTTGCAATGATGCCTAGCTTTGCTGCAGCTCTCAAATCAGAAAGCTGACTGAGTACAACTGAAACTTTCAAAATTGTAAATATAAAAATAAAGATTTCCTCTTTATAACTTAATAATTTCAGGTATTTTATTTTAGTGTGAGATACCTGACATCATATATAGTAACAACAACTGAATTGAATTGAAAGTTTCACTAATACTACATTTTATATTTTTTTGCTAAAATTGTCCATAACTATTATTTTCTTTTGAAACAGAATTTTGCTACGTAGCTGTACTGGCTGGTTTTGTGTCAACTTGACACAAGCTGGAGTTATCACAGAGAAAGGAGCTTCAGTTGAGGAAATGTCTCCATGAGATCCAGCTGTAAGGCATTTTCTCAATTAGTGATCAAGCGGGGAGGGCCCAGCCTATTGTGAATGGTGCCATCCCTGGGCTGGTATTCCTGGGTTCTTTAAGCAAGCTGAGCAAGCCAGGGGAGGCAAGCCAGTAAGTAACATCCCTCCATGGCCTCTGCATCAGCTCCTGCTTCCTGACCTGCTTGAGTTTCTGTCCTGACTTCCTTTGGTGATGAACAGCAGTGTGGAAGTGTAAGCTGAATAAACCCTTTCCTCCCCAACTTGCTTCTTGGTCATGAAGTTTGTGCAGGAATAGAAACCCTGACTAAGACAGCAACCCAGAATAACCTTGAAATTGTAATCTTCCTGCCTCTTCCTTCTGAGTGCTAACATTGCTAGTCTGAGGTACTACTCCTTACTGAAGAGGTCAGGGTTATCAAGATTTCAAATGAAATCCACTTAAGGTTATACAACGTATTTAGTATTGGAAATACTGATTTTAGTGCTTAATTATTTTTTTATTTAATAATACAATGTTGAATTTGTAGATTTTCCTATTGATGTACCTTTGGATACCCTTGTACCTTTGTACAATGTGTGTACCAGTACACACCTTTGGTGCCTGGGCTGTGCTGCTTATGACATTTTCTTCATTTGTATCATTTTGCCTTAATGATAGAGGCTACAGGAAGACTTTTTAGTTTCTTGGGTTTTTTTTGATATTTTGTTTGTTGTCTTTTTAATTTTTAATATTATAGGTATATTATTTAACTTTAAAATATTCTTATTACTCTTTGACTATTTTATCTGCTAGTGGAATATATAATCTACTATAATAATCTTGTTAATTTTCTCTTGCCTTAAATACCACTCATATTTAGTGCATATTTAGTCTTTATATATTCATTGGAGATTTTCTTTTTTTGGATGATGATGAATCTGTCTAATTTAGTAACTCTTCTTGCTGTTCTTGCTGCTTTGTCCATTAGTGCTACCCTCCATTTTCTTTGTTGGCACATCCCTGGCATATCCCTGCTGACCTATGTTGCTTTTAGCAAAGAGCTTTTCAATCTTCAAAGGCATGCCTTATAAATAGTACGGCCTCATACATTTGTTGTTTGTCCAATGCTCCTTTATTTTGCCGAGATGCTGTATCCTTTTCACATTCGTTGGTCTTATTTCTGCCATTTTAATTCATGCATGTTACCCAAACCCCCAGTCTCCCTTTCTCCAACATTATTCTATTTAACCCTATCTTTTTTCCATTTGTAACTTAACTATCTTCAGTCTCCTTATGGTTTTTTATTTTCCTTTAACGTATTTATTTGTTTGTTTGTTTATGATAGAAGGAATCCTATAGAAAGTATGTGGCGGTCAGAGGACAACTTAGAGGAGTTGGTTTTCTCTTTCTCTCATGTGAGTCCTGGGGATTCAGTATAGGTTCTCAGGATTGGCAACAAGTGCCTTTATCTGCTAAGTCATCTCACTAGCCCATGATTGGATTTCCTTATTAGAAGAGTTTAAATTCAAACTTATTTACCCAGAAAAAAAATTCTCAGTGACATCCTCCATTAAGAGTGACATCTCACACCTCCCTTCCTTCTTCCACTTTGTCAATTTTTAAAGGTCACCATTCTGCTTATGTAGTGGGTTATATTGGTTTTTCAACTTGATAGGTCCTAGAATCACCAAGGGAAGGAGCTGAGAAGACTTCTCTGCCCTCATGGACTATATCCCTCAAATTATAAGCTGAAAGATGCCCTTTCTCCTTTAAGTCATTCTCGTCAGGATATTTTACCACAGAAATGAGAAAAAAGAGTGTAATTTAAACTTATTTTCTACATTGGAAAATATTTTTTAAAAAGTCATTTTGGACATTTGTATATGTTAATTACTTTTCTGTTGTTGTGGTAAATGCCATGACCAAATGTGGCTCGTGGGAGAAAACGTTTCTTTTGACTTTTGGTTCCAGGTCAGAGAAAGGCCACGATGGTGGGGGGAAACATTGAAGCAGGCAATGGGAACAGAAAGCCGAGAGATAAGGTCTCAACCCACAGGAAGCAGACAGAGTGACCTGGAAGTAGGCTGAAGCTCTAAACTCTCAAAGCCCGCCCCCAGTGACGTATTTCATCCAGAAAGCCAGCACCTCCTAAAGGCTCCCTAAGCTTCCCAAACAGCACCACCAACAGGGTGTGTAAATCTATGAGCCGGAGAGGGACGCTTCCCATTCTGACTGCCGTAGTATTGTTTCAGAATCTTCTGCAAATTGATAATGTAGGCTTTAAAGGTAAATGATCAGAATTTGGTTTCATATCGGTGATCACAGGTTTTTACTGAGACATATTTATATCTGAGTTTTCTTTATGAGTTTAAACATTTATGAATTCTCAGCATGCTGAAGTGGTCTTACAAATGGTTTTCAAGAAGAGCACGGGATTGATTTTCTTTTGAATCCAGGTGTGTTTGTTTACCTGACTGCTTCTAAAGTATTAGGATTTTGACATTTAAATTATCTTCACGAC
The DNA here is from genome assembly GCA_021653895.1 of Mastomys natalensis. Classification (NCBI taxonomy): domain Eukaryota; kingdom Metazoa; phylum Chordata; class Mammalia; order Rodentia; family Muridae; genus Mastomys; species Mastomys natalensis. The sequence continues at coordinate 390,724 of JAJTUV010000220.1, read as the reverse complement.
TCTATAGCTATTACTTCATTTTCTATTTGTGACACTACTCAGAAGTTAGATGAAAAATGTATTTTTTCCTCTTGTATATTACTTATCTAGATTGGTATGTTTGTAGTATTATCTCCAAATTTTACTGAGTAGTCAGGTGAGTTATTTGGAGAGAGTATGTATGATAGTTTTGATGGTAGATCCTGGCTTATATATTGTCATAATGGCTTTTGTTCTTATTGTTGATTGCATCACAAAATATCAGTAATCCCCTCATTTTTTAAAATTTAACTTTTAGTAATGACAAATTTCAAACTCTAGGATGTGATCAGTTCCTTTCTTAGAAGGGTCCAGGTCCACAGAGATTGTCCTGGGTGTCTGCAGGAAGTGATGGTACATGGTAGAGCTCGATTGACATACTGAGATTATTGGAAATTGAATTGAGCATCCAGAGGATGAGACTGGCAATGGCTCCGTGGATTTTGAGCTTGTCACAAAGTCTGATAACATGAATTTGATTTCTAGAACCTACATAAAGGTAGAAGGAGAAAACTGATTCCATAAAATTGTCTCTGACCTCTACACACATATTGTGGCATATGTCTGCCAGCAATAATAATGATAATAATAATAATTTAACATAATAAAAACAAAAATAATAAAATTGTTATATAATAAACAACAACAACAACAACAATAAATATGATAATAATAATAACAATAACAGTAATAGTAGTTCAGAGCTTCACAAGGTGTGATGTTATCTAGCCAGGAGAATTCGATTTCCGTAGAGCATAACGGAACAACTGAAAGAGCCAAAGGAAGCCAGGTTCCCAAATCACAGCAAACAAAATAAATCTGTCCTTATATTATGAAACAGGTATCGAGTCTCTTTAAACCCTCTGAGATTCGTCTGTTTGCTGCTATGAGCTTCATCTCACCACAAACACCACTTTGTTTTGCGTGTCAACAAAGGAGCATGCAGTAGCCAGAGCAGAGGAACGCTGCTCAGACTTAGAGGTTTATACAGAGAGAGCCCAGACATTCTTGCGTTCTCAGCTTCCTGTGTGTAGTCCCGAGATTGGATGCCTCTGAATACAATGTGTTATCTTCTGTTGAAAGCCACACATAACTCCGCCATGTTTGTGCTCCCCCAGCCTCTTTCCTTGTGAGGTGCTGGCTTGTATGCCCTCATTTCAGGGAGTCGTGGCTCGGCTCATGTTCCATCAGAGCACCCATTCTGTAACTTTCCTGTGGTCTTCTGTGTGTCTGCATTCCTAGAGGGTAACAACCTCCTCTCCGGGTTTTCCCTCTTTTCCTATGGTTTCTCTGCTTCTGTTGTTTGGTCTTCCATCCCTACGGCTACTTGTGTGTTTTCATTTTCCCTGAATTTTCAAATGATCTTGGTATTCTTAACTTCTGAGCTCTGAGGACCTACTGAATCTCTCATCTTTTCTCTGCCACTCGTCTAATTATTTCTGGGTCTTAGTGTTGTTTCAGTATAAAATTTACTTCTGGATAGTGGGCTGTTTTTTGTTTTTATTTTATTTTATTTTTTTTTTTAAACCAGGACAGCCAGTTTCTTTTGCCTCTCCTTGCAGCACACATTTTAAAATCCTTACCACCCATTTGCTTCTGCCTGTCTAGAGTTCTAGTTTCTTTTTGTGCCATTAGTAAGATAGACCACATTCACTTGTTAGAAAATCTCTCCGGAATTGGTAGACATGTGAGACGCGACACAAACACTATGCCAGCGACTTGTGCCTCTTCTCCCAGGTTTTATTGATTGTTTCCCGCATGATCTCAAAGCTTTTCCTCCTCCCAAGGGCTTCCTGAACTACTCAACCTAGTCTGCACAGATTCTCACCAGAAACGTTACCAATGGAAACACAGTGTAATGTTACTGCAACCCACATGGCACTGGCTTAGTCTTCCTCTCAGACTTCATCATCACTCAGCTGTCTGAGTTGTCGTTTTTTAGGATTCCTCTTTTTTCTCTCCTCTGAGAACTGATTTTTTTTGTTTGTTTGTTTTGATAGTCTATTTTTTTGGTATAATTTTTTATGTTTTTTTCCCCTTTTTTTTTTATTATTTATTCTTTTTTTAACAGTCCAACAGTGCTTTTTGGGCCTTTCAGAGAGCAGTCATGATAGGCCTTTTTTGTAAGCATATAGTAGCATCAGTAATAGTGTCTGTCAGGCCTTGGGGCCTCCCCTTGAGCTGGATCCTGCTTTGGGCCTATCACTGGTCCTCCTTTTCCTCAGGCTCTTCTCCATTTTTGTCCCTGCAGTTCTTTCAGGCAGGAACAATTCTGGATCAGAGTTTTTGACTTGGGATGGCAACCCCATCTCCCGACTTGATGCCCTGTCTTTCTACAAGTTCCCCCTCCTACTGTAGGGCATTTCATTAAGGTATCTCCCTTTGAGTCCTGAGAAACTCTCACTTCCCATGTCTCTGGTATATACTAGATAGTTCCCCTCACCTCCTGAATCACAGTGAGTATTACAGGTAGATCGTATTTTCAGAAGGAAGTCCCGAGAGGCATCACAACATCATTAGTGTTCTCTAATTGTTCAGGGTGGAAGGATATGATAGATATATAAAGCAAGTGATAAAATGTTGATTTTTGAAATTTGGAATTCAAAATTTTTGATATAAATGTCTACTGTTGTTGTATAAATTTGAATACATTTTATAATTCATTGCTAGATAATTAAGAACATCTCTCTCTCCCCTGCCACCTCTCTTTCTTTGCCATACATGATTCTTAGGATACGTTTGTGTGTGTGTGTGCTAGAGGTAGATACTGAATATCTTCTTCTATATTTCTCTCTGTTTTGAGACAAGATTTCACATTGAACTTGAATCTCATCTTTTTGGGAGTTCCCGGGATCTACTTGCCTCTGCTATCCAGAGCAGCTGTGTCCTATCATGTCTCATTTTTATGTGGATGCTAGGGATTTGAACTTGGGTCCCTATGCTTGTGCAGCAAGCACTTTCCCCACTGAGCCATGTCCCCAGCCCTAAAACATATTTTTTCCATCTTTTAATAATAATTCTTATCTCTTTTTCTTTTATTGAAAATAGATTTTCCCATACAGTATATTCTTTTTTCCATTTATTTATTTGTTTGTTTATTCATTACACATCCTGATCACAGCTGCTCTCTCCCCTCAGTCTCCCTTTACACAGCCTTTCTCCCTCCCCTTCTCCTCTGAGAAGAGGGAGGAACCCCCTGGGTACTAACCCACCCTGGTGTATCAAGTCACTGCAGGACTAGGCACATCCTTCCCCACTAAGGGCAGACAAGGCAGTTCAGTTAGCAGAGTAGGATCCACAGGAAGGCAACAGAGTCAGGCAAGCCCCTGCTCCAGTTGTTGGGGGACCTACATGAAGATCAAGCTGTACTTATGCTACATATATGTGTGTAGGGGGGCTAGGTCTAGCCCTTGTATGCTCTTTGGTTGGCAATTCAGTCTCTGGGAGCCCCCAAGGGTCTAGGTTAGGTGACTCTGTTAGTCTTCTTGTGGAGTCCCTATACATTTTGGGTCCCTCAATCCTTTCCCAAACTCTTCCACAAGACTCCCCTTGATCCAATGTTTGGCTGTGAGCCTTTTCATCTATTTTGGTCAGTGGCTGGGTGGAGTCTCTCAGAGGGCAGCCATGCTAGACTCCTTCCTGTCTTAAAGCATAACAAAGTATCACTAATTGTGTCAGGGATTAGTTTTTGCCCATGGGATGGGTCTCAAGTTGGCCAGTCAGTGGTTGGCCATTCCCTAAGTGTCTACTCTATCTTGGTTCCTGCACTTCTTGGGGATAGGACAAATTTTGGGCTGAAGGTTTTCACACACTGTATTATGATGTTTCCCTATGACTCCAAGTTCTTCCTACTTCCTGTCTGTATCCACACCCTTTCTGTCTCTCATTAGAAAAAAAATAGGCATCTAAGAAATAATAATATAATAAATAAGATAAAACCAAAATAAACATTTCAAATGTTATCCCTTTTCCTGGAAAAATACTATGCTTAGTTCCATACTTCACTTTTAACTGTGCTATTCTTTGTTTTCTCGAGGTTTGATAATTTTTTGTTCCTTGACTATTCTAAAGAGCAGCCATTCTGTCACTGTATAGCCTGGTAAAGACTTTTTCTCCTTATTATTATTATTTTGATTATAAAACACATTTTATTGTAGGTAGGGGCATGGGGACAAGTGTATATAGAGTTGATATATTATGCTTTTTTAAATTAAAAATATATTTAAAAAAATCCAAAATAAAGAAGTCACAACAGGAAAAAAAAAGGAAGACAGAGAGCCAAAGAAAATATATGAGACATGTATATAGACATGAGAACACACTTATATAGATTGGAATCCCATAAAAAACAAAATTGGGAGGTGTGTGTGTGTGTGTGTGTGTGTGTGTGTGTGTGTTAAAGGACTGTAAAATAAAAAACCCTGACACAACATTAAGACACAAAGAACCTCCAAAGACATGTTGGGTTCATTTTCTGTTTCATGTCTACTGCTTGACATGGGCCTACCTTTAAGAATGGTTTCTTTCCCCAGTGAGACTCCCTTGGAGAAAAGTAATTTTTCATTTGCAAGTGGTTATCAATTAGAGATTGCTTCTGGGTTAGGGATGGCAGCATGTGTCCACTTTTCCACGTAGCTCTAGGACTCTACTTGCAGCAGACCCACGCAGACTTTGTGCATGCTGCCATACTCTCTGGGAGTTCCTATGTGTGTCATTCCAGCTGTGTTTAGAGGGGCTTATTTCCTGGTGTCCTCAATCCCCTCTGGCTCTTATACTCTTTCTGCCTCCCCTTCCATAAACTTCCCTGAGCCTTTAGGGGAAGGATTTGGTGGATTTAGGGCCGAGTGTTCCAAGGTCTCCCACTCTCTGCACATTGACTTTGGGTCTCTATTCCCATCTACTATAGGAGGAAGCTTCTTTGGTGATGACTGAGCAAGGCCTTTATCTAGGAATATAGCAGAATGCAATTAGAAGTCATTTTATTGCTATGTTCCTTTAGCATTTGGTTTCTCTGTAAGTCCCTGGCCCATGTGGTCTCAGATTCTTGGCTACTGAAGCAGAGTTGGGTATGGGTTACATCTCATGGAATGGCTCTTAAATCAGATGTTGCTTGGTTGCTTCCACAAGTTTTGTGCAACTATTGCATCAGCATAACTTGCAGGCAGGCCACCATTGTAGGTCAAAAAATTTGTAGCTGAGTTGACATTTATGTTTCTCCTTTTGTAGCATGTAGAGTACCTTCCAGTACCATTAGTCCATAGGGATGAAGGTTCTAGGCAGGCACCATGTTGAATGGGTTGCATAGGTGTTGTCTTCAACAATACTGTTATACTGTCAGCTTGTGGGAAGCAACCAATAGCTTTGGCAATAGCCTGAGTTACTTGGGGGTTCCAATGGGACCCCTTTGGCCAACAATTCAATTAGATGTAACCCATTCCCAGTATGGGAATCTTCATTTGGTGTTAAGAGATGTCTGGTTGGGACTCTGTCTCCTCATTATCTGATGATTTCATATAGATTGATTTCATTAGTGTATATATTTTGATAAGTTTCTACTGTACTAGGTTTTCATATGAACCCTCAAATGGCTCTTAGCTTTAATTGTTTTTCTCTGTATTCTCTTCCATGCCTTCTCTTATCTTCCCCTCCTCTTTGACCCTCCAGTTCCAGCCCCTCTACTGTCATGCATTTATAACTCTCTATTCCCCTTTCTATGGAGATTTATTCTTGTCCTCTAGTTTCTTACTTTATCCCTAGCCTCTCTGGTTCTATGGACAGTAGCTTGTACACAAGTGATTTAACAGCTAACATCCACATATAAGTGAATACATACAATATTTGTGTTTCTGGGTCTGGATTACCTCACTCCAGATGATTTTTTTCCCTAGTTCTACCCCTTTAACTGAGAATTTCATGATTTCATTTTTTAACTGGTGAAGAATATCCTATTGTGCAAATGTGCTACATTTTCTTTATTAATTCTTCGGTTGAGGGACATTGAGGTTGTTTCCAGGTTGAGGCTATTATGAATAGAGAGCAGCAATGAATATGGTTGAGCAAGTGTCTCTGTAATTGGATGAAATTTCTTTTGGGTATATGCCCAAGAGTGGTACAGCTGGATCTTGAGGTAGATCAATTACTTAATTTCTGAGGAACTGCCATACTGATTTCTATAGTTATAGAAGTTTGCACTCTCTCCAGCAATGGAGGAGTGTTCCCATATTCCACATCCTTGCCAGCCTGAGCTGTTGTTTGTTTTATTGATCTTGGCCATTGACTGGAGTAAGTTGAAATTTTGAAGTAGTTTTGATTTGCATTTCCCTGATGACTAAGGATGTTGAGCTTGAGCGTTTCTTTAAGTATTTCTCAGACATTTGTGTTTTCACTTTTGAATTTTCTGTTTATATCTGTATTTCATTTTTTAATTGGGTTAATTGTTACTTGAAGACATCATTTTAAAAAATTCTTTGTATTTTTAATATTAGCCCTCTGTTGGATGCAGAATTGGTAGAAATCTTTTCCCATTCTGTAGGTTGCCACTTTGTCCAAATGATGATGTCCTTTGCCATATAGAAGCTTTTTAGTTTCATGAGGTCCCATTCATCTTAGTGCCTGTGCTGTTGGTGTTCTAACCAGGAAGTCTTTTCCTGTGATTATGAGTTTGAGACTATTTCCTACTTTCTCTTCTATCAGATCCAGTGTATTTGGCCTTATGTTGAGGTATTTGATTCATTTGTCATTGAGTTTTGTACAGAGTGATAAGTATGGATCTATTTCCATTCTTTTACATGCAGATATCCAGTTTGACCAACACCATTTGTTGAAGATACTGTCTTTTTTCTCAGGGCGTATTTCTTGTTTCTTTATTTTAAAAAAATCGCATGTCCATTGGTGTATGGATTTATGTCTGGTTCTGTTGTGGATAGCTCAGCCTTGTATTTTGATCCTAGTTCCCAGTGGATAGCCCCAGCCTTGAATTTTGATCCTAGTCTCACTTTCCTGGGAGGACCTGCAGAGGATGATTGAATCTATACACAGGTGACATCTTGTAAACCTTCTGTCCAATTAAAACCTGTAAAATAAAGGGTAGAGCCAGAGATTGGGCAGTAGAAAGGGAGGCGGAGAAAAAGGCTTAGGGAGGAGAGAGTGAGAGGAATTCGATATAAAAGAGGCAGTAGAAGCAGAGCAGAGTAGAAGCAGGAGGAAGCAGTAGAAGAAGGAAGTCGAGGGAAGTAGGAAGCTGATGACTGAGGAGCGCGGAGCTGGAAGGACAAGCACGCAGCCTGGATAAATCGCAAGTTATAAGGGACTCATAGCTGGAGAATAGAGTAGTGTAATGGTAAATCTGTCCAATCTAGGTGTGAAATTTATACCATAATTATTGAGTTGCATTTTTCCTTTACTGGCCTTATTTGGATAGGAGATTTACAGCAACATGGTTCTCCAATTTATCCATTGATCAACATATCTGTTCTTATGCCAACACCATGTTGTATTTACTACCATTACTCTGTAGTACAGGTTGAGATTGGGAATGGTGATACCTCCAGAAGTTCTTTTATTATCCAGGATTGTTTTACCTATTCTGGATTTTCTGTGTTACCATAATAAGGCTGAACATTATTTTTTTCTAGTTCTGCAAAAAATTGTCTTAGAATTTTGATGGGGATTGCATTGTATCTGTGGACTGCTTTTGGCAGGATGGCCAGTTTTTACTGTGTTAATCCTACCTATCCATGAGCATGGGGATTCTTTCCATCCTCTGATATCTTCCTCATTGTCTTAAAGTTTTTATCATACAAGTATTGCTTACTTAGAGCTACCCCATATTTTATGGTTTTTTTGGAGGCTATTATGAAAGGTGTTGTTTCCATGATTTCTTAGTCCATTTTATCATTTGTATATAGGAATGCTACTGATTTGTGTTTATTTTGTATCTTTCTCCTGTGATGAAAGTGCTTCTGAGCAGTAGGTGTTTCCTGATGCATGTTCAGGGGTCACTGTTGTAAGCTACTATGTCATTAGCAAATAAAGAAAGTTTGACTTCCTCTGTTCCTATGTGCTATAGATAAGATTTCAATTACTATATTGGGTAGGTATGGAGAGAGAGAGAGAGAGAGAAGAGGAGAGAGAGAGAGAGAGAGAGAGAGGAACATCCTTGTCTTGTTCCTGACTTTAATAGAATTGCTTTGAATTTCTGTCTATTTAGGATGGTGCTAGCTATGAGTTTGCTGTAAACCACCTTCATTATGCTTAGGTATATCCCTTGTATCCCTAATCTCTCCAGGACTCCCACCTCATCTTCTTTCACTCTTTATTTCCCATACCCCATTCATCTCCCTCCCATCTCTCCCTCTCTCCCTCTCACCCATCCTACAGGACACTGAATCCAGAGCATGGTAGACAGGCCCTTTATCATGGAGCTACCACCTCAGCTCTCAGAATGCTTTATTATCTCCTAGAGACCTGTTTTTTGTTTCTAAATGACAAAGCTATTAAAAAAATCTGTATTTTAATGTACAAGTTCCAATTTACAGATACTCCTTTTTCTTTTGTTTAGTTTCCCCCTCTTACCATGGCAAGTAGTGGGTTTTTTACATTCTATGTTTTAAAAATAATTCTGCTAAAGAAATGAGGATATGCAGGAGGCAAGGAAAGAAGCAGGCATTTCAGCATCTCACATTCTAGGATAGGTACACACACTCACACTAATATGTATGTGCATACCATACAAAGGAGCATGCATGCACATTCTAACTTCACTGGGACAAGTCCATCGTATGTGACTACAATAAATCTCTACAGTGATACTTTGGTCCCCTCAATTAGGATGCAATTTTCCTGAGAAAAGAGTTATGCGCCTGTAGCCTTTGTAATACCAATCACAAAGCTAAAGCACTAAATTCAAAGGAATCTTAGTCACCCTTCTTCTCTTAATGTCCCCATAGCACTGACCATGTTGAAAGACAGACTTTGTAGAAATCCCATTTTCTTCTTGCTTCCCATTTTCACTGCTTTATGAAGGTCAGAGTGAGATTCCTGTCAATGGATCTCCCTACCTTCAGCTTTATCTTCTAACCCCTCCCCATTGCATCTTTCATATCGCTGTCAAAGGTATCCACATCTGGTCTTAAAATAGCTAAGCAATTCGTATCCAGTTGTTCTGTATCCAGTGGACAGGGATGCTCAATTCACTCCTTCCTAACAGGACCCATCTTATTTTGCCTTCCTAAAACCTACTCAGCAGCCTCAGGAGACAACAGGTGGCTCTTTAAGCACTTAGTACAGCTAACTTGGACCTTTGAAGAACAGAACACTGTAGCTCTGGCTTTGGAGACGTCACATCAGCTGCAATGGAGAACAGATGATGGTAGGGGCTGCTTTCTGAACAATTGTGCTCTCAGCTGTCTGAGTAAAGTGTTAATTACCACTTGAAAACAATACTGTTGTTTGTGTCTAGTGACCTAGAGGAAAAATTCCATGGGTTGAGAGCAGAATGGAGTGGGGTGGCTCATGGTCATCAGTTTTTCTGTGTTGTTTAGGGGTGGGAGAGGGTGGTGGTTAACTATGGGAAGGCCAAAGGGCAAAAGTGCAAGGGAGTGACAGATGCCTCCATTTGCCTGAACTGACTCTAAACCACCATAATGACAAGAATCAAGTTTCCTGGAGAACAGGTTCACGGGTGAAATAAAGGCTTTACAGAGGCTATTTTTGACTACATTTTGATGCTGTTATCCTTAGTTTGCCTCTGTATGTATCATAGCCATGGTGACCATATATTTTCCAGGTTTGCATGGGTCAAGGTGGTAAACTTTAATGTTTATTTAGGAAAATATTTAATATTTACTTTAGACAATATTTACACAGTCACCATAGCTGTGGAGGAGAGTCTCAGATGACCAGCCCATGGACTGCTTTATTAAAGCAAACAGGAAAAATTGAGTCTACTGAAGGAAAAAAAAGTGAAAAGTATGAAATGTAGAGTAGCTCTGGCAATGGCAGAACAAACATTATCACTGGTCCTGAGTCATCTCTAGTGTTTGAGGGTATCCCCTTCTTCCCCCTGATGGCCATCTTACTTTGTAGAAAGGTCATCCTCAATGGATAAGATCAGTGGGCTCCTGTCCCTGCATTTCTGTTTGTGTTTGATGGTGGAGAACACTGTCCGAGGGCGGAAAGCACAGAGGCGAGTGGTGTCCGAGTATTTATTTCCTTTACTCTCTTTCCTTGGCATGCTTGCTGTCTCCTTTCCCTGGAGGTCCAGCTCCTATCAGCTCCCATAACTTTGTTTGCCTCTCAGGCCTAGACTGGGAGGAATTCTCTACTATTACTAGTTCTGAAACAAAAAATATACTGAACTGTGCCTGTACGTTTGTCAAGGATATCTTAAACTTACTTATTCACCAGATTTGAGAGTAGCACATTTCCTGTTGGAACCCTAACTGATGGGGTGTTATTCTTTTTTTTTTCCTTTTTTTAATTTTATTTTTTTGCTTATTCACTTTATAACCCGTCCCAGTCACCCCTCCCACAATCCTTTCCCATCTCTTCTTTTCTGAGTACCCCCTCCTCCTGTATCCCCCACCCTGCCACTTTAAGTCTCTGAGAGGCTAGGTGCTTCCTCTCCCATTTAGGCCACATGAGGCACCCAGCTAGAAGACCATACTCCGTATACAGGCTGCATGTTTTGGGATAGCCCCCATTCCAGATGTTTGAGACCTGCATGAAAACCAAGCTGCACATTTACAACATATGTGCAGGGAGGTCTAGGTCCAGCCCATGGAGGTAGATCTGTGTAGACTAGGTATGCTCCACGGTTGGTGATTCAGTCTCTGAGAGCTCCAAGGGTTCAGGTTGGTTTACTCTGTTGATCTTCCTGTGCAGTTCCTATCTCCTTAGGGCCCACAATCCTTCTGCCTATTCTTCTATAAGAGTCCTCAAGCTCCATCCACTGTTTGGCTCTGGATGTCTGTATCTGTCTGAGTCAGCTGCTGGTTGGAGCCTCTCAGAGGACAGCTTACCCCTGTCTGTTCTCAGGCTGGAGGTTTAGATCCTGGGAGCTCTGGTTGACTCTTTTGATACTCGTTCTAAAAAGGACAAAACACCCTCACTTTGGTCTTCCTCCTTCTTCTTGAGTTTCATGAGGTTTATGTGTTACATCTTAGGTATTGTGTGTTTTGGGGCTAATATCCGCTTATCAGTGAGTACATACCATGTGTGTTCTTTTGTGATTGGGTCATCTCACTCAGGATGATATTTTCTAGCTCCATCCATTTGTCTAAGAATTTCATGAGCTCATTATTTTTAATGGCTGAGTAGTACTCCATTGTGTAAATGTACCAGATTTTCTGTATCCATTCTTCTGTTGAAGGACATCTGGGTTCTTTCCAGCTTCTGGCTATTATAAATAAGGCTGCTATGAACATAGTGGAGCATGTGGCCCTGTTGCATGTTGAAATATCTTCTGGGTATATGCCCAGGAGGGGTATAGCTGGGTCCTCAGGTAACACTATGTTCAATTTTCTGAGGTATCGCCAGACTGCTTTCCATAGTGGTTGTACCAGCTTGCAATCCCACCAACAATGGAGGAGTGTTCCTCTTTCTCCACATCCTCGCCAACATCTGCTGTCACCTGTGTTTTGGATCTTAGCCAATCTGACTGGTGTGAGGTGGAATCTCAGTGTTGTTTTCATTTGCATTTCCCTGATGACTAGGGATGCTGAACACTTCTTTAGATGTTTCTCAATCATTCGAGTTTCCTCAGTTGAGAGTTCTTTGTTCAACTCTCTACCCCATTTTTTAATAGGGTTATTTGATGGTCTGGAATCTAGTTTCTTCAGTTCTTTGTATACCTTGGTTATTAGCCCTCTATCAGATGTAAGGTTGGTGAAGATCTTTTCCCAGTCTGTTGGTTCCCGCTTTGTCCTATTGACCTTATCCTTTGCTTTACAGAAGCTTTGCAGTTTTATGAGATCCCATTTGTCAATTCTTGATCTTAGAGCATACACTATTGGTGTTCTGTTCAGGAACTTTTCCCCTGTGCCCATGTGATCAAGGCTTTTCCCTATTTTCTCTTCTATTAGTTTCAGTGTAGCTGGTTTTATGTGGAGGTCCTTGATCCACTTGGAATTGAGCTTTGTACAAGGAGATAAGTATGGATCAATTTGCATTCTTCTACAAGTTGACCTCCAGTTGGACCAGCACCATTTGTTGAAAATGCTGTCTTTTTTCTTGAGTAAATAAAGGCATAGAAGGGTGCCTCAAGGGCTTTGGTGGTGACCTCCAGTGCAGGCAGTTCAATGGATATTATGTAAGTTGTATCTAGGTCATGGGATGAGAGGCAAAACTCTGGCTGTGTGTGGCTTATGTTGCTGCATTTTGAGATGCTCTCTGGGTCACTAGCCATGGCCAGTGCTTGCTCCACAGCACTGGCTTTTATTTGGAACCTAGGAGAGAGGAGAAAATAAATCTTCATGAAAACTGCCGGCCCAGAAAGAGACTTCTGAGTCAGCAGATAAGAGCATACAGGTCCTCTCCAGTGACATTCATCTCTCCTCTAGCTCTGGGAGCTCAGATCCATCCTGGCATCAGGATGCAGCAAGGAGAGCTGTCCTGAAGTTTCCAGCCTGGTGCCTCCTGCAGTCTTCTCTGACATTCTCCTAGCAAAGCATAGTTCCATTAACAAGTGAAATGTCCCGTGTCTCAAACCAACCCACCAACCTGCACTGGTTGGCCAAGTCATCTGGGCAAAATCACAAAGAAATTTCAGTGTCCTGTGACTCCTTTTGGTCTTCCCTCTGGGGACACAGGGATCTTTTCATGGTTAGAGTAGGACAGGCTTCCTATCTGATTGCTTGTGGTTACCTATCTCCAAAGCTGTGATGTCTTTCTAATTAGGGATGCTGCTGGTCCAGCCTGGTGTGATGCTAGGAGTTTGTTAGCTGTTGTTACTTGCTGTCTGGGATTGATTAGGTGAACTGCCCATAGTTTGAAATTTGATCAGTTTGATTCTTTGCATCCTTTTCTACCCAATTGCTCCCAACAGGAAACTTCTTCATTTGACTTTTCTTATCCGGTTCATTAGGAAAAAAAAACCCCAAAACCAACCAACCAACCAACCAACCAACCAACCAACCAACCAACCAACAAAAAACAACAAAAGAATCAGACACTGGTCAGATTAAAAGATTGATCAAGGATAAATTTTCCAAACTAGACACTACCCTGATAAAATTCACAGAGGACAGGAGCGAAGCAGAGGCTGCTAGAGTTGAGTTCCTTGGCAAAGAAATAGTAAATAGCAAACCAGTTATTTCAGGAGGGTGGGGGGAGCAACTATTTGCCTCACCAATAAAGCATAGCTCATGATGGAAAATTACTCAGAGGAAAGTAGGAAGCAAATGGATTGAGTTGCTATGGGAACGCAGTTGGGAAAAAACCACGAAATATGTAAATACTGTAATTTGGTATTTTAATGTACTTCTTTTCCATGAAGAAAATTCCCTGACAACTAAAACTAACAGCTCATTCCTCTGCTGCAAGGCTCTGATTGACAGAGGCAGGGCAAATAGGTGTCTGAATTCAGTTTTGCCCCCAGGAGCCAATACATCCATATTTTCAAGCATTAAAGTCAAGCATCTGCAAGAGTGGCTCTCAATATGGTGTACATATCAGACACACACATTCAGGGGACTTGTCAAACTTCAGCCACATCACAGGTCAATGAAGTTAGATTCTTTGGGTGTGGGGACTGAGCTTTTTGTTTGTCTTTGGTTTGATGTTTTGAGATAGCATCTTGCTTTGGTCTTGAACTTGTGACCCTCTTACTTCAGACACTCAAGTACTGAGATTTGAGCTACCATACCTTTCTAATGCTTGGGGAAAAAAAACCAAGAGAAAACAAATGGGGACAAAATGCCTCCAGTCATTTCAACTGTTGATATTCCCTGTGAATTGTGTAGGGACCCACTGGCCACAGATCCTCACTTGATAGATTGGCAGCTATTGGTTGCTTATTTTGCTGTCTGACTTTCCTAGGTTCTGTTGTACCCACTTTTAACTGATTTGGACATTTAAATACTGATAATGGGAAATGATTAGCAATCATTCATCTTCCATTATTAGTGCCATTATCCTCACGGTAATAGATTAGTGCTTCTCTGAGTTGGAGAAAACATGTGATACTCTATTACAAATCATTATCATTTAGCCACAATAATAATAATGATTAACAGCTGTTATTTCTAAAGTTCTAGATTGATCATCATAATTTGGGAAGTTTGGATGTTGCTCTAAATGTTGATATCAATCTATATTTTTATAATTACCATCATTAGTTAGCATTAGTTATATGGTAAATCAATATGCATGCATATAGACATAGTTATGCAACCTGTTTAATCATAGTCTATACCAGAGATAGTAAATGATACAATTTATATTTTCCCAATGGGAAAAGGATTGCACACAGGATTGTAACCTTTCAAAGTTTGTATGTTAAAATTCTGACATATCTGGGTAAAGAATATCAAAATCTCAATTTCTTCCTTTCTGCCTGACTCCTGCTTTTATATCTCTGTCCAGTGAGACATCCCAATCTCCTTCCTATGGCATGAAAAAACAAAGTATAATTTAGTGTAGAGGTTACTGCTATCAGGAAGAATTTAAATGGATAAGGGATATGGGTTGATGGTAAAGGTCAGTATTACATCAAGCATGCATGCATGGTGAAAATCGCAGTTGGTGTGGAATCTAAATTCAGGTGCTCTCTTATGAGGTCACTGGAGAGCTGAGCTTGGGGAAAGTTTGCTTTCTTATGAAACAACCTAATTCTTATTACCTGCAATAGTAGGGTTACAAAGTGCAGCTTGGGAGTCAACCCCTGGTTATGAGCCTATGCCGTGGGTCTCCTGGGTTCTTTATCTTCTCTTCTAAGCGCCTCTGAGATGACCCCTTCAGCCTCCCCCACAAGAGTCTGTTTTTGTTTGTTCCAGGAATACCACTGTTGTTCTTACTGTAAGTAATTCAATACAATTTATTTTTAAAATGTGAGCCCTTCCCACCAGGGCAGGAAATGTGTTACTCAGCCTTCTGTCCAAATGATGCGTGCACCCCCTTCACTTGCACTAGAAAATAGATATGGTTGAATATTTTTCTCTTTCTCACTTATTATTTGAAACTTCCCTACATCATATCCTTAATAACAAAAAAATCAAACCAAACTTTTTTGTTATAGAAAATTTCAAATATACCCCCAGATTAGAGATTTTATAAAAAGCTCCTATGACTCACTCAGTTTTGTTTTTCCTCATTTTTAGATTCACATTATATCCCAATCTCAGACCCCTTCCCTCCTCTTCTCATAGTCCCACCCTTGCAAATCCCCCCTTCCCCTCCCTTTCTCCTCAGTAAAGGGGAAGCCTCCCTTGGGACATTTAGTCCCAGCAGGACTAAGCATTTCCTCCCCCACTGAAGCTCAACCTGGTAGTCCAGGTCAGGAAAGGGGATCCAATGGCAGACAACAGAGTCAGAGAGACCCCTGCTCCAATTGCTAGGGGACCCACACGAAGAGACCAAGCTGCACATGTGAAGATCTGCTACAAATGTGTGGGGGTCCTAGGTCCAGCCCCTGCATACTCTTTGGTTGGTAGTTCAATCTCTGTGGGCTCTCATGGGCCCAGGTTAGTTGACTCTGTAGGTCTTCTTGTGATGTCCTTGACCTCTCCTGCTTGCTCCATCTATCCCCTACTCTTTCATAAGACTCCACCTGATGTTTGGCTGTGGGTCTCTGTATCTGTTTCTATCTGCTGCTGGATGAGGCCTCTCAGGAGACAGTTATGCTAGGCTCCTGTCTGCAAGTAAAGCAGAGTATCAGTAATAGTGTCAGGGGTTGGCTCTCTCCCATGGGATAAATCTTAAGTTGGGGCAGTCCTTGGTTAGCTGTTCCTTCAGTCTCTGTTCCATCTTTATCCCTTCACATCTTGTAGGCAGGGCAAATTCGAGGTTGAAGGTTTTATGGGTGGTTGATGTTCCACTGGAAGTCCTGCCTGGCAACAGGAAGTGGCAGCTTCAGTCTCTGTATGTCCCAGTGGTAGGAATCTCAGCTAGGGTCACTCCCATAGACACCCTGTAACCTCCCCATTTCACATCTCCAGCTGGTCCCAGAGATGCTTCCCAATAGTTTCCATTCTCACTCCCAGGCGTCTCTTATCCCCTTCTCCCCACACTTGATCACCATCCTCATACCCTTCTCACACCCTATCCCACCCTGTTCCCTCCCTCCCTCCACCTCTGATGAGTATTTTGTTTCCCCTTCTGTGTGGGATTCACACACCCTCCCTTGGGCCCTCTTTATTATCCAGGTTTTGGATCTGTGGATTGTAACATGATTATCCTTCACTTGATGGCTAATATCCACTTATAAGTGAGTACATATCATGCATGTTTTTCTAGGTCTGTGTTACCTCACTCACGATGATAATTCTATCCATTTGCCTTCAAATTTCATGATGTCTTTGGTTTTAATAGCTGAATAGTATTCCATTGTGTAGATACACCACATTTTCTTTATCCATTCTTCAGTTGAGTAGCATCTATATTTTTTTCAGTTTCTAGCTATTACAAATAAAGTTGCTATGAACATAGTTGAGTTAGTGTCCCTGAGGTATAGTGGCACATCTTTTGGCTCTATGCCCAGCGGTGGTATAGCTGGGTCTTGAAGTAGAACTATTCCCAATTTTCTGAGAAACTACTAAATTGATTAAGTCACTTAGTTTTAATAATCATCATTTTTGTCAATGTTGCTTTAATTTTTTTGACTTGAACTGACTTTCAGTCTTCTGTTTTCAGTCTTCAAGCCTTCTTAGATTGAAAATCATCACTCATATTTTTTAAAAAATATCCTTTACATTTATATTTTTATTAGTTTGTTTAGAATTTCAGACATACACACAATATGTACTTTTATCCACTTCACACTCTTTCTTTTTACTCTTCCCAGATCATTCCAAGCCCAACCGCTCACAATTTTGTATTATTCTTTTTACCCCCCCCAACATTGCATTATTTACAGTTTGCACTATTTATATACTCCCTGGGGTGGAACCATCCACTGTAGTATGGTCAACCTCCCAGTGGCCACACTGTTAAAGAAAACTGACTCTCTACCCCAGATGCTGTCAATCAACTGTCAATAGCTTCTCAGCTAGGGGTTGGGGCTTGTGAGCCTGTTCCTGCTCCATGCTGGAATGTTGATTGTCTTGATGTTGTGTAGGTCTTGAGCAGGAAGCCACAGCTGCTGTGATTTTATGAGTGCAGTCTGGTGATGTCTAGAAGACACTGTTTTAGCCTAATCTTCCATCACCTCTGGCTCTTCTAATCATTCTGTCCTGCTCTATCATCATGGGCTCTGAACCTTGGGCAACCAGGAGCAGTGGCAATAGTGTGATATGAATGCTCCATTTGTGGGTGAGCACTCTACAGGCACCTGTTCTCTGCACTCTGAACAGTTGGGTGTTAACCACCATGTACTGCACACAGAAACGTCTCTGAGTGGTATGAGAGCTGTGTTAATCTATGAGTTAGAGATACTCAAATTTAGAGGAGAGTTTGCAGGCATTATGAACCTTAAGTCCAACTAGAAAGTGGTTGGTTACCACGCTAACCCTCGTACCACTCTTGCATTCAGAACATACCTCTGCAGGCTGATTGTTATTGTAGCTTACGAGATTGACAGTTGGTAAGATGACTTGTACCCATCCTCAGGAATCTACATCACACCTTACAGCATATGAAAGTCAGCAGCTAACTAGGAGCTTCCTGGTTAGTACCATCTTAACTTCTCCATGGCCTTTCACAGAAGTCTGGTATTTACAGCAATAGGGTCTTACCATTAGGTTCTCATGGGCAACCCTAGCAATGACAATAACCTGTATTTTTTCGGTGGCCTTTGGTACACCCCTGACAAACACCTCAAGGGGCGGTAACCCACATCTGGCACTCAGTTTTTTATTTGGCAGTCTATGGTTTCTGTGGGGGTGAGCATTGTTCCCTGTGTCAGATAACTCCAATTAAACACTTTCATATGGAAAAATGTATTTAGGAAGCTTATAAAATATGTTCCCATACAACCCTTTCAGTATTAGTTATCCTCTGTCTACACCCTCCTCTGTCCTACCCTTCCATTCCTCTCCCAACTTAACCCTCCTTCTCCATTATTCGCCCTTTCTCCTTCACATCACCTGTGATCTACTATCTGCACATCAATATGCTTTCTCTTTCTTCTGCTCACCAATGGGTCCTTTCTAGTCTCTTGCATTCTACAATATTCCAAGTTAAAAACACAAATCTAAAGATTTGATATTATGATCCATTTATGAGTGAGAATATGTGACATTTGTTATTCTGGGTTTAGATTACCCCAGAATCTAATCTGGTTTAGATTATTTTCTGTTCTATCCATTTCTCTGAGATTTTCATAATTTCTTTACAGCTGAGTAGAGCCCCACTGTATATAGGGACCACATTTTCATTATTCACTCATCAGTTGATGGACATTCAGGCTGTTTCCGTGTCCTAGCCATTGTGAATAGAACAGCTATGAATGCGGATGAGCATGTATATCTATAGTAGGGAATGGAGTCCTTTGATTGTATGCCCTGGAGTGGTGTGGCTGAGTCACATGGCAGATCTGGCACACATAATGGCTGCACCACATTCTATTCCCACCAACAGTACATAAAGGTTCCCCAAACCCCTGTCACTTTATTGTCTTTTGTTTTCTCAATCTTAGCTGTTCTGAATAGGGTAAAATGAAATCACAAAGTCGTTTTAATTTGCATTTTCTTGATGGCTAAAGGATGGTGAACACTTAAAACTATTTCATAGCCATTTGTAGTTTTGTCTTTGGAGAGTGCTCTGTTTGGTTTCTTAGCCCATTTTTAGTTGGTTTGTTTGTTTTCTTTTGATCATTCACATTTGTAAATGAGAAAAAACTAAAGGGAGGGAGGTATCAGGGATAATAATGGGCAAAACAGGGGTGAATCTGATCAAAGTGCATTATATATTGTATGGAAATGTCATAGTGAAACTCTTTCATACAATTACAGCAAAGTTAAAAACAACAACACAACAATAAACAACTAAAAATAATTTGAAAACCTCCCAAAAATCAATCAAGGGTTTTTCTCAGACTTATCCAAGAAAGTTGCAGAGAGGATCACTACTCTGAAACATGGAGAGATGTGCAAGTCCAAGGAGCTGTCCTGGAGATCTCCTAACCAGAGAAACCACTGATAACATGGCCATTGATGGTTGCCCTGATGAATCAATGCCGGTGAACTGTGGGCTGGCCAGAGAAGGAGAGATTCTTGGTCCACTAGAGTTTTAGAGTGGAACCTTCTTATTTCTTCATATTTCACTCCCAGGAATCACATCCTTTTCTCAAGTGAGTATCTCAGAAAGGCCTTTTATAGGCTGAGAGAAGGACTAACCCCCAAAGGTGACTCGTGCCTGGCGCTGTCTTCCCAACAAAGTCATACTGTCCAGGGAAAGGATACCCCAGAGCTTGTCTCATCAAAGAGAGGGCTTTATCTGTCCTGGTCTCTTTTAACCTTGTATTCTTACTTAAGAGGCAGAAAAATTGCATCACTATGTAGGTGCACATGAAAACCACAATATTAATATAGGTGTAGCAAAGACAAATTTAGCCATATAATTAGCTTCCTTCCCAACTCACCACCACACTTACAGGAACCTAGTAGCCCAGTGATTACAGCTGAAATAGTTTCAAGATTCAGGTCCTCTTGGAGTAAATAAATAGAAAGCCCCAGGCTCAAAGTGTAGACAAAAAGAAGATCCCTGGAAGAATCTCAAGCTTGAGGCTGTTATCGCTATGGAAACCATTAAGCTCCAGTCTCAGTCCATATTAAGTGGATTCCTCACACTAACGTCCTGTTACTCAATATGCATGTCTGTAAACAGAACAGAACAAAATAAAATAAAAATCTCAAGGCTTGCGAAAGGCAAGGATAAAATAGCTGAAGAGAGAAGTACGCATTGGGACTATGCTAGGTATGAACAGATGCCGGGTTTATCAACTGTAGATGTATGTAGAAAAGAATGCTTTTCAAGTTAAGTGCCGTGATGGCAACAGTAGCATGCAGAAACAAAGCAATGTCCTGAAAGACACTGGTGAATCTAAGGAAGAAATACATAGAAAAAACTATTCATCAGAAAATTCTTGGCCATTATCACTTATTCAGCTCTGGTTTTCTTCTTCTGGTGCTCCAATCACACATGTGATACACCTTTTGGTGTGTGGTACCTATAGGGCTTGGGTAATCCGTTCTGGGCTAGGGAAAGATGGGTAATTCATCCTTTCTTAGTATTGCAGCATGGGAAGTTTTTATTGATATGTCT
This sequence comes from Mastomys natalensis, assembly GCA_021653895.1. Taxonomy (NCBI): domain Eukaryota; kingdom Metazoa; phylum Chordata; class Mammalia; order Rodentia; family Muridae; genus Mastomys; species Mastomys natalensis. Next base: position 370,288 of record JAJTUV010000220.1, on the reverse strand, counting down.
TCAAACTCAAGGAATTTATACTTGGTGATGTCCACTCCAAGGATAAGCTACCAAAGGCTTATCTTAAACTCTGTTGCAATGTTTCTAGCATTTATCAAAATATAGACAGAAACACATGTTCAGAAAACTATAAAACTCTGGTTAAAAAACACTATACTTAAACAAATGGAGAATTATCTTGGCTTTGTAGATTAGAACACTCAGTGATATTTCTGTTTTCTTTAAGTTGACCTGTAGACTCAAAAAGTACATTATTTAAAATCTCAGCAAGCTATTTTTTGGCTATTGACAACTTGCTTGTGAAGTTTATATGGAATGGGTAACAAGTTATGAATAGATGCAGAGGCCAGTGGTACTGATTAGAGCATAAAACAGATGAACAAAAATATAAAAATACAGTCAACCAACCCTCAACAAAGAAGCAAAAGGACTTTAATGAGGAATGCATCAACTTTCATTAAGTGTTGCTGGAATCTTTGGGTACCTCTGTGTAAAAACAAAGATGTAGAAAAAGACCTTAGGTCTTTCCCAAAATTAATTCAGAATGGATTATACATTCAATTTCAAAGTGCAAAACTATAAAATTTCTCAAAGAAAAATAGGAGGAATTTCCAATGTCCTTGTGTTTAACAATGAACCTTTTTCTACCAAACCAAAAGTAAAATCCATGAAAGAAAACCGGATCAATTGAACTTTTGAAGAACAAAGAATTCTTATTGATGGGATATGCTATTATGAGGAGAAGAGAAACCAAAGGTGGGAAGAACACATATTTGGTGAAAACATCTTGGAGAGTGAATGTCAGATAAAAGATTTGTGTCCAAAATGTGCAAAAGTTTTAAGATTCCATAGTAAGAAAACAATCAGTTAGAATGCTTGAAGAAGTCTGAAGAAACATCTCATGAAATGATATTCAGATTGTCAAACAAACCAGAGAGGTTCAGACATCATTGGCCATTATCAAACTCTACGTTAAAACAGTAGATGTTGTTAGGAGACACAAGTCTAAAATCTGCAACTTGCATGCTGCCAAGGATGCACAGGAAAATGAATTCTTAAATATCATTTGATCTGATCAACTTTGAAAAGACAAATGACATGAAATTAAACAGATACTTTGGAAGACAGAAAAATATTTTAGTTTCCATATTCCCATCAACACAACCATAAGAGTGCTTCTAGGTATTTGCCTAAGTAGTTGGAAAATAGGAGAACCTGCATGAGTTTTGAATACTATACTTATATTACCCTAAACTGTCAATGGCCAAGATGTACTTAACTGGTGGATGGATAAGCATACAGCAGGATAATCCATACAGTGGAGTGCTCTTCATAGATTAAAAGGAAAAGAGTTTACAAAGGCAAAAAGTCAAGCATGAGTCTTTTTTTTTTTTTTCAAGACAGGGTCTCTTGTAACCCAGGCTAACCTCAAACTTGCTATGTAGCCAAAGATGGCCTTGAATTCCTGATCATCCTGCCTCTCCCTTTGGAACAGTGGTTCCCAACTTGTGGGTCCCAACCCCTTTGCAGCTTGAATGACATATCCACAGAGGTCACATATCAGATATCTTGCATATCAGATATTTACATTACAATTCATAACACCACCACATGAGGAGCTGTATTAAAGGGTCACAGAAGCACGAGGCTGAAAACCACTGTTCTAGAGTGATAGGATTAGAAAGCATATGTATTACAGGCATGTACAGGCGAGCGCTACCACTCAGCTTCATCCATTATGTTTAAATGTGCATTTCTAAAAGAAACAAATGAGCCTGAAAAAGTAACATTTCTGAGTCAGATTTTATAACATTCTGGAAAGGTAAAATTACAGAAATGATAAGATCAGTGTAAGAGATTCAGGAGTGTGGGAACTGAGGGTTGACTAAATGAAGAACAGAATATTTTTTTTTCTGAGAGATTAGACTTTTTGTTAGATAATATAATGGTGACAACATACATTTCTCAAGATCCATAGGATTTTGAAACACAAGAAGTGAACTTTAATACATCAAATTAAAAGCTCATTGAGAATATTGGTATAAAAACAGTTATTTGTTTGCTGTGTCATCATCCAAGGGGACTTGGGCAAGAATACTGATGTACCATCAAGGACACATCACACCCAGATCTTATTGGACATTATTATACAATTTAAAAATTAAGAAATAGATGGGCTGGACTCTGGGAAGGATATGGTGAAGACAATCCTAGAACATGTTGTACTAGAAAGTGCTCAAAATAACAGCAGCAACAGTAACACCAGTCTCCATAAACACTGAGGCAAGTCCCAATGAACCAACCAACCAAAGAAACCACAGGAAACCCAAATGAAATTTCAATCGAGGCCACAGTGATAAAAGTATGCCAAATGAGATGTGGGTGTTAACTGACAGCAGCTCACAGCGGTTAAATGGGAGCAAGATGAGGAGCATAAAATCATATTAGATTACAACTCAAAATAGAAAATGAACAATGAACACAAGTCCATAGTCATCTAAATAAATAACTGGATAAACAAACAAATGGGGGAACATCTATAGGTAAGTATAGTAATAGAGAGGGGGAACCTGGCAGTATTGCCAAGAGGAGTCAAGCTGAAGTACGTATCCTTGCCCTGCTGAGACAGTGGTGGAATTCTCCTGGATCACATAGTCCAGGATATTAATGATAGAGAACTTCTAATTGAGGGATTTAGCCTAAAATACCTGACCAGGATTGCAAAAATAACTAAGGCCATCAGAAACTAGCTGGGCATGAGGTACACACTTGTAATCCTAACTAGTAAGGAGGCAGGGGCAGCAGGGTTGAGAATTAGGATGCCTGAGCAAATGTAGGGAGACCCTGTCTAAATAAAGCGTGATGGCAGCCGGGAGGAGAGGTGAAGAAACATAATCATTAAGTGTAATGTGGAATCCTGGCGTAGATGCTGGTTAGGAAAGGATGTTGAGGAAACATAAAGATGTAATAAATATGGACCTGTCCCTGGTTGTTTTAAAGATCTCTTTACTCTTGATGATCTGTGGATTCACCATAACCTGTTAGTATTTCTCTCCCTCCCGCCTCTTTTTTCTAATCAGTGGATTTATTCCTCTAGAAACTCCATGCCCTACTGATTCTGCTTCATCGCTTCTGTTACCTCTTTATAAATCCACACTGAGCACAAGTTAGACCTATTTTATCCATCTCTTAGTTTCTCTTGCAATTCTTATCCTATATATTTCTGTATTTTTTTCTGTATTTTTAAAGCGACTCTTCTTAGTTGGGTTTTTTTTCCTCTAGTTTTATGGTCTAATGTATCAATTGAGCTTATAGTATTTTAAAAACATTTTATATAAAATTTGTATACAATAAAGTTTGATAATATTCTTTCAACTCCTTCCAGATGCTCACCGACTCTCCCTAAGAAAAAAATTAAGAAAAACAAAAATGAGATTTTAATTTCAATTTAAATCTTTTTGTTTCTAGAATTTCTATTTTGTTATTCTCCAATCTTAATCAATTTCTGTGAGTTTTCTTTTTTACTTTGCCATACTATCAACATTTAAAATTCCCAAATACACTGGACATATTTATTTTATGTTCTGTTCTAGTAATTATATGATCTGAAATTTATGCGTTTCCAATTTTATAGTGCCCTTCTGGCTCTGTCATGGTAGCTTACTTCTTTATATGTTTGGTAAATTTTGATAATGAGTTAATGTTAGTTGAAACAAAAACTTCTTTGAGGCTTGGGTTCAAAGTATGTTCCTTTAGAAAGGATTTTATTTAATTTATATAGCTAATTTGGGGCCATTTTAAAGGAAGTCTTTCAGACACTATATATTTTATGCATTTTATGCTGGAAAGAATGTGAATTTGTATTAGGTAAGTTTTAGGGACACACACACATGCACATACACATGATATGAATACACACAGACACACACACCTTCACAGATGCACAGATACACACATATAGACACACACATGCACACACACACAGACACACACACACATACACCTTCACAGATGACAGATACACACATACAGACACACACATACACACACACAGACACACACACAGACAAACACAGAAACACACACACACAACACACACACACACAGCCTCCTTACTTTATCCAGCATCAAGATTGCACTACACAGTATCTTTACTGACGTTCTTTGCACAGAGCTGTTTCTTCCCTGTCCTTTTTTGCTTCCTAGCTTTCATAAGTCTTCTTAGATCTGATCTTAAGTCCTTCGTAAACTTAGGACTTATTAAAAGGCAGGTGTAAGCGTCTAAGAACTGGCAAATCCCCCATAGTTCCAATGCTTATTTACAACTCAAATCTGTCTTGTTTGCCTAGTACAGAAACATATGTTGAGCTGAACTGCATAAGAAAGATGTGAGATTTATTCTCTCATAACTTTCTGAGTGAAAAGGCAAGGGGTTTAGCTTTGTCTAAGGAAGATTGCTTCCAAATAAATTGAGATGTTTAGAACCAGTGAGCTTCATGTCTACTTGAAGGACTCAATACCAGGCCAGAAAACCACACACTGGGGATGTGGCAAAGGGGACTCAGTCATATCTAGAGGGTTCGGTTGCCTCCATATTTCTTTCATATTTGCTTTAAACTGTTCTGCTGGAAGAAACAAAACTATGTTGTACTCATGTAAAAGTCTCCTTTTCCTGGCCACACTTAAAGTTCAGTATGTTGCCTTGCCAGGTCTGTTCTCTGCTTGTACATGGCTCCTTGACACTTGGCATTGGAGCCTTCAGGGGCCCCTCAGGCTGTGCCAGAGCAGGCGAAGCCATGTCTCTAGACCCTGTCAGGTGGCTGTGGTTTCTTTTGGCTTTGCTGTTGTTGAGGGGGAAATAGACTGGGGCACAAAGAGTGAGCAACAGGTGTTACCAGGAGTCTAGACAGAAAAAGGATCTGATGCTCACAGCAACACTTGTTTAAAATAGCTCGCTCCCCACATACTCTTCTGATGCCACTTGCCTGTCCGGGCTGTGGTTTTAAGATCATTTGGCAACTCTGTTCTTGCAATCAGAGAATGGCTTCTGGGTCTACAAAATCACGAGTGAGCTAAGCCAATTCACTCAGCCAGGAAAGGATTAGGTGCCCCAGCTTTGGTCTCAGGCAATTCATGCAAATTGATTTCCCAAGTTTCTGTGTTTCTGCATACCCCACTTCCCTCCAGGGCAGGCACAGCTTACCCAGGACAAGGCTCCAGCAGATGATGTCTTTGGTGCTTTTTCAATCGCCCAGAAAGAAACTGGGGGAAAAGTATTCACACTGTCATGCTTAGTGAAGTAGGCGAGGAATCCAATTGCAAACCTGGACAATCTGTTTCTGTGGGGAGACTAGTGAAAGCTCCCTTTCCTCTCAGGGAGTGGGGACTGGATGGTTTTGTAAACCTGGGTTTTGGAACCCAGGCTAATCACAAGGTCAAAGCCAGAGGTCAATCCAGATTCAGGCCAGAGGGACTCTACTGTGCTGGCACAAAATGGTGCTTCGAGTTACATGTAGGATCAGAGACAGATATTTCATGTTAATGTAGCACAGAAAGATAGAAATTTATAGGTGACCCTGGGAAGCAACCACCTAGCTTATAATAGGATATTTTTTCCTGAAATAATTTGTTTTGTGTTTTGGTCCTTGTTGTAATAACACCTTATGCTCTTCACCGAGAAAGAAAAAAATATCTAAAAAGGAAAGAGGGAGAAAGGGAGAATGAAAGAGAATGAGAGAACATCAAAGCAAATATAAAAAATATTTGGGTCACTTACCAAGGGAAAACTACTCATAGAATCTTGACGAATGTCTTTCTAGAACTATCTTTCCCTTCTGAAATATGATGCTACAATTATTTGTCATATGCGTTCTTACTTTTTACTGAAATCAATACACAGGTGTTTAGTGAAGACCTTTTGTGTGCCTGGTCCTGTTCTGACACTGGGGTTATTCTGGTGGACAAAGCAGGGCCTTTGTCCTCATGTGACTGTGTTCCATTGAGAGTCTGTAGTCAGTATATTTTCATTCACAGATCTATTTATGAAACAAAATTTTTGGTGTCTCCTCTTCCTCTGTGATATACATAGGGTTTAATTGTCCTACTGCTGGATATTCTGATCTATTGCATCTTTTTGTTGTCAAAATGGTTTGATGTATGGTCAGAAAGTAATGTTCTTGTACAATTAGAGACAAAAGCCATCATGAAAAAAAAAACCCTCAGGAAATGAAAAGTTTACTAAGGTAGGGAAATTAATGGGTTCTCTTTGTGACCTGCAGGCAATTAGTCCCAAGACACTTGAGACAAGAGGGTATCCATGATGGCCTTGGTGGATCTGGGTGGCTTGGGGTGGAGCAGATGGGCCATGAGTGTTTCAGATGACCCAGGTAGACTCTTGACCTTCAGCACAGTAAGGGACATTTATGGGTTTCAAGAATCTTTAGAGGCTCAGCTGCTCTCATTGTGTTTTAAAAATAATGGAGTGCCACTCTGTGAGGACAAGCTGCTTGAAATTACATTTGAACAACCAATTAAAGTCCCACACAAGCACATACCCAGCCGTCGGGCACAGCCTGCCTTCTGCATTGAGGATAGATGAAGACTGCAATGTGTTGTACAGAAGGGCTTTCTGTGTGCTCAGGCCTTCTGAGCAGGAAGGGAGACACAGGAGAGGGAGCAGACTACAGGGCCTTCGAGTTGATTGCTCGTGGTTTCCTGACTTTCTAGAATGTTACTATGCTATGCCCTTTTGTCCACAAGAGGAACTTGTGGACAGGTATCTAGTATGGGAGTCTCAAATCCTGAGATCATATTAAATATCTTCCTCTTTTGTTCCTCTTGCTCCTAACACTGTCAGTCATCCCCAACAAAAAGCACTCAGTGTCTGTTGTACAAACACCATTCTCTCATTTGACCAACTGCAGAAACTTGGGTGAGTCTTTTGTTTCTACATCCTTCCAGTCCAGTTTCTATACAACATTGATCTATATCTTCTTCAGGACATTTTGGGCAAGTGCTTGTTGCTGCTGGGTTAAAATCCTTCACTGGCTTCCTGTTGTCCATGAGGTGAAAAGTACTCTTTAGAGAGTTGACAAATACCCTTGTCTTTTGACTAGCCATGCCTTCTGCTGTTTCGTAGCTGAGAACCACTGGCTGTACCCTGGAGTGAAATGTTTATTCAGACCTCTGTGTCCTTGTACATGTTCTTTCTTTCTGCTTGGAATGTTTCTTGGGTGTAGGCACGCCCTTCCTTGTGACCTCATTGTATTGTGTCCATCCATCTCTGCATTGTTGCTGAACATGTTACCTATATGCTTGTCTAGTGGACCATAACCTTTCCAGGACTGTGAGCCACTTGAGCATGAAGGCTGAACCCTATTAAGTTTTGTATCTCCAAACTCATTGCAATGCCTAACATATATTTATTGTTGAATGGGTGTTTACTGAATCATAAATATTGGGAGGATACATACAGTTGGGATTACAAAAGTATTTTCTTTGTTTCAGACCTAACCGGCATACATTCACAGCTCTTAGTATAGATTTATTATTTTTGGATATCTTTAAATTTTTATGCTAATTTTGTTATATAAGGAGTATTTATTAGATAATATTTGTTGTCACACAAATGTAAGATTTGAAGTTGCAAACATACACACACACGTGCACACACATTTATACATATCATTTACACATACACACTACTCAACTCTAAGTGGTGGTGTGTAACACTGTTTTCTGACTCTGTACTAGGCTCCTAACTTTTATAACTCTTTTTGGGGCACTCTGTGGATTCTGATATTTTGGATTCAAAAGAGAAACTTAGAAATGTAAAGAGAGAAATATGAAAAACTGAAAATCTACCAAATTACCCTAAAAATAAAAATGGGAACCAATGGGATTGGTTATTCAAGATTATCATGAATTTATAAATATATTGAAAACTAGACACTTGTTTTTTCTTTCAAGAGATACAAGTTCCTATACTTTCCCAATGTGAGCATTAATACTCAATTTATTAGGCAGTTATCAGGATTAAATGAAAAATTATATTCTATATAGCACAATGCCCAAAAGTAGCCATTCTACTTGTTTCCTGGCAACTACAAGCAGACTCCAAGAGAGAGGAATCTCACAGAAGGGAAGCCAATGCTGTGAGAGGTGAGAAGGGCAAAACTATCAGTCTTCTTCTGGACTTTCATCTCCTGCTCTGTTACAATCTATTTCCTTCATGAATCTCACATGCAGATTTCTTCTTCATGCATCTCTAGATAAAATCTTTTAAAGATAAAGTTCAATGACATTAAGTATATTCACACCAGTTATACAGCATCACCACCATCTATCTCTGGGATTTCTTTCGTCTTCTCAAACCTCATGAATTAAAAACTCCCCACCTCATCCACCATCATACTTAGTCTTTGTAACCACCATTCTTTCTCTGTATTTGCCTATTATAGCGAAGTCATGAAAATGGACTTTTACAATATTGCGCTCTTTATTGGCTCATCTCACTTAGCATCTTCAAGGATCATCTATATTGTAGCCTTTACCTGCTTTGAGAAATTGTTCCTGATACCCAAGGGGAAAATAAAAACATATGCTGGCTGTTTTCTATTCCTATTGCCTCTCCCCTCTTAGGGGCCACTAAAACCTCAAGTAGAAGGTACTTCCTACTGAACGTCTCTGTAAACACGTGCCTGTTGGAAGTCAGGAATAATTCTGTTCCCATGTAGGAACTAGGACACAATGTGCCAAGTTTGGTCCCAATTCAGATTCTGAGATAGCCTTTCCCTACTTCCAATGGCTCCTGTCCTGTCAAGTGATGTGGCTTTGGTTATGGGATTTAAGTGGTATTGGGCTGGTCATGCTGACAGCTGTGTAAGTGTTGGCATGGCTGGCCAGTGACTACTCATCTTCTGGATGTTTGCCTTACATACTTCTTGGAAGCCTTGTCATATCTGATAGGGTAGGGCCTGGTTTCTAGAGGAAAGGTTCTTTGGCATTTGGATGAAATCTGGCCTGTGCTGTCCTATTCCCAGAAATATCAGAGCAAGTAGCAGTTGTAATTAACACTTGGCAAATCATTCCCAGTGGAGGCTTTGCTCCTGACAGCCTAATGTTTTAAATGGGTGCAACACATGGTGTTGGCTGGGTGCTAGCTATGCTTACCAACAGAGAGTTGACTTATTTTGGCCTTAGCTAGGTTAGTCAAGGACAGAAGTCCTGAAATAAAGTAGTGCCCTAAATATTGTCCCATATAGCTCTGATCACATTTCTTCTTTTCCTTCTCCTTCTTTTTCCTCTTCCTTCTCCTCTTGCTTTTCCTCCTCCTTTAGATGATTTACCCAAAAAGTTTCTTCTGTAAATCTTAGCTTCTGAGTAATACATTTAAAAAAATTCCAAAAATGTTGCAAAATATAAGTATATGAATAATAAAGAGTAGATGGATGGAATCTATAAACCCATGTGACAGCTAAGTTAAGAAATGTAATATTCCGAGATGCTGAGACCCATCTCATGGTGCTCGAGACAGTATTTTAAATTCTGATATCCTATATTAGCATTGGCTGCCTTGGAATTTGATGTAAATAGAATTACCAGCATTTTGAGTTTGGCCCCTTGAACTTAGCTTCCTCTATATGTGATTTGTCCATTAAATGTGTGTTATAATTCATTCTTGTTGCTGTAGAACATTCCATACTATATGGTCATTGATAAATCTATCCTATCAGTTTCATGCTGAGCCATCAGGACAGGAAGAAAAATTAGTAATGCCTACTCTGCCATTATTTTTTAAAACTGATAAATGTCCTATTCATAGACTGTTAGTATTAATTTTATTTAAAATTTTTTTTTATTAAAGTATTACTTATCTTGACTAGTTTTTAGTCCCTGCTTCAACTTTTTCTTTGAGTCTTTAAGTACTAACCATGTCTTCCATAGCTAGAGATAAGAGGTACATATAGATTTTTTTATAGTTTCTTTTGGGCCATGTCCTGATTTTTTTTTTTTTTTTTTTTTTTTTTTTTTTGTCAGCTTGACAGAAGCAAGAGTCATTTTGGAAGAAAGAACTTAGAGAATGAACTCACCAGGTTGGCCTGTGGGCAAGCTTGTCAGACACTTTCCAGATTAATGATTGATGGGAGAGGGCCCAGCCTATTATGGGTGGTGCCATCCCTGGGCAGCAAAATAACCCTAAACTAAGTGCATTTATGAACAGTGTTGCTATAAGCATTTGTGGGTGTGTCCTGTGGTGACCAAACATATGCATGCATTTTTGTGAGGTATTTACTGACAAGTGATTTGTCTACTAGGAATTTCATGATGAAAGAACTGAGTGCAAGAGGGAGAAGGTATTTTTTTTTCTATATAGCATTTTTTCTCTTTACAGTGTTTGGAGAGTGCACCTGACCTTAACTTATGAAGCTGAGTGTGAATTTCTGTAAACAAGAGAAGCCTGAGGAAATCAAAGCACTAGGTTCACAGACATCATCAGGGGAGGTTTGGGGTTCAGTGATGTGGACGGTACAACCATTATAGAGAGAGCCTTTCAGAGTCCAGGAAATAGATTTGGCCATTATATTTGTATACTTACATGTTTGAAATATGTCTGTACGCCGAGATGGATATGATTTAGATTATTACACTCAGATTCTCTAAAATGTCTTTCCAATTTTATCCGCTAGAGGCAAAGGAAAAGATGTCAATGTTTCTTACTATAATTATGACTTTGTCGGTTCTCCTTTAAGTAACCAAATGCTTTTGTTTCAGTAGCATATGATTATGAAGTAACATCACATGTAAACTACGATTTCCTTCTATGAGATTAACAGGAAAAAAAATCCATGATTTTTCTCATTACTTTTATTTATGATTACATCAGATGTGCTAACCAGTGCAATAAGGCAAGAAATGAAGCATTCAGTTTATAAGAGAAGAAATAAAACTGCTTCTGTTTGAAGATTATGTGATTTTTTTTTTTTTTCAGAAAATCCCCAAGAATCACCTAAAAAGATTTCAGAACTCTTAGTGTTCTCAGGAATTCATGGGTCAGTGACTGAAAGTCAATTGTGTTCTATAGGTTAAAAGTGAAATTCGAAATTTGAGAATTAAAAATGCTTTTGAATAGCACCAAAATATTTATATATAAAATTGACAAAATGTATGCAGGATCTACATATGTTGAAAAATGAAAAGAAAAATAATGAAAGGGAAAAAAAACCTAAGACCTAATAAACAGGGAGATCTTCCATGTTCATGACCTAGAAGACTGCTAGATCCATTTAACACAATCCTAATTGAAACTCTTGTCAGATTTTCTAATTGATGTAAACTGGTTCCAAAAGTTGTATGGGACAATGACCATCATGGTATGAAAGCCCTATGGGTGCAGTAGTAGCATATATACCTTGGCAGTAACCAACAGCTCTCTAATTCAGCTTAAGATCTACTCAACAAGGAAGAAATCATTGTACTGTGCCTTGTACTGGAAACTTAGTCAACTATCCAGGACTAGTGACATCATAGATCTTTTAGAGAACCTTAGATTGCCATTTTACTAAGCCAGCATAATGTCTAACTCCATTATAAATATTTAACCTTATTACTACCTTTAGATAAGTAACTACTCATTCCCATCAAAGAAACTTTTTTTTGTCAATACATGGAGACCATGACAGAAAACCATAAGTAATCAAAATTCAGAGTAGTGAAGCCCATTCATAACAGATACATCTACAATACAGCTCCTTTACCTAAGGCTTAGGAATCACCTTGTAACAATGGGGTGGAAAAATGGTAAGAGCCTGAGGAAAAGGCTTTGCTTTGAGATTAGGCTTTCTAGTAATGTCAGAGAAGCTACACCTAGGAAGTCTCACCAACATGGCTACCTAAACAAAACCTGAGCAAGGAGGACACCAATAGCATGCAATGTGGAAGGGAGAGATATCAGCAGGCTTCAACCCTGGACAAAGAATTATAGGTAATTAAAGAATATTGAGAGCAGGGAAGGGCACACCAACTGATTATTCAATATCAAATGGTCAGCATTTAGCAGACAAATACAACTAATATTATATGGACAAATCAGGTTCTATTTTTATATTTAGAAATACATATGTATTTATATATACACACATGCATATATAGCAGCAATTAAAATAAAAGAGGCCCCAAATTTGAGAGAATGCAAGTCAGGATACATGGGGAGGGTTGGAGGGAGAAAAGGGAGAGAGATAAATGTAATTATATAAAAATCATATATATATATATATATATATATATATATATATTAAAACATATATGTATATAAACATTCTGAAAAAGAAAAGTAGAGTTAGAGAATTTACATGCTTCATGTCAAGACATGAGGTTATAGCCATGAAAACAATATGGACTTAGTAAAACAATGGGTGTCTAAGGCAACAGAACAGGATTGAGAGCTCAGAAATAACCTGCACAAATGTAGTCAATTTTTTTTGAGACATAGGCTTAATCATTAAAGAGCAGATAGTCTTTTCAGTAAGCAATCAAAGAACAATTGATTGCCCAAATGCAGAACAAAGCAAAAGAACATATACCAACTTGGCACACATAGCTCAGCTTATAGGAGAATGTACAACTTATCCTAGAAACTTTCGGAAGAAAATATGGAATTTTTCAAAGACATTCTGGGTATGGCATTAAAGAATAAAATTAACACCTGTTAATATAGGCCGATATTAATAAATTAATATATATATAGGATAAAATAACTCCTCTATACAAAATAATTATAATAGTAAAATGTAGGTGTGTAAAGGAAATTGAATAACCACTATTAAAAAACAGAAATAATAATAACTGATGACAAGATTTGCATATGAATGGTCAAGTTGGGGTCTAGCTTTAAAAGCACAGGTTGTCCATATCACTGGATGATGTCCGTGCAAGTACCTAGTGACTGTAATGTCTTTAACATATGTCCTCCACCCAGAATGTGTAGTTTAACTTCTCTGTTCTTAGATATGGGATGTATTTTTTTTTTTTTTAACATATCAGGCATGGAAAAAGATGAGTGTTGACTTTACAGTAGAACAAGCTTCAGACACTAGCTTACCCTAGTAAACATCATCAGACATGGTGATGCCATGCACCTCCTCATCCAATGTGGCGACAGGCACTTTTTCTCTTCTGTATTCCTCCTTCCAACCTGCAACATCAAATCAACCACAGGGAAACATGAATTAAGGGCATTCAAAACTCTCAAGGTTGTGATACAAGACAAAGTTGTGAAAGAGCTATCACAGATTGGAAAAGAATAAGAAGACAGAAAAAGCAACATGTTGGCATCCTGGACTGGATCCTGGAACAGGAAAGGGACATTAGTGGCAAAATTATTAAAATCTTTATAGGGCTCTTAGTTTAGTTAATGGTTCTGCTCCAATATTAGTTCTTAGTTTTCATAACTATACATGGGTTATGTAAGATGTTACACTTCGAGGCAGCTAGGTAAAAGCCTATAGGAAATTTCTATTTTATGTCTGTAACCTTCTATTTATCTAAATTTGTTGTAATATAAAAAATAATTAAAACCCCAAATAGTCACTTTCCTCTCTAAACTCCAGAATTATAGTATCATGTACCCCCACTGGTTCTACTATTAAAAATAGGCCCAAAACAGTTCCCTCCTGTCTTTCAGTTCCTCCAGGGCTCTCTAACATTTACCGACAGTGTGGCTACCTCAACTGCTGATAATGTCTGCAGTTCCTCACGTGACTAGACATGCCTCCCTTCTGTCCTGCTAATCTTGAAGGAAGGAAGCTCTTTCCTAAATCCATAGCTTTAGATTGATCATAAAAAACAGACAAAAGAAACAGCTATATCAACCCTTCATGGGCCAGGGAAAATCATGGAAGATGGAAGGGAAAGAGTGTAAGAACCAGAGACTGGGGAGGGATTCTATAAGAAGCTGTAATTCTTATTAATTCTTAATATGACATAGCCATTGTAATCATGAACAGACAGAAGCAAGACTTGTCTCTCTCTTTTCTCTCTTTCTGTGTGTGTGTTTTTAGGTGTCCACAGAAGCCTGTCATATCTCATGAGGATGGAGTTGGTGGTGGTTGTGAGCTGCTTGACGTGGTAGCAACCAACTCTAGTCCATTGCAAGAGCACATGCTCATTACTGCTGAGCCACCTCTCCAGGTCCCCATCTTATCATTGTCTTTGAGATAGGGTCTCTCCGTGAACACAAACTTACTTGTGTGACTAAGCTGGCTGGCTAGTAAGCCCCATGGATCATCTCGTCTCTTCTTCTGCAGAGATTATGGGTATTCACTCCATACCTGACTTTTGACTGGGTACTGGGGATTCAAAATCAGGACGTTATGCATGTATAGCAAGAGCTTTACTGACTGAACCATCTCCCCCCCCCCCAGTATGTTTTAAATATAATCTCTATAATTAAAAGGAATCTTGGAGTCTCGATAAAAATACAATGCTATTTTTAAACCTCCCAAAGAAAGAAAATGAATAGATAAGGCAGACTGAGAAAAAGTATTTATAGTAGATATATGGTAAGAATATAGTAGAATATCCCAGTCAGCACTAAGTAATGTATAATCTAGAGATTTTTGGGTAAAATGACAGCTTAGACACTACCTCTGTGTAACTTGGTGAGGGAGAGAATCTGAAGAAAGATAAGAAAAAAGCAAAAGAGAGAAAACCAGATATTCCAAAGGCAGGAAGTGATTTGGACATCTACAAAACCAGTGACAGGAGACCAGGGAACTAACTGTTCAGAGGAAGGTGTGTGTGTGTGAGAGAGAAACAAGCCCAACACAGAGCTAGCCACACGGCTTCCTTGTGAGGTGGAGGGAAAGGAGAAAGTGCTTCAGAAAGATGAGCCAGCTGAGAAGCAGGCAGTTTGCCTCAGGACATACTCATAGACCTCACAAGCCTCAAATCCAGCTGTGGGTTTTGTTGAGACAGTGACCCCTGTGGTAGATGGTGACTCAGCAGTAGAGGGAGTCCTGTTGAATCACCCTATGTACATAGAGAGCAGTGGCTAGGTGCCATCTTTATGCTTTAAAGATTTTTTTTTAATTTTTTATTTTATTTTTGTGAGTGTACATGAATGTGTATGTGTGTGTTTGTGTGTTCATGTTTGTGTGTGTATGCCTTGTGTGTAAAGTTGCCCATTAGAGGCTCAGGAGAGGGCATTAGATTCCTCAGAACTGGAGTTATGGGTTATTATGAGCTAATTGACCTGGGTACTGGGAATGTAACTTGGGTCCTCTAATAGTAACAAGTGCTCTTAACCACTGAACCATATCTCTGGCTCTCCAAATACCATCTTGAAAGATAATCTGTTTTCCAGAAATGACCTACTATGGCCTTGTTATAGGAAGTGTGTCACTGGGGTTGGGCTTTGAGCTTTCAAAAGCCCATTTCAAGCTCAGAGTCACTTCCTTCATGCAGTCTGAATCCGGATGTAGAACTCTCAACTAGTTCTCCCAGTACCATATCTGCTTGCATGCTTCCATGCTTCCTACCATGATGATAATGGACTAAACCTCTGAAACTATAAGCCAATTCCAATTAAATGTTTTCCTTTATAAGAAAAAGAAATCTTCTGCAAGACTTATTATTCATTTTATTTAGATATAAAATATTTATATAAATATAAATTTATAAGTATTCATTTTCTATCTTGACTCATGATTATATACAATTACACTTAATTTTGCTACTTTTGTAGGTGTAGATTTTGTTCTTGAAATAGATTTGGCTCCTTTGAATTTCCCACAATTGGTTTCATTATCATTCCTCCTATCTTAACCTCTTACATCATAGAACAAGAAAATGTTCCACTCTTGTTTTGTGTTTTCTTGTGGTATTCCTATGCCAGCAATTTCCTCTAAGAGCTCTGAGCCTTACACTGGAGAACTGTGTTACAATAACAGTGGCTCTACCTTAGTTTATTTTCCTGATGTTGTTATAAAATAAACTGACTAAAGAAAAAAGGAAAAGAAAGAAGGAAAGAAATGACCTACATAGGCAGCCTGAGAATAGAGAACAATCACAGGCCATAGAGCCCCAGTTTGGCTTGCAAGAGCTCCTTGGTGAGGGAAGGTTCAAGGAGGTACCTGTGGAGAAGAGAAGGGCCAGATGCTGACAGAATGGATTAGGAGACTTCATCTAAACAGTGAGGTGCACTATAAGGAAAAGGAGCCTTGTTCTTCATGGTTAGGAGAAGATCACAACAGAATAAATAACCCTGGAGTTTGATATGTCTGAGGACAATGGGTGGATCAACCTGTTGTACCACTTATCTGCTATTTCCTACTTGGAGTCCCATGATGTACGTGATACCCATAGCTATATCTCACACCACAGCAAGGTGATTAATACTGAGGGAGTCTTGAGAGTACAAAAGACAGGCCATCTGCTTATACAGATGTCAGAGCTGGGTGTTTTCTCACAGTCACAACACAGTTGAAAAGAACCTCTGGCTTCTTAACCAAAGCTAGAGCATTTGGATCTGGGGTATCTCAGGAGGGCAAGAGAACACTGCAAAGCTATGTATGGCCAACAGAGGCTTCTGGTATGCAAAGGGACATTTCTAAAACAAAGACAGCTCTGACAGATTTCAAATACTCGTCCAAGACTCAGCAATAGCATAAACCACAGGAATGTTACGACCCACATGTTCAGTTGACATCTACCACGACCCCAGTGGGCATAACTGGCAGTCTTTAAAATTTTAGGACCTAGAAAAGTGCTCTAACACTTTATCCTGTCTTTCTTTCCACCTTTGTTCCGCCTGAGTCCTCTTTCCCTACCACTTGCTACATCTTAATATATATTGTTACATTGTTATTAAAATAAAATTTGTATGTTTTATTTCATTTCCTATGTTCCTCAAATTTTGTCTACACATTGTTTTCAATATTGGTCAACCTTTTTGCTTGATTTAGTTGCTGCCAATGTTCCTTCTCCAACTCCTTTTCCTCCTCTTCCTACTTCCTGTATTTTATTTATCTCTCTAATATTTAGGAATATTTTGATTGTGCCATATTTAAAAACAATCATCTTTCTTAAATTTACCTAAACTTGTATTTGAGCATTTGTATTATTGGCAAGCCTTTATTTTTCTCCGCATTCTAACCTCTTGCTTTTTTCTCTCCTACCCCTTCATAACACCCTTTTACATTCTTCTAGTTACCCTGTCTACCCCTTTCTCTGCCTTCCTCCCTCTATCAGCTTATTTACTATTTCTATACTTATTCTAAGTTATTGTAAGCTTTCTGGCAAACTTGTTGTAGTGTCTTTTGCTATTTATATATTTTAGTGGTCATTGGGGATGTATCAATGAGCTTCTGTCAGTTTTAAATATACTTTCATGTTTTGGGTGAGATTGAGCATAAGAAATGAAAAGGAACTGAAATAGGTGAGCTATAGCCAAAGTAGTCATACCATATGGCAGTAATACAGATGGCATTAGAATATAGGTTTTCTGACTCAGAAAACAGTGCTATTCATTTACTTATTTACATATCACTTTCTAGAGATTTGGAAAACAATCTGAAGAGGTCAGGTGACTATTTCATTAGCCAATAAATGTTTGTTGTGCAATAGTCACGGGTGCTGGGAAAACAAAGGCAGGTCAGACTTCAAGGGATTTTTTTGTTTACAGAGAGATCTAGACAAGCAAATGATGCTGATGGGGCTGTGGAGGACCATGGGACTCGTGACTTCACAGCAATGAAAGAAATCTTTTGATCTGGGTTCCCCCATGAAGATTTTGAGAAAAAATAAGTTTATTTAAGGATCATATTCCGGGAAGCACCGTCAGGGAGTAGAAAGGAGAGAGGAGGAGAGGGAGAGAGAGAGAGAGTTAAAAAAAAAAGAAGAGAGACTATAGCAGGTGAGTTCATGAGTAGGTTTTTGCTATGGCAAATACTACTCAGTCCTCTGGAGGCTCTCTAAGGACCTGTGTACTACAGAACTCAGACTGTCCAGCTGAGGGGCAGGCAAGCTGGATGTGGACACTATCCAGCAATGTCTGGCTCTCACTGCTTGAGAATTGTTCCTGGGATGGATGTTGACTTGCTAATAACTCAGCCAAAAACCATCTCCTGACTTGAACCTGCCTTTATTCTGTGAGATACAGGCTGTTGCTGGTATGCATGAGTGACAGCCTATAAAGAACCGGGGGGACATGAGGTTGGGAGCATTGACAAGGTCTACCAGTAGGCTGAAGTCTGAGAGCTAATTAACTGGATACAAGTGGCTGCAAAAGAGTGATAATTTTCAGACTGAAAGGATAAAATGTACAAAGGTTCAGAGGTAAATGGTAATTCAGTGACTTGCAGTGACTTATGAGGAAGGTTTTGGGGGTGATGGGCATGTACTGGGGGGAGAGGGCAAAGAGAAGACTGACATGAAACATACATACATACAGGGAAACATACATACCGAAGTGCAAGGGTCTTTGGTAGTGTAGTTGGATTGACATTACCATTACCATCTTGAACTATGGTCACTGTGATGATGTGCAGGAGACCCTCACAGAGGAGGCATGTTAACATCCCCTCATGGATAGGGAGGAGATGCTCAGGAAAAAATACACAGTGGTATTTGTGAGGGAATGAAGAAAATACCTGTAAAAATGTGAACTCTACCAGGCTGCCACTGAAAGCCTGTGTTGCTTTTCCATTTGGCTGTGAATGAAGCTCTTGTTTCTTAAGTTTCAGAAAATGCATGCTAAAGGTGGAGGAAGCTGCACGTGTGTGTGCCCGAAGCCAGCATCTGCTGATAAAAGCTCTCCTTTAGGTTGTGGTGTTACACCTGTGGCTGTGGTTGGCGTGGCCATTTATTTTCAGAGAACCTTTAGGAGGGACTGATTTTTTTCCTATTTCTCCACTGGTCCAGTCTTGTGCTATAATATTTGTGTTGGCCACTGTCCTTTCCTTTACTGGTTGGTAAGAGCTGTGTTACTGTAGTAATTTGACCCCCTCTGTTAGAGAAATAAAAAAAAAAAAAAAAAAAAAAAAAAAAACAACCAGAAATGTCAGGACTAAAATAGAGTTTCATAAGGATGTGACTTTCTTTTGATGACATAAAAAAGCAAGTCCACTTGTGAAAGAATAGCCTCTTTTAAAACCTAATTGTACATTGGCTGCTCTGACTATGGTGGTAAAGTGATGGATCCCCTTTGTGGGAATATAAGCACCAGGAATACTAGTTTTGTGCTTCTTTTTGGTAAGTAAATTTCATTTACCGACATTACTGCAGATTGTGAATTATTAATAGCCTCTCCAGGGCATTTTGCTGGTGGAATCCAGTCTTTCTCTCTGCAAATTAATTTTGATTCTTCAAATATAGAAAAAACTTTGCATCCTGACTAGTTCTTATTTGTACCCCTTCATGAATCTTCAACCCCAAATTCAAAGGAGCGTATTCAATTTTAGGGAGAATTTCTTTGTTGAAAATCTTCATTTTTATCTACTCCTAATCTCTTCACTTTTCATCTTAAAATTGTGCAGAATAAATCTAGGGTTTATTCTGGAAGAGAAGCTTTCAAATATTTAAATCTAAATACTTAAATGTTCCTACAGTGATAACTTCCTGCCTGAATTTCTCCTTTCCTGTCTGTCTAAAGTTTCCTTCTGTTCTCCTCCGTAGGATTTTATGTGTATTATACAGGTTAGTCACTGTTTTGGAGTTAAACCAAATTTGGGTCTTTTTATTAGAATTTATTCTTTAACACAAAATCTAATAAATAGAAATGACTTACAGTTATGAAGAAGACATGGAAGCTAAATATTTGGAGAATCACATTTTTATAAAAAAAAAAATCTATGGACCAGACATTTTTGGCAAACATTTCATACTTTTGCCCTGCATTCTATTATCTAATAAAATTGGATTCTACTTTCATTAGATTTACTATTTTCCATATTCTACAATGGTGTGAGACACTCAATTTCTTCCAGGTAAATGTACCTTCTCTTTTCTAGTCTTGGTTCTTCATGCAAATCTTAATAATTGATCTCAAGATTTTTCATGTCCACACTTGAACTATTTCCTTCCTTACAGAACGCATTAAGAGAAAAGTTAGTCAAAGTTGAAGGAGGGAAAACTCTACAAATTAGTTTCTGGGGCACTGTTAGTGGCATTAGTATTACTCTATTTGGTATTAAGTTTGGTCAATATACAACTTAATTAAAATTAATTTTATATTGTAGCTACAGATAATTACTAAATTTTAGTCACTGTTAGTAGTAAGAAATAAACTTATAATTTGTGTGTATTGTCATTCTGCTATTAGGCTGTTTCAGTGTTTGTTGGGTAGAAGGGGTTGGGGAGGGTGCCGATGATCCCTTTCCTTCCAATTATAAACATTCATAATAGACTCTTCTACAACAAAAAACAGCTTAGCAATAGAAAATGCAACAAATTTATTTGGTGTTAGTTTTCTAGTGCTTTTGGAGTTAGGGGAGAATAGACAAACTCAGGGTGAACTATGTGTTTTCCTGCACAGGTTTGGTGACGCATGCATAGTTCTGTAGATATCCAATTGAATGGAGACCCTTACAAAAAACCCACAACTGATTAAAATGCAGAGAGCAAATGGTCCTGGGGTGGCAAGCCCCAACTGATACATCTACAACACGACTGCTACACCAAGGCTAGGGAACATCTCAGAAGAGGAGGTAGAAAGATTTTAAGAGCCAGAGGAACAGGAACCATCTGTGAGACTGCATCTCCTAGAAATGTTAGGAAAGCTACACCCATGCAGTATCACCCACACAGCTGCCTAAACAAGACTTTAACAAAGGTGCCAACATGGGCCCCAACTGTTGACAAAAGACTCCAGACAGACAGTAGCATTCCCTCCTCCTAAGGGTAGGGGTGACACCCTTCTATTATGGCGGGTGGGTCTTATAACCTACTGCAGAAAGATAGGTCAAATAATTTTGTTATGGTCATGCTTAAGATGGAAAAATAGGAAAAAAAACTGGAATAATATGTTTAGGCTTCATGCCTGGATTTTGGAGAAAAGAGATTGTAGTTTCTATGATTTGCTGAGAAGAGAGACCCTCGAATCTATAGTCTGCCTCAAGGGAATAAAGTCAGGCAGGAAACATCACTGCTAGGTCAGAGGGAACCTTCAAATCTGAGCTATTCCTTAGACCTTCACTTTGGAGTATTGTTTTCTGAACTCCAACACTAGAATTATTTCATTTATTTTTATGTGTGTAGGTGTTAGAGCGTTGGATCCCCTCGTACTGGAGTTATAGATGGTTGTGAGCTAGTATGTGGGTACAGGAAATTGAATCTGGGTCCTCTAGAAGAACATCCAGTGCTCTTAACTGCTCAGCCACCTCTCCAGCTGCTAATGTCCAACACTGTAACTGCATTGGAATGAGAAACGCCAGTGTGGGATATGTTTTTTCATATCAAAGGGATGAAAGAAGATACTGCTAACTCACAAATCATCATTCTCCAAGATGCTGCTTAAATGTAAATGTGCCACATCCTCTTCACACTATGGACTAAAGCAAGTCACATGACCAATCATCCCATCAATAAGATAAGGCTTCATGCTCCTGAAGAAATGCTCTAGAACAGAGGTTCCCAATCTGTGGCTTATGATCCCTTTGGGGATCACATATGCAGCATATAAAATATATTACAATTCATAACAATTTCAAAATTACAGTTATGAAGTAACAATGTATAGAGAAAATATCTTGTTCTGTATGGATGTGGCACCTGTCAATAAGAAATTTGATGGCCTATAACTTAGACAGGAAATAGGATGTGGAACAACCACTAGGCAGAAAGGATTCTGGGATACTGTGAGGCATGAGAGATTTGCCTAAGAAGATGGGGAAGATATGACAAGACAGACACATGGTACCTGAGCACAAGTAACCCAGTCATGTGGCAGAATGTTGATTAGAATAAATGGCTGATTTTAAGTTATGATCTAGTTAAAGGAGAACCTAGCTATATAGCCAAGATATTTATAAATATATTTTGAGTCTGAGTCTTGTTTCTGGGAGCATGGGGCTGAGAGGAAGAACTAGAACTAACTTCTACAACAATGAAATAATTTGATGGTTGGGGGTCACCACAACATGAGGAACTATATTAGAGGGTGGAAGCATTAGGAAGGTTGAGGACCACTGCTCTAGAAGTATTGACAGCAAATGACAGGGCATAATGAGAAACAGCCGATCAATCATTTTTCGGTTTCCAAATGTTTTCCCATCTTTCTGTGATAATCCTCAGTACAACCAAGAGGCAAGGGTTGCTCTCTCTGTTTATCCAAAAATGTTTATCCAAAAGTGATGACTTGTCTTGGTATTGTTAGTAAGTGGCAAGTGAAATCTCAATTTCAAATCTTTTGAAGCCTAGATGTTCTTGCTAACAATGATGGTGGTGATGACAATGACAAAGATCACTTTACACGGCAGACACTGTATGAGTAACTCACTGTCCTGTGGGGCATGGAAGGTCACCGCTTCATCAGATAAGCTTCAAGATCTCAACTTAACACAACCAAAGTCTGTTTCTCAACCACATCCTATCCCAGCGTGGGCTGGGAAACTCTCCAAGGCACTGCTTTCTCCTAATGGACATCAAGGCTGGTTCCATCTTATAGCTAGAACATTCAGCCTCTGGTACCTGCCATTGCAATGACTCTCTCTCTCTCTCTCTCTCTCTCTCTCTCTCTCTTCTCTCTCTCTCTCTCTCTCCTCTCTCTGTGTGTGTGTCTCATGCAGTGAATGTTTTTAAGCCATAAGACAAGAACTGATTCATATTCTCTTACCTGAATCCCACTGGCCTTTATTAGCTCCACATAGATGCATAGAGTTGTTAGACTTGTTATAGCAAAAGACAGTCGCTAAGCACCAATCACTCCTTTCACAACCTTAAAATTGTCATCATCTCTTTTTTTTTTTTTTTTTTTATGTAAGGTGTGTATGTGTGTGAATGTTTGTGTTCATGTGTGTGAATGTAGACATGCATGGGCTACAATCCATGTATGGAGTCAACAAGATAGACTGTCGTGCTGGTCCTTGCTTTCCTCATTGTCTTAGACAGAATCTCTTTGTGTGTGGTATTGTGCAGACTGGAACGGCCCATCTATGAGCTTCATGTGGTTTTCCTGTCTCCTCTTCCTGTGTTGCTATTGAACCATTGTGATTACAGGCTGATGTTTTACACATGCTTTGTGGGTTTGAACTCAGGTCCTCAGGCTTGCACAACACACACCTTCTTACTGACCCATCTCTTCAGCTCCATTTCATTTTTATATAGAAGAAAACTCAGGTTGAGAAAGCTTAATTCTCATTATCTTGGGCTCATCTGGTAGTGAGGAAAATCTAATTTAAGAGTAAAGTCAGCCTACAGAATAGGCACTTGTAAGAACATCACTATATCGCCTCTTCTCTTCATCATAATTAGCTAAGTAATGAATATATTGAATATGCTGGTACCCTGATGACATTTACCAGTTTTGTCAAAAAAAAAAAACAACCCACAAACATCTTTTAAAGTACCAAAACCTTGGTATACTGGACAACAGTATGATCTACTACTTAAAAACATGAAATCAAACTGCAACTGCAAGATTATCAGTGATTATGAGTTTTTCCTTCTCCTTTAAATTGGAAACCCAAGATGACCACAAGAATAGGGATTAGATTTATCAGAGGAAATGAAGGTGCTAGAATTCCTGCCTCACCTGTGCCTTATGCCACCTGTCTTCCACTTCTTGCTGCAGAGAAGTCTAGAGACATGGGGCTAGCTCAGGAAGGACTGTGGTTAAGTTTGTCCACCAGATTAGGGGCTCAGATTAAAAGTTAAGTAATTGCAAAGAATGTCATCTTTCTTGTGCTCCTCAGCTATAGCCTGTCATGAAATGCCACTATATTACATAGGCACACATGCACTATTGCCTGTGTGGTAGCAGAGTTCATCATTTTCTTGTTTGGTTGATTTTGTTTCTTTTCCTAACATCTCACTTGTGTTCTATGTTTTCCCAGTGATCAGCTGGCCATTTATTTCATCTGAAGATATTTATAAGCAGAGTATGGAATGTATGTATACTGGTTTATACAGCTATACACATGGCCTTTTCATTTAGATTGAGTTTTAAATTAAACCTTCTCAATAAAATCTATGCTACCACTTCCAGAAGACCTGTCCCTCTTAAATAAAATTATTATTTAGTTGCTTGATGTGTGTGGATGTTTTCCCTGCATGTATGTCTGGGTATATGTGTATACCTGATACCTGTAGAGCCCAGAAATAGGGCACTGGATTCCCTGGAACTGGAGTTATAGATGGCTGTGATTCGTTATGTGGGCTAGAAATTGAACCCCTGTTCCTCTGGAAGAGCACTTAACCATGGAACCGTCACCCTAACCCTGCTTTATTTTGAACAAAAGTATTTTTTAAAATAAAGGAACTGTTAAAAATAGGAATAAAAGAGTTAAGGTTTTTCAATATCTTTCAATAGTACAGCAAGAATTTGAGCTTTATAGTATCTTTTTTTCCCTCCCTCCCTCCCTCCCTCCTCCTCCCTCCCTCCCTCCCTCCCTCCTCCCTCCCTTCCTTCCTTCCTTCCTTCCTTCCTTTCTAACAGGGATTTTCTTTGTGGGCCTGGCTGTCCTGGAACTTGCTCTATAGACAAGGCTGGCATCGAACTCAGAGAGATTCATCTGTTTCTGCCTCCTGAGTGCTGGAACTAAAGGTATGCACCACTACAGCCTGGCTTTGAGCTTTACTCTAAACAGCAGCCATCCTATAATTTGATGTGAGACTGCATGCCCAGAATACTGTGGGTCAGCTCAAAAATGTTTCTACATTTCAATGTCTGTAGACCCCCCAGGAACAGAAATTCAGACAGGATAGTAGGAAATAAGGGAATAGGCCAGGCACTTGGTTCAAGGAGATTTGACCAGTTATTTAAAAAACATAGAGATTTGAGCATTGCTCAGCAAGTATCATTAAACTGTCCTCTGAGTTATGTCTAATAAAATCAGATGAGCATGGGACCTGGCAGAGGCTGTCACAGAAAGGGGTATATGTCGACAGGGTGTTTCATATTAGGTCTTCAGGACACCAAGGAGGCAAACAGTGGGCAGTGATAGCACTGGCTATAAACAGGGGTTGACAATGGTCTTGGAATATTGTAACCAACAACCTTAGCTTCACCTTCAGTGATGACCATGATTTGACTCTTCTACACAGAGAGTTGGAATACAAAAGAACAGAGTGACCATGGTAGCAACAAAGTTAGATAGTTTGGGATTTATTATTCTCAGGAGTTCCCAAAGGCTCAGAAAAGTACTTCCTGTGGTGTGTGGTAAGTGTACACACACTTGTGTGTGTGTTAGAACTCCTTCAAAATGATTGGGGTCAAGCCAGAAGGTGATTTGGAGTCCATTATTATTTTCCTATTGTATTCTTGGCTTGCATGCCTAAGGTATCCTGTCATATTAGTGTTAACCACTTGCCCCAAACAGTGCACACATCAATCTTGTCCTTGTCTGGCAGAACATAAGTAAAATGGTTCTTTCTGTTGCCATTCTATTCAGTAAAGTCTCAAGCAACATTAGCTTCAATTACCTGACCTTGCAAGGCAGGTTTATATCAAATCTTCAGCTGTGTCCTTACTCTTCCTCTTTTGAATTATTTTGAAAGGCCTGAGGGTTTTACCAAGCCCTTTGTATCCAATTGTCCTCTGGAGGATCTCTATTTTTTCTAAAAGAAATCAGCTTGAGAACTGTTTTCTCCTTAGTACTAAGTATAACTTTATAATGAGAAACATTTGAAGATAGAATCACCAGAGACAAACTATTCTCTTTAACTCTATGCCCAGGTATAATTCATGTCAAATTTTTTTCCCATATCATTCTATCCCTTTTTAAAACATTTATATATAATACTGTTGTATAATTATATAACAGCACAAATATAACAAAGTCCTGTAAGCACACCTGCCATCTTGACATTTTGTAGACCTTCTCTTTTAAGTATGTCTAGCTTCCTTTTCATTTATTCTCTGATGTTTAATTTTATAGATATTTCAATGTTTTTTTTTAGTGTATTCTATTAGTTTGTTTTCTAAAATGGAGGTTAATAGCTATTCTTGCAATCAATGTCTGTTAACTCCTTTGTAAACGTATCATTGCTATAACACACAAGCAGGAATCTGTAAGCACCCTGCATGTGAATTTTAAGTCATTTTCATGCTTGCTTCTATAACCTTTCCCGGGGTATTGGTACCAGATAATTCAATTGTTAAATGCTTAGAATGACTTGTTTCTATCTAATTTCCTTGCCTGAGCGTCCACAAGAGACCTACATTCCCTTCCGTTTATACAGTTCTAAACTGTTCTTCCTTTTAAATAATTCATGTTAATTGCCTGAAATAATTCTATTTTTTTGATATTCCTTTGATTGTTAATATGGCTATTTTTTTGTACATTTGTTATTTTCTCTCATGTTGTTAGTTTGTTCATTCATTCTGAAGTTTCTGTATTTAGTCTTTTTTAGTTTTTTCCCATCTTTTTCCATTTTTGTCGATTCCCAAATTCTGTTCTGCTGATGTTTACATGGATCTGGAACTCTGCTTTCCTAAAGTTCTATTGGTCCATTGAATTGACCTTGCTCAGCCACACATGAGATGTCCAAGTTATGGTGCTATTCAACCTGCTTCCTAGATAATTTTCATAATGAATTACCCTCATCCATTCAATACCATGATTATGATAGGATTGAAATTGTACCTTAATGAAGCCCTAGGACTTGACTGAAAGGGCAAGGGTTAGTATGGACTAAGAAGCTATAGCTTGATGGAGTATGGCAAGGCATATCTGTGGTAACGAAGTGAAGGATGTGTCAAGGTCCTTTAAGGATGATGTGTGGATCAAAGACAGGAGCCTTGTTGCTGATGTTACAACAATAGTGGATCTAATCGGGACTCGGTGGTAATCTTTAAGAGAGGAAACAAAGAAATATGGTGGGAGCTCAGCTGTGATGGAAATTAAGGAAGCATGTTGAATGAAGACATAGGCAGGATAGGCAAATCTTTCGAAACAAGGCTAAGAGGGGCTGGTAGCCAGGAATTGAAGGAAAAATGTTCTATCAAGCAGGGGAAGTATATTGAAGTAGCGAATGGTGGGGTGGAATTAGATATGGAGGCCGCCTTCTAGTCCTCAGTTCTTTATATCCTGGCTTATTCCTACATAACTGCATGAACACACCTCTCACAGTCTACCATTGAGCCAGTACCATATTAAGTAGCTATGTTTGCATCTATATAATTTTCTCTTATATCTGATGCTGTTGATTATTCTTTTGTGGACATGTTTTCCATGGTTTCATGTTACCCAGTCGCTTCCCATTCTTCCTGAGCCATGACCTACCATTAATTTTCTCTCTGGTGATGCTTCCAAAGGTCTGGTGTTTGCTCATTTACCATTTGATATCTTCTATATGTGAAGCTTCTAGTGTCACTATGTGTTGTCAGCTCTAGAGCTCTCCTTAAACTGGAGTTTAGGA
This sequence comes from Mastomys natalensis, assembly GCA_021653895.1. NCBI lineage: Eukaryota > Metazoa > Chordata > Mammalia > Rodentia > Muridae > Mastomys > Mastomys natalensis. Next base: position 342,715 of record JAJTUV010000220.1, on the reverse strand, counting down.
TACCCAGCTGCCCACAGGAAAACTACTTGATAACTCTCTTCAGCTCAAGCTGACAAGGATGAAGAAAATAACTGTTGTATAGGCCAATGCGTAGAGCTCAGCACATCATTTCTGTTGGTTCTAATCTGCTTCTCTTCCTGCTTTAGTTTCCCCTACATGAAATGATAATGGCTTCCTTAGAGCATGGGGAAGGGAGCTCTTTTGCATTTGACAGTCGCTTATCTTTTATCAAAAGAAGAGAAGGAGGAAGAGGGAGAGAAGAGGAAGGAGGGATAGTTGGATGGTACAGAGTTTTCTTTTTTCAGGGTTGGAGGTCAGTGACAACTCCCAGTGTCATCCTCAGGGATGCTACCTACCTACTTGATGCTGGGATTACGAATGAATTATAAGCATATGCCACCATGTCTGTCCTACTCACAAGAGTTTTGGGACTTGAACCTTGTGCTTACAGGGCAAGTGCTTTACTGACCGAGCCATTGTTCTAGACCTGTGCCGCATAGTTTTGACTAAGTGGGATTAATTCTCTCTTCTTGCTGTTGTCTTCACCCTGCTCTCCATTACACGTGTGGGTGTGAGAAGCCTAATTTCCAAGGCCTGAGCTGGTGTCTATATTTGGATAATTCACTGTTTCTCAAACTTCAGAATGTAAAGAATTCACCTGGAACATTGTTCCTGCAGTGTTGGTTCCTACCTGTGAGATTCTAGCACAAAGGGATGGCTTAGAAAATGGAGCCTTCAGAAACCTCCTAGATATTTATAATAAAATGGGTCACACAGCATACTTTGAAAAGCACTGCCGTGGTGTGTTGGATATGCTGGCTGCTTTTTGTTTTTGTCTTTAGCTATTAGTCATCGCTACCCCTGAAATTCCCATTCAATCAACATACATGGTTGAAGTTTTCACCCATGAGACTTGTGGATGTAGGTTCGCTAACAACCATTTGTATGTCCATGGATCAGCATCCACAAGCTGCACTTTGTGTTTCTTATAGGCTACTTTGGATGGAAATTATGTATAGACTTTGAATGAATTGGACAGATAAATCTACATATCTTATTCACTGGGAGATGGAACTTTTTTTTTTATGACTGGATATGCTGTTTGGGTTTTGAGAACAAGGGGGATTTTTTTTGTCTTATAATTTCATTATAAAATATCAAACCAGAAATGCGGAAGCTTTTTCTAGTTAAATGTTTTCAATCTAGGGCAAAGCTGTCTTCCTTAGAATATATGTGTGATTAGTTTATTACTGCTGGCTGTTTGTCTTATTCTGTGTTTGTGCTTCTGAGGCAATGCCACCTATCACTGGTACCCTGGCCAAGGTCATAGTTAAGTCTTTTCCTTTTCAAAGCTCATGGTCTAAAAGATATTTCTCTTTGTCAGAGGTAGAGTGTACATTCAAAAAAAAAAAAAAGGAATTATTTATGGCTCATTGTATTTTTGTGAGCTATACAGTCAAGAAATTTACATGTGCTCAATAGCTTCATTACAGGAACAACATCAAGGCAAGCAATACTCATAAACTTTACATAACCTCAAACTTGACAACACAGCGAGCCATTAATTGGCCTCGAAGATTTTGCTATTCCTTTTCCATTTGCTTCTGTTTCCGTCTCCCTCTGCATGACGACTTTCCTCGTGACTATTATTTTAATGACTTTGGTAAAATTTAAATGACAATTGGTCACTTTCGATACTTGGTAATTATAAATAATTCTGGGTTACAACTGGGATCTTTCAAAATGTTGCATGGAGCAAGAATATCTTCTGTTTTCTGCCTCCAGCGAAGACTTTAAAAGGGTCAGCAGGAGGGGACCGCAGGAGATAAATGTGCTGTGGCAGAGATTAGTGAGATTTCCTGTTCATTACGGGATTTCCCATTAGGGACAATTTAGGCATCGTAGACTGGAAGGTTGAACATGATTGTTGTTTGAGGCACGCAATTAGGAGCTGGACAGGAATTGTAAGTATGTAACTCCAGTCAAGGGAATTCTGAGAAAAGTCTAGTGTTTGAGAGAACAAAATTTGGAAGAGAATGAAAATAATGTGGCTCTGCTACTGTCCGTCTAACTTGGGCATATTAATCAACCGCCCTGTACCTCTGATTACTCATCGTCATTCAGTGAGAAGGGCATCGTTCATCCATGGTTTCGAGTTACTTTGAGGATCAGCAGCAGCTAGTACTTTCATTCCTTTATTCATTCAGTGCGGTGCTGTTTGCTAACTACTCTGCTAGGGGCTAGAGACGCAGTGATTGAGCATGAAAAACAGACTCCTCAGTGTCATGAGATTTCTAGTCTAGATGAGGTGAGAGAGGCCAATGCACATCCTTGCTTCTTAAACTCTGTGATTCGTGATGTGAAAGAATAAAAAAGACGATAGACCAGAAAGTAACCGTGGTAGGGAGGTCAGTAGACAGTGGGCAGAGAATGTGAGACTGAGCTTTGGAATGTTGGGGCCATATGGGGTCAGGCTGCCACTGAGAAGGTGATTTAGGCCAGGATTCTGCTCACTTTCCACAAGACCCTGTGAAACAGATGGGTTGGGGGAAGGGGGTCAGTGTTTTCCAAATAAGGAAATTTAAGTTTAGAAGATTGAGTCTGTTGCCCAGTTCTAGTGAGTAGCAGGTTGGCAGGGCTGGAATTAGAACTCCAGTGCTCAAGATTGTTACCATGACATGCCAGGCACAGCATGTCTTGCAGGAGAGGAGGCTTAAAGACCACCCAGCTGGCACAGTCACACTACGGATGAAGAAAGAGGCAAGAGAGAATATCGTGTACTTGTCCTGTGACTTGCTCATGGTGCAGGGTATGCCACAAGCAACCAGATCTCTCCTAAGAACACCTTTGAAGGTTAATTCATCTACATACCTTCCTCCCTGCATGCTTTTGTCAGACTGGCTTTCTGTGGGATTCTAAATGACCAAGCCAGACTCACCTTCTTACTACACATTCCTCTAACAGTTAGCTGATACTTGAACTTTTAGAGTGCATGGTGGTTTGTTAAAAGTCACATCAAGTTAACAGATTTTGTTCTAGCAGACATTCTTGGTTTTGTTTTCTCTTGAATGCATACATGGACATTATAAAAATACATTGAATCAACATTTTAAGTTTCCTTTAAAGAGAGCCTTTTCTCCTCTGAGAGGCATCTCCCCATCCTTTCTTTGATTTTTCTCCAGAACTATAACACTTTCAGGATTATTCTATGAGTAGACAAGAATATAGTGTACATATCCTTTTTTACATAAGACACAACATGCGATGTTGCACATAGACTATTTTCTCTCTCTCTCGTGTGTGTGTATGTGTGTGTATGTATGCATGTGTGTGTATTTTTCTTTAGTACTGGGGATTGAATAGATATAATAATATCTGCATACTTATGGTAGAATGACCATGCCAACTGCTGTGTGTGCTTTCAGTTCATTGATAGTTCCAAATGGTCCCCTGATGGGTTAAATATGCCTAAAAGCTGTATGTAAGAGGATCATCTTCAAGCTGGGTGACCAATGAACAGTCCCTTTCTTTGTGAAGCTAGCTGGTGAGAGGGGTGCTTCCAGGGGACAGCTTCCACCTCCCCTGCTCTGACTATCTCACATTCCCTCATCTCTTGCCAGTATATATATACATATATATATATGCATACCTGAGGCTGTTGGCACCAGAATGCCAGAAAATACAGGAGCTCCCTGATGCTTTGAACTCTGTCTTAAAGTCTCCCTGTACTTCACTGACTTTATTTGAGTCTAGCTTTTGAACATATATTTTCCTTAGTTGTATTTCATGGCATACTATCAAGCCTTGTTCTGGAGGGTGAGGCAAATAAAAAGGGGAAGGAAGAAATGGGGCAAGCAGAAAAAGAGGGGGAGGAGGAGGGAGAGAAGGAGGAGAACAAGGAAGAGGAAGAGGAGGAGGAGGAAAATGAGGAGGAGGAGGAGAAGGAGGGAAAATGATACAAACACAGAATGCTAACTTAGAAAAATTACTTTTCTTTATTTTTTGGCATAAATTCATTATATCAAATAATGAGTTTCATTATGACATATTAATGATGCGTATCATATACATTGATCATATTTATCCATAGTATCCTCTCTTGTCCCTCCCTTCCTCCTCTCATGGGCCTTTTCCTTTTCACAATAGTCTGTCTTTCATGTTTTTTGTTTAAAAAGATGTTGTTTCTGTCTTCCAAGTCACACTTCTCTTGCATATCAGAATTTCTGGTTTCACGATCTTCTTGAAAATGGCAACACTTTTGTTTTCCTTATATTTGAGTAAAACTACATTTTGTATGCATGCTACATTCGACATTCTCTTTCTATTCATCTGTTAAATATAGCTGTGCACATACCTCTACTGCATGCTGACTTCGAGTCTTTGGGTGTCTGCACAGAAATGGTAGAAGTAGGTCAAGTATGGCTTCCCATACTGGCTGCACTGATTCGCCATCCTCCCAGCTGTGCATCGTGCCCCCCCCACATCCTCATCAGCACTGTTGTTGTTTCCTGGCATTGTAATTCTGACAGGAGTAAGGTAGAATCTTGGCATGTTTTGATATTGTGTTTCCTTGATGCCTGAGACATTGATAAGTTTTCATATTTTTATTAGTCTCAAACTGTGGTCTTCCTGCTTCAACGTCCCAAATGCTGGCTTCACAGGGATGTATTTCCATACCCACCCAGGGAACCGGAATTTCTTGTTGCTATTACAAAACTTGTCTTTTGGGGGGCTTATTTTTTTAAAATTTTGATTCTTGAAGGAGACGTTGAACTACCAATTTCTCTTCCTTCCTTCCTTCCTTCCTTCCTTCCTTCCTTCCTTCCTTCCTTCCTCCTTCCTCCTCCTTCCTCCCTCCCTTTCTTTTTGAAGAACAGAACATCTATTTTATTATTACTAATATTAACTGTTGGATAATTTTTTTTAAAAAAATTCATTCTTTTCTCATATATTACATACAACTGTGGTTTCCCCTTCATCTTCCTCCAAGTCCCCACCCCTTCCTCTTTCACTCAGATTCACTCTTCTTCTCCTCTTCAGAAAAAGCAGGCCTCCAAGGATATCAACCAAACATGGCATATCATGTTGCAATAATGTTATGAACATCCCCTCATATAAAGGCTAGATGAGGCAACCCAGTAGGAGAAAGAAATCCCAAAAGCAGGCAAAGAGTCAGAGGCATCAGAGGGCCTAAATCACACCTATACAGGCTCCCTGATGGTCACCTCAGTCTCTGTGAACCCCTATGAGCCCTAGTTAGTTGACTCTGTGGGTCATTCTCTTGTGGTGTCCTTGATCCTCTCTGGCTCCACAATCCTTTATCCTCATTTTCTGTAGTTGAATAATGGTTTTATGGTCCTTTTAATGTTAGGCAAGAACCACCAATTTCTTTGTGAATGTGTTCTTTGTTAGCCTATCTGTGCTATTGGATAGCTTGTTTCCTTGTGTGTTGTCTGGGGATGGTGGTATTCCACTGTCTCAGGTCCTGAGACAAGAGCCTGTCATAAAGAGGACAGGTGCAAAAGTCTGGGCTACTCAGTTTGCATTACTTAGAACGATTTTTAACACTATTTTTATGTTTATTTATGTGCATGTGTATGTCTGTGTATCTGGCATGTGGCGGGTGCCCATGGCAGGCAGAAGAGGTCATCAGATCATCTGAAGCTAGGGTTACAAGGGATTGTGAACTGCCCACCGTGGGTTCTGGGAATGACCTGAGTCTTCTGAGAAAGCAGCAAGTACTCTTAACTGTTGAGCCATCTCTCTAGCTCCAGAATGATCATTTTTATCTGCTATAAATTAATAGACATTTTTGGTAATATATTTAAAAAGGGATCTGCCAGATCAAGAAAAACTGTTAACAATAACATTAAAACTGTTACCTATTGATCTAATATAATTCCCTCTTTTATACATAAAGGAACTATTTAGGGAAATAGAGCTACTTATCCAAGGTAATAATAATAATAATAATAATAATAATAATAATAATAATAATTTTCATGTTTGCGCTGGAACCATCTGGGAATGAATGTGTTGAAAGACTCTCAGCGAAGCTGTTCTCACCACTAATACGTATTTTCATCTAGAGATTCAAGAAGGACTTGCCATATAGTGTGACCCAAGAGAAAACTGTAAAATGCACTTTCTGACTCTGTTCCTCTGAGTCCACCCACCTTCTTTCCAGAGGACTGGAGAGAGCAAGAAGCACTGAGTTTAGTTTGCAGAACGTGAGATCTGCTTCAGATGCTGATCATAGCACAGTGGTGGGTCCTCGGTCTGGTGTCTTATTTCTAAAGTAACCATCACTGAGCTTTACCTGTTCCCTACAAATGAGGCATGCTTTTTCTAGAAGACTAGGTGATTACCCTATGATGCTGTAAGAGAATAATCACAAAGAACTATAGCGGAAACTCCCAAGAGACAACAGAGTACTTGCAAAAGTCATATAGAAACTACAAACACAAGGGAAAATGCCCAAACATATATTTGTAAGCCCAAGCAAAAAGACAGGAAATTGATAAGTTCTCCAACCAAACTCAGTGCTTCTTGCTCTCTCCAAGTCCTCTAGAAGGAAGGTGGGTGGAGTCAGAGGAAGGTGGGTGGAGTCAGAGGAAGAGAGTCAGAAATAGGAACATTGCCCAGTGTCTTAGTTAACTTTCCTACTGCTGAGACAACATATGATAACCAAGGCAACTTTTAAAAGAATGTGTTTAATTTGGCAGGGTTCAGAAAGTTAAAGTTCATGATGGTGTAGCAAAAAATACAGTTGAGAGCTCTCATCTTGGTCACAGCCATATGGTAGAGAAAACATGGCACATTGGGAATGCCATGAGTCTTTTGAAAATCAAAGCCTTCCTCCCAAAGACACATCTCCTCCATCAAAGCCACAAGGCCTAGTCTTCCCCAATATGGGGCCACTCTCATCCAAGCCACCACACATAAGTTAGAATGAGGATGCTTTAGCCTCTCTCTAGACATGTTGGGAACAGTTTCCTCTGCATAGCAGCCCTTGATGAAAGCACAGTTCATACAACTCTCAGGCCAGAGTTTTCTTTCTTTTAGTTTCCAACAGTTACAGCCATGTGAAGAATTTTGAAAAAAAAAAAAAAATCCACTTTGTGGTATTTAGCTAAACTCTTCAAATACACATGAATATTTGCATCCCTTGAGGCACCATTTGGCCAAGCTCTATATATTTAATTCTTTTAATTTTACCATCATAAATTGATATTTATGGCTCTTTGATCTTTGTATGCCCATTCAGTAATTAACCAAACTGAGCTTTTTTGATAGACTCAGACCTCCTTCTCATCAGATGCTGGGAGGAGGGTAGATACTCAGTACAAGCTTATCCCTCTGTGACTGTACAGGTTTTCTTTGGGAAGAACAGAGGAAGTTGTGGTTCTGAAATGTTATTGGGATGGAGTGATGAGAGACTTGCACGGGAAAGCAAGGAACAGCAAAACTTTATATAAAAGACTTGGCTCCTCATATGGGGCCTCCTGGAATTTCCTTGCTTGGAACCCCTCCCTGTTCCAAATAGGATTGAGTAAATAGATATGAAAAAGCACATAGCCGGGATTGTTTGTTCTGGCTGCTTTCATTTGGTTGCTTGGATATTAGAAATATGAAGAGTTTGGTTTAGAACCTAGTTTGGGTCACCTTTGCAGGTGTGTGTGGAGGCCTAGAGGATCTCTGTGGTTGAAGGGGTTCAGAATCCATCGTTACTCTCATTTGGATTTAGTATTTCAAAATGCATGTCTGCATGAACTGTCATCTCATTATTTGCCTGCTGTGGGTCTGTTTCTGGAAGCATGCTGTTCATTATAGTGTAGTGGGGAATGGGCACAGTAAAGGTCTGTAATTCAAGACCTTGAATTTGATGTCTGGAACATTTGTGAGTCAGAACAGAGGATTTAACAAGGTTAGAGAAGCTGATATGAGGGATGCTTACTGCTTATTGGAAGCAACATCACTTGCCTATATGTGTTAAGTGTGGAATGGACTGAGATCAAGGTATAACTATTAAGGATGGAAGACAGTGAAAGGCACAGACAACTCAATACTCAGGGACCAGACTCTCTTATGTACATGAGTTCTATTCTATGAATTCTAATTCAAGAGTCTTTTTTTCCTTTTAGAGTGTTGTTTGTGGTTTCTCTGGGGTTGATACAAGGTTAAAACCCATATAGGAAGACAGAATGATGTCCACTTGGAGCTTATCTATTAGCTGAACTACCCAGTATGATGAAAGGCTAGTAGAACCTTGTTCGTTAACTGCATTCACTCATTTCTTAAACATCAATATAATTGGCTCTCGGTGTATACTCTCATTGCTATGTAGTCAATGTATTTTTCTCTTTCATTTTAGTCGTGGACTCTTCTATGCTTTGCAGATATTCATTTGCTCATTTTGATGGTTAGTCTTCACTCTCAATTTGACTTGATTCAGAATTACCATGGACATACCTCTGGGTTTTCAGAAGACTCATCCTGAATACGGATGGCACCACCCCATTAGCCTGTTTTCCAGGCTGAATGAAAAGGAGACAGGTGAGCATCAGCATGCATTGCTCTCTGCTCCCTACATATTGACCTGACGGAACCAGCTGCCTTAATAGTCTTGCTGCCATGCCTTTCCTGTCATGATAGACTTTATCTGCAATTTTCAAGCCAAATAAATGCTCCCTTCCTTAACTTCTCTTTTCAGTTATTGTCGCATCAATGAGAAATATCACTAGGAAAATTCATTCATGCACACATTCTTTAATTTCTCAATTACTTAACAAAAACTTATGGAGGCACCTACTATATGCAAGGACTGTACCTTAATGAGATAGTGACTCATAGACTAATCTCTATACCTTTAAGACTCTAGAGAGTGCAAATCAAGTACTCAAATAGTTCTCTTCAACCTCTCATGGATTTAGTGAGGAATGGGTAAGGTATAATGTACTGCCTCCTGACTCCCCAACTTGAGCTTCTTATAAGGTTTAGAAGTGGGTTTAGTGATGTATCTCCTTCTTCTTCCTTCACAGGACTCATGACTGGCATACAAAGCCTTTTAATTATCTATATGGAAAGGAAGAATGAGATTAATCCAAAGTCATTACAGGACAGATACTTAAATGGAGCTCAAGGGTTGGAGAACCTTTGTACTGGTGTTTGCTTCCCAGGTCATTCGGTTTGACTTTTACCTTGAGGCTCCTTCTGTTGTTATGAGGATGTCTGTAAACAAACAGAGCAGGGACATGTGAGAAGGTGCCAGTGGGAGAGACACAGGGGATGGTGCCAATGTTGGCATCACAAAGGCTGGACTTTTAGTTAGTGTTGAAGTGAAATTGAGACAGCCCTCAGTATTGTTAGGGCCACAGCTGCTTTGGATAAAAAACAAAACAAAACCTGCTTCTGTGTGCAATGCCTAAGGGTTCCACTTTCAAACCTTCTGCTGGAGAGGGAAGGAAAGCCCACTAGGCTGTCTTCACAGACATCATTCTTAGCCATGGACTTGTGAGGATGTCAACAGGCAAGACCAGGGGTGAACAAATATGTAAAAATAACTTTCATTCTCCTGATAAGTTGTTGTCTCTGAAGGCCTATTGTCTCTGTCTGTTAACATATGCCTAGTCCTGGAAGCTTCTAGGCTCCATACAGTCTTATCTAGGCCTAGAATATTTTCAGCCTATGAGACTTACTGATGACTAAGTTCACCCCTTCCTAGTTCTTTCTGATCTATGGCTGGTGGGTTCAATTCAGTTGTTCTGGCTCAAACTCCTTTCTAAGCTGACTGATTCAATCTGGCTTCTCTGGGCTTCCCCTGAATTGCTCTGCCTGGCCTCATATTAATTTTGGCAATATGTTCTAATCTTCTGTCTCCTCATTTCTCTATCTTCACCTGTGTCTGTCTTGTTCTCTCTTCAATCTGTCTCTGTAAAACTCTTCCATTAAAACTGCCAACCTCTTCTGCATTACCCCTTTAGTAGCTTTCCATTCTTCTTTCTTCTCATGAGAGTTGGGCATACCCTATTCTGTTAAATCTTTGTCTGATTCATCACTTTGAGACACAGGTGCTTCCTCCTACCAGCTAACTTTACCTTCACTGTTTGAGATTAAAGGTGTGTATTAAGGGTGTGTCTGTACTCCAGCCTAAAGGATTAATGGTGTGCTAAGAGCTGAGTTACACCACACCAAGAAACAGGTCTTTTCAGTAAATAACATAATCTCAGGTTCACAGTGGGATCAAATATCCTGCAAGACAAATATAGCCCACAAAGTGGGATGAAGTGAATGTCTTACTATAGCAGTGTGTCACTATATCTAGGGACTGATACTGATAACAGGCAGGCTATATGTAGTGAAAATTCTTTAACCACACACCCTTTTGTCTACTTTGAGTTGATTTCTCTCTGTTATAAGTCTGTGTCTTTTTTTTTTGGTACTCAGTACTCAACAAATATTTCTGAAATTGAGCAGATAGGACTTAATAGTATTAGTTAAATAGACTTAGGAAAAGCCTGAAAAAATCATAATGTCATTTTTTTTTGCATCAGTTTAGTCCTATTGGGCAAATTTTTATGAGATGTCCTTCAGTTTCTGGGCTTGGGGAAGCAGATGAAATCTTAATGGGTATTTTTTTTTTTTCATCGAAGTTAACTTGGGCTGTTAGCTGCCCAAGCTGGGAGAGAAAGGACTTTAAACAAAATGAAGCCAGGATTGGAGCACCAGTTTGATATGGCTGGTATATCAACAAGTCGGACCATTTATTTCCATGGGAGCAGAAACGAGAGCTTTCTTCTCCCTGTAGCTCCTGATCCATCTCTTATTGAGAGTAGGTAGCAGGAAACATAAAGGCAGGAGGAAAGCTTCTTTAAGCTTTCTTCTTGTTATTTAACATAGATTTTGTAAGAGGATGGGCTGCTATACCAGCTAATATCTATTTCCCCTTTATTTCCCAAGGTCACTGAAGACAAGGAGTCTAAAGAAGTTTCTACCCATTACCTCATTTTCAAGCCAATTTTGAAGAGAATTAAAACTAAACGATATTGTTAGCTCCTTTAAAGTATACAGACCCAAAGATAACATGGGAATAAAAATTTATGTGGTCAAGGTGCATAAAAATAAATAAAAACAAAAAAAAACAAAGGTTCAACTTCCTGTATTGTTACTTCTTGCTCTAAGGAAATATTCCCATCAGTTCTTCAACTGAAAGGCAAGAGAGCACCATGCCGGGGTCTGAGCCCATGAGGTGTCATCATATAGAAAGGACATGAGTCAACTCTCTCAACCTTGGCTTACATCTCTGTAGCCTAATTTGACATTAGTCTTTATGGATTATATTTCATCAGTCTCATCCAAATGCTTCATCTAAAAATGTAGCCATATTCACTAAATCCATGTTCTAGCTAGAATAAGAAGAAGAGAGCTGGGGAATTTGTTGGGGGAATTCTCATCCTTTTCTCACCGAATAGCACAAATTCTGATATCCTGCCTAGGATTAGGAAGGGACTTCCTTGGGCCGGAAAAGTGATTTATTGGAAAAACACAATAAAGTGGAAAAGAGTGTAGACTGTGAGTCAGAAGGCTCTGTTCAAATCCCAGCTCTGTCCCTTTCTTAGGATGGGATCATGGGCAAGTTATTTGACGTATTGAACTCAAACTCCTTCATTTGAAAGTGGGCAGTAATAACTGCCTTCTGGGTTGTGGTGGGATCTGATACAAACAGGAATTTAGAATATGCCCGCAGTACATTGAATGTTGCACAGACTGTGCCTTGTATGTGTTTGTTAAAAAGGAGACATGCAAGATAAGTAGGGGACAAGCAGTCTTTGTGCAAGTGGCAGCCACAGGATACTGAGAAGTAACTTAGGTGACTCTTGTCATCTCTCAACATCCTTTGTCTGCTACACTCTTATACCTTCCCTCTGCATCCGAATTCTTTCTTGATGAAAAGATTGACTACCATCCTGCCACAGAACCTTAGAGAGGTCATTTCTTCTGAGGACAGATGTATGCTGTTTTTCCTCTTAGGTTGAGAGGAGGGCTGGGAGAGAATATTAGTTACCCTATACTTTCTTTGCCACAGGTAAAACAGCAGGAGGGCAGAGACCAAGGTCATTGTTCCAGATACTATCAACCACAAGGCAAGGATCCTGTGGTCTCTATCCCCATCTGCCATCTTGTTAATCTTACTTTCTCTGGTGTCTGTTTTGGTGATCTGTTCAGACCCCACAGAATTACTCTTGAGGCTGTGATGAAGCAAGAGAGCTGGGGTGGCTGCTTTCTTTCCTAGTCAATCTAGAAGATGGTGGAGCAGAGTCCTCAGGACCCAGGTGGGTGCTGGAGGCCTTTGAGAGGAAATGATGGCCAGAAACAAGGCTTTGGGCCTGATTTATAAAAACCAAAGAAAAGATAGGAGTTTGCTTGGTTCTGAGATGACATGAAAGTACCTCAAACAGGCTTAGTCAAAAGCTTCCACTACCAAGTAGGCTTGTTGCCAGAATTTCATACCAAGAGACTTGAATACATTCCTTTACCTTTATAAAATGATGGCAAGGCCATTGCCACTATTTTACATGTAAAGACACTGAAACTTAGGGACACTGAGCTACTTGAATCAATTGCAAGCTGGAACATGGTTTATATATTTTTTTCTACAGAATGTTCCGGAATTATTCCACTTCAATTTTCTTTTTGGAAAAGTTACCATCTTATCAGAGCCCCTCCATAACTATCAAATCTGAGTAAAAGGTGGCTGAGATGTATTCTCAAGATGACGTCAACTGAGACCCTCCTACTTAGTGCCCTCCCAGAGGTTCTAGGGTAGGACCTTACCGAGATGAACCAAGAAAGTGAGTTTCAAGAGGTGGGACTCCTTGCCTTAGGCAGTGGGTGGGGTGAGTCAGGAGTCTTAGTGGGCAGTAGATTTCTTCCGGTGATATTATCTGCAGCGCTTGCTCATCCATCATTCCACTTTCTTTAGTTGCTCAAGTGTCACCGCGACTTGCTAGTTTCCAAGCCTCTTTCCCAAGTATGAAAGCAACAAAATCTTCCTCCTTGCTTTGACTTTAAAAGCAGGTTCACAGGGAGGTTCACACCCATTTGATCTTCTTGAGTCCCACTCTCTAAGTGAGTCAATTAAGAGTTTGCATTCTGACTTTGCTTCTTATTTCTAAAATACAGGATTCTTGAGGCCATGGCTCCTCCTTTATCCCCATTCACTAACTTGAATTGCCATCCAGGTAGTAGAGGGTTAGGACCAGAAAGTAAGGTGCCAGGGAACAAAACAGAGTTAGAGGATGAGGCAGGAAGGTATGATTAAGGCAGGGAGTACCTACCTGTCAGCATCATCGGGAATGATAGAAACCCAAATAGCTCTTTCAAAAGGGGATACTGAAGTTGGTTAGCTCCATTTTGGCAGAGCGGACCTTCTGAGAAAGGTAAAAGAGAGTAGGGGTAACAGGGTTAATAATTCTGTGAAGGTATCTCCACCGGCAGGCTGGGGGCACACAGCCGTGGAGGAGAGCCTAGAAAGTCAGAGGACAACTGCACAGAGCTGAGACTCGGAGTTTTCAGGAGGGGCCACCACCTAGCTGGGGCGGACGCCTCAGCAGCTAAGGGAGGAGGGCTTCAGAATGAGCTGTAATAAGGCTGTATAGGGTGAGACTTTGGAGGATACCAGTACAGCGGTCACTTCTGTGTTGCAGGACTATTGCCGGGATGATATGAATGAGAATGAAAAGAAGATGTTGAATCCTTTACTTTCTACCTTGTAGTTTCCTTCTAGTATCCTCTATGGATGGGGCTGACTCTAGAACCACTTGGCAAAAGCAATATGTGGTTTGCAGAGCCTGAGTCCCTGAACCACAGAAAGGGCTGAGAGACGATATCTTAAAAGTTGGTTTATAGGGTGAATAATTAAGTACAGTTGCCCATGTCAATAAATCATTAAATAGAGCTTCAAACCTAGGGCTTGAAGAATATTCGCTCCAGACGGTCTTTAATGAAGTGTTTCTCAATTCTGCTTCTCTGTGGTACTTTTACTGTTATACTGATGATGGTGGTGGTGGTGGTGGTAGTGTGCATGTGTTCACACCTATGTGTGTGCACTTTAGTGTGTGTGTTTAAGGATTAGGATGAGGACCCGTTTTATATTTGTAGGCGTCTACTCCACCATGGGAATAAACACTATAGCTTTCCTCTGAGTTGTTAATGAGACTCCAAAATAAATGTTTTCCTTCAGATTGCACCTTGTAATTTATGATTCAGTCTCAGAAAGGAAACTAGTGGATTTGGGAAATGGGGAAAGAAGAGCATGTGCTCAAAGGAACCTACCCCAGGCAGGAGTTGGAAGAGGCTGGAATAAGAACAAACGTAATTGCCGGTAAGCCTGGTGAAGCTTCACGTCTCCAAGCCTTAGAGGCAAGCTAATGGCTTACTTATGTTTTTTTTCCTGCTGCTTACACAGTTCCAGGAAGGCAGGCTGCTCTCAGCCCAGAAACCTTAGTAACTAAACTTTACATAATACCTGGGATCATCAGAGACTGTGTATGTGTGTGTGTGTGTGTGTGTGTGTGTGTGTATGGGGGGTTGATGATGGGACCATTTGCAGGTTGAAGTTAGTGCCTGGAAATTGTTCATCATCTGCTCAGCATGTAGAGCTGCTAGGAGCTAAATGGATGGTGATTGTGTAGGAGAGTTAAATGGGAGCCAAGTAAACACCATGTGAAAAGCCTCATGATTATTGAAAGAATTAGAACCACGTTATAACCGCGTGTTTCTTGCCTGGGTCCCTGAAGCATGGGGTTAAATTGGTGCTCCCAGGAACAAAATGTGAAACTGCAAGCTCAGTGTTTGTGCCCTCTCACAAGCACTGGAACAGGTAAACTCTATCACAAGTACCGGAACAGGTAGATTCCAGTCTCAGAAGCAGCCTTATCCGTTGGCAGTACAGTCATCTGACACACCAAGTATCCATGACGAGGAGAAACTACAATGGCCTAAAACATTTCCAAGGACTTGGCTGTTGATCTCATTTTCTGCAGCACTAAGGGGTTAATAATGTCTCTGAATAATTATGCCCATTTATCAGATATGTAATAAGGTTTGGGCACTGGTATTCAGTGAAACTCTATTTTAACCCATTTTCTACTATTTATTGTGTAGATGACTTTGAGTAATTATGTGAATCTCAGTTTCTTAGTCTTGAAGGTGAGACTAATTGTACTCCTTGCTATTGTTAATTTTTTTTTCCTTTGAGCATTTTCTACCCATGCTACTTTCCAGCACCAAGGCTGACAAAAAGAGAGGATTCAGTTCTCGAAATCAAAGAGTTCACAACTTATAGAACAAAGATATTTAGAAACTCATGCTTTCAGAGGTAGTCTACCCTTGACCACTGCCTGGAGGGCCAGGAGTGGGAGGTGGTTTAGCCCAGAGGCTTTGGATAGGACCAATCATAGCTGGCAAAACCAAAACCAGCCAAACAACCAATCAACCAATAACCAACCAACCAACCAACCAACCAATCAACCCACCCACCTACCAACCAACCAACCAACCAACCAACCAACCAACCAACCAACCAGTCAATTAAAGATTCCTAAGGATATTCTGCAATACTTGTAGCCAGGAGCCCAGCATAAACATCATCAGAGAGGCTTTTTCTAACAACTGATGGGAGCAGATGCAGAGACCCACAGGCAAACATTAGGTGGAGCTTAGGGAATCCTGAGGAAGAGGGGGAGGAAAGATCCACATTGGTTAAGGATCCCACAAGAAAACCCACAGAGTCAACTAACCTGGGCAAACAGGGACCTACAGAGACTGAACTGACAATCAGGGTGCCTGCATGTCTGACCTAGGCCCCCTGTTTATATGTTATGGTTATGTAGCTTGTCTTCTTGTGGGATTGCTAACAATGGGAGGAAGGGCTATCTCTGACTCTTTTACCTGCTTTGGGAGCCCTTTCCTCCAACTGGGTTGCCTTGTACAGCATGATGATGAAGGGAGAGCTTATCTTATGGAAACTTGATATGCCATGTTTGGTTGATGTCTCTGGGAAGCCTGCCCTTTTCTGAAAGGAAAGGAGGAGGATTAGAAGGGGAGGGAGTGGGAAGGCCTTATCACTAACTCTAACCCTAACCCTAACCTAGGGATTAATATATGAGAAAATAATGAATTAGAAGAAAGGAAAGAAAGAAAGGAAGGAAGGAAGGAGGGAGGGAAAGAAAGAAGGAAGGAAGAACCCAGTATTTGGGGGGAAATGACCCAACTCAGATGGCTGTGAGATGGATTCGTTCTGGAAGGCCCTTAACAGTGAAGGGAATACCAGGCTCTTAGCTGAGGACATAGAGAGAAATGAAGTCAGGATAGGCAGCGTGGTCATGTGTGTTTCTGTCAGGGACTGGAAGAGCAGGGGAGGTGGAGTGAGCCACTGCTTTCTGTGCAGACTACTCAGCCTTGGAAATCATAGGCTAGATCGTAAGGCAGGCCACACTGCCTCCAACTTCTGACTTGAATAAATAATGCATGATATTGAGCCAGCGACAGAAGCTCTGTTAGACATCATTAATGAAATGTGAATTTGTGTCAAATTGACAACTTCTTGCTGCTAAATGACAATCCATTTCTCCTGGAATAGATGGCTGAGAGCTATGAACATGGCTCAGTAGTAGAGTGCTTGCCTAGCACTGACAGAAGAAGTGGAATAGATTTTGAAGTTCAGATGTGAAACACATTGATTTCAACACTGTTGGAAGGGGCAGGAGAAACAGGAGTAACATCTTTGCTCTGGAGTCAGAGCAGGTGGGCCTCCTCTGGGCCTGTGACAGGACCTGATAGGCCCCTCCTCACTCTTGACAAACAGGCTTTCAAGATCTCCCTGGAAGAGAAACAGGGTGGCCCCAGCTATAAAAGGCCCCTTGAAAGATTTAAATGCACTCCCTTGTAGAAGATGAAGGGCAATGGGACCCTGGAGGCCACAGAGGAAATAGCTGTGTGCTGCCCAGATTGAATAGTCTTGAGGTTATTTTGGGGAGTATCTATAGCTTGGTAAAAGGAAATAAAGAGACTGTCAATTAGGGGAATTAATAAAAAAAATTCTATCCTGTAACAGAATCTTAAGTCTCAGCAAGCATGTTTGCTTCCATGACTGGGTTTCTGTGCAGTCTCAGCGGTTCACGTGTCCTCAGTAAGTCCCTCACTAAATTTGCAAGTGTTCTTGGGGCTGACAGGCAACCACTAGTCTCATTCACGTTGTTGTAGAAATAGAATAAACTGCCTGGAAAAAAAAAAAACCCTATGAACTAACACTAGCAACAGAGGACCATGGCTTTTAGATATAAATTTTCCTTTTTACACAAACAGTATTTTTTTTTCTTATATATGCTTTGCTATTTTTGGTTGACATGTGCAAACAGATGAAAGAAAGCTTAATCTTAGGGTTTTTTTTTTTTTTTTTTGCTACTAAATGGTTTATATTTTAGTGAGCCAGTAAAATCCAGAAGTTTTTCCTCTGGATAAAATCTTTTTCCATACAGCATTTCCAGAAAAAATAAAATCAAAAACATCATTTTCCTGGTCTTCCTTCCAGATTGATCTGGCTCATGGGAAGGAGGAGCCTCATGTGGGGTGTCTAGTAAATTCAGCCATGGGCACGGGGACCAGCTGTGAGATATCACAGGAGCCATGGTGCAGGAATGGCAAGCTACCATACCTACCAATCAGTTGGGTTTCCTGATCTTAAATTAGAAGTTAAAATCTAGTGGAGAGGCAAGCAAGGTGGCTCACTTGTAATTCTAACACTGTAGTTGGAAGAGGAGAATAGAGACTGAGCTATAAAGCCAGACCACATCTTAAAACAAAAGAAACGAAACAAAACAACAACAAAAACAAAAACACACACAAAGCAATCTACAAAAGACATACCAGAGCAAAACCAATAATGTCTAAAATCCTTTGGAGGGAGCTTACCACACAAATATACACTAATATCCTGAGGAGCCAGTTTGTCCAGGAAATGGACAGAACCGTTGCATAAGTCAGGTTCCAGGATGACCCTAAAGTCCCATCAGCATGTCACATGACTTTACCATATTCTCTCATAGCCAGCTCTTAAATTAGTCTGTGTTTTGTTTCTGTTTATGCTAATTTAGAATCTCTTAACAAGGCATAATCCTATATTTAAATTTTAATTAAAAATCTTAAAAAATGTTTGAGAAAGGAGATGTTTATGAAAGGACAATGCTGTCTCTTTCATTTAAGGAAAGGGAACTTGGTTCATCAACCGCCTGTCTGGTTGGAATAGAGTCTTCTGAGGAGGCGCCCTGTTCCTGACTTGTCAAGTCTGATCATCTTGTCATGACTCTTCTTCCTCATCGTCTTCTCTTCTCTGTCCAGAATAACTGGTCATCTCTTGTTCATTCCCTGAATTAATTTCTTCAATTTCTTTTGTTTGGAATTCCTTATTTATTATGTGTGGGAATGGGGGTGGGGTGGGGTGGGGTGGTTGGCTGCTCATTTTGGCAGCGGCCAGAGATCGACATTAGGAGTACACCTCTATTGTTCTCCACGGTATTTTTTGAGATGGGGTCTTTTGGTGAATCCCCAGCTTGCCATTTCAGCTAGGCTGGCAGGGTACGCAAGCTCCCAGGAACAGTGTGTCTCCAGTCCCTGGGGCTGGAGTCATAAGTACTCAACTCTTATACCTGACTTGTGTGTGTGTGCTAGTGATCTGAACTCACATCTTCAAGCTTCTGCAGCAAGCACTCTAGCCACTAAGCCAGCTCTCCAGCTCCTGAAATTCCTTATTATAGATCATATATTTTTCATATTTATTTCTATCATGTCTGTTTGCCCAGGTAGACGCTATAATTGATTGGAGAACGGAACATGGGTAGAATAGCAACAACAGATCCATGGGTATAATTACTCATTATGCTACCAAAAGAAGGCTTATTAAAATGATTTTATAATGGTCAGCAAACATGTGAATACACATCAATTGTTGAAGAGCTGAATATACTGACTAGAGCAGCTATATGCTCTTGAGTGTTACATGGATGCTAAGAAGACTTAGCAATATATGCATTTGTTTGGAAAGATGACTACATGGTTTTTTTTTTTTTTCATTTTAGTTTTTAAAACAATGGTAAATTTAGGCATTGTGGCTCATAACTAAAGTTCAATAGTTAGGAGGCTGAAGTAGGAAGATTCATGTGAGTTTGAGGCCAGCCTGGGCTACATAATAAGTGCTAGGTAGTAAGCCTAGTATACAGAATAAGACTGTCTCAAACCAAAACCAACCAACAAACAAAAAATCCTAAAACAACAACAACAACAACAACAAACAAATCAATCAAAAACAGAGAAAGGTAACTTGTATCAGAGAAAATGAAAAAGGAGCCTCTCTGTATGTTCCTTTTTGTTTTGCATAATTATTGTTGTGAGCATACAGAATAGTTTGAAAAGATGCATACACACTTTATGCTTGTAAGAACTGAGGACAGATATAAATCTGAGAGGAAGATGAAGAACTTAAAAATTCCCCTCCATATTTTTATTGGTTATAATAAATGTCAATCACCCTTGCAATTAAAAATCCAATCAAATTTAAAGAAAGATATTAACGATTTTATGTCCTTATGACACCTAATGGATATTTAGTTATTCCTAGGGGAAATAACTGTGCTGATCTTAAATAAATTACAATAACTCAAAGAATTCTATAAGTAAGTACAAACCTATCTACTTTCCAAGTGAGGAATTGGAAGTGAGGAGAAATAACCTGTCAGTTTCACAGACAGAAATTATTCCATCATCTATCTACCTAAACATCGGAAAACAGAGGTCTTATAAAAATGATTTAGGTGGAAGTGCTAACAGATACAGAGTGGTTATTCTCAAAATATGATTTTAATGTGCTACATCCATATAATGGAATATTATTTGGCCTTAAAAAGCAATGTAGTACTGACACACACTGCAGTGCTGATACATGCTGTAACATAGTTGAACTTTGAACATAATGTTAAGAGAAAGAAGCCGGTCATCAAAGACAATACACTAAATGACTCCACTTACCCATGGTTCAAAACAGACAGATCTGTAGAGACAGGAAGTAGATTAGGGCTCTAGAGCAAGAGGATTGGGGAGTGACTGTGAATGGGACGCAAAGCTCAAAATGAGAATATGTTAAGAATAGTTGTACAGCCCAGTGAATGCATTAAACCCGGTGGATAATAACTGCATATGGGTTGATTGTTTAGTATGTAAATTACCTGGTGAAAAAAAATTCAGGGATGGAACAGACTTGTGTATCGTCTGCCAGATGTCTCCTGATTCTCCTGGAATGAAGGATTCACTCTGGTGACTTACTGATTTTACTGAAATTCATGGAACTCAAAAGACCATGTCAGTGGTATAAATGCCCTCAAGGTGTTTCCCTTTCTGTGGTTAGGATGCCAAGTTCATGAAGTTCATGCACGTGTCCCCAGGAAAGCACAAGATGCTCTCCTGCACAACCTCCTCCAGCATCAGGGCCTGCTTGTATTTGATGAGCTCTTCAGAGCTCTCCTCAGCCTTCCTGTGAGAAGTCATGACATGAGGGTTACAATTAATTCTTTTTTTACTTAGAATTTTTTATTAATGACTATTAAGTTTGATTTCTCAAATCCTATTTTATAAATGCTTTTTAAAAATTTTCTTCTTTCTCTGGCTCCTTTCTTAGCCCAGGCTCAACCATTAGTTTGCCCTGCTACCTATAAGCAGTAGTTATTTTGCTTTATAGCTAGGCTAAAGTTTATTTTTAAAAACAAAGAATAAAATATTATTAACAACTGTTATTATTTCTCCCCGAAGCTTTCTGTTCTAAGAGTCCCTGTTACCATTTGGGCCCTGATGAGTCACAATGCAAATTCTGAGATAATAGAAATAATAAAAATTTCAGTATGTTAATGAGGGTGGCTTGTAAGAAGTACCCAACAGATATTTATTGAGTGCAGATTGTGTTTGTGACACTGGGATATTTATAGGAGAGAGAAAATCTGTTAGGATCTCAAGCTCTTTTAGGAAAGAAAAGTCCTCAAGGACCATGTGATTGGATGGGAACACATGTGTAAGAGTTAGCAATAAATACTCCAAATGCTAGAGTTGCTTATTGTTCCAAGTTTATGAAGAATCCTTGTCAATTCATTCACTAGGTAACTATTGATTCAGCATCAGTTATGAGCAAGCTCTCACAGGTGACATGGACAGTTCTTACTTTCTAGGAAGTAGGATAGAAACCCTGAGCCTCAAGGATGTGACCACCTAGTGGAGAAATAGGAAAGAGTTCAACAACTGCACAGGCAGGGTGATAGCATCATACTCAGATATAGGCATTATGTTTCCTGATATAGGCTCCCCTGGGCTCCAGCTTAGTCCTTCTTGTGGATCAAAGATTCAAGGTTTAATACGACTTATGTTAGACTTGAAGGTTAGATGGTAACACACAGGTTCTGCTTTCTAGGGAAGAATTTTGAAGAAGTAATTTGTTTTTTTCTTTTTATGAAGATTCGGAGTAGGTAAGGATATCATAGATGAGTGGGATCCCATGAAATGGAAGAGAGTAGTCGGATGAAGTGATAAAGTGTTAATAACTGGTAGGATCTATGGGAATGTTCAGAGAATAGGGGATCAGGCAGATGATTTAAGGAACAGGGAGTCCTCTGTGAACCATAGGAATGGCTGCAGATGTGCGAATCAGATGAATTATGGAGTCTAGCAGGTTTACAATTGTGTGACAAGGGATGGGGGACCTGAGTTATCCCAGAAGAAGGTGCAAGTTCTGATGGAAACAGTGAAGCAGTTGCCTTCATTTGCACCCGATGTCAACCGATCACAGGAAGGTAGATGATGTCAAGGAAGCATAGTAAGTGGCAAAGCTGAATGGCAATGGGTTTCCAAGGCAGAAGGCGTTTGATTGAAAGCAAGGGGACCAATGGTAGGCTGCAAGAAGACTTACAATGATCCTCTAACTACTGGTATCTCTTGGAGATGGCCATGTGGGACCAGCACTAGCATTTTACAATATGAGCTCTTGGTGGTGGGAATATTTGTATGAAAGAAAGTTCTATACAAGTCAGAAGCAAGAACCAAAGGGAGATCAACTTTAGTGGTTAGGCCTTTGTAGGATTACAGGGGGACCAGAGCAGATGAGTGATGTTCTGACAACAGTTTTGCATTGCAGGTCATGGCAAGTGAGGGAGAGAAGTAGCTTCAATCTGTTTTGTGGTTCTGAAATAGTCACAGTTCTGTCACAATCGTGGCATTCCAGAATGGCATTTTGCAATAAAAAGTTTAATAATAAAACAAGTAGTGGGATTTCATTTCTCTAGTCAGCTTCACTTATCTCCGTGTGCCCAGGCAGGGGTTTCTCAAAAACAATGCTATTTCAGAAATTGAATCATCATTTTCCTTTCTGTGAAAAAGGATACAGCATATTCTAAGGAGGACTATCAAGAATGAAAACATGCTGGCTTGAAACTGTGAAAGTTTGGAAGAATGATTAGAATGTGGAGCATAGCAAGCAAAGATGCAAAGACCTAAACAGTACATGGTATCTGATTTGGAAAGTGTCTTGAATGTCAAATCTAGGAATTTGGTTTTATTTTACAGATGAAATGGGGATGTGACATCAATAGCATTTCTTAGTTTAAAAATGTAGAAAAACTTAGGCTAATATAGTTAACCTTCATTGTCAGTTTGAATGGATTTTATCACTCTGGAGATACCTATGGGTATATCTATGAGAGTGTTTCTAGAAGTTTAACTGAGGAAGGAAGATCCTAGTATGGGCAGCACCTTCCTGTAGAGTTAGTCTTGGGTCAAATAAAATGTGAGCTGAGCACCAGGATTTATTGTCTGCTTTCTCTTATATTTTTGGTTGTGAGCCTAGCCTTTAACGGCTGAGCCATCTCTCCAGCCACATTGTCTGCTTTCTGATGTGAATGAAGTGTGACCACCTGCCTCCTTCCTGCTGCCTTCCCCACCGTGATGGACAGTACCCTTAATCTATGAGCCAATCAAAACTGTTTTTTCCTTAAGTTGTGCTCTTAGTTATTTTCTATGGCTGTGAAGAGCCATCACGACAAAAGAGATTTATAGGAGAAAAAGTTTATTTGGACTTACAGTTCTAGAGAATTAGAGACCATGTCCATCATGGTGAGGCCTCAAGAAGGGATGGGGATGAAGCAATAACTGAGAGCTTACATCTTTATCCGCAAGTAGGAAGGAAAGAACCAAATGGGAGTAGTATAGGCTTTTGATACCTCGCAGCCCACTCCCCAGTGACACACCTCTTCCAGCAAGGAACATCCTAATCCTCCCCAAACAGTTCCACCAACTGGAAACTAAGCATTCAAATATATGCTCCTATGGAGCTATTCTTATTCAAACTACCACTGTTGTTTTTGTTAGGTATTGTGCCACAGGAGCGATAAATGTTATGGGAGGCGGCAGGGTAGAGACTGAGGCCCTATGGTAGTAAGCAGATCTATGAAAAGGCTACTGCTGAAAAAATAATTTAAAAGGCTATAATTATATAGTAATTAATAATATAAAAATAATTAAGGAGCCAAAAAAGCTTTTGGCTACCTAGTGCTTACTGACATCAGATTTCAGTCTAGGTGGATAGAATTAAGCATTTACAGTCTACAAATGGTTACAGTTTGAGATATAGTGATATAGAAGGAGGGATTGAAAACACTATTTAGCTCAGTCTTGTTTATGAAATAAAAAATGGGGAAAGGAGGAGAGCTTTTGGGGCTGCTTGGCAAGAATCTGACATGGGTCAAGGACAAGGAAATGGGCTGCTTGGTAGGAATATGGCATTGGCCAAGGACAAGGAAGTGGGCTTCAGGCAGGAATCTGATATTAGGCTAGAACAAAGAAGTGATTTCATGCAGGAATCTAAATATTAGGCTAGAACAAAGAAGTAGGCTTCAGACATGAAAATGACTTTAGGCTAGGACAGAGAAGTAGGACTCAGATATTTTGATCATCCTGATAAGCCCTTAGAAATAGTGATCATGGGAGTGTTCATGGAATTTGTTTATTACCTTCCTTTTTCTTTGACTATTGGTGTTTATTGTCTTGCTTGTTCCTTGATTATTTGCATCTATTGTGTTGCTAGTTCCTTAACCTAGAATTGACCTTAATACTTGCATGTAATTAAAATGGTATAAAAGCAAAAAGGAGGAGGGGGGGATGGGATGGGGTTTCAGGGTGGGGGGGCAATGGGGAACAGGGATGACACCTGAAGTGTAAATAAATAAAATATCCAATAAAAAGAAGAAAAGGTGCCTGTGTTGTCAATCACTGGAAAAGAAGAAGAAGAAGAAGAAAAGAAGAAGAAGAAGAAGAAGAAGAGAGAAGAAGAAGAAGAAGAAGAGAAAGAACTACAATTACGTTATATCTCAAAATTAATAAAAAAGAAAGACTAAAAAAATGCTATTTAGATGAGTTGAAGGGGATCTGGAAATGGCTTTAAGGTGGTAGCAGGACCAGGAAAGGTCTTGTTTTGCAGTTATAAGGACATGAAGATGATATGTTAAAAAAGCAAAAAGTAATTGCCAAAGTACAAAATGTATAATGCTGTCGGTGGGTAGAGTAAGAGAACCTTTCAGTTTTTTCTTAATCCTTCCATTTTCTTCTCTATTTTTGTGCCAAGAGTGTGCTTGATAGTTAAGAGAAGCCCATGAAATCCTTAGAGTGTTTTAGATATATAAATCAAAATAATGGGATGGCAAAAGATACCGTAATAAAATCAGCAAAATAAACAAACCTACAGTTTAGAATAGCTAGATTCATTAGCAATATAATCAATAACAAATTTGCTGGTGGCCTAATATTTCTCAGCTTGAAGAACTTATGTGATATTTTTGAGATAATCTGCAACAATTGTAAAGTACTTTGAAAACATTCGGGATCTCAATTGGTGGCAAAATTATTGGTACTTCTAATATTGTGGCTTGTGCATAGAGATGTCACTGAAGAAAGTACCCTTTGAGTGGTTACAGAAAATGATGGATGTTTTCATGGTTCATGTGTACTCAGAGCATTGTCTACAGAAGCCTTGGGACCATGGTCATGAATCAAACACCCCTTTGACAAATGGCACTCGGCACAGAGTATCATGCTGACAATGTTCCCGGGGGTTGAGAGCTCTCCCAGGGATTTCAGATCAAGTAGGTTTATTCAAAATCGGAAGGGACTATATAGACTGAGTAAGCTGAGAGCATCTATCATGTGTTTTAGCTCTTCTGGCCATGCTGTGCTTGCCTACTATGACTTATGGGACTTCCTGATGGAGAGTATCCTTCCCAAATCACAGAAGGGCATTAAGTGCAAGGTGTACATCAGAAGTCTGGATAGTGTTGTGGTCAGTATATAGTGTGTTCATTAGTCTTCCAGGCCTTTGTGGGCATTAGAGACTTCGCCTCCTGTCCTACCATGGATGTTCCCTGATCTTTTGTATTTGGAGTTACTTACCTGGCATGAGTTGGAGAGATCTTGGAAGAACACAACAGAACACTGAGCTGTGAGTTGCCAGAAGGGGCTTTTTAATGTTAAGTGAGCTGTGAATGTCCAGATGTCTGCTTTGACGTTTTCTTCCGGTGACTGGGCTTAGTCTAAATGACCAACTTTTGGTTTTGAACTATGACAAAATCTGTGGTGTGCTGCTTACTGGGAATAATGGTACATTTATTTTCTAGAAGTGATGCGGGAACAAACCGTCTTCACACATATGGCTCAGGTCACAGTCTCACCACATAGCATGGGATGCATTGTCTACACTGACTTCTAGAATTAAAGAGAAAATAAACTTTCCTGGCCCCATGGTTTGTCCATATTCTCCCTTCTAAGGAAATGGGAGTTCTGGTAATGTGTTTAGCATCATGCTTGTGAAATTTGCTCCTTATTCAATTTATGACTGGTGTTCTATGTGTCCCTCTTGTCTCTGGGGACACTGATGTGGCTTTGAGCTCATGTTCTAATTGCATCGTAGCTAGGTTGCATCGTGGGTCCTATAACTCTCCATCAGCTGCCCAGAAAATGTCAACAGTACAGCTCCCTGTACAGAGGAGTGGTCCTGCAAAGACAGAGAGGAAACATCTGATGTTGCAGCCAGCCATCTGGCTATCTTTGGGGACTTAACATGCATATTAATTTACTCTTTTGTTTATTACCTTTCTAACCCTCAAACACTTAGGTGGTGTTAATTGCAATGTTTGTTAAGCAGGCTTCCCACTGCAATCCATCCCTTCAGTCCCAGCCGGTTGGGCAATTACCAGCATTAATATACTTCTAGCTGAGTGTACCAGCAAGCAAAGTGGGCTGCCTGTGTCTGTTTCTCTTGGATGATGATCAATCAGCTTTGCTGGCTCTTCAAAACATGAAGGGGAAATATTACAGAAATATTTAATTTCCCAAAGTTAAATTCAAAGGGGCTTTTTAGGAAAGGGATTGACAGATTAAATACTGTCTAAAAACACCTTTATATAAAACATACAAAAGATTTGGGTGGGGTCACATCTTCACTGGACTTGCAGGCCAAATAAAATCCCAAGATAGATAATTTGGCCTGCCTTGAATGGGTCTAGTCACTATTTTGCAAAATTAGTACATTCAAAGACCACATGGCCCATAAATATCCTTTTGCTGCTTGCCAAAGATATGAACAAGCTAGATCAACAATCTGGGTGTGGCAGGCACCTGTGTTTGCACTGACTTCTTTTGCTTCCTCTTACAACACATGAGCTACCAACTCCAAATGCAAATAGTGTCTGATTCTAAATGGCACTGAGTCAAGGCAAGAGGTAGTAAGTAGCTGGTGAAACTAATTACAGCAAGTGCTGAATTGGTCCTAAATTCTCCTTGTATCCAGGATGGGAAAGTATTTCACAAATATGAGGTCTAAAATCATTTCCATCTCAGAAAATGGCTTGGTAGAAGATGTGGAGACAGAGTAGACAGCAGAACAAAAATGAGTAAAAGAAGATTTAGGCTAAAACTTTTCCATTTAATATTCCTGACTTTAACTTAGCTGACATTTCAGTCATATATGGTAAAGAAATGTCTGTATGGAACACTGGTAAGTTCTGACCTCAATCTGTCAGGGTATGGAGCCAAGCAAGGGTAGAGAGAGTTTAACTTTGACATGGAAGGGAAAGGAAGAATGGGAAAGCTAAAGATGTTTGAACTACTCCTGCAGCTAAGCCTGACATTTCCTCCAGCATCAGCATTTCAGAGCTCTGGAGAACTTCATGTTTTTGTCTGTTCTTATACCAGTGGTTCTCAACCTTCCTAACGCTGTGACTCTCAACACAGTTCCTCGTGTTCTGGAGACCTCCAACCATAGAATTATTTTTGTAGCTACTTCTTCACTATGATTTTGCTACTGCTATGAATTGTAGTACAAATATCTAATCTGCACTATGTCTGATATGTGACCCCTATGAAAGGGTCATTCAATCCCAGAAGGGGTCCTGACCTACAGGCTGAGAAATGCTGTTCTATACTCTATACTTAAATACTCATACACTCTGTTTTGTTTGTTATGTCACAGAGATAGATAGTTTGGTAACCATAAATAAATCCCTATAATTTCCTTTCTTTATTACCTTCGTAATATAGGCTACAGAGACATGTGCCTGAAGAGAAAGAAATCAGGCTGGTACATAGTTTTGCACTGGTCTGCAAGAACAAACTCCATAAAAACTTAAAGCCGACAAGATATACATGGATTCATTCTCTAAAAATGGAAGTTTGGGAGGTGTCTTTTAGAATGGAGGTACAAATTGGATTATTTAATGGTTTGGGGTCATTTTATACTTTGTTTCTAAAGTCTCTAGAAGTTTTGGTCTATCGATAATTTCCATCAACTTAGTTTGGAAACTAAAATGGCATCTTTTAAATGCAGAAAGCCTGGTATATATAGCATGCTCTGTTCAATAACTCATGCTAACTGCACAAAAGGCTAAGCTGAATCCAAAATCTGAGATTTCTCCCTAATTGTGAATATCTTTACAAGTATATATCAGACTTCTTGAACTTGTAAATTTGTGTCTTTTATGGACTCCACAAAACTCTTGGTTCATAACTTCCAGAAACTTTATTTATTATTATTATTGTGTATATGCATGGTGTATTTGTGAGTACAGACCACGTGTCATCATGTGAATGCATAGGTCAGAGGACTACTTTCAGGCATCAATTTTCTCCTTCTGTTATGGGATCCATGGATAGAAATCAGGTTACCAGACTTGTATGGCAAGTGTCTCTATCTCTTTCCTATTTTTCTATTTCCAAAAATATACACCTTCATTTATGTCCCTAAACACAGTTTACAAGCACAGTTTGCAAGTCCCTTTCTCATTTTCTGACATCTAGATGACCTTGTGGCTGACCTCATATGGGCTCTGTTATTGTAGCTTTTGATTGGGTTATATTTTCTGTATGCTGAGCTCTTTGAAGCTTTGAGTATTAAATATTTCCTTGAATGGAGTTGATTTCTTTTGTTAGGCCAGGAAATGAATTTAACTGGGTTACAAACTATATTTGCCATCCCTAGTAGCTCCAGGTTCTTGGTTCTTTCATTGTTAGCAGAGATCTTGAAATCTTCCCATAGACAGGTGGTCAGTGATTCTCCTCCCAGAGTTGCAAAGAGTTTGTCTGCACATTTCTGCCTGTCTACATCTTGAGCTCTTGCTCTCATGCCTGCAACATAGAACTGTAGCTTTACCCTGCTCTTTTCTCTCATGTGTCAGCTGCTCTTCCTAGCCCAAAAACTCTTCATCTTATATGTCTTCAAGGGCTTGAGATATTATTTTCTTCTTCAATATTTATGGTTGCTATAGAATCATTGTTGACTCGCATTTGAGCCTTTGGTGACAGTCAAATGTGGAAGAAGCTCATATTGTTTTGAGCTCTGCATCTGAAGCCCTGGGAAGTTGTTCTCTAATGTGATTGATGTATACATTTCTCCTCCAATGTGTGAAACAATTAGCAGGCTTTTTTGGAGGTTATTGAAACATGTTGTCTTATGACTGTGGGTTTGAAGCTAAGCACTCATCTTTCCCAGACCTTTTCCTGGGGTTTCAATAGTTAAAGTCTTCTAACGTTCTTCCATTTAAAGCAGAGCAAAACCGTTATGACAAGAGCAATTACAATTACCTCTTCGTAACAAAGTTAAGCTCAAGGTTAATATAACAGGCTCATTTGTTTCAAGTTATAATTGAAAAATTGTCAGTCTAACAAAAGATCTGGGCAAGCTCACAGGGCAGGGCGAGATGCTGCTTGAGATACCTCACTAGTCTGAAAACAAGAGAGGAATACATCTAATCCTTGTTAAGTAGCTTACAAATAGAAACGTTGTGGGAACCTGTTGAATTCTCTGTCTATGTTAGTGAACTTTTCTTAAGTTTTTTTTTTTCATTTGATAGCTTTTGCAAATGTAGTTGAGAGTTAACGGTATAGTTGATTTCAACTACTAGAATATTAGATCCTCTTTCCAGACTAACATAGCCCAGTGATATTGAGCACACATCAGATAGACTTAGGCATGAATGACATCATTTTAAACTCGACAACTTCCAGTTTTATTAAAAAATAAACCCAGAAAACTTGATTTTATATTTCCTACCACAAACAGATTGTACACTAGCAATTTGGAAAGGAGAATTCCATAAAGCTCTCCCTTCTCTCTCTTTGTGGCAACGTTATTCTCTTTAAAACTCAAGATTGAAAAGCCAGATGATGCACCATGTTGTGGTATAGTCCTGTGGTTTATGCTTCCTGTGGATTTGCTTGCTCCTTTTCCCCATCCCTTCTTTAGTAATATCTTTTAGTACTTGAGTGCTTAATTATTCTGATTGTTTTTCTTTGTGATTTCTTCTAGCATCATAGATATCTGCTTAGGAAAATAAAAGCTTAACCATATCCCAAGACTTTTCAGTAGCTGGTGATCAGTGAAATTGAAATAGAGGTTCCATTTGCATTCATCTTTCCATGTGCAGCCTGACCTATCATCCAGGAAAGACATTGTCTAGAATTTATGTTTATATTAATATATAATAAAAAGTCACCATTCTGTTGGGAAACAGCTAAATCGACTTTTTGGTTTCATTCTTTTTTTTTTTTTTTTTTTTGGCTTTTCGAGACAGGGTTTCTCTGTGTTGCCCTGGCTGTCCTGGAACTCACCTGTAGACCAGGCTGGCCTCGAACTCAGAAATCCTCCTGCCTCTGCATCCCAAGTGCTGGGATTAAAGGCGTGCGTCACCACGCCTGACTTGGTTTCATTCTTATGGTGAAATTTAGACTCATTGATTGTTTATTAAAATATTAATTACATTTATTTTTAATTAAATACATAAGACATAAAAACTGTATATGCCTATCAGATACCTTGTAATGTTTTGATGCATGTATACATTATGTAATGTTTATATTAGGTTCAATGAATCCATCTCCTCAAAGGTTTATCCTTTCTTTATGGTGACATCGTTTAAAATCATTTCTTAAACTTTCTGAAGTTAAAAGCTTGTATCGTTTATTTATAATTACCACTGTACATAAGTGCCCTGGAACTTCTTGCTCCTTTTAACTATAACTTAGTTTTACTTATCCACCTCTCTCCATCCATGTTCTACCGTCAGCTATTAAGAGAGTAAAATGAGGAGGTATGTGGTCTTTTCTTGTCATTCTGTTTCTGGCTACTTCATTTAATGACAACTCCAGTTCTATCCATGGTGTCACAAGTGATAGGATTTCATTCTGTGTACGTGTGTGCGTACACACACACACACACACACACACACCCACGTGTGTGCGTGCGCATGCGTGTACACATCTTCTTGTATGTCTCTGAGTGAACACTTGGGCCAGCGGGTTGTACTGTGTATCATTCCCAATTACTCTTCACCTTGCTTTTTTGTGACAATCTCTCAATGAACCTGGAGCTCATCAATTCAGACTGGCTGGACAGCAAACCCCAGAGATCTGCTTGTCTCTGCCTCCCAGTGCTGGAGTGTGTTTTAGGCCTGTGCAGCAAGCAGCTTGCCGACTGAGTCCCCTCTCATGCCCAGGCTTTACTCTTTTGAATGGCTTACTGTCATCTTTGTCCACTCATTGGTTGGTGGATACTTAGGTTGTCTCCACGTTTTGACTATTATGAATTAAGGTTCATTCTAAGCACAACTATTATTCTTGAACATTCAGTGCTGGTTAAACTGTTCGAATGTTATTCTTCAGGGCAGTTTTCTCCTTTGTCTATTTTGCATGATTGAGGTGAAGGAAGACAACTTTCCTGCTGTTAATGTTATATAGAACTATTTGATTTACATTCAGTGAGACAAAAAAATGTTCAGAATCATGTTTTTAGAAGATATATATTTCTTAAGAAGATATATATACATAACTTATTGAGACATATTGGGAGTTATTTTTTTCTTACCTTTGAGCCTTTTGGCTTTAAGTAAAGATATATCAACAGTACTGTTACAAGTAATAATCCTTCTTTGTTTAAGTGTCCTCTTATGTTTAGAGGAAAATGGAAGACTCTCTAAAAGGAATGTTCTCAAACACTTTCCCAGGGAAGAAGAAATATCCCTGAAAATTTATGTAAGTTTATAAAAAGCCTTCTAAAGTGGAATGTCATTTGCAAATGAAGCTATTAGACTTAGGTAAAGATATTGGCACATGCATGGCGTGGTGCCACCGATGTGTGTTGAGTTCATCTCTACAGCTGGGACATAGGATTGGTGCTGAGCTTTGAAGCTGTACTTCAGACCTTGGTGAAATTAGAAGACGTGGGTGTTTGGCTTCAAAAGAACTGACCTCATAATCCCTCTATGAGTGGATATATGTTTTATTGCTGTGCCTGTCATTTCCATATCTGCAGACCAATGCTCTAGACTTAGCTCCCTTGGCCCTACCCCCACCCAAGGAAAGCTTCTTCCTTTTCAGCAAATGTGTAAGGAAAGCGACAGAATCTTGTGGACCGCATTTGCATTCCAAGTGCGGTGGGAATTTCAAAATCGGCTGATTATATTTTTAGCTCATACTATGCGCTTGTTTCTTCCCTCCTATCTCTTTCCCTTATTCCATTCACTGCCTTAGAGTTAGTTATGCACATGGCGTTGTGAGCATCTCAAAGGAAGCAGGCGAGCTTTACTCATTCCATTGCCTCCCGGAGGTCCTGATACAAAGCAAGGGCTTCCATTTCCATAACACGAATTACCAGTTAGAAGAGATGTAACCATTGATAATTCCCATGTCATGGAGTCAATGAGTAGAAGGACAAATAGGGTAATATGCCATGTGGGATTCCCCCTTGGAAACTTGTTGAGAAACAGGCATGAAGGCTGACCTCAGCCATGGCGTCTGGAGGCCTCTTAGCAGGCATGAGCATCTAAGCACTGGGTCTTCCACGCAGCCACCATTCTGTGAGAATGACCATTGCCTTCACAAAAACTATGATTATTGGACCAATATGCATTGCCTTCAGGAACTGCATTACTTGGAGTGATTTTTAGCATAAATTAAATTCTCTAATGTTTATGCTTGGGATAAAGAAATGAAAATTTCCTGGCATTAATGCTTGGAAATGTGATTTGGAAAAAGAAAAAAAAAGAAGTCTAGGAAGATTGTTTCTTTGGTCTGTCTGTGGGTTGGTCTGCTTAGAATGTCAAACCTAATTGTAATGTAGCTAAATTGAATCTAAGGCTAAGATTATGAGACTTTTAGCAGGATTTGTGAAATTTTAGCAGGTTTGATTTTTTTTTTTTTTGGAATTATTCATGACATATTACCCTCAGCATTCTTGGACAGAGGGCAAAACCATCACACAAGTGTGTAGTGGAAACTTAAGGTTTCTTTGGGAAGTCAGTTGTGTTGGATGATGTTTTGCTGAGGCAAACACATGAAGGAGTGTTTTCCTGAAGCGGACACAGGTGAAAGGATGTTTTACTAAAGGAAGTACATGAACGTAAGTACACCTTCACTAACAACAAGCATGTATTGGTTCGCCTTACCTGCATTCTGAGCTCCCTTTGTTAGGACTTCATAGAGAGAGATGAACAAAAATACTTCTGATGGCGTGCTGGAGGCTTCTTGCCACTTCCCTGGACTCAGTCTAATTGGCAGAGTGATGTCAGCTGATACAGACTTACAGGGAATTTTGTAAAGACAGATTCACATGGTGAGGCAAGACCCCATGGAGGACATGTGATGTTTGGAGGGAGTATAGCTAGAACTCAGTGGACAGTGACAGGGGCTTGACTTGCTTGCATAGCTAGCTTTGCAAAGAACTTCTCCTGGTATCCCTAATGGTCTTGGTTCCTCCTGCTGATTCCAGCCTATTTGGCTGAGGCCTGGCTATTCCTGTTAGGTCTTGCCACCACCGCTGCTTTCCTGATACTACTGAACTGAAGTATTTGCAAGTGGATCGAGCTGCTGCTGCTGATCTTGTGGACTGAACTACTGATTTCCTGACAACGCAGATGGGATTTGCTCCAAAGAACTATTTCTAAACAGGTCCACTTACCCCCCTGTACCCTAATAACCTTTCTTTTCTACTATCTCTGGTGGGTGGTGGGCTAGAAGGGGGGTTAAAGCATTGAAGAACCTATATTAAAAGTAGGTCTGAAAAAAAATTAGAGTTACACAAGTGCACACTGGAATTACTGTTACCTACCAAAATCTGTAGGCAACACTATCAAGTGTAGGGAAGCAGATTACAGACATTGACACAAAAAATGTGAAGTAAACAATGTCATGACCTCTATAGGGCAGGCGGCTGACTCTGTCCTAGGCTGTTGTTAGCTAAGGCCAGAACCCCTTCTGATAGAGCCTGGGAAACAGTGGCTTTTTATTCAAGAGATTGGCTGTTCTGATGGCCACTTCACAGTCCTTGAGAGTGATGTCCACTCTGAACATGAAGTTTCCAGGAAGTAAAAATGGTTCAAGCACACAGTATGCTTGTGCTTATTTCCAGTGGAATCAGAAAACTAAAGCCAGGGAATGTGAGGTTGGGGTAGTTAGACAGGTTGAGGAAGGGGATGGTGACTAACCGTGGGAACATGATCTTTGAGCTAGGTGATATGTCAGATTGGATTTCTAGAAATGAGGATAGTAGAGTTTACAGTATTTCTAAAAATTTTTCATTATTATAGTCAATAGATAGAATTTGATATATTCTCTCACCCCTTCTCTCTCAAGACAGGGTTTCTCTATGTAGCCCTGGCTGTCTTATAACTTGCTCTGAAAACCAGGCTGGCCTCAAACTCAGATATCCACCTGCCTCCGCCTCCTGAGTGCTGGGATCAAAGGCTTGTGTCACCATCACCTGGCCAGAATTTTATTTTTTCCATTAATTCATTTATTTGTTTATATCCCAATTGTAGCCCCCATTCTCCTCTCAGCCCTTCTCACAAGCCCCTCCCAAGGATGCTTGAATCTCACTCAAGAGGGGAAATAAAATAGTCACCAGAGGTGGATGGATGAAGGGAACTGGGTTGGAGAAGGGATGGGGAGAAGAAAAGGGTGGGGTGTGGGAGATCAGGTATAGGGAAAGCCAGTGAGAGAGTACCGGGGGAGTGAACAGAATTTCATTCTTAAGACTGTCTTAGCACACTGGTCCTCAACCTTCCTACGCTGAGACCCTTTAATACAGTTCCTCATGTTGTAGTGACCCTCAACCATAAAATTATTTTCATTGCTATCTCATAAGTGTACTTTTGGTACTGTTATAAATCATAATATAAACATCTGTGTTTTCCTATGGTCTTAGGTGACCCCTGTGGAAGGGTCATTAGATTTCTAAAGGGGTCATGTCCTCCATGTTGAAAAACTCTGTCTTAGCAGTCCCAAAAGTCCAATTTTTTTGTGTGTGGGGAGGGATGTTCTATAGTTACCCTACATTGGGATAATTCACCAAGGAAAAGGATCCTGTTATTATAGAATGCAGCCAACCATATCTCAACAATACCTTTGAATTTTAGTTGATGCTGAGTTGGCCCTAAAAAAGAAACAAACCAGCATTGAAATAATGGGGGTTGGGGCAGGGACATAGAACAAACAGTGTATGGGGTTGGCGAACCCTAGGCTCAAATGATTTCTGGGATACTTTCAGGAGCTAGTGCCACCGATTAACACAAAGAGGAAACGCACGCATGGGAAACCAAAGGGGAGACCAGTATATCTGCTGTGCACATCTGTGTGTTCCACTCCAAACCCGAGCTGCTGCTCAGCTTTCTGTACTTTCTTTATGAATTCCAAATGGTTCTTATGGTAGACTTGGGGAGTGTTCTCAGCCATTCATTTAGTAGGTGTCCCTAGGGATTACAACAGCAAACTGGCATCAGATGGCTACCTCCTGCATTTCTGTATTTGTTTCCAGGCCTGTTCTTACCCTAGGACTTCCATGGTCATTGTAATGCAGGATTCTGCAGCAGAGTGCTAGGTTACACTTGGGTAGCAGGAGGGCAGCACGAAGTATCCATGATAGTTGTCATAGAGCCCCTTGGTATAACTTGCTATTTGGCTAACATCCTACGTTTTCACAGATGGACTCCAAATCTTCCTGACTTTGATGAGTATTTTTTTTTTACCCCCAAAGGCTTTCTATCTGCTCCCAAAATTCAAGGCTTAACTTTTGTGTTGGTAGCTGCTAGTAACCTGAGTGTTCTGGAGGAAACTCTTCTGTGAAAATTTTCCATGAATTCCTTTCCATTTCCATAAATTAAAGAGGAGGAAATGGAGCGTGAATGGAGAATGTGTGGGAGCGGGTGAGTTGTTATCAGGAGCTCAGGCAGATGTGTACCCCAGTATACTGCTCAGTGCCTCCTGTGGAAGGAGGTTAGCTATGGATTAGTGCAAAACAGGTTTTTCTGCCTAATCCAGACCTTGGTACTGTAGCTTATGTTCTGCTAAGGTATCTGCAACTTCTTAACCCAGTGGCAGCCGAAATGAACTTGAGTTGTGTGTCTAGGTAGAAGCCAAAAGAATTTTGTCCTGTGCACACAAATGTAAGTCCTCTGATGGTCAGGGGCTCAGACTGTCCTGGAGGAACTAAAAGCCTCTAGTTATAAAAGTGGTGCAGAGTAGGTGCTGGACCTTGAACATGCTAAAACCCATCTGCTCAGGCCAGGAGAGACCTTGCCAAACTAGGACAGACATTCGTTGGCACAGGGTCTTTGGCTGTAATGGGTTCAGACGGTTATAACCGTGGAGCGGAAGAAACAACTCAGTTTATTTCTACTGTGAGATAATTCTCTTTGTAGCTGTGTTCCTGTATTCCATGAGAAGGCTCATCCTCCTGGCTGAGTAAAGGGACAGTACTGCACATGCTTCTTTGTTCTGAAACAGAACGCTCACACTGATCGTGTTTTGATTGACTGCTGGGACCCTCGGTAGCAGTGGATGCTGAACTAACCTCATTGCTTTGAGACCTTTTGGTGTGAATCCTTCCAGGACCTATGAATGAACTATGCAGACACCTAAAGGTTGGCTTCAGTTGCTTCTGCCTCAGTGGGGCTGACAATGAGCTGTGGTGCTGAAAAGACATTCACTTTCTAACCAGCATGATAGGGCCGTTTTTAAATTTTTTATTTATTTTTATTTTTTTTTCATGTCAATTAAACCATTGTGCAGCCAGTCCAGGAGACTTCCCGGCAGAATACAGGTCCAGAGGAGAAATGCATTCGCTGGGAAATGAAACCCCAATGGAGACAAAATTAACAAGAGGCCTGATGTAGTCTCAGAGATGTTCTGTTTCTCTCTCCTCTCCTCAGTCTGTGTTTGCACGCGGCAGCTTCTATGTATTTTTTTTTCTCACACAAAAGCTCAGTGAAGTAACTGTTCTCACTAATTGGCAATGGGCCAGCTTGCTCATAGGTGTGAAGAGAGATGCAGGAGTATTAATTAAGTATCTAAGCAGTTGACATGTTGAAATTGTCAGGAGAGAGAAGAGTTGTCATTAACTCACCAGGTCTAACTCTTAAACATATTTATTGAGTTTTTTTCCTCTTTTATGCCCATTCTTGCCAGTGAGACAGACACACAAACAAACAAATGAACAAACACTTAAAAGACAATAATCCCCCTTCACTTTAAAGCAGCGGTTCTGAACCTTCCTAATGCTGTGACTCTTTAATACAGTTCATCGTATTGTGCTTACCCCCAGCCATAAAATTATTTTTGTTGCTACTTTAAAAGTATAATGTTGTTACTGTTACAAATCATAATGTAAACATCTGTGTTTTCCTGTGGTCTTAGGCAACCTCCAAGGGGGTCGTGACCCACAAGTTGAGAACCAATGTTCTACTTCTTTTTTGCCCTAGATTCAGTTCTTTAATGAAAAAGTTTCACAGAAGCTCTGGGAAAGCCATCAGTAGCAAAGTCCTTGGACTCTTTCCAGCCTGCCTGTGGCCTCCTGCTGGGCCACCTCCCAGAGCTGGTCCTATTCTGAGTGGGATTGGATGGTGCCATCTTAAGGGTCTTCCTGCATGCTCTCTCCTTCTCCCAGGGGAATGAGCTAGGCATGGTACAGGGTTACTTCATTTAAGAATAAATGGAGTATTCAGAATGTAAATAAAATGACTTAGTGTGATGGCTATTTTTGGTTGTCAACTTGATATCTGGAATTAAATAAAACCCAAGTGGCTGGGCACATCTGTGAAGGCTTTTTTTTTTTTAACTAAATAATTTTTAGTTGGAAGACCACTTTTATCCACATCTTTTGAGATGGGAGATTTGTGGTAGCAACCTATAAAAAGAATGTCAAAGAAGGACACTTGATCTCTTTGCCTATTTGCCTTTACCTTGCTAGCAAGTCCATTCCTTCATTGGCATTAGAGCCTACTTCTTCAGGATTCCAGCATCTACTAAAGATTAGCTGAAACTGAACAATTCTTAGACTTTCTGTTGTTAGACAGACCATTATTGGACTGGCATTGTAATAAATCTGTGTGTGTGTATGTGTGGTGTGTGTGTGTGTGTGTGTGTGTTGTGTAGTGTGTAGTTCCCAGGTTTAAACCCAAGTAACCTCTTAAATATTCTGGATCCTGAAATATGTATGTATATATATTTCACATGAATGAAATATAGGTATTTTTTCAAACATATGTATATACATCTATCTATATATTTCATTCTATCAGTTCTGTTTCTCTGGAGAACCCTGACTAATACACTTGGTGAGAAGGGGGTAGGGCTGAAGGCAGTTTAGATTAAAAGGGAATCCTTCTGTGATTTTTTTTAAAGTAAAATATTGAATCTTTTTTTGAAGCACATTATCACATCCCGATTTATCCCATTTAAATCTGGAATACCACATGGAGGCTTGACTTTATCTGGAGCACACATTCACAGAGTTAGTTCAAAGCCAGAATGTCCTCCTTCCCAGCTAAAGAGACACTCCACCGAAACAGTGTCCTTGCTGGTTTCCCGATGCTGACGCTGGAAGGCACAGATTAGGCACTCATTGCATGTTGTTGAATCAACAGGAGGAAGGAAGGGTCAAATGACACATTAATGTTTAAAATGTGACCAAAGGGACAAGATTCAGGATTCACGATTAAGATGGATATTTAAGAGGCTACTTGCGGTTTAAACCTGGGAAGAATTTGGTCTGGGATCTTCCTGTAAGAGTTGGGTCCTATTCTACCTAATGCAGTTTCTCTGACAACCACAATCCTTTTCATTCTCAAGCAGCTCCCCACCTCCCCGCCCCCCCCCCCAACAGCATCTACACAGCATAGTCCCCCGTGACAGCTTTCTGGGGTTTGATGGTAGGTTCAGGTTGTATTCCTTTCTCTGTGTCAGGACATGGCTGCAAATTGATGCACAGGTCAAGGGCTGCTGACAAAGCACCCTCCACACTTTGTACTGCGTGCCATGGCCTCCTCTTGGAAAAGCTTCAAGCGGAGCTGATCCAAACAGGGGCCCCTGCCTGTAGTATCCCTTACGAAGAAGCAAGGGCACGGTTCTTAGAACCTGACCCTCCCGTTCAGGTTACAGTCGGGGAAAACCAGAGTTGCCTGTTTGAATGGTACTCTCTCAGCTCCTGTTTCCAAACTCCAGCTGAGCTGACACGTGGTGGACATGATTTCAACTCGGGAGTAGGTTTCATTTCAACCACAGGGCATCTGAGTTACACGGGAAGCAAATGAGAAACAGACGTGACTGCAGGTGCCTTTCACCTGCTCTTGGGCAATGAACTCAAAGGTGTCTTTGATTTCAGTAAGAAATTTGGCAGAGAGCTGTTCTTAAAGTGGTTTCATTGCATTGGTTTTTGGTAAAAAGGTTTCTCTTTCTCTCCTTCCACTGGACTCGTACCACACACATTCAAATATACATAAAACTCCCATCAGGAAGAGTAGCAGCACTGTGCTAAAAATAAAACCGAAATTAAAGGCCCACTTCAGTAACCTGTAAGTTTCCCATTCTTTCTGCTAATGGTCACTGGTTTTCTCACCTTGGATGGCCTGATTTCAAATAGGTAATTGTCACCAACAGTCTAGAATAGTGCCAGACCTATTGTGTAAATAATACGGCTTTTAAATATATTGATGAGTAAATATTTAAGCAATAAACCAAGGCAGGTTAAGTCAGTCAACTCCAGCAGGGACAAACCACATTTGTTCTATAAGCTGTAAATATGCTGGCTGGAGAAGGGTCTGGAAGTGTGCCTGACAAGTCTCTATTTCCTGTACCAAAGTTTTTGTATGATGGAGGTAAGCGCTGTCCTGATATGGCTCACAGGCCAAGCCCTTTGGAAAACTCCTTTTGTATTCTTCAGTCATGTTTAGCATTTTAAAAAGGGCTTAGTACATGTTAAATGCAAAAGTGACTCACTCTGAGATCCAGATAAGCTAAAGACGTATACAGAAAAGTGGCCCATTTGTCCATGTATTGGAATCAAGGAAAATGTGTGTCACTTCTTACCACAGGCCTGTTGACTTTGGGCAAGACACGTTATATTTCAGGCATTCAACTGCCTCATTTGCAAAACCATGAAATGGGAGCCTGGACATATTCAGGACGCTGTTATACTTTAGAGCTGATTTGTGAGAAGCTTGACTTTACTGTGACTCCTGGGTGGAAATCACTGTAGGTGCCCTTTCTCACTTAGAAACCCTAAACCACATCTTCCCAAGTCTGGATGTACAGGTTGTGCATGGTGCTACACCAGTGAGCAGGCTCACACCGACTGTGACTGGATGGTAACCTCCACACTTCAAGTTATGCAATGTTGCCACCCTATCTGAAAATGCAGTCTATCTTCTTTCCTCCTAGTGAACAGACTTATGTTGTAAGATTTTTTTTTTTAATTTCTTTTAAATTCCTGTTTTCTGGAATTCTGCCAACTTCTTCCCTCAGCCTCCTTTCTGAGGAGACTTTTTCCATCTTCCAAAGCCCTGATTAGAATAAAACTAACAGCTCCTTTAAAGGGTAATCATTCTTACTCCAATGACTTCTGCTCTGACAATGAGAAGAAGAGATTCAGAATGGGGATCCTGATGCAGACTGTGTTCAGTCTCCTCCAACTCATATACCCAGGTTTAACCTAATCCTCACAATGAAAGATTCAGAGGCCAGGCTCTGGGAGATGATTAGGCGAGGAGGGTGGGGCTGTACCAAAGGGGGGGGATTAACTCACTTAAAAGAGACCCCGCCCTTTTTCTTACTCCTTTCACCATGGGAGGACAGACAGAGAAGACTGGCATCTGAGTGGGCCCTCAGTAGGGTTTAGACATCTCAAGTTCCATAATGGTAAGGACTAAAGCTCTGTTGTTATAAACTCCCTTAGTAGAGTCTCTGGTATTGTATTACAGTACCCTTACTCAAGATATACACCAAGCTGTGTTGTTACCCTTCTCTGACATAGAACATGGAGGACAAGGTGGTTTCAGATGACATCTTTTTTGTGTGTTGGAGATGAGTATTTTTTTCGTGTTTTTGATACATAGGGAAATAGGAAACCTTTATCTGTTGTATGGTTCCATTAGGAACTCGGTAGCTAGTGAAATGACTATACGGGAAAGGCCTGGTTTGATCCCCAGAAAACACATAATGGAAGGAGAGGACTCTTCCAAATTGTCTTGTGACCTACATGCTTGAACTGTAGCATGTGTGTCACACACACACACACACACACACACACACACACATTAAATAAAGTTTGAAAATGTAAAATGAAATGAAAACAAAACCTTAATTGGTGCAGTCTACAACCTCGAGCTGGATCATGCTTGTATGGCAGACATTTTAGTCTTTAACTGGGGCTGATCTCAGCCTAAGGCTGTCCGGGAAATAAAGGTCCCTGTGTAACAACCGGTGAGTGACTCTGTTTCCACATGTGCACATGGAGATCCCTGCAGTTATTCACACTAGCCTGTCCCTAGTAGGGAGCAGAACTGGGCTCTGGATTAAAAATATGGCAACCTAAAAATAACAAGT
Source organism: Mastomys natalensis (assembly GCA_021653895.1). Classification (NCBI taxonomy): domain Eukaryota; kingdom Metazoa; phylum Chordata; class Mammalia; order Rodentia; family Muridae; genus Mastomys; species Mastomys natalensis. Next base: position 301,216 of record JAJTUV010000220.1, on the reverse strand, counting down.
AGGAGCTGAAGAGCTTTTCCACTGGTGGGTAACTCTCCTTTCCAGATGCCAGATTAATGTCTAAAGCCTGGGTTTGGGCTCTGAGAGGTTTCCCCTCAGTTGGTGGTGTTTTTGTCCCCCACCACCCTCCCCGATCTGAGGCATGCTACCTTTTGCCAAGTGCTCCCTTTGACAATACTTCCAGCTGCAGGCACTTAGCTTCAGGATGTGTCACAGGGACAGCAGGCTTACCCTCCCATGCTTATCAGGCTGTTTGTCCCCTAACGATGAGATCATCTGACCTTGAGTGTTAGACCTGTCTCATCACTGAGCCTTGCTCAGTCCCTCTTCCTGCCATGCGTGTGTTTTCTTACTAATGTGAGTGCTGGTTTTGAAGGCTTTTTCATTTCACTGTCCCCTCAGGTCTTTGCTTCCAAACCTTGCAGGGTTTACAATATGAACTCAAATCCTGACTTGTCGATTTCTGATTATGTGACCTTTAGAAAGGTATTCTATTCTCTGGTGGGAAGCTTCCTCCTCTATATAAAATGTATACATAATTGTGCCTATCGTAATATCTTTCTGAGATGTGGCAATGCTACAATACCCTAGTATGGTGCTCAACACACAGAAAAGTCACGGTGGAGGGCTGGTATGGAGCAGAGATTGGGTCTTAGGAAGTGGGTGCTACATTGTTGTTTCTTCAAGCCGGTGTCTCTCCCAGTGGTATCCGTTTTCCTATGCACTGCTCATGTGCAGAGTTGGCACTTTGATGTGCCTCTGGCTTCTATCTCTAATTTCATCCTGTTACAATCCATTCCATACCTTTCTCAAAAATTAATTTAAAGCGTATCAGGTTTTGCATATGAAACCTTCAGTGATACCAAACTTCCCGTTGGTACAAGCAAATATCACATAGCAGAATTCAAGCTGAAATATCTAAATGTATTTCTTTCCATGACCTAAATGTACCAACACTCACTTAAAGTTTATCCTAGAAGTGTGAGCATGTCTGCTTTGCCAACTCTTTTTTGCACAGGAGCAGCTGCATGCACAGAAACAGATGGTTGTGTGAGTTGGGCTGTTGACCCAATGGCTGCTATTTTGTGACCGAAAATGTGTGACCATGCTTTAAATGGTGACTAGTCCAATTAATTTTCTCTTGGGACTATCAACTATAATCCTGGAAAGAATTTTCTCACTAATATAATTGAGGCCAAAAATTCATAAGAATAGCTGATGGAGAGATGGAAGACCAAGGCTACAGGCGAGAGGAACTGAATGAAGGACAAACAGAAATTACAAGCAATCAGAACAAGTATGCCATTGCATATGCTGGCTTCTGATACATATTCACTGAAGAGTGGCCAGATGCTGTTGGAACGGAATAGAAAGAAACAGTCACATAGAGGCCAGACTAACAGAGTTAATGGAGGAAGATGTCTTTGAAAGAGCTCTGTAGGTCCAGCAAATCCAGTTTCAGCCCAATGTTTAGTTTCTGTTACTGGATTTCAGAGACACTATATCATGTCACTCCACACACACACAAGCATACATACGTACACAAAGCATATTTAAGCAAACACAGTCTACACATTCCACACACACCACCACAGAATACATATCATACATACACATGCACACACCACATACATCACATAAACTACAACCACATACCATGTACTGTACCCATACACCACACCACATACTACCTACACATTTATACACCACCACAAGCATACAAATCCCAAGCATAAGACACCACACACACACACACACACACACCAACCATTTTATGTGTGTGTGAACTAGGGAAGGGTTCTGGTAATGGGTCTGTTTCGGTAAGACATAAAGCAGGACTAAGACTGGATCAGCACTGCAGTAGGAGCTGGCATGCAGACATCTGATTCTGGCTGTTTCTATTGCTTATCAGTAAGTCTCCAATATTTGCTAAGTGCCTGGTGAGTCAAGCATTTTTTTCAGGAGGGAAGCATGCAGTGGAATGGGATTTGTTTTTCTGTAGGTATTTACAATCTTTTGGAGGGATAGATAATACACATGCAAACAGAGAAGTTAGTAATGGCAGCCACAAACAGGTGCTGCAGAGAAAGTAGGAAAGAGAAAGATTAGCTCTCTGAGCCGAGACTGCAGCAAGAAGTGATGATAGTTACACACAAATCTGGGAGAGCTCTGAGCAAGAGCTACGGCAGTGAGCCAGAACCAGGATGAGACTGGTCTGCTGGATGCAGCTAGCCAATGTGGCCAGACCACACAGTGAAGATAGAAGAGGCAGGGAATTTAGTGGAGTCAAAGAGTCTATGTTGCATTTTAATCTTGATGAGTTATAAGTAGAGATATGGGATGATGTGTTTAGGGTCTGACTACATGATTGATGTATTGGCAGAATGGAAGGACAGAGCTATGAAATTAAATGGGTAAGAAAGTCTTGAAATAAAACAGGAGGTAACTGTATAGGAAGGCACTCTTGGGTCTTAGCAGTGAAGACAACAGAAGGGAGCAAATCTGAGATTTGTCTTGGAAGTTGAGCTAGTGCTAACCAAATTTAATCTTGAGGCCAGTGTAGATATGTGATATGTAATGAGTGAAGACTGAAATGATAATAGCAAGAGTTTAGACCTGAGCAGCTTGGGGATGCTGGTCTGTTACATGGCGGTGGAGGAGGCATGTGCCAAGCAGATAAAATGGGAAGAGGGTGGTGGTAGAAAATCCATAGGTCTGTGGAAAAGTTTGGGGGCAGCAATATTCAGAGGGCATTTGAACTCATGGGAGTGGGAGAGAGTTCTAGAGAGAGAAGAGAGAACATTGAAGCAGAAGGCACACAGATATCTGGATCATCTTGCTTAGCTTCCTAGACTGCTAACCCAAACTCAAACTCAGTGATGTAGCCTGGTCTACACCTCTAACCTGCTCTCTTGCTTTATCCACTTAGAGTCTATAGCTGGGACCAGGACACATATCCAATCGTTTGAATGTAAAGCTGTATGTTGTCAAACACATTCAATAACTGCTTCTCTCTCCCCAAACAGCATCCTGCAGCGAGGCTAGGCTCATTCCAAGACTCTCAAGGGTTGTGAAAAGCTGGTTGTTATTATGTTCTTTGTTCAGGAAGTCACACTTTGAGAACAGAATGACTTCATTTATGAAAAGCAACTGATGGGGGCTGATTTTATGCTGAAACTGAAGCCCCAGGGGAAACGATGCTGAGGGCTGAGGCCGCAGCTGGAAGGTGTTGATTCTTCTCAACTGGTAACTTGAGGCTTTGATTGCCTAATTCTTTTTGAAAATTAATTTTGCTTTATAAGAGGAAGCTGTCTAGAATGAACAGCTTGTACCTGACTGTAGCATTATATTTTGATTTAGCTCCTTGGTCTACTTAACAAATGCCAAGTATTTAGCAGCAGGTGGATTCCCACCCAAATGCGTCCGCCATGAGGAAGAAAGTTCCTGGTAAGACACAAAAGCGAGACTAAGAGCGAGGCTGGATTAGCACTGCAATAGGAGCTGGCATGCAGAGATCTGATTCTGGCTGATTCTGTTGGTAGGATTCACACCTCTGTTCTTTCCTGCAAGGAAGAAAATCAACCCCTTACTTTGTTACTCGTCAGGGCAGGGAAAGGGACTTGGATGGGCATGGAGCATAACTTAGTGAGAGACTGAGTTTGAGAGGGACAACTAATCTTAGGACTTGTAAGGGCACCAGGTCCTGGTGTTTCACTATTCTTCAAGGAGCTCAAGGCACCTGTAACCATGGGATAACTTCCCTGCCAGGCTCCTCAGTGCTCCCTTCCTTTCTTCTTGTATCTACACCTGAGGCAGCTTTTGGAATAATCAAATGGGTCAGCACCCCCTCCACACCCCCATATTCAACACATGCAAGTTGCCAGTTACAAGATAGACAAATCTCAATGCACTCGGTGTCACTCATGTTGTTCATTATTTTCCAGTTTGATGAAAATAGTCCTAGTTGCTTAGGACTTGGTCTAAGGCTAAAAGCCTTTATGAGCTGTGACCATGTTTAGTTGTTAACCTGATAGTCCTAGCAAATCAATAGTCATGTAGCTTGACTTCCCCAGATTAGGGTAAAGGTGACATGAAAATGATAAAATGTTTCTTTCCTTGGGGATGAGATAGCCTTTATATTAATCTAGTGTAATTCAGAGATAACTCTACTAGAAATGATTGGATTCACATTTTTATAGTTTGAGAATATGAATTTCATACATTTATATGATGTGCTTTGATCAATCCCCCCTCCTCCTGATCACTCCCCTATCCTTCCTCACTTTCCACTTAAGCTTCATGTATTTTGTTTTTAAACCTACCAAGTCTATAGCACCTGTATATACATGCACTGGAACTCTACTGTATCACGGATAGCTCCTCTGGGGCTACTTCCCTGAAGAAAATCGCCTCTCCTGCCCCAGTAACCATCAGCTCCAAATAGCACCTCAGCTAGGAGGACAGCTAGGAACTTCATGAACCCCTTCTCCATCCATACTGGGATTTTGGCTGGCTTGATATAGTGCATACAGTTAATGGCTTCTGTGAGTTCATGTGTGGATGGCCCCACCGTGTCTGGCAAATACTGTTTCATGATAGATGTCTACTATCGCTTGCTCTTACAATCTTTCTATCCACTTTAGTACGATGTTTCCTGAGCCCAAAGGGGTGTGATATGGATGTCCCATTTGGAACCAAGCACCCTACAGTTTCTTATTCTCTGCACATTGGCCAGTTGTGTTAATTGCCATTTACTTCTTTAAAAGCTTCTTTCATGAGAACAAAGAGATGCACTAATCTATAAGAAAAAAAAAAAAGGTAAGAACTTATAATGAAGTTTATTGCTGTGTACACTTAGTTGAAAAAATAGTATTAGGCTCTTCCCTAGGGTCTTTACCTAATAAGGCATGAGTTTGTGGCCTAGTTAATGGGACTGGGCATGAGTTACATCTTGTGGAATAGGACAGCATTAAATCCAACCAGAGAACAGTTGGTTACTCCTGTAGTATTCTTGCCATCGTTGTATAAATGTACCTTTCTTGCAGGGACAGGACTGTCGTATGGTTCACACCTGGGACACACTGCTGATGACTTCTCTCCCCTGGGCACCCATTTTCTATTAGTACTGCTTTTGGTATCAGACTTAGACACTTTCATTCTTCACATGCTCCCTAGATGATTCTGCTCAGTTGTTATACACAGCTGGGACAAAGCAGTCAAAGTCTCCATTGCTTTCTCTGTGAACTTTGGCTGCCTTGTAAACTGAGCAAATACTTAGTTTGGTGGTTAGGAAGAGAAAACAAAATGAAATGCTTTATGGCAGGTACCTTGGGATTAGTTGAAAAAAAAAAAATCAGGCTCTATTTGTTCTCTCTTGCTCTCCTCAGATGGAAATAATTTTTGCTGTTTGTATAACCAGAAACTTTCTATAATATGATAGAACATAATTTTATACCTCATTGTCAATAAACGATTAACCAACAAAAGAAACCGAAATATTTGGCTTTGCCTTTAATTGAAATTACAGAGTGTCTGGTATTGCCAGGAAACTTCAGGGCCTCTGACAGCATAAAACACAATTTCTTTTTGTGTCTTCTTGGCTCTTTATCGTTCATTTCAACATAAAGCTAGACTAAAAGACCATAGAGATGCTCTCTGTGCAATAGGAATGGTCAGTGTGATTCCTGCATACCAGGAAGGATTATGGATGGGTATCTTCGATTATTTTCTATTGCTATGCTCTGTAGTTTATAAAGAATGGAAGTATATTTGATTCACAGTTCTAAAGTCTGGGAAATCCAGAAGCATGATATGGTTTCTGGTAAGGGCCTTTTTAGATGTATTTAATATTGCACAGGGCATTACACGGCAAGGCAAAGCAAGCCTGTTAGTTCAGGGCTGTGTTTCTCTGTAGAGTAATTTCCCCCTAATTGATTAAATAATAAAGATGACAAGAAGCCAATCGCTGGGCGAGAAGGAGGTAGACCTTCTGGGTATGAGAAAGGAAGAGGGAAGGCAGGAGGAGGGGACTTCCTTTTGGACTGCTGGAGGGAGGCAACCAACGTGTAGGCCGGGACTGTTAGTTCAGGTGGTGGAATCCACTAGGATCTGCCGCCAGAAGGTTTCTAACATAGAATAGTTGGGGAAGTTAGGATGCTAGACTCCGCGCCCAGTGATTGTGTTATCTGTTGATTTTAAACTAAGACTCTCTGGTGTTTCCCATCACACAGCGACTCAACCGAGCTCCGGGGAAAGTAAACTGCGGTTTGTGAGAGTGCGCCCTAGCTAGCCGCAGAAATTTGGGATTGCTGAGTGGGTTTGACAACAGCCAGCCTCAGGGAGGAGAGAACTATCTCTGAGATCTGGAGAGGCCTTGGCAAAGGAAAAACATGTGGTCTTGGACTCTGGGAACAGACCAAGACCACTGGCCGGTGCCTAGCCGGCGATAGCGTGTGTGGTTTTTAATAGCACACGCAACATTTCTCCTCTTGGAAAGCCAATAATTACTATCATGAGGTCTCTACCCTCATGGTGTTGTTTGATCCTATTTGTCTCCCAGTCTCCACCTCCAAAAATGCCATTGGCTTATTAACTTTTATGGCATTCTGGCCATGAGTTAGCGTTGTCTGATCCCAGTCAGATTACTTTTTCCTGTTTTCATCCTCCTGTGCCCGAGCCTTTCCTGATGCTGGTGTGGGGTTTGAGGATCATGCTAAGTTGTTGATCAGCTAATCATATTGTACCCTTTCTATCTGCAGCACTGGAGGGAATTTTGCAATCACACATTGTGGTGGTTTGAATGAAAATGGCTTCTATAGCTCCATAGAAAATAGCACTATTAAGAGATGTGGCCTTGTAGGAGTAGGTGTGGCCTTGTTGGAAAAAGTGTGTCACTGGGAGTGGGCATTGAAATCTCAGATGCTCAAGCCAGACCTGGTGTCATACTGCTGCCTGTGGATCTGGATATAGAACTCTGAGCTACCTTTCCAGAAACATGCTTGTCTGCATGCTGCCATGCTTCCCACCATGACAAAAATTGACTAAACCTCTTAACTATAAGCCAGCCCCAATTAAATGTTTCCTTACAAGAGTTGACATGGTCATGATGTCTCTTCACAGCAATAGAAACCCTAACTAAGATACCTATTTATCCTTGGCATTACGGTTTGCTTGGCACTATGGCTGACTTGAAACTCCGCAGATGAGGGATAGCATAGGACTGCCATGGGGGTGAATCAGTTAGTGAGATAGATTGACGGCTGACGCTGAATGGATTGAAGGCATGGGTTGGTTTGTTAGGAAGTCATCTAGAGCCAAAAGCATTAGCATGGCTAGGGGAAAATGTGGTCACACACGGAGGAAGTACATCGATACAACTGCACTCAGAATTGCACAGGGCAAGAAGGCATACTTTGGAGGATTTCCCTGATATCAGTCACTGCCCTGAGACCTCAGATACCATTTCCTTGGGAAGATACCCAGCAGGAAGTGGGAGGGACCAGCTTCTGAGTGGAGGACTGCTGTTCTTCATTGCTCTTACCCTGTGGAGAGAGTCTCTGCCCTGTGTCCCATGCTGCCCCTTCCCTATGGAAAATTCTGGAGACTTAACTTACCCCTCTCTCATTATTTTGGAAAGAAAAGCTACACACTTGGGGAGGATGGCAGAGGCTGCTCCACAGGTTATATTTAGAGGCTGACTCCTACATTCAGATTGGAGCACCAACAGAAGGCTTTTCAGGTGGGTGGAGCAGTTGCTTGGCTGGGCAAGCTTCCTTTTGGATATTAACAAAAGCTACTTCTGAACCCTGTACTAGAAGGATGCCTGGTTTGTCTGCGAAAGGAAATGAGAGACAGTGTACACTGTGTGCTTGAATAAGCCCCCAGCCTCCACTCTGACTGAGAAGATTAAGACTTGTGGCCCATGGGCGTTTCCTGAGAACACAAAAAATTTTTTTTCTTTCTTTCTTTCATAAACAGTACCCTAATTCTATTAGGCAGTGGGACCTGAAATTAAAGATAAATATAGAGTGAAACTCACATCCATGGTTGCCAACCTGGTCTTCTTGTTTGCAGTTTTGTTTTATTACTTAGCCATAGTTTATTCTGAAAAGTTCCTTGCTTAGGCTGTGCCTGAGGTCTGAGCAGTGTTCGTGGAGCTTGGGTTGCTTCTATTTTTGCTTAAGGATAGAAAAATGAAATGTAGGTGAGCTTGAGAGGAAGACAGAAGAGCACATTTTGATTTCCTCTTTCAAGCAGCTCCAGCCTGGCCGGAGTTCTTATCCTCCCGATTGACTGACCTGGGACCCTGTTCCCCTTTAGTAGATTCTCTTGACTCCCACAGCTCCACCTCTAAATCTCTCATTAGCACCCTGGTTCACTGGTCCCATAGAAAACCACAGTGAGTATGTTATTCGTGTGTAGAGGTTCAACCGCAGGAACATAAATGTTGCAAGAGGGAACTGCTCAGATGTATCTGCTGGTTCAGTGAAAAGCTTCTGCCAGGAATCTGTATCTGTGCTCTTTTCCTGAAGTTACCTATGGGAGAGTTTCTGATTGTTGGACCCTAACAGCAATTTTGCCGCCTTGAAGGAGCACACGATATACTCTCCAGCCTGTTAAGGGTCATGCTGAACAATGGATGCCAACACTGACACAAAGGCCATGCTTGGCTGACATATGGCTGGTTGAAAACACTTTGCTTCTCTGTGTGACTCATTCCTGGCTCCTCCCACCAACTTATTAAAACACATCTGCTCTTCCTACACATGGAACATACAACCACATTTAATAATTTCTATGTCTCAAAGATACAAAGATGAGTGATCCAACTGTTTGCCAGGGCCTCCAGTCTTTTGAGGAAATGTTGTAACTTACAAAAGTAGAGCCAGGTAGCAGTACTGACATACAGGAAATAGTGGAACAGAGGAAACTGAGTCTGTATTCCAGGAAAGAGACAAAGAAGCTTCTCAGTGGGGTTCCTGGGTGGGGGTTGAGGGATGATCAGAGAGTTTCTATGATAAGAGTAGAGACCAGCATGAGGGAGCAACACAAACCATGGCTCATGGCAACTTCTGAGTTGATGTGGACACCTCTGTGGGGGATGCCCAGGTACTACAGAAGAGACTGTTATGTGGTATATTTGTCAGAGTTCTTTAGAGAAACTACATTGATAAAATTAACATATATAAAAGGAGATTTGTTAGATTGACTACACAATACAAGATAGGTGTAGTCCAGCAATGAATGTCTTTATATTGGAGAGCCTGAGAACCCAAGGAGCTCCTCAATCCTTGAGGCTGGATGAGTAAGCAGTTCCAATCTTGCCTGACTGCCGAAGGATTCCTGAAGGGCCATTGGTCTTCCATCCATGTTGGAAGGCTGAATAAGCTGGTTTCTTATGTCAGCAAAGGATAATGGTGGTAACAGCAATGGTAGTCAGAGTGCCACCACTACTGCTACCACCAGAACTGATGAACTCATAAGCAAGGGGTAATTAAATCAGGCAAAAAGCAAATGTCTTCTTCCGGACTTTGTTATATCTGGGCTGCTGCTGGAAGGTGCTACCCAGTCTGGTGAAAGGTCTTCCCTTCTCAGTGACTTCTTCCAGGCATGTCTCTTAGTTGACTCCAGATCCAATGAACTTGATAACCATTGCATCTTCAGACTGAGAAGAACCCCAAGGGTTTGTGTAGGTGGGCTCATTTGATTCCATAAATGATGGGAAAGGAAGCTGGTGAAAACTCTTAGAGTGTCTCAGGAGCAGAGTTTGGTGGTCTTGAGATTTGAATCTGAAATGTCTCCTACAGGTTTAATCTTTTAAAAAAAGATACACACACATGCATACACACTAGTGTGTGTGTATATGTTTATATGTATAGTGTAAGGGTAGTGTATGTGTGTGTACACAGAACAGTGTACATGTGAAGGTCAGAGGACAACTTTTGGGGACTGATCTCTCGTTCTACCATTGGGGACCTGGGAATTGAACCCAAGTCATCAAGCTTGGAGGCAGGGGCCTTTGCCCATCTTACTATCTTGTCAGCCCCAAAGGCTCAGTCTTTAAGCACCCATTCTCTTGCTGACCGTGCTTTCTTGGGGGACTGGAACATTTAGGAGGTAGAATCTGGCTGTTCGAAGTGGAGTCACTAAGAGTGAGCAATTGAATGTTATAGACCAGTGCCTATTAGACACTAGTTCTGCTCTGTGAAGAGTCTCTGCCACATGCTGCTGCTATCATAAGCTCCATTTTGCCTTCCCATCATGAAGGACTGAGACCATCTAAAACCATGAACCAAAACATACCATTTCTTCTTTGAGTTGTTTTTATCATGTGTTTTGCTGTCAGCAATGTACAAACAATTCATATAGGTGTGATCCCCTTGGCAACTGGATACAGACTGTATAAGAAAGTTGACATCTTCCCACTGCTGGATAGCAGACACTGTTGTATGTCTGTTGACTCTGGGTACTCGTGCTTCTGATTCTGTTTCCTCAGATAACTTACAGTCTTGATTCTTTCCAAGAAAATAACCCCCCAGGAGCTGCCTACCTCAGACCAGAATGTCATAAAAAAAAAAAAATCAGTATCTTTAGCCCAACTTGGAAAACTCTGCTGGGCCCATCCATCTTCAGAGTGCCCCACAACTCAGTTCTTTGCTATGACTGTATTACAGCTGAGTCTTCTTTGTCTTAGTTCTGTTTCTTTGGCCCCCCTGTCACATTCTCTCCCACACAGAATCATTGCTAAGATGTTTCACAGGGTCCTGAGTCTACAATGTCATTCTTCCTTCTGAAAAGTTGGTGACCTGGTCCTCCCCTCTTGGGTCAGTCTCCATACCTCCAGGCCTTTGTGGAAGAGGAAATGGCTATTGGGATTTTGGTGCCTGACATTTTGTGACATTTCTGATTCTCATTGTATAACAATTTCTTTCTACATGTACTTTGGGAAGTTGTATAAAGGACAGCCTGAGTGACTCTTTGACACCCCTTGTTCTCCAGGGTGCAATAAGAACACATTTAGGTTCTTCCCTTATAAAGCAGGGAGCTTTGCTTCAGTGACCGGTTGGACTTTTTTTGTTCTGTGGGATTCAACTTGGAAATTGGAAATGATTTGTGTGCTCATCGGTGTCTTTTCCTTAAACGAATTAGGAAGAGAGTCCTCATTTATGTTTACAAGTGCTCCTAAGACTGAGAGCTTTCAGACTAGTAATAAATACAAATAAAAAATTCAAAAGCTTAAAAAGAGTGGAAACTGCCCTCTAATCACAGTACTTCTCTTACTCCTCATCCCTGCTTCCCACCCCAAACAACCAGAGACTAGTTTCTTCTTACTTTCTTTAAACAAGTAACAAAGATGACAAGCACATCTTCTATGCTTTCTGGCAAACCTGCTTATCTCAATGGGACCTACGATGTGGAAGGCTGGGAATCAGATGTGTTAAACTGAACCCAGGCTGTAGATGATTTATGGATTTTTCAGTGTTGACGGGCTATTAATAGATGGTTAGTTCCAGAAAACTCTTCTAGTTTCCCACAAGCGAGGTTCATCCACTCTGAGATGCCATGCCTTAATATATACACCTCAAGATAGCATTCCTCTCCTGATGTTAAGCATAGCCTTTTGTTTTTCATTATAAAGTCAGGGCACACTTGTCATCAGTATCAGAAATGTAGACAGGCCGTGTTCATTTTTCCTATGACTGAGAAAATATCCACACCTTGATGTACATTCTTCTAGAATGTTTAGGTACATATGCATACATCTTCTTTTAAAAATAACATCGCATAATGATTATAGATCCCAGTCTATTCTATGATGTACTACAAATACCTTTGTAGTTCAGAAAGTAAGCATTTCAGTAACTTCAGTGCCTTGTCTTACGCTTTATGCTAATTAGAATAACCATGTGGCTGTCATAAGTAGTTGAAATCTGTGCTGGATCCTCACAGTAGACACTGATTTCTTGCTCTTATGGCAGCAGTCCTGGAGGTGACTGGGTCATAATGACAGCTTTCATCTGAGTGGGTGTTGATGGACTTGGTTGTCTGAGGCTATGCTGTCTCCATGTGGCTTCCAAATGCTGATGATCTATCTGTCACCATCTATCCAAGCTATCCAGAATAGAGAAGGAACACACAGAAGCAAACAGGCTAGACTTTGACTTAGTGTCCACCATATGGACCCAGATCTGAATGGCCAGAACTCTGGTACATGTCCATACATAACTATAGAAGAAGCTAGCAGAGTGTCTAACTCTGTACACAGGAACAGAGAAATATGGATTAAAACCAGTTCTATGGCACATTTATTAATAAAACTTCTCCTGAAAGGTTGAATCCATGTCTGATCTGTCATTGTATTTCCTACACTTGCACATGGCTGTTAATGTTCAAAGATATTTACAGATTAAATAAATGAATCTGATCTGTGTTTTAAGACTGGTTCTCATGTGCCCTGGCTGGCCTTGAACTCATGATCTTCCTAGGTGCTGAGATTACAGGTGTGAGTCAGCATGGCTGGCTGATCTCTATCTAGTTTTGTTGTTCGGGATTAATGAAGACACAGTCTTTTGTTAAAAGATAAGCAGAGCCACTTTTCAGGGCAGAGAAAAGTAAAATAAGAACATGGACTCTGCGGAGAAATAAGATTCTTAGAGAGAGGCAGGGTGCACAGCGTGGGCCAGGATCAGGGTAAAAGGAATACAAACTTTCTTGACAATAAGGAGGGTCCTATCAGATGTAGCATCTACATCCCAGTGTGAGTTCCTGCAAAATACAGGAAGCTGTCTTCTCTGCCACCTGTATGTGTTTGGATTATAGTTCCGATGTTTCTGTGATCCGTATCATCCTATCATGCCTCTGTCTAAGGAAGTGCATGGTTACTGTTGAGGAGGTGGCTCCGAAAGTTCACCATTGAGGGCTTTCTCTAAGAAGTAAGCAAGGCTATGAAGTATAGGCAATGCCACATGCTCCCAGACACTCCCAGAGATAAGAGTAGGGAGGACAGTTGGCGTTGCTGGTGGACAGTAGGATCCAGATTTTCAATGACACAGCAGATGTTTAGTTTCTGCACAGTAGGTGACCCTGAGTATCTCAGCTATCTTTGTGCTTTCTTCCCAGGTTAGATCGAAAGGCACATATTGTTTTTTGGTTTCTTTTTTTCTTCCAACATCTTAAGCACCAAAGCAGGTGGGCAAAAAGAAAACAAAAGCAAAAAACAAAACAAACAAAAAGCAGAAGACACTGCCAGAATTCCCATCAGAATATTCATTTCACCCTAAGCATTGGTTTTGCTGTACTGTCAGAAGCCAGTAATATTAGTGCCTGGGCTCAACCTGTTTGGACCACTCCGGACATCTCCGTTAATTTTCAGCCAGCCAGCAAGAAAGCTAGTTTTACACCATGCATCTTATTTCCGCATTACGTATCTGTTCTCAGAGATGACGTGAAGACTTTGGGCTTGTCTTCCTCATCCCTGTAGCAGGGTGGCAGGTGCTGCTGTTTCTTTAGTTATCAGGCTAATTGTCCTGTTCTGGGTCTGGGAGCACAGTGGCTCTGTTCCACATTTGGTCTTGTTTGAGGGTGCATTAAAGAGATTCAGCTATCCTGAAGACCTTTCTGCAGGACTGGGCTCAGCCTACAGGGATGTACAGGTCATCAGAAGAGGCAAACGATACTTAGTATCCTCTTCAGCCTGCCTGTCAGCCAGAATCCTGGGACAAAGGCGCAGTTTCCAGGTTTTGTGAGTCTACTATCTTTGTCAAAAAGAGAATGATCAGGTCAGCTAATTCTACTGTTGATAGAAATTATAGTTACCTAATATTTTACAACTTCCATGAAAATCAGCTTACTGCGTGAAGGCTCCTTGCTCTTTTCAGTAGGTTTTTAAATGCTATAGCAATTGCTTCGGCTGCAGTAAAAGCTTGAAACTATTCAGAGTATATACATAGTTTCCTTTCAGTGTCCTGAGTGGCATGCTTAGTTATTAAGATTTAAAGACTTTTGGTCTTCAGAAGATAAAATTCTAAGAGCTTGAGTGAAAGAGTGGAGAAGAAGAGAGAAAAGAAAAGAAGGAGAAGGGAAGGTGAAAGGAATTTTGAAAACACTTTTTAGCCGTTTAGTAGCATTTTATAGTCTACTGTCCATCTGAAAGCCCCTTCAGAGTGCTCTGTGGGTCGATCCATCAATCCCCATGTTTTCCATCATAGTTAATAAAGACAAATGGCAACAGACATGAAATATGGGAGAAGAGATGCTAAAGATGAGAACAGTTGATTGCTGAAAGCCTGCCGTATAGTTTTCACATTCCAGAGCCCCAACTCCTATGGGTATGCTTGGTCTGTGCACATGGCCTCGCTGTGGACCAAGTAAATGAATGAAATGTAACTTCTTGCTTTGTAACCCAGGGTTGATGAGAGTGTGTGTGTGTGTGTGTGTAGCCTAGGGTAGGACATGACAGAGCATCACTGAGGGTAGAAAGAAACAAGGCTTTTGGACCAGGACAAATGTTAGCTTTACTTTCATTCCCATTAATCCTGGGTTTGTTTGCTTTGATGGAGCTACCATTTAACTATCACAGAGAGTAATTGAGAGCATAAATACTCACTATTAAAAAGTCTGAAAAGTGCACAAGTGGGTGGGGAAGAGGGCTATCATAGCCTCCTTGAGAGCCTCCTCCCTCATGTATTCCCTGCCCAATGAATCTCATTAGTTGGTGTATAAGAGGGGAATTGTAATTTCGTCATGGTTGAATGTATTCTATTTCCTTTCGGTATTTAGAGACTCTTCCCCCACCACAATCCCATAATTATGCTTTTGTGACAAGAAAGGTATAGGGATTCTCTGGGGCTTGGGAATATCTTTGCTCTATCCAAAAAGTGTCTTTCTATTCCCTCTGTGCAATGGCTTCTTCTTATCCTGCCTAGGTTGGAAAGATACAAAATGGGCTTCTAATTTCATGGTTGAAGTGAGAAGCGATAATATCGGTGCAGTTCCTGGCAAACATTTTTTTTTTTCTAATACAAATCTAGAATTTGCCTGTGTGGCCACAACATGGTCGGGAAGATAAGCAGGTGTATGTGTGCACATGTAGTTTCAGTTTGTGTGTTCTTTTCTGAAGCAACCTAAGATTTTGGCAGAATGCTCTCTGTTTGCTGTCTGAGAGTACAGGTGGTTCCTCTGAGCACTTCGTAGCATCCCTTGAGATGCGATCGTGGTAAGTGCAGGTATATCGGCCCCAAATGGGAAACAGGGTGTCAGTCCCCCTTAATTCCAGTTATTTCCGAGTGGTAGCTCCTTGCCCAGCCTCAGCACGTTGTTCTCGAGTGCTCATAGCAAAGCGATCTACAAGTAGCTGAGAAAGGAGAGGGTTAAGGAAAAGAAATGGGGTCCAACATGAACATCTTTTCCCCTTTTCAGCTTTTTAGAAGATAAATGTTTCAGATTTCAATCTGTGGTTCCCAGCAGTTCTCTGGGAACACTGCAGTCGGCCCACAAAAATCGCTACTGCTGAGCCAACCATAGATAATGCGTCTCAGCAGGGATGACATAATGTGCTAAAAGAAGACTATGATGTAATGCCCATCTCGGAGATCAGAGCCAATTTCCGTTACAAAGCCTTGGAGTCTAGCAGGAGGTAATGAGCTAGCATAAATTGTGTAGCACGGATAAATTCTAGGTCTCATCTGCCTATCTGCATTTTTTTAAGGCAAAAAAGAAAAGAAAATAGAATTCCTAGATCAGAAGTATCTTCTCAACAAGAGTCTTTGCTCACTCTCAATCCAGACAGCACACTGCTTCAGGCTGGCCCATCACCTTGGCCCACATGGGAATTCAGTGTCTGGGTCTATAATCTGCAGTAAGGGTGGTGATGTCATCCCTAATACTCAGTTTGGGTTTGCAGAGACTGTTTGGGAAGAGGGCGTGGCGTTTGAAGGAGATTGTGCCTTTCCTGGAATGTTGGAGTAACTAGGTTGGAAATGCCCCAAAGGGACTGGAGGTGAGGAACACGGAGGAAAAGCAAGATCACCTTGAAAAGCTCCTTAGGGTAGCTTAGTCAGCTGGTGGAAGTCTGTGCACCAGGGCCAGAGCTCCCTTATAGCCAGTCTCCTGCTACCTCCCTTGATTAATTAAGCATTCTGACCTCCTAGGGTGCAGCCTGCCTGGCAACAGGCAACCGGAGTCTACCTCTTGGTTGTGTTTCAATAGAAACGTTAAGGACACCGGGTGGTTGTGGCCCATGCCTTTAATCTCAGCACTTGGGAGGCAGAGGCAGGTGGATTTCTGAGTTCAAGGCCAGCCTGGTCTACAGAGTTTCAGGACAGCCAGGGCTACACAGAGAAACCCTGTTTTGAAAAAAACCTAAAAAAAGAAAGAAAGAAAGAAACGTTGAGGACGGCCATAATTCATCTAATCGATGAAAACAGGGAAAGATGTGTGGTGGGATGCTCAGGTCTCTCTCTGGTGCTGCCTGCATTTCTCTCCTTCTGCTCAGTCTATTCCTTTCCTTCATTTAATTTTTAATTGCTCAGAGTGTTTACAGGAGGAGCCCCATTTCTGTTTGTTTGTTTGTTTGTTTTCTTTCATGATTTCTGTGCTAATCTTCACCTGGGCTTAATACCAGCTGCTCCCCTCTGGATCAGTGGTTCTCAATCTTCCTAACTCTTTGACACTTTAATAGAGTTCCCCAGGTTCCACAGATGCCACAACCATAAAATCATTTTCATTGCTGCTCCATTACTGAAATTTTGCTACTGTTATGAATTGCAAGGCTGATATGAGTGTTTTCTGACGGTCTGAGGCAACCCTGTGAAAGGGTTGTTTGACCCCCAGGTTGAAAACCATCTAATGGAAAGTGAGTGGATTTGATTCATTGCTTGATGCAGCTTAGAACTTCAGAGATTACATCCAACTCTGGGTTGTGACAGTATTGGCAGCTGACTCGGGTCTTTGCCAAAGGAACGCTGTATCTTTAAGTAGGGAATAAACATTGGGCACAGATGAAAATGTTCTGGTGTAAGAAAATGGGAACAATAAAACAAGCATGATGTGATGTCCACACTGAAGAAGAATTGCTCCTGGGAACATGTAAGCTGCAGTGGATAGGATATTGTTTTCTAGACTTTTCTGTGATGTTCCAGCAAGTGTTTTCTTTTTATCTGCTAAAAGGATAGTTGTCACCATATCCACCAGAGGTCAATTTCAGATTTCTCTCATACTAATACTATCCATGATATTAACTTTTATGTAGATTTTTCTAGTGGACAGTCACCCTAAAATATTTTCATTGAATATCTCCTTTAATCCTCACTAGAAACTTCTGAGGCAGCCGATCATCTCCATTTTAAAACAGAGCATGTGGGTTTGAATCACTAGCTAGGATTCCGTAGCTAAGAAGCTGACCATTTGGCACCATTTCCCTCTCCTACATCTCTGAACCCATCAGATTTGAGTGGAGATGATCATTGTGTTCAGGACAATGAGTTCTTTGTATTAATCTAAAACAAAGGATTTGCATCTGTATCACTGGCCCCAGTATACAGCAGGTGCGCAGTAAGTGCTTGCTACATATGCTGTAGAAGGGAGAAGGGAAGAGGGAAGCGCACAGACTGAGAGGGAGCCCAGTTGCTTCTAGTTTATCAGGGAAGACCACTCGAGGAAGATGGTGAGCAATACGTTTGTTAGAAGCTAGGGAGGGGACTCTTACTCTATGTCCTTATATTATGATTGGTATTGAATCCAGGGCCCAGGGCACTTAAGCATGTGGTCTACTACTGAGCTACACCCTGAGCCCCTGCCGCACATCCTTTAGTATCTGTCCAGATGATGAAGGTGTCTTTAGAGACCAAGTATCAGAAGACTGCTAGGTGCAGGTGGGATTATTTATTAATCTGGGACTCTTCATAGATAGGCTTTCCTAAATTCAATAATGCCAATTTCCTAAGAAATCTTTAATATAAAAAATGAAGGAGAGCAGGAGCATATGTAGGACACATAGGGAGGTGAGGTTTGATAGTTTGGACAGATTTTCTCCGTCATAGTCAAAAGCCTAGTGCATTATATTTACACACCAGCAAGGAGGTTCTGAGACCATGCTACTTTTTTTTAAAGTCTGAAATATCTGTGACGTCTGGTGTCTCTGCTTATTATGAGTCTTCTATGTTTTGAAAATACACAGAGGAGATAATGAAATTAAAGAAGTTTATCAGATGTAGTGGCTCATGCTGATAAACTTTGTACTTGGCAGAGCAGAGGCAGAGGCAGAGCAGAGCAGAGAGGCAGAGGCAGAGGCAGAGGCAGGGGCAGAGGCAGAGGCAGAGGCAGAGGCAGAGGCAGAGCAGAGGCAGAGGCAGAGGCAGGAGGCAGAGGCAGAGCAGAGGAGCTGAGTGTGTCTGAGGTCATCCTGAGCTAAGAGACCAAGTCCTTAATCAACTAATGATACATAATAAGACTCTGTCTAAACAAACAAACAAAGCCAGCAAATAAGGAAAAAGTATGTGTGTGTGCACATATATAGATGGATAGAATATTCTTAATGTACAACAAACAAAGCATATCTCTGTAATTAATCAACAGTACTGAGCAACAGTGAGATCAACTCAATGACAGACTCAAAGCCTCACACTTCCAAGTGATTAATGTGGATTTTTATGTCCACCAGAAGGACCCGGGGCTTACTGTTTCAGTCTCTGTAGCAAATGACTCTTGACCTTTCCTTTCCACATCTCTGATGTCCCACATGTCTGTCTGTTTCCCATTCACACAGCATCTTTATCTCTTGCTCTTTCTCCCCTAGTTCTGTCACTAGGACCCAGTGGATGTGTCCAAAGTGGCAGCTCATCACCTGGAGCGTTCAGATTGATCTTGTTAGCTTCCTCCTCTTAGAGTCCACTAGCTGGCTCCACACATCTCTTCAGTTACCTCTCTCGTGTGTTAGCCAAACAGGTCTAATCATTACTTGCCAAGCAAATCTTTTATTCCTTGCTCCTGTGTCTTTTCTGGTTTCAAGGCAGTAGCTCCTTGCTCTTTCTCATCCTTGATGTCTTTGTGCCCTTCTGCTCACTCTCTGACTCATGGTGATGAATGAGATTGATTGCTGACATTTGAGAAGACAGCCTTAGATTCCCTGTTCATTGAGATTTTCTGGGTTTGCTGGATTCTTACATACAGCGAAGAAATCCAAGTCTGCCCTAAAGGTGAAACTCAGGGTGCGGTGTCTGCAACAATGGGTTCTTAGACCCTCCAACAGAAGGTGCCTTACCTCATTCCTCTTTTGACTCCATCAGTAATACTTAGTTTGAGTCACTCTAAAGGCCCCCATGTGAGCTGTCCTTGTGGCACAGCTGCGGCTACGTGAGATCACATTCCTGGAATTTGCAGGGGTATTTTTTGTCTATTAAACTATAAGTTTCTAGTGAGAAAACTACGTCCCTTTCATATTCATGCACCATCCAGCAGGCAGCAGAGCTCTCAGCATATGGCAGATGTTCGGCACACGACTGCTGTTAAAAATCCATACTCACAATCCCGACTGCTGAAGCATCTACTGCTGCAGAGCTAACCGGTGAGGCTCACAAAGCCACGTTCATAGCTGCATCACCTTGTCCCTGGACTATGGATGCCCAAGGCTATGTGTGAGCCGAGTTGATAATATCTGACTGTTTTGTTGGGAGGCCAAAGAGATCAAAGAAAAACACTTGGAAAGAAAAGTGCGATCAGCATTTCTCACTAATTGGCTTTCTGGTTCTCATTTACATTTCCACTCCCCCCCTTTGTCTCTTTCTCATTCCCATTGTCTTCCTGCCCCCTCCTCACACTTTCTGACTCATGGTGAGAAATAGGGATGATCGGTGAGGAACAAGATTGATTGCTGACATTTGGGAAGATAGCGTTTAGATGTTTCTGATTTTGCTGAATTGTTATGCATGTTAAGAAAACGTGAGTCTTGCTTTCCCATTATAGAAAATGAGAGAAAGTAGCGGTCTACTCTGAGTTTTTCTTACAGCATTGGAATGTCTAGAAAGACACAGCACCAAAGACTTTTTCCCTCTTACTCTGGGGGAAGAGTCCTGGAACAGAAACCCATTCATGGTGAATTTTGGGGGTAGTGGTAAAAAGGATCTGTGTTGAGTGGCACAAAGCAGACCAGGCTGAAGAAAGTAGGAAATGAAATCCTTCTGCAAAATGTAACAAGGCAGAGAAGAGGGTGGCTGGATCAAGGTGAACCAGAGGGACAGGACAGGTACTATTTCTTTAAAGTTACTGTAGGCACATACAGATCCAAATCTCAGACAAAAGACTTTTATTGTCCATGCTCAAGCAGCTGTTTGCAGGCCAGTCAGTGAGCTTCCATCTCTAATGAGCTCTGATGGAGGCCTACCTTATGACATATTTACTATACCTCCTCTGACCAAGGATAGCAACCTCAGCCTGTGCAGGCTGACTGGATGCCAGCTACTTCCTGCTTGAATCAAAAATAACTATGAGTCAAGGAAAAAGATCAGGAAGTTTCTAATGGATCAGTAGAAGTGTTCGTTTGTAGTAGGACTGGTGTCATGAAAAAGATGGAGTTACCACTGATAGTTTCAAAGCTCTCTTGCCCTGGCTGAGTAAATAGAACAGGGAAAGAGGAACTCTCAGGAAACGTACGGGAGCCATGAGCTTTCCTGTGACCTTATTCCTTTTAGGAATAAGTCACCAGTCAACTTCAACATGACCAGTGCCCATGGCTGACACTGACTAGTGCTTAAGCCTGACAGACACTGACCAAAGCCTTGTCACCAGTACTTTCTGCTATACCAAATCCAAAGCTTCCGCGACATGTCTAAAATTAGTTCCCCTAAACATATCATTACGGATCTGGGGAAGGGTGTGAAGGGCCTTTCTTTACACATGTGTCCCAGGTGCAGTTAGCTATGTGGCTGACTTAGGATAACCTAAATCAGTCCTTTTACGTGCTTGAAATAAATGACCCTTTAGACTGATTTTTTTTTATTGCCTGAAGATGCATATTTTTAGCAAGTTTGGAAGCATTCCTCTCATCTATTTCAAATCATTTGAATATAAAAATGTAGCATTTTTACACTTTGGGATATTTAAGTCCTGTTCCTTTTTTTTTTTTTAAAGTCTTTAATACTTTTAAAAAAAAACCTTTCAAATTAGTTTGTTTAAAGGCCAATTTTTTTTTTTTCTCACAGTTTTTGAGGTAGAAACGTAATGTTACCAGCTTTTAGAGGGAAAAATCATGGTAGTTTGTTGTAGAGGTTAAAAACATATGGGCATACTATTCTGAGCTCTGTATTTCTGGTAGGGATTTAAATACCCATGAAGGAACGTGGCAAGGACAGATCAGTGTTCTTCTTCTCTTTCACACATACCTCTAATGGCAAATCAAAGAAGAAAATGTATTCTCCTTATCTTGCCTATTCAAGGACCCTCTTACGCTCCCCTCATCTCCAAACCCAGGATAGAAAAGCCATGAGACCCGTTTCTGACCTGTTTCAATTTCTTTACTTTCTAGCCCAATTATTTTGAAATCCATTTCTTTTCTCACTAAGTCAGCATGCTCAGTATATGTTTCCTAGAACATCAGGCCTGTAGGATATTAATAGATGTGACTTAGGTAAAGTATTTTGTGTTAAGTAGATTTCTCTACTGCTGGGTTTCTTTCTCAGATAGCCTAGCGTGTGGTGTGATTTCATTTCCCATACTTACTGACCCTGGTGGACTTTCTTTTTCTTCTTTTCTTTATCTTCCCATCCTCCTTCTCACCTTTCATACTTTCCTCTCTCCTCCCCTCTCTTCCTCCCCACTTTGTCCAGTTTTCTATGTTCCTGTTTGTTCTACCTGTTTAACTTGGTGTCTTCAAGAACAGATTCTACGATGTGACTGATGGAAGGTACTTGAAATTTCCAAATCCCATGTCTTTTTTCAGCTCACTAATCAGCTTTCTAAGCAATGGGATGTTGATGTGTCCTGGTTCTCCCATCTTGATAGCTCCAGGCTGTGACAAGCCTTCTCTAAGCCTCCATTCTCTCACATACAAAATGAGAAGGCTGGGCTTGGTGGTCTGGAGGACATTTAGAGCACCCTGTTCCCAAAGCCCTGAAAGATGGGAGACAGGCCATGAGACTTGGCCTCTCTGTCTTCAACCACAGACAATAGGGCTAGGGATAGAATGGTGTTGTCTATTCAGTTATGAGAGATGGACTTTTGACTTCTTGTTTTGAGACTGCTAAAAAGTCACCATTGGTCAAAGACTAAAACTGAGAAATTTCATAGTAAAGGAAATATTCAACAAAGGACAGGCATCTGAGATAGGGGCTTGGCCAGAAGTGGCTTCTCTCCAGTGTTCTAATGTTGGCTTTATAGATAGCATAAGAAGGTCATTTTCAGAATTCCCGACTAAAGTGCGATTCCATGAATGTTGTGAGTATAACCAGACTCTGTAAAGTTAAGGAGCATTTGCATTTCAATTATTGTTCTGCAAAGTCCTAATTGTACAGTTTTGACAAGTGATAAGCATCTTTAGTTTGATGCCTACTACAGAAAGATTTAGCTTTGGGAATTAAGTGGCATATAGCTTCTTCCATGCCAAACCCAGAGTCATAGGTTGGAAGAAATGCCCAAGTTCTATAGGAGAAATGGGCTCTAGATCCCTTTGGATTTCATGTTCCCTGGTGAGTGAGGTCCTGACTGAACTAACACTGGGAGACATGACATCAAAGTCTTCTCTATCTTCCCATGGATTATATGTAACAACCCTAGCATTCACCTTGGGTTTTCCAAGGGAGATATCTATAGCTGTTGTGGCAATGGGTGAGATGTTCAAGCATCTTCATTTTCACTGGGCATTGCTGTCTTTCTTTGTGAATAAGATAGTCTTGGATACATGCAGCTGGGTTAGAAGTAGTGCAGAGCTTACATTCTGAATGTGGGAGGAGTGTTGGCAAGAAGGCAGATTTTGCCATCTTCCTCAGTCATACTACCATGCAGCTTCTTCAGCCAGTCATACATGACCTTCTTTCTGGTGTAGAGAAGAAAAGTCTGAGGGCATGCTTATTTTCCACCCTTATTTTGGCTCAAACATGCAATGCAAAACTAGAAGACAGATACAGCATGGACTTATGCACAGGGGCTTCTGGGAAAGGCTTACTGCCTGGTTCATATAGGCCTGGAAAAGCAGGCTTTGCCCTTATAATCAAGTTCTTCTCTCCTAAGACTCATCAGTATAGGCAGTTGATCATGTGGCCTGGCTCCCTCAGGTCTTCTAGCTACAGATTTTGGAACAAGTCATGTACCTTCTCTAAGCCCCCATTCTTTTGGGCTATGCAGTCTTGAGGACTCTTAGTGTTAGATGAAAAGCACGTAGTCCTGGACAGATCACACCAAGCCAGCAGAGTTCTCACTTTATTGACAGAGGCACCTCTGATGTGGGGTGATGGGAAGAAGTGAGGAAGAGAGAGAGGGCTATGATCAGGGTCTGTGTGGCTGTGATGTAGGTAACGAAGATAGTGACACAAAGGTGATACAGATAATGCAGGTAATACATGAACACATGTGTGTGATGGTTGCCATGGCAACAGTCGCGGAAGGTTTTCCGTCTAGGGATGATGTCATCGATGGGGTCCGAAGCTGGCTATAAACAGCTTCTGGCTGTCCATGGACAGTTCTGATGCTAACACTTGGAGCACCCTGTTCATAGGGACTCTAAGGCCCAGAAGAACAGCTACTATGTTGAGAAGATCCATATTTTCCCACTGGAGAATTTGAACTGCCTGCCTCAGGATTATCATGCTGGAGGCAGCAGAGACACGTCTGGCAACACTGAGCTGGCAGACCCTCATTGCCACAGCAGCAAGAACTCATTAGAAAATGTTTTCTAGTGTAGCCCAGTCCCCATGTGCCTTCTTATACTTGACTTGTCTGAGGCCACTTTCTCCCTCTCCCTCCTTCATTAGAGTTTGCTATTTATCTTAAAACTGGATCTCAATTGATTCTGTTTAGAAATTTTAGCACCACTATCTTATCTCTTTTCCTAAAATGTGAGCTCAGAAATTCTTCCCAGTGTGGGCTATCCGATGGTTTCTTTCCAGTCTATGAGGAAATGTGTTTGCATATTAGTACATGATGCAAGACCAGCTGGGTGGTTTTCACTATATTTGGAGGGTACATTTAGATGATCCAATTTAAAATACACACTGTGTAACATCCATAGGTGACTAGCTCAAAGAGGGACAGTGGACACTTTCCCTAAATACCTGATGGTATTGATTTGCAATCAGGATGCTTTTGGACAACTGGCTGTAGCTTCCTTGGCTGATGCAATGAGATATAGAGGTTGGGCTATTTGGGGAACTAAGGGAAAGTTGAAAATTTAAGAGGTCCATAGCATCTGGAATAAGATATCTCTATATGCCCTCAACCCAAGGAGAATTTGGTTTTCTGCCACTTTAGGATTAATGCCAGCTTGAAGGAAAAATTTAAAGCCAGAGAAAAGGTAGCTTTTAACTTGGTCACTTAGGAGTTGAGATCTTCCATAGTCAGAAGGCAATGAGGCCGAGCCAGTGGTTCTCAGCATCATCTTATCCTATGTGAGAATATCCGAGAAGACACAAAGAAACAATACCATGGGGCTAGAATGACAGTGTGAAGGTAGAACGATATTGTCTATCCAAGGACTATACTGCACAGCTAGGTGTTCTGGCTGTGGTGTCACATCCAAGATCTGGGACCGTGTTTAGGTTCAGCATCCCCTCCTCCCCCTGCCCCCCCCCAGCATGTTTAGAAGAAATAGTGGAAAACAAATGCATAAGTGTTTGTGCTGCTGTCAATGACGCCAGATGCACTTCACATTTCTTCTAAGTTCCTGGAAACTGCATTACAACTTGGCTGGATAGAAAATGATCTCTCTCTTGTTTTAGATTAAGTGGATTTTGAAAAATGATGGGTGATACATTTGCAAGAGATGAGAATTGGGGGAAATCTTGATAGCAAATTCTAAAACAATTTCAGTGACATTTTACAGCTCTTATATTGGTATGAGAGATTGTTTGGTTCTCTGTCTCTCTGTCACTGACTCTCTGTTTCTCTGCGTGTTTCTAGGAGAACAAGTCAGAGCCACATGAAATTCTCCTTTCAAGTGGCATCTCTAGTCTGATGTTTTAAATGTCTTAAATTGCAAACTTCATCACTTGAAGGGAAATAGTAGATAGAAAGAATGTTTGTAGGAGTTCGTTTAGTTTATATTCCCAATTCAAAATTATGAGTCTTGTTTGCTTTAGGAACAGTGGAAATGAAAATAATATTTTGATGAAGTGACAGTGTGACTTTTATGTATTAATAACACCCTCAACAATCCCATATGGTAGGGATTATTGACATCTCTGGGTTATTGATGATAGATGAAATGCCACTGCTGGTAGCTGAATAAAGATTTAAGCCTAAGACTTTCCTTAATATTCCTTACATGATCCCATGCCTATCTGTGTGCTAGTTTCTCTTTATAGTTAGTTTTGGTCTAAAAGTGAACTAAAACCACAAAACAAGAACCTTCAAGGGTGTAAGAAGAAAGGTAGACGTAGCCACTTTTGTAGCAGGTCATATAGTCATATCCTACTTTGAATCTTTATCTGGAACTCAACTACGGTGTCTCTTTTAGCTTTGTGGTTTCCTATTGCAGTGAGTGATACCTGGTAAAGCCCACAAGGTCATTATTATGCTATGTACATCTCTAGGGGAGAACTAATATCTATAAACAATCCTTAAGCAATCCAGGGTAGAATCTGGGCAATAAACTCTCCCTTCCTGTTTCCTCCTTTAAGAATATATCTGCAGTGCTGATTGTATTGTTTTTATTTTTCTTTTTGTTCCCCCTTTCTTTCTCTCATTCCACTGTTTCTTGATGGTTTTCTATAAAGATGATCCACATTCAGGTTTATGTCAGTCTCCATTTCTCTGGAGGGAAATCCAAGCTAAGATGAAAGATCACAGAGAACAGCAACTTCAAGGCCACTCCATGTATTATAGTGGGCATTTGTTGTTCCCAGCATGCACTATTCGTGCTTTTCTTATTAGAGCTGGTGCAGTCTGATTTTATCCTTTCCTGACTCAGCTTATGTGACTTTGGTGCTCGCCTGATTCCATCTTTGAATTCCCATGATTCAGGACACAGTCTAGTCTTAAGGTCAATGTATGTGACTTAGTCAGAGTCTCTGATATGTTCCCCAGGAAGAGTTCTATTGCTCTTGTGTCCCACGCCTGCCCATAACAGGCTGAGAAGTTCATAGTTCCAGTCATCATTCGTCCATGTAGGACTTAAAACTGGGAAAGAACAAACAACAAAACAAAACCCAGCCTGCCTAGCCTATCATCCTGTCAATGTACTGGCTAAGCTGTGGTAAGCTGTTTCCAGAATCAGAGCCTACATAAAGAGAACTAATGGGATGGGAGACAAGTCCTAATCATATTATTTGGGTCCCAAATCCATCTATATGCAGAAGGAGATCTGTCCCTTATTTTAGTTTATATAATCCCAGAATTGTCTTTATCTAATCTGTTTATTCGCAAAGAAAATGGCTCAGCTATTTTTTTCAGTCTGTAGGATGTCAATGTTGACCTAGAGTAGCAGACATCAAGATGAATCTCTTTTCCCATCATGCAAGTACCTTCCTAACAAGATTAAGGAAAGCTGCTGTGGGGAGATGGACCCTTCTCTCCGCCATCTATCTATCCAATCAGATTGAAATGTTCTGGGTGAGATAATTTGTGGCACAGTTTCAATCTTCCCTCCTAGAGGAGCTGATGCTTCTTAATATCTTTGCCAATGAGATCATGGAAGCTGTGGCTAATGTGGAATCATTTCTGGCTTTGATGAAAGGGGTGGGTAGCTGTGCAGTGATGGTTGTGGTGTGACTCACCTCTGGAGCTCTCTCACCCTCTCTCACTCTCTAGAATTGCTATGTTGATTGAATACCCGCTGTTAGGCTATTCGATGAATCGACACTAGGATAATAGATTCCCAAGCATTAATGGAGGTGACTTGGACAGTTCCGGTTCTTTCATAGTTTGCATTTCGGATTTCCTCTCCTATTGATCTTTATTCGCCAAAACTTATGGCCTTTCGTGTGCATCTGAACCAGAGTCTTTTGTAGAGCTGTGTCTCTTCTGGGGAGAGAGAACTCAGATTTCAATGAGTTTCAGCATTAATTACAGGATAATAGCTCACTGTTCCCAACGCTGTATCTGCTTCTGCAGGCCAGTACTTTGCTAATTTGCCCAAGACTGCATTATAGTCAAGGCTCCCAGGCAAAGGAGTGAGAGCTTTATCCAGTCCTGAGATTGGTTGAGCTACTGAACATCTTCAAGGGCGCTTCCTGATTCCCTAGAGCTTGTTTGGCTTTCAGATCCGTCTGGAATTGTACATCAAAGGAGCCCCGCCTCTTTAAAAGATCAGTGATCTGTAGCTCATCTCCATCTGTCTATTTTTCAAAGCCCATTCTTCATAAGCAGATACATTTTGTGGTTCTTTGAGGTGAGAGCTTGAGAAGGGGCACTCAAAGTCACTCTGGGACAATGGAAGGGCCTGGGGGCAGGCTTTCAGACAGATAGCCTGAAGAGAAAGGAGATGGCAGGCTCTAAAGGGTCTTCCTGAAGAAGCCTTTTTCCCTGGAGGCCAGATCTACCAGTGTCCACCCAATTATTTCCTCACTGCTACCCCCACATCTGAAGGACAACACTTAACTATGAGAATGCTGCCTGACGCAGTTTCCATCATTTTTGCTTGGTACTTGTGGACCTCCCATCAGTGTGCTTGTATGTGTCTTTGTGTTGTTGGTATTTTATGCTTCTAGACAAAAGGGTATGATGTATAGTTCTTGGGTTTTTTTTCCTTTCTGGAGTGTAATATTTTAACGAAATGTGAAGCCTGTCATAATGATTCAGAGTGAATTTGTCTGAAATAAGGATTTGTCATTATTACAAAGGTTAGTTCGGTATGATTCTACCACAACAAATCTGGGATATTTGCAAGAGGAACCTGGTATGGCAAATGATTACCTAAATAACACCAAAGTTTCTGTGTGCTTTACATGCATGCCAAACTCGATTAATGAATAATTTACAAACCATTTTTTCTATTTATTTATTTATTTATTTATTTATTTATTTATTTATTTATTTATTTTACATCCTGATTGCAGTCCCCTCTTCCTCCCAAAGTCCCCTTTAATAAGCTCCTCCCAAATCTCACCTCCCCTTCTCCTCTGAGAAGTGGGACCCCCCCCAACCCCCCAAACTCAGGGTACAACCCACCCTGGCATATCAAATTACTGCAGGACTAAGTTTATTTTCTCCCACTGGGGCCAGATGTAGTTCTTAATGTAAGGCTAGAGATGTACCAAGTTGATGTGCCTATTGTTTATGTCAGTCATCTACTCTTTGACCAAGGGAATGGGTTCTTGCTGAGAAAGAAAACCAATGAGAGGAGTGCAGAGGTCACTTCTGCTTTACTGGTGGATTTGGACTGTCTCCATGCTTCAGCCAGACTCCCCTGTTTTCACTTTTTCTTCTTGCTGTGACTGAAATATCCCAAAGAACAACCTCAAGGAGAAAAGATTTATTTGGGTTCACAGTTTCAGAGCATTCAGTTCACGGTTGTTTGACCCCATGTATCTGGGCAGAACATCAAGGGATGATTAGAGTATTGGAAGGACATGGGGAAGCTGTTGACCTTGTAAACAGGGAGCAGAGAGTAAGACAAGAATGGGAGGGGGTAGGGGTAAGGGGTGGGGATGGGGCACGGGGTACAAACATGCTGCAAATGCCCTGCTTTCTTCATCTAAGCCCTACACCCTGAAGTTTCCATAACATCACCAAATAATGTCAGCAAATGGGGACCAAGCATTGGACACATGTGCTTGTGGGAGACTTTACATATGTAAATGATAACCAATCCTGTCAGACATATGGGTAACATACCTCATGCAAACATTTATTTTTATGTATGATTGTCTTTAAGGCTCCAGTTAGGACCTATTAAGATTTCTCATTCTCCTCCCTTATGGATAGAATTATGCAATCATCACATGCCCAATTCTCACCAGCAGCGTCGGACATTCCTTAGGAAGTTGGTCCATAAATCAAAAGTCTGGTAATGATTTTAGGGATTTCCTAGATAGCTTGTTGGCCAGGCAGGAGGTTCAGCAGCATATCCTCTGAGAGCTTCCCTTGGTCATTTCAAAAAGACTTCAGTGCTGCTGATGAAAGGTCTCTGAGAATTTTCTGTATGTAAGGCATGCTCCTCAATATCATAAAGGGGCATAAAGGACAGTGAAAGCCCTTGACTTCAAAACATTTTGATCAGGAATCCAGATCACAAACATTAAATTAAACAATGAAATAAGGGTCTTGTAGGAACACAAAGAGCACAGTCTCAGAGATGTTCCACAGTAGTGTGTACTTAATAATTGGGTTAACTCAACATAACTAACCTTTTCTAGGAAAACAAAGGCGTCTATTACTGACTTTACACAGCCTTTGTATTCATCATCTCTCAAAGACAGATCCAGATTTCATGTGCGGCACTATGGAATTCATGATTTATTTTGCAGCCAAAACATAGAAACAGAGCTGTTCTTGTTATTTTATTTACCCAAACTAAGAGCTGATGGAACTAGATTAGATAGTTTAATTTCCCAGGAAAAGTTT
Source organism: Mastomys natalensis (assembly GCA_021653895.1). Taxonomy (NCBI): domain Eukaryota; kingdom Metazoa; phylum Chordata; class Mammalia; order Rodentia; family Muridae; genus Mastomys; species Mastomys natalensis. The sequence goes on along the minus strand of JAJTUV010000220.1, from coordinate 271,513 downwards.
CACTGACTCACTGAGACACATAGAGCAGCACACTGCTGAGTGTCTTAAGAAGTTCAGAAACAACACGTGGCGGCAAAATAATAAAATAAAATAATAAAATCTTGAGTCAGACAAGACCAGATTTACATTGAAGACCTGTCTCCAGCAACTGTGTGAGCTTGGCTAGTTTATTAAATCTCAGTAGTAAATCCACTTGGAGAGGAGGAATATTAAGTCTCTTTTTAGGGACTTTAAAAGGAAAAATGACTTAATGTACATATTTCTAAACATGTGCAATTACAGGGCACCCCATAAATGGTGGTAGAGATGCAAAGTGCCTCTTATTAGGTCATTCTTAAGTGCTCATCTGGAATGACTATGCACTGAGACACATACAAAGGAGTTTACTCTGGCCCTGTTCTGACAACAGATTGTGCAATTTTGAGTGCCAGATATACAACAAGAAGGGGCTAGGATGCTATTGATCTCAATAAAATTGTTTTAAAATCTAGATTTGCTTTTATTAAGTGACAGCTCATAATTGGCAAATTATATATATTATATATACATTTTTTTTTACTAATGAGGTCAATCATATCAAATAGAAACTATAATATAATTAATACCATTGTAATTTGTTTTTATTTAAAACCATGGTTTGGTCACAGAAAAAACTAGTCTGTGTCTGTGTTATCACTGGTAGATAATATTATAAAAACATTAAGATTATACGCTTTAAAATTATGTTAGTGTATTGAAACCTGGCATGTCTATTATGGAGAACTATCAACCAGCTTTTATTTTATTGCCTGAGTATTACAGATCCTAGGATTCTGAAAAAAGCTTGCAAGTACTGGAATAAGTGATTCAGGCTTTAAGCAGAAACAAGAAGGTAGTAGGCTTGATTATTGCTGGTATAACAGCTTTAATTACATTAATTGCTAGCACCACTGCTTCTGCAATTGCTTTGAAACAAGAAGTTAAGACAGCTACTTTTGTTAATCACTTAGCAAAATATGTTACTAATGTGTTGAGTATACAAGAAGATTTAGATAGGCATTTGAAACAACGGATTGATGCTCTTTATCTTAGTCAAATTATTGGAAGGAGGTTCAGAGTTTAAGAGTAAGGAGTCATCTTGAGTGTCATTCCTAATAACATTGAATTTGTGTTACTTCTAAAATTTACAATGATAGTCATTATAATTAGGAAAAAGTGGGTTGGAGGGATGGCTCAGTGGTTAAGAGCATTGACTGCTCTTCCAGGGGTCCTGAGTTCAATTTCCAGCAAAGATACTTGCAGTGTATTTGGCATAATTCTAACACCTCTCTGGATGTATTACCTTTGCATAATGAGCTTGTGAATTTAAAGAATGCTGTTCTGCTGTGCATTGACTCGACAGATACTGCTGATAAAATTACCCACGGCATGAGACCAGTATTTCTATTTTGTTCAAGCTTCAAGAATGACAATAATCTTGATCATGCTAGCCCTTTTTGTCCTGGGAATAATTTTATTCCTGCCCATCATGTTAAAGCTTGTCTTTAACAACATCAACATGTTGGCAGCCAAAGTACATGGCTTGAAACTGAAAATGGACCCCTAGACAGAGTTGTTAAATTAACAGACTGGCAAGCCAAGGTGGGTAAGATTCTGCACAGAGCCTTACCAACCTAAGACAGAAGTGCATTGCTTTTGATAATGCATATTCCACAATGAGTAAGGAAGGCATTCTTGTCAGAACAACTTAAGACAGGCTCAGTCTTGTTTATGAAATAAAAAAGGGAGAGAGGCAGAGAACTTTTGGGCTGATTGGCAAGAATCTGACATTGGCCCAAGACAAGGAAATGGGCTTCAGGCAGTAATCTGACATTAGGCTAGAACAAAGAAATAATTTCATGCAGGAATCTAAATCTTAGGCTAGAACAAAGAAGTAATTTCATGCAGGAATTTAAATCTTAAGCTATAACAAAGAAGTAATTTCAGGTAGGAATCTAAATCTTAGGCTAGAACAAAGAAGTAGGCTTCAGACATGAAAATGACTTTGGGCTAGGGCAGTGAAGTAGACTCAGATATTTTGATCATCCTGATAAGCCCTTAGAAATAGTGATCATAGGTGTGATCATGGAACTTTGTTTATTGCTTTGCTTGTTCCTTGACTATTTGTATCTATTGTATTGCTAGTTCCTCAACCCAGAACAGACTCGTAATATTTGTAATATAATGTAATTAAAATGGTATAAAAGCAAAAGGGAGGAGGGGGTATGGGATAGGGGATTTCTGGTGCTGGGAATGGGGAATAGGGATGACATCTGAAATGTAAATAAATAAAATATCTAATAAAAATATATTAACAAACATTTAGGAAAAAAAGCAGAAGTTTAAATGACTGGTTGTCAGGGTCAGAAATTTGCATAACATGTATGACCTTACACATGTTGTTGTCAAACTATTTATAAAATGGACTGTCTTTCCAAATTTTCTATGTTGAGATCCTATATTCTATGATGTTTAGAGAATAGGGTCTAAAGAGATCATTGGTAGAATGAACTCATGACTGAGAGTTCATCTATATTGCACAGAACCCTAATTTAATATGGCTGGTGTATTTAGAAGAAAAGGAAATGTTACATAGGGAAGCCATGCAAAGACAATGGGAGTCAACATTCATTTGAAATCATAGGAGAAAGGCCCCTAAGACACCAGCCCTGCAACCTCAAAATCAATGCTCCAAAATCAAGAAAGTATGTTTGTGTTCCTTAGGCCACCGACTTTGTTAATAATTGTTCTAGAGAGTGACAAGACTACTATGACAGTGTCTCAAAGATTTGGGGGCTTCTAGCTGGGAGGGCAGGGTCCTTCCATTTAGATGAAGTTACCATTGTTTCTTACAGAAAAAAATGATGAACTTGAACTTGGTATTTATCCAGTTACCTTTGATATTGCAAAACTACATCCAGAACATGCTATTAAATCCAGAAGTGTGAGAAATACATATCTGCTGGGGGACTTAGCTAAAGTAATTTAAATGTGTGAAGAATCAGCTTGACTGACTGGGAGAAAGGGAGTTTCTATTAATATAAAGTTTGAAGGCCTTAGCATCAGAAGGATGATAAACAACAGTACAGAAATGTAATGGAAATTTCCAGGTAGGTAGAAAGATCTGAATTTGAGTCTAAAGTCTAACACTCATGAATAGTGTATGTGCTGATTAGCATTTTGTCAACTTGACACAAGTTAGAATCCTCTGGGAAGAGGGAAACTCAGTTTAGAAAGTCTTCACATCGTACTGGGCTATAGACAAGTTTTTAGGGATATGGTTTGATTGATGGTGGATGTAGGAGAGCCAGATCTTTGTTGGCTGTGCCATCCTGGGCAGGTGGTCCTGCACTGTATAAGCAAGAAGTGAGCTGAAAGAACCAGAAGGAATAAGCCAGAAAGCAGTGTTCGTCCACGGTCTCTGCTTCAGATCCTGTCTCCAAATTCCTGTCTTGAGCTCCTGCCTGGCTTTCTTCAATAATGGACTGTGATGTGGAAGTGTAGTGTAAACTAAATAGACCCTCCCTTTCCCAAGTTGGTATTGGTTTTGGTGTTTTATCACAGCAATAGAAAGAAAACTAGGGCAGTGTGCTTCGGGTCAAATGACTTTGTGTCTTTTAGTCTGTTCTAGTTTTAAAGAGTTCTTTCATTTTGTTGTCAGAAGGATTAAGTGAGTTAATATGGATAGTGTATTAATGCATAATTAATATTGTTATCATTAATGTTGAAACTCTAAAAACTATGGGAGAAACCGTGCTTACCTTGCAATGACTTATACAGCACTCACCAAATGCATTTGGTGTACTGGATTTTTGTTGTTGTTGTTTTGATGTGCTATTCCTTTTTAGTTATGACATTCACTGATGTGGAGACCTCTGTTGGTTCTATAGTTTCAAGCTTCGTAGGGATGAATTGCCTTACAATGAAATATCCTCATTGCTTAAAAGTTAATTAAGGGGATATGTACAAAAAGTTAACAAAAGAGATATAGGTGTTATTTTAGGCCAGAGTGGGCTGTGGTGCTTGTTATTGATTCTTTGGAACTGTGGGTAGTTTTCTAGGTACTTGTATATGAAAGGCAAAGGAAATAGGATATGGTTAATGACTTATTTTTAGAGCTTAGTTTAGCCTCTGACTATTGTCATTATCTTAGAGCTTCCTTGGTTACCATTGCTACTTCCCCTAACATTTGTGGTAAACCAGTTAGTTGATCACTGAAGCTGAGCAGAATAAAACATGCAAGGCTAATGGCTGAGAAATAGACTTCCTCCACAAAATTTAAAGGGGCAGTGACTCAGACTCAGGCTGATTCAGTATTCCCCAAGAAGACTTAAAATAGGAATGTTCTTTCTCTGTGAAGCAATGGGGATTTAAGTTTTGGGTCTAGAAGTTCCTAGTGGTTCCCCTCACTACATAGGTAGGCCACTGCATTTATCTGGTGAAGAGTGGACTCTCTCAAGTCATCATATACATGCTTCCTGCTACTAGCTGTATATAAACACCAAGAAAGAGTCATAAAATAAGTCCTAGAGGTAGAGAAGGGAAGAATGGAAGGGCCACAGGCAACAAAGCCTCAAGAAGTCTATGGAAATTCTGTGTAATCCCAGAAGAATTTACTTGAGTAGGGGTAAGTGTCTTCTCCATTGCTTCAAATAACGTATCATCAATTTCCCTGGCTCATGAAGTCCTTGATGTGGCAGACCCTATCTGGCTTGCTAAGTCACACTCTTTAGAATAGTATTGAAGTTTATATAGAGTATAAAATCATGCTTTTTTTGTTTGTTTGTTTGTTTCATTTGCATTTCCTTTCCCAGAGTAGAGAGGCTAATAAAAACTTTGATAGAAAATTTCCTGGAGACTTGGGGACAATTTTCAACCTATAATGGATGATAAGAAGATGTGTTCCTCCTGGGCATGCTCACCAGTGGTCTGTTCAAGTTTGGAAGAAAAGAATCCAAAGCACATACAGTTCAACAAGACTAGAAGCCTGGAAAGCAGTAATTCCTGAAGGGAGCTGGAGTCATAGTGAATCACAACCAAGGAGCAGCCTGCAATGAGAGAAGGCAGCTTAAAAGACCAGACCTTTGGGACATCTACTTAGAACCCCAGAGTAACAGGGACTGGAGGTGACAGCTGGCCTGTCATCTCCTCAGTGAGCAAGCACCTGGATTATGACCCTGACTTTGGAAAGCTAGGCTGAGAGGGGCAGAGAGAACCTTAGGGGATTTGGAGATGGAGACAATGTAGGTGAGGACTCGGGAATGGGGTCCGAGGGAGGACTAAAAGAACTCAGCATGGATAGCTAACAGGGAGGATGGCAATAGTCTACTAGTTCCTGATGCCCTAAAAGGCAACACTTTTTATTTATTGTTATGTGGAGGTGGTACTTGGCTCATACTTCCACCTCACTGTTCATCATCAAGGAAGTCAGGACAGGAACTCAAATGGGGCAGGAACCTAGAGGTAGGCAGTGATGCAGAGGCCATAGAGGAATGCTGTTCACTGGCTTTCTCATCATGGCTTGCTCATCCAGCCTTCTTATAGGAACCAGGACCACCAGTCAGGGGTGGTATCACCCACAATGAACTGGGCCATCATCTGTCAATCACTAATTAAGATCATGCCTTACAGGAGAGTTCCCTCAGATGACTTTGTGTCAAGTTGATATAAAACAAGCCAGCACAATTGACCATGGAGGAATTATTTATATCAGGAATGGTATAACCAGAAAAGCAGAGTTGGAAGTTGAAAGGATGGCTACTGTGAGGAATTGTACTGGGTTGCTGTATTTGTTTACACAGTAGGACCTCCACACTCCTGAGGAACGTGTGTATGTGTGTGTGTGTATGTTCGTGCGTGTTGTACACCAATACTTGAGATATTTGAAAGGAGATTTTCTTGGATTATAGTACTATGAGCTTTCTGGGCAAGACACCGTTATAGTCAAGTTGATCTAACTGAAAGAGCCCCAAGAATAGGGCCTATGTAAATATTTTATAATTTCTTGTTTGGTCAAAATGACTTATGTCTGTGGTCATCTAACCTCCAACTTTGTCATCTAGTATCTATATGTAACTTAAATTCTGATTTCAAGAAATCAAGGGCTGAGAAAATGTTCCTTTAAAATGCTGACTTCTTTTTCTATTTTAAAAAAGTATTTTTCATACAATATATTCTGATTAGAGTTCCCCTCCCCCACTTCCACCAAGATCCTCCTCACTTCACCAGTGCCCCAAATCCACACCCTTCCTTTCTCTTTTTCACTAGAATACATATAGGCATGTAAAATAATAATAAGATAAAATAAAAACAAACAAACCAGAACAGGAAAAAATAAACAGGAATAAAAAGAGATGAAGAGAAACCACAAGAAACACATACGGATGATGAGACACACACATTTGCACACACAGAGAAACCGTAAAACCCAAATCAGAAACCATAATATATAAGCAAAATACCTGTAAAGTTTAAAAAAAAAGAAACCAGTGTAAACAGAGCATTGTGAGACAAAATAATCCTTCAAAAATGCCCTTGAGTTTATTTTGTGCTGGGCACCTACAGCAAGGCATGGGACCTGCCCTTAAAGCTGGTTTATATAGCCAGTGGGACCTGCTGGAGACAATGAATTTTCCTTCATGAGTAGTTATCTTGAAAAAGATGTCATTTGATTTTTGTAGTCCATTCTATGATGAGAAAGGAGATCTTGCCAAGGCTGAGCAGGAGAGGCTCTCTCCTCATGTGGGAAGACCTGGAGGTTCAGAGAATGCAGAGGCAAGCTCCAGTCTCTCACACAGGGCTCATCACTGACTTTGATAAGTTGCTCCTAGGAGATACTGTTATAGGTCACCAGAGACCTGATGGAATGATCGGAAATTCGAGGAAGAAAGAACACATGATTTTGGTTCAGACTGAAACACGTCTTCTTTTGATTGAGTACCAGCTGCAGAGCAAATGTTCTCTGCAAGGTCGGAGGGCATCTAGAAAAGGTCTTTGGGTCTGGATCCTCAAAGCCTGCATGGACACCAGAAGCTATGAGGGGCCAGACAGTTTTGATGTCTATTTTTATTTATCCACAAGTCCTACCTCCCAGGTGCTAGAAAACTTATCCAGGCTGACAGATTTTCATGCTTGGCTACTTTGGCTCACAGTGGTCTGTGCCACCACTATTATTAGCAAACCCCATATTCAAGAGCTTTCCTTTCAGCTCTACCAGTGCCAAGGGCAAAGCTTAGCAGGAAAGATCAAACTGGGCTAAGGCTGGAATAAGACAGACTCAATGAAGACGTGTGGATAGAGAGACACTAAGGAAAGAAAGGCCAGGAAGGTTGTAAGGGGAATGAACCTTAAGTTAACTCTGAGGCTTTCCTCAATACGTTCCTCTAGTGATTGGTTTAGGGCCCACATAATGCAGAAATGAAGGTGCTCAACAGGATCCAGGGCTAGATTCAATGATTTACAGATAACTCGGGTGGTAAACTCAAGAGATGATATACTTCTCTGGCTCCCCTTTGCTTAAACAAATAGAAAAGCAGTCCCTTTAAAACAAAGTACTATATCTTTTGCAAAGCTTTTCAAAGTGCATCGCATAGTTGGGGAGAAAGTCTAGTTAATGATGGTGATTTCTGTGATTTGCTTACTTGTCCTGCTGGGCCAGAGACTGCTGTGCTCCCAGTCGTTTTAGAAATAAGACCTTTATTATTAGAATTCTGGGGAAACAGAATTTATGCTTGACTGCCAGGTTTAAGTATGAAAGCCCATCTGTTTTGACCTTTGATGTTGAGATTTTTTGTTTTTCTAAAATGTCTACATTTGTTTTTATGTCCATGCAGAGTCCCTGGCATGATCTAATCTTGCTTTGGTAAGTTAGCATTTTGTAGCCTCCCCCACCCCCAGTTCAACAGGCATTGTCATATAAGGGTAATGGGATCGTGGCTCCAGATAGAGAAGGAGCTCTGCTTCCATGTTATTCTTCCATCAGAGCACTGATGATGACCAGTGGGTAGGGAAGCTGTGTCTACAAACAACATAAGAATCTGTATAGGACTGTTCTCCTGGAGCATCATGGCAGGGGATTCCTCATCTTCAACCCTGAGGCCATATGACATTTGGAAAACCTGGATGGGCCCACGTAATACACAGTAGACTTCTAGGTCCTTCCCAGCACAGGCAGCTGCTGAAGTACAAATGTGTTCATGGGTGTGAGGTAAAGGAGTCATGTTGCATTCTGTCTTGGGGTTCTCTTTGGGTTCAAGGAAAAGTACCAGGCTGAAAAACCTAAATAGTCCATCCAAAGACAGTTTGTAAAAATCTCTTTGGCCTCACCCTTTCCATCATGGTTGCTAGAGTGATGGCCATGTGAATCATGTGGGAAGGAGAGGGACATGGTAGTAGGTCAGGATCCCTACTTGCCCGGACTGCCTTTGCTTGTTATGACAACCAGGGGCGAACCTACTGTAATGAAACTCTGCACAACTGCTTTCAGCTGCAGGACTTCCCACATTTATGAAGTAAGCATCCAAATAAATTAGAGCTGGGTCAAGGACAGGAGAACTGCACCAAGGGAGCCCTGTGGCTCCTGGCTTGTCATGAATGATGTATAGAATGAGCTAATGCAACCCAAAGTAAGCGAGAGCTGCAGAGTCACTTTTCACACAGCTGCAACTGAGGCTTTTTGATGACTGGGTGATTTAAAAAAAAAAAAAAGTCCTGGAGCATCAGAAGGCCCGAGATCTGGAATCACATTACTGCACAGCTTCACAACGCAGGTCAAGTCGGCCTTCAGGGAAAGAGGGCCTTCTCTGAAGGGAGGCTGCCTCAGGGGCTTTGACAGGGTAGGTTTGGAAAAGCTTCTCCTTTTGTATTTCTTTCTTCACTGCTTGTGATCTTAGCCTTTCAACCTAGAGACTCAGCATAATCGCTGCTGGAAACTCAGGGGATGAGAAGAAGTGGCAGGAGAGGATAGGAAAGAAAACCCAAAATGAGAAGGCTGTCTAGAGGGAGTTGATTGACTGAAGCTGAGCTAAGGAAAGACAGCCCCCAAAGACCTCCAAAAAGTGGGACTGTGCATGCCTTACAATTTCTTTACTTGGGGCTGAATTTATTATTATTTTTCTTCCTCTCATTTTTATTTGTTCTCCGAGAATTCTGTCGCTGTATTTTGATCACATTCGTCCTCCTTCACTAGCTTTCCCCAGATCAGCCTCTTCCCTACCCAACTAACTTTGTTTAAACTCACGGAGTCCAGTTTGTGTACCCCATACATTCTCGGATGTGTAGCCTTTCACTGGGGCATGGTCATTCTATGAAGGGCTCTATTACTTTCTTCCTCTTCAAATGTAATTTTATTAAGTATTACTTAATTAACAACTCATATTATTCATAGAAAAGCCTCTTTGCAAATTTTTTATTAAATTATTTGTTTACATCCCAAAATTTGTCCTGCTTCCTGATCCTTACTCCCCAAGTTCTTCACCCCATCCTCCCTTCCTCCCACCTCTGAGAAGGTGCTCCCTGTCCCCCTTCCACTGAGGCCATACAAGGCATTCCTCTGCTACACATGTGCCTGGTTCCGTGAACAAGCCCATGTATGTTCCTTGGTTTTTGGCTTAGTCTCTGGGAGTTTTGAGGGGTCCAGGTTAGTTGACACTGTTGTTCTTCCTATGGAGTTGCAATCCCAAGGGCTCTATTCTTAAAGAAAATCAACTCTTCAAGTAGCTATCAGTTGCCACAAGCTCTTTAATAAAGCATGAGAATTTGCACCCATATTCCTCTTCCTTGGTAGCTTAATCTTGCTCAGGTCTTGTGCTGCAACTACATATGTGTTATACCTATATGGACATGCTATGTCCAAAATCACTGATTATTTATAGTCATTTATCATCTCTGACTCTTAAAAATCTTTATGATTCCTCTTCCCTCTTAGGAGGAGGATTCTATATAGATGTCAAACTTATGGCTGAGTATTCTGCAATCTCATTCTCTGTACCTTGGTTGGAGTTGAAAACAGTCCTTCTTAGTGAGGAAACCCAGACCCAGAAAGAAAAATGTCCCATGTTTTCTCCCATTTGTGGGTGTTAGCTTGAATCTTCAGATATGTATATTTCATTTGAAATATCATAGAGGTCATGAAATTAGTAAGGTGTGTGGGGTGGGGGTTCCATGAAGGGAAGTTAGAACCCTTGTATGAAGGGTTATGGGAGAATGATTGAACAGGAAAGATTAAATTAGGGTCAGGGGTGGGAAGGCAGAGTAGAGGAGGCAATACAGAGAAGAATAAGTAACATTAAACACTTTTTAAAAAAGCCATATGGAAACCTATTAGTGTAGAGGCTTTCTAAAATATATACATAAACATATACAGAAAGAGTTGAAGTGAGTTACTCTATAATGGAGTAACGATGACCCTACGAGGTACCACAGGCTAGCAAGAAAGTCCAATGCTAGGAGTGAGTTACTTCTTTTGGAGTTGTTGGCCAATTAAGTCCCTAAGACCCCTAAAATTACCCACCATTGGTCATCCCTAACTTTGAAATAAGAGACTATCATATTGACATCATATTCATATGAAGATACCGTATATATGCTTAAGTCATGGAACATGGAGAAATCAAGTTGGTACTCACCTGGAAACTTCGTCCATAATGTCTACATTCTACAGTGCTAAAACATACTATGCATGCCATCAGAGGAGAAAACTAACCATTACTCTGAGAACTAGAATCATGACTTGATTGATAGGACATACCGTCTGGAGCGACAGTGGTATGATCACCATAAAAGTCAACAACCACTTTTTGATTATATTAAAGCTCATTCCACAAAATGAAATCCATACCTGGCACCATTATCTAGACCAAGAATCCATGGCTAGACAGGTTGTAGGCCTTAGGGAAAATCTACTACTATTATTCTGCTCAGTGGACATATTATTAAAGTGACTCCTAATAGCTTACTGTTTATGTCCATATATTAATGCATCTCTCAACCATCACCAGAGAAGGATTTTTTTTTTTGTAGTAGATGACTGCTGCTTTTCTGAGGTTATTAGGGGCCTTCTTTTTTGGTTCATAGAATTTCTTCTGGGATCATATTTTTGTTCTAGGTGTGTAGCCTTGAGTATCATCAAACTGAGAGGAGTATCTGTCACCAAAAGTATTTTTAAAGATTGAAATTCTGTTAATTCTCCCTTTCTCTCTGTTTTATCCCCATTTTTTCTTCCTGCTGACTTTATTAATATTCCAGTACATGTATACCATGAAACAGATACAAACCTTATTTCTTTTTCCATTTATTTATTTATTTATTTATTTATTTATTTATTTATTTATATTTTTGAGGCAGGATTTTTTTTGTGTAGCCCTGGCTGTTCTGGAACTCACTATGTAGACCAGGCTGGCTTTGAATGTGGAGATTTGCCTGCCACTTCCTCCCAAGTGCTGGGATAATAGGCATGTGTCACCAGCCTAGGCTACAAACCCTGTTTTTAAAGTGAGCAATGGACTACTCTTTCTAGAAACCATGCATTTGTTAGCATGGTTTCTTTCTGTTGGGAAAGAATTCTGAAGGTTACTAAAGTGGAAAAGGGGTAAGAATGAGTACAGTATATCCTCCACGGCTAAAAATGGAACAAGATTCCTATGACCGGTTTGTTGTTTGTGTTACTAGTGTCCAAAACACTGGGAAGATAGTGCTTAAAATGCAGGAAAGGGATCCTGTGGGACTGTATCTGTTTGAAATGTGATCTTATTTTTCATGCATTATTTGGAGACCCTCCCTGAGGGGGAATATGTCTTTGTATATTTCCTGAGTAAAAATTGATATGGAAGGATGGACCCTTAACTTGGATGTCACAGGATTCTTATAAATGCCTATGGGCTGGATCTTATAATATACAATTGCAGAGCACATAAGGCAATTTGCTATGAACGTTCACTAGCTTACATATAGGAGAGGACATTAAGAAGCAGTTCCCAATACCTTGAGATAGCAAAGCCATTCTTGTGAGAACTGTATCAATAATATTTTAAATGATTAAAAACATGAGGTATTTAAACAAAAACAAGAAGCTGTGATAATATTAATAAGAGGAAAGTAAAGTCAAACTTGAGAAGAACTAACTGGAACATTCTAGAACCACTAGAATGGAATGCATGGAAGTGACAATTGATAAACTGGAAGGTAGACCTAAAATATTATCTACAAGCTAGCACTGAAAGACAAGGTGAGAGAAAATAAGTAAGACATGAGAAAATGCAGGCTGAATAGAATTTTCATAAGGCTTATATATGATATTTTAACCAAAGGAAAGAATAAAGGGAGTAGGAGGAAAGGTAATACTTGATAAGATTAAGACCTGTATTGTTTTGGGTGTATCTGTAACATATCTGAATGGCAATCTTAGGGGAGATATCTCACAGCTGGTACTGGGATTTATATTTAGCAACCTGTGGGGTCTGGGATGAGCATTTTGCCCATGTAGGGCAACTCCATTTAAAGTATGTAAAGACACACACACACACACACACACACACACACACACACACACACACACATACACACACACTTATAAAATAGTAGGTTTCCATATGGCTCTTCCAAACTTCCTCACTGTTAGTTATTCCTGCTGTCCTCCTCTTCTATCCCTTTCTCCACTTAAATCTTGCTCCCCGTTAGTCTTCAAAGTCTTTCTATTCTTTTTGTTTTCTAATTCTCTCATATATTACATCCTGACCTCAGTTTCCCCTCTTTCCACTTGCCCCAGCTGCCCCTCTCATCTCCCCTCTCCCCCAGATCTACTCCTCCTCTGTTTTCCCTCAGAAATGAGCAGACCTCCCATGGATGTCAACCAAACATAGCATAACAAGGTATAAGACTAGGCACATAACATCATAGACTGAATGAGATAACCCAGTAGGAAAACAAGTGTTCCAACAATAGGCAAAAGAGTCAGAGACAAAACCCATTCTAGTGTTAGGAGTCCCACAAGAATACCAAGCTACACAACTATAACATGTATGCAGAAGATGTAGATCAGACTCATACAGGCTCTGTGATTGGCACTTTAGTCTTTGTGAGCCCTTATGAGCCATACTTCATTTATTCTGTGGACTATGTTCTCCTGGTGTCCTCAACCCCCTCGCTCCTACAGTCCTTCCTCTCCCTCTTCTGCATATTCCTTGATCTCTACCTTATGTTTGGATGTGGTCTCTTCATCAGTTGCTAGGTGAAGCCTCTCTATTGATGATTGGGCTAGGCTCCTGTCTATAAGTATAGCAGAATATCATTAGGAATCATTTCATTTTTTGCGAGTTATGTTTGGTTCTATCCTAGGTCTCTGAGCTATATCTAGCCTCTGGTTCTTGGGTATCCAGGCAGTGTCTGGGATGGACTTCCTTTCAGTTAAATGGGTCTCAAGTTGGATCAATCACTGGTTGGCCACTCCTATAAGTTCTGTGCCACCTTTACCCCAGCATATCTTGCAGACAGGACAAATTGTAGGTCAAATGTTTTTGGGTGGGTTGATGTCCAGCTCCACTACCAAAGCCTTGCCAGGTTGTAGAAGATGGTCAGTTCAGGCTCTGTATTCCCTATTATGAGGAGTCTTTGCCAGGATCACTCTTATAGATTCCAGGGAGTTTCCATTGTACTAGGTTTCCACATCATCTTGAAATGCCCCCTACTTCTTGTCACCTCTCTCAGTACTCCCCCTGAAGCCCCCTTTCCCACCTGATCCCTCTTCTTCCCATCCCCACCAGCCCCTAGTCTACCCACAAAATCTATTTCTTCTTTCTAGGAGATCCATGTGTCCCCTTTGAACCCTCCTTGTTACTTAGCCTCTCTGGGTCTGTAGATTGTAGCATGATTACCCTTTACTTAACAGCTTATATCCACTTATAATTGAGTACGTGTGATGTTTGTCTTTCTGAGTCTGGGTTATCTCACACAGGATAATTTTATCTGGTTCCATATATTTACCTGCAAATTTAATGATGTCATATTTTTAGACAGCTGAGTGATCTATTCCATTGTGTAAACATACATTTTCTTCAGTTAAGGGACATCTAGGTTATCTCCTGTTTCTGGCTATTATGAACAAAGCTGCTATGAACATAACTGAGCAAGTGTCTGTGTGGTAGGATATACTTTAGTCCTGGGTCTGGTCTTCAGCATTCCTTCCTCATGCTCAGTCTACAAGATGTGGGAGCCACCATCTGTGACGCCATGAAGATCCTCTGTTATTTTATTTTAGTGGTTATTTGAAACTTTCTCCTAACCTTTTTATATCCATTTCGAAAGATCGATAAATCTTAGCTGTGGCTACCTGATTTTGCTGTCTACCTAGTTATTATTTGTCCTATATTGGTCAAATGTCTAATAACTTACTTTGTTTTGCACACTCCAGTCATTGCCATTAAGGCAGAGAATAGTGCAGTTTCAAAAATCTTATCTTGCTTCTTCTTTGATAGACCAACATTCTTAGCCTGGTCTCTCTGAAGAGCAGACTTGCACTTACAGAGGAAAATGATGGAAATTTATTAGAGAACATTCTAAGGGCTAATATGAGATGAGAAAGAGCAGGGCTGAAGAGGGGTGAATATAATCTCAGTGGAGGTAGGGGTCTTCAGAATGGACCCCAGTCCTTATTCTCTGTGGGGTTCTTTAGAAAAGAAGCTAGGACTTAGGTAAGGTCTTACTAATTAAGGCAGAGAGTGTCCTGTGTGCAAATGGTATATCCCAAAGCTGAGATAAAATGTCCTTCAGTCTTAAAGGGATTTCTGGGTTGTGCCTCATAAGACTTAATACTAAGATCCCTATTCATTGGCCACAAAGTTTCAAATTCTCTAAGTTAAAAAATACCCTTTAATCTCAGCTATGTAGTAAGCTGGAAGCAATCTTGAGCTACAGGAGACACTTTCTTAAAACAAAATAAACAGAAGAATAATAAAAAGTATTCTTTAGGTAATGATGCCATTTAACAAAAGCCATATCATTTCAGTGTCCTGGAATCAATCTAACAAATGTGCCTGGCATTTAAATATACAACTTCATTAAAAGTTTTACAATATAATATATTCTCTCTATATGTTTTATAGAATTCTCTCCATAGAATGTATATAATGTTTATGAGTGACAAGACATAATATTTTAAAATTGTCTAAGCTCTGCAAACCACTATAAAATACCAATGATAGTTTTCACAATTTTATTGTAAAATTGATATGGGAAAATTAAGATCCAAGAATAGCCAAAACATTTTAAAAGTAAAACAAAGAAGGCAGGAAAATTTGCCTTCTTGGATATCAACATTTCTTGAAAGCTAACGTGACCACAACAAGAAGGTATGTCATAGGAACAGAAACAGGACTGAAATAAAAATAGCCCTCTAAGACTTGACACTCCTTCAATAAATGTTTGATATATAACAATGATAGTAGAAATTAGTAGGAAATGATGGCTCTTTAACAAACAAAAGGTGCTTAGACCACTGAATATTTTATATGATAAAGACAAAACTATATCTTTAGCTCATTAAAAAAACACAACTAGTTTTCAAGTAGACTGAATACATATTCACTACAAAAAAATATTCACTTTGAAAAAGCTTTCCTAAGGCTTGGAAACCATATGCTGTAAAGGAAAAATACTGGCAGTTTTTGTATGATGAAGACAAATTAAAGAAATAAAACACTCCCCTGCCTGCCTGGTAGGTACACCAGGGCACAGCCAGCAGAAGTGAGTCATGTGCTGGCCCCTGACCTCCACTGTCTGCCCCACAATCTGTCTGCCTTCTCAGGGAGCCTTGTAGAGGGGCCCAGGAACATCCAGCTTAGACTCTCCCTGCCAGTCCTATGCTTGCTGGGTTCATCTCGGGCACAGCCAGCAGAGATGAACAGCTTGCTGTTACCTGAGATCCTTTGTCAGGCCCACAGCTCTACCTGCCTTCCTTAGGAGTCCTGCTGGCATCAGGAACATCCAGCCAACACCAGGGACAACCGTATGACTAATGGGTAATGTAAGAACATAATCAGCAAGAGCCAGGGCAAGATGGCACCACCAGAACCAAGCCATCCTGCTTCAGGAAGCCCTGGATATCCTAACACAACCAACACACGAGAAGATGATCTTAAATACAATTTTATAAAGATGATAGAAATGAATAAATAAAGAAGAAATGAATAAATCCCTTAAAGAAATACAATCAGATGAAGGAAATGAATAAAACTGTTCAAGAACTGAAAATGGAAATAGAACCAATAAAGAAACACAAACTGAGGGAATCCTGGAGATGGAAAACCTCGGGAAGAGAACAAGAGCTACAGACACAAGCATCACCAACAGAATACAAAAGATGGAGAAAAGAATCTCAGGCATAGAAGATATGGTTTAAGAATACGGTACATTGGTCAATGAAAATACTAAATCTAAAAAGTTATGTCACAAAACATCCAATAAATCTGGGGCATATGAAAAATACCAAACTTAAGAATAATAGGAATAGAAAAAGGAGAAGATTCTTACCTACAAGGCCCAGAAAATATTTCAACAAAACCACAGAAGAAAAATTTCCCAACCTAAAGAAATATATGCTTATAAACAATCAAGAAGCTTATAGAACACCAAAAATATTAGACCAGAAAAGAAAATCCACCCACCATATAATAATATTCAAAACACTAAATGTACAGAACGAAGAAAAAATATTAAAAGCTGCAAAGGAAAAAGGACAAGTAACATATAAAGGCAGACCTATCACTCGATTTCTCAACAGAGGCTCTAAAAGCCAGAAGGGCATGGATAGTTTTCTTGAAGACTCTGAGAGACTGTAGATGTCAGTCCAGACTACTAGAACCAGAAAAAAAGTTCATCACTGTAGAATGAGAAAACAAGATATTCCATGGCAAAACCAAATTTAAATAATATCTATCCACAAGTCCAGACCTACAGAAGATATTAGAAGGAAAACACTAACCCAAGGAAACACAGGAAATAAATAATCTCACATCAGCAAACCAAAGGAAGGGAGGCTGAGAGTATGAGAGTGTAACCGTGTGGATGTGCACGTGTGCACACATGTACACACACATACACACACACACACACACACTACCACCACCACCAGTATCTAACAGGAATTAACAGTCACTGGTCATTAATATCTCTGAATATCAGTGGACTCAATTCCCCAATAAAAAGACACAGGCTATCTGAATGGAGGCAGAAACAGGATCCATCATTCTGTTGCATACAAGAAACATACTTCATCAACAAAGATAAGACATTACCTCAGAGTAAAGGGTTGGAAACAGGTTTTCCAAGCAAGCAGACCCCAAAAGCAAGCAGGAGTAGCCATTCTAATATATAATAAAATAGACTTTCAACTAAAAGTAATAAAAAGAGATGTGGAAGGACACTTTATACTCATCAAAGCAAGTAATGTGTCTAAAGCTTAAAGCACACACTGAGTCCCATCCATTAATAATGAGAGATTTCAACACCCCACTCTCATCAATGGACAGGTCATCAAGACAAAAGTAAACAGAGAAATAATGAAACTAACAGGGGTTATGAATCAAATGGATGTAACAGGTATGTACAGAACATTTCACCCAAACACAAAAGAATATACCTTCTCAGCACCTCATGAATACTTTTCCAAAACTGACCATTTACTTGGTCACAAAGCAAGCCTCAATAGATACAATAAAATGGAAATAATCCCCTGTATATCATTAGACCACCATGGATTAAAGCTGGAATTCATCAACAACAAAACAACAGAAAGTCTACAAACTCATAGAAACTGAACAACACTCTACTGAGTGACCACTGGATCAGAGAAGAAATAAATTAAAGACTTTCTAGATGTAATGGAAATGAAGGCACAACACTTGCAAACTCATGGGACATGATGAAAGCAGTGCTATGAGGAGTATTTATATAATTAAGTACCTTTATAAAGAAATTGAAGAGATCTCATACTAGCAACTGAAAAGCACAGCTGAAAGCTGTAGAACAAAAGGAAGCAAATGCATTCAAGAAAAGTAGACAATAGGAAATAATCAAACTCAGGGCTGAAATCAATAAATTAGAAACAAAACAATACAAAGAATCAATGAAACCAAGAGTTGATTCTTTGAAAAAATCAGCAAGATAGACAAACCCTTAGCTAAACTAGTTAAAAGGCAGAGAGACAGTATCCAAATCAACAAAATCAAAACCAAAAAGGAATACATAAGACATTGAGGAAATCCAAAGAATCATTATGTCTTACTTCTAGGCCTATATGCCACAAAATTGGAAAATCTAAAAGAAATGGCTGATTTTCTTCATAGATAATTTACCAAAGTTAAGTCAAGATGAGGTAAAGAATCTAAATAGTCCTATAAACCATAACGAAATAGAAGCAGTCATTAAAAGTCTTCCAACCAACAAAAGCTCAGGGCCAGATGGTTTTAGCACAGAATTCTACCAGACTTTCAAAGAAAATCTAATACCAATACTCTTCAAACTATTCCACAAAATAGAAACAGAAAGAATACTGTCAAACTCAGTCTATGAGGTCACAGTCACCCTGATAGCTAATCCATGCAAAGACTCAACAAAGAAGAGAATTTCAGTTCAATTTCCAAACACTGTCCAGTTCTAAATATTGATGCAAAATAATAAAATGCTCACAAACCGAATCCAAGAACATACCAAAACCATCTGCACCATTGTAAAGTAGGTTTCATCCCTGGAATTCAGGGATGGTTTAGTATATGAAAGTCCATCAATGTAATTCACCATATAAACAAACTGAAAGAAAAAAAAAACACATGATCATCTCATTAGATGCTGAAAAGCCTTTGACAAAATCCAACACCCTTTCATGTTAAAAGTACTGGAGAGATCAGAGATACAAAGTGCATACTTAAGTACAATAAAAGCAATATACAGTAAGCCAATAGCAACATCAAATTTAAAGCAATTCCACTAAAATTAGGGACAAGACAAGGCTACCCACTCTTTACCTATCTCTTCAGTATAGTACTTGAAGTTCTAGTTAGAGCAATAAGACAACTAAAGGAGATTGAGGGGATAAAAATTGGAATGGAAGAAGTCAAAGTATAGTTATTCCAAGATATGATAGTTTGCACAAGCAACCCCCAAAATTCTACCAAAGAACTCCTGCAGCTGATAAACAACTTCAACAAAATGAGTGGATCAAAAATTAAAGAAAAGAAAAATCAATAGCCCTCCTTTATACAAAAGATAAATGGACTGATAAACCTGGGATAGGGAACTCTCCTAGGAGCCTATGAGAGTGACCCTAGCTGAGACTTTTAGCAGCTAAGGGTATAGAAACTGAAGTGGCCATTCCTGTAGCAAGGTGGGACTTCCAGTGAAGTGAGAGGGGCATCAACCCATCAACAAAAGCTTCAACCAAAAATTTGTCCTGTCTACAAGATGTGCAGGGATAAAGATGGAGCAGAGATTGAGAAAATGGCTAACCAATGGCTGGCCCAGCTTGAGATCCACTTCATGGGAGAGAGCCAACCTCTGACACTATTAACAGTACTCTGATATGCTTGCAGACAGGAGCCTAACTGTCTCCTGAGAGGCTTCATCCACAGCTCATGGAAACAGATGCAGAGACCCACAGCCAAACATTAGGTGGAGCTTGGAAAGTCTTGTGGAAGAGTAGGGGATAGGACTGAGGGTGCAAGAGGGTCAAGGACACCACAAGAAGACTAACAGAGTCAACTAGCCTGGGCCTATGGGGGCTCACAGAGACTGAACCACCAACCAAACAGCATGCAAGGGCTGGACCTAGGCCTCTACACATTTGTAGCAGATGTGCAGCTTGGTCTTCATGTGGGTTCCCTCACAATTGAAGTGGGTGCTGTCTCTGACACTGTTGCATACCTTTGAATCCCCTTCTTCTAGCTGGGCTACCTTGTAGGGCCTCAGTGGGAGGATGTGCTTAGTCCTGCTGCAACTTGATGTGCCAGGACTAGTTGGTACCTACGGGGGGGGGGGGGGCTACCCTTTCTCTGAGGAGAAGGGGAGGGGATAATAGGGAGAGGAATTTGTGAGGGTGAGACTGAGTGGGGTGGGGTCTGTGACTGGGACATAAGTCGAATAAATAAATAAATAAATAAATAAATAAATAAATAAATAAATAAATGAGAAAAAACACAATGGGAAACTATGGTAGGAGAGATGTCTACAATATATGTAACTGATGGAGGAATAGGAACTCGGCTCACAAAGAACAAAAAGAATATGACAAGTGTCATGATTTGAATATGATTTGTTTTCTCTTACACATGTTGAATTTCAAATTGTGAAGACTGAAGAGGATACCATCTTAATCTATCTCTGTATTTAAAAGTGGGATCTTTGGAAATGATAAAATTTAGTGAAGCCATCAGGGTGGAGCCCATGATTTAGCCCTGCTTGTTTTAGATGAAGGGAGGTTGACCAGAGCATACATATACATATATACACATACACATACACCATTGTCAATCACCATGTAATGCCTTGAACATTCTACAACAGAAGATCAACAAGGGACTACTGATGGTGGGGGCTGGCCAGAACCTTAAGTCAAAATAAGCTTCTTTATAATAGTTCCAGTCTGGTATTGTGTCATTGGCAACAGAACATGAACCAATACAAGTCAGCACAGGAATAGGCAAAGGAGAGATGGTGAGATGAGTTATCAGATAAAGGAGCTTGCTGCCAAGACTGGTCATTTGAGTTCAATCCCTGGGATCCATAAGGTGGAAGGAGAGATCTGAATCTTATAAGTTGTCCTCTGACTACCATACATGTACCATGGCACATGTGCTCCCCATCAATGAACAAAATAAAATTAAAAAAACAAAATTAAATTTTAAAAAGCATAGGAAAGGGGGTGTTGAGCTTAGCTTAGCAGGTAAAGTGCATGCAATGCAAACATGAGGACCTGAGTCTCTATCCCCTGGGCCCAGTGAAAAGTGGATCACAGCCGTGTTCTGGATATGGAATCTCAGCACCTGGAAGGTAGAGACAGCAGGATCCTGGACTCTCAAGGGCCTAGTTTAGCCACTCAGTGAAGTCTAAGTTTATTGAGAGGACTTATCTCTCTAAATAGTCAAATAAATGCCACCTTAGACTCCATGGGGGCCCTGAAAGAAGATAATAAGGCAAACATGGTGAACCAAATATATTTAGTGTCATCAGATTCCATTTCTCAGATGTTCTTCTCTGAGGGGTGGGGTTCATGAAAGAACTCAGCCTAAAATCCTCAACAACAACAACAACAACAACAACAACAACAACAACAACAAAAGGCTCAGCAATGTGACTTGTACCTCGGACCAGCTGCTTTCTTCCTGCTTTACTGCCTACACAGGTCCTTCCCCATCCCAGCATCTCTGGGGTACTCATTAGCAGGTTGCTCTCGGTGCCCTGGTGAAGGAGTCATGAAGTCATCGCTCCCAGGTCATTCTGGGAGAAGCAGTACAGTAAACAATACTCTCCTTGGATTTAGTGGAACAGGGATATTGGGTTGGGCTTGGAGGGCTGATGATTAGAATGGTCTGAACGCACACTTGGAGATCACTGTCATTTTGTTCAAATATTTTATTGCAAAGTAAATAAAGCATGGGTATAAAAGCACATGAAAGCAGTTGAAAAGTCTTGCCTGTCCTGGCAACTCCCTCTAGGTCTCTCCTCTCCTTTACGCTCTTACAGCTTGTATTGAAAAAGCTGCTTCACATCCAAGTTCTTTGTGTGACAGGTGAGGATATTGTAGTCGACAGGGATGCATGGATCTGTTCAAGGTCACATTGCCAGCCTGGTAGAAGCCTGCATCTTCACAGTCATAGGGTTTTGTACACCATAACTTCAAGTGATCTCTTGCATTTCTTAGACTTGAGCCATTAAGAACAGATTTTATTGATTTTTTTCTTCCTTCCTTCCTTCCTTCCTTCCTTCCTTCCTTCCTTCCTTATCTTCCTTCCTTCCTCCTTTATTCTTTCCTTCCTTCCTTCTTTTATTCTTTCCTTCCTTCCTTCCTTCTTCTTTCCTTCCTTCCTTCCTTCCTTCTTTCCTTCCTTTATTCTTTCCTTCCTTCCTTCTTTTATTCTTTCCTTCCTTCCTTCCTTCCTTCCTTCCTTCCTTCCTTCCTTCCTTCCTTCCTTCCTTCATTCTTTCCTTCCTTCCTTCCTTTATTCTTTCCTTCCTTCCTTCTTTTATTCTTTCCTTCCTTCCTTCTTCCTTCCTTCCTTCCTTCCTTCCTTCCTTCCCCTTTTCTTCTTTCCTTCCTTCACTGTCTACATTCTTTATGTTAAAAAAAGACAAATTTGGGTATTTCTAAACCAACCCATGCAATCCTCATTATGCTCTTACAACTTTTCATTCTGCTGAGCTCCATGTGAGGATCTCAGTTAATTCCTAAGTAGTGGATGACAGAGGAGGAAAGATGGACTGGAGGGACATGCTAAGGAGAAAGTAACATGAACAGCCGCCTTGCCTGCTGGGCCCCAGACTATTCTCTTGGAAACCTCACATATGTAGAGAACTTGGTTTATCAAGCTATACTTTTTTTTTTTTTTTAAATACCAGTATTTCCCATCCAGGTGAAACCTATTGATCACATTAACCACAGAGTGAATATTATTAACATTTCTCAGGTGATTTCAGTGTGGTAGATGGGATGCTAAGTGCTCACATGCATTAGCCTGTGCAACCCACAGAATAACGGTAGGAGGGAAATACAATAATTGCCATCTCTGTTTACAAAAAGGTAAATAGAAGTGGATAGAGGTTAAATATTTCACTTTAAGACATGGAGCTGATAAATGGCACAGTCTAGGTTGAGTCTATGTGCTTAGCAACTGTCTTAGTTAAAAGTTTATTTCTGTGAAGAGACACCATGATCAAGGAACCTCTTATAAAATAAACCATTAGTTGGGGCTGGCTTACAGTTTCAGAAGTTCAGTCCATTATCATCATGATGGGAAGCATGGTAGCGTGCAGACAGACATGGTGCTAGAGCAGCTGGGAGTTCTACATCTTGATCCAAAGACAGCTGGGGGAGGAGGGGAGGACACTGTCTTCCACAGGCAACCAGGAGGAAGGTCTGGATTGCACTGGCCAGACTTAAGCATATATATGAAAACTCAAAGCCCCATCTCCACAGTGACACACTTTCTCTAACAAGAGTATACCTCTTCAAGGCCACACCTCCTAATAATGTCACTTCCATGGGCCAATCATATTCAAACAACCACAGTAACTATCCTATCTTATGGGACAGTAAGTCCTGTGCCTATGTTTATTCAGTCACAGGATAGGTATCTTACTAATGTGTAGAAGAAGGAATAGTTACCTGAAAAACTATTTTCCCTTTTTTTTTTTAACCACCTATCTTATGATTATTGTTTATATTTTGATTAGAGATACCCAGGAATAAGTAAAATGTAAAAGGAAACAAGTCATATAAACATAACCAAATGGCAATAATAAACAAAATTTGCACTTAACATGTAAGTTATGCTTTCAACATGTAAGTTTTGCTTTCAAATGCAAGGATAATTTCTCTGAGAGCTATACATTGTCAGCTTCAATCTGACTAGCTCATAGACTTAATTCTTAAAATTGATTTTAAGGGACTGTTAAGGGCATTTCAACAATAAAATGTTGATTATTGGTTATGCATTTAAAAGAACTGTTAACTAGGCATTTGAAATAATTAGCTAACCTTATATAATCTCTTCCAGAAGTTGGTAGGCTCTCTCATCATATACCTTCATTTTCAAGAAATGAACAACCCACAGACTTAAACAAGGGTGGATATTAGGTCATACAACAGGCAATTCAGAAGGAGAGGTATCTTTATGTTAGATTTAATTATTCAGAGCATGTAATGAAGGGCCAGGTTCTCTCACTCTGTTCATTATTCTGGAACCTTAGCATCATACTCAAGTTGACTACTTCATGTTCAAAATGTGGCTATCTGCAGCATTTGAGTTACAGCCTCCATATTTGCATATAGAAGTCAGAGAAAAATATCTTTGTACTACTCTCTGCTAAGCCCCAAGAACATTCCATAAGCCTTTCTTTCTTTCTTCCGGGCCAGAAAGTAGGGTCATCTGACTATGTCTTTGCTAACCTTTTGAAGGAGTTGAAGTTGCCTATTGTAAGCCAGACTCATCTTGTTAACTGATGTATTCAGATAGGTGCCATTGCTTCTCAGTGAGAAAGAAATGGGATGCACATTACAGAAGTAAGCACAACGCCCGGCATGGAGTGCGCCTGTACCAGATGGACGCCATGATTCACCAACACACTCCAGAGGTGTGTGTTAGCTCTCTGCCATCTGTTCAGAACCAAGAGAGTCTAAAGAAGAGTTATACACAAATCCCTCTTCTTATTAGGTAAAAAAATTAACAAATTGTGCTTCATGTCCTTTCTAACCTCGTTTTTGTATAAGAACTTAACATAAACTCTGTCAAAGACAGCACGAGGCTTAGCAGCTAAACCCAAGTTGACAGGTCCATAATAGAAAAATGGGCCAAACTTAGTTTGTCATTTAGGCTGAAGCAATTATTTCATTAAGTACAATCTTTTAACAAGAAAAATCACTTTTTTTTTTTTTTAAATAGAGCAACTTCTTTTTATCATGTAACAGGTGACTCAGTTGGCCTTGATCTCTTGAGGGCAGAGTCTCTGTCCTATCACCCACAAGTCATCAACTTGACTTTAGAACTGTAGATTTATGTACCTATTTCTTGGAGGAAAGGCTCAAAAATACTTATCCACAGGGCTTGACATGTACTCTATGGGAAAAATAATTTTTATTTTGGAAGTACCAAACATTTACTGATGGACTTCCTTAAAAGCAATTGAGGAACAGAATCTGAGAACAAGTTATAAATTGTCTTATTCTGTGATTTGGCAAGATCTGAAATGGGTCAATAAACAATTTTAATTCTCTCCCTTTTCTAACACCCCAGCGGCCTGCACCTGCCTCTTTATTAGCAGTAGAAGTGTGAGTACCTAGCAACACAAAATTGAATCTTTTTTCTGTTTTGGCACCAGTTATACCCATGGAGAGTGTTGGAGACATGGAAAGATTTAATGCTGCCAGAGAGCCAAAGGTTATTCGCATCTGCTCCAGCAACAGAGCCATCCTAAGAGCTCTGAGGGCTTAGGGGAGGCAGGGCATGTGCACTGCTCTCCTTCTCTCTCTTGCTGAGACTCCTTTACTTTATTTATTTCTTGAGGAAATGATAACAGCGTCAAGTACTGTGGTCTTCCTCAGTTTGATCTGAGTGTCTCCCAAGCTGGTCATTTCTAGCACTGATGGTTATAAAGAGACAATAATGTATGGTTTTACTTTTGACATCATTTAATTGCTGGCTCATAAATCTCAGTAAATATTCTCTCTCTCTTTTTTTTAATTACAGCACATGCTTCACATTGTAGAGAGAGGTGGGAAGAGAAACAATTGGGAGGGCAGCTAGCTGAAAATCATTTTGCTCCACCAAAATGGCAGTGTAGGACTTTGGCTCACCACAGCTCTAAATTCCTACAACATTTTATCTCACATCATGTTTTTTAGCTTCCAAGTGGTTTTAATGACTGTCTTCTTGTGAAGATTAGACACTTATTGCTCACATAGCTCTACGTGTATTTTATCACCTTCATCCCAGTGTCTAAGTATGGTTTTTCTCCGTTAGCAGCCTACATATACACAGTTTGAGGTCCACTTTTCAGCACCTCATAAATACCCTCAGACTAGGGTATAGATGGGAATAGTTAAAGGGGCAAGGGGAGGAAAGAGGAGGTTAATATGGTCAAAACATATAATACATGAAAATGTCATACAAAGCTCATTACTTTGTACAATGAATATATACCAATAAACATACTCCAGGGAGTGAGGATAATGACCAATTTGGAGAACAAAACATGAGGCTTGGGGGCTGAGGCTTCTTCCAACATCAGAGACACACAGATTTGCTTTGAAACATGAAGAGCTATGAGTTTTGGTCAACTCTAAACCTAATTCATCTGGTTCTATTATTGAAGGTTAGGCTTAGGACCCTGAAATGCAGTGGTCCTCACTACAGCACAGAGTATCACCAATTCTAATCCTTAAATATTGTCTGTCTTATCTCCTACCTTTGTTCCTTGATAACCCATTCTCTACTTTGCCATCAGAATTTTCTTTTAAAACACAAAACAAAATTTGCCAACCCCTTCATAAAACTGTCCAGGATTTTCAAATACCCTGAATAAAATCCAGACTTCTAATTGTGATCTTCTAAGTTTGGTTGATTTAGGTTCTGATGGCTCCTCTATGTTCTTTATGTGCTTATTGCTATGAATAAACTTATTACTATTTTTTCCCTCCTTGCCTGGAAAATTTTTTTCTCCGATACTTCATGCCTTTTTAGCACACCTGTCACCACCATTAGAGATATTCTGATCACTCTTCCCAAAGTGATGTGGCGGCTCCCATGGACTGGGTGGTTTAAGATGCACTTAGTTCTTCTTTTCCTAGGCTAAGAATCCATAACATCCCTTCTCTGCTCCCTTGACATTTCTCAGACTCTCTTAGAGCTTGCATCCTAGAGAAGTTTTATTTTCCACCAACAAAATGCAGGGCAGCCATTTTGTGATTGCAAGGGTTTCCATTTGTGTAGGACCGAGCATCCCTGTGCTGGCACAGGTGGTGGCAGAAGTGGCATGAGGCTGGAGGAAGCAAGCAGTAGCCGCTGTGGCCAAGACTTGAAGCAGGAAGAGGCAGATGCCAGATTCAATGGCTTTTGCAATAGCAGTAAGAGCTATTACAATTTCGGTGGGACTTAGGCTGGATCTGTGTCAGCAAGGCACAGCACCTTCCTAATACAAGACTTTCTATAACAGAACATGCATAGGCTGAGAAGTGTTCACAAGAGATTAGCCTAGTATCTGCTCCATCAGCCTTGAAACAATTTATCATCTTTCTACTCCCTATATAGTCATCCTTTGCTGTCTTAAGGGGATTGGTTAGGATCCAGAATGTGCATAAAAACTATGGATGCTCAAATATGTGAAATGGCCTAGTATTTCATGTAACTTATGCATAGCCTTTCATGTCCTCAAATCAACTCTAGACTAATATAATACCTAACCTGATATAAATAGTTGTTTGCTGAATATTTTAGGGAATAAAAACCAATCTGTATGATCTGTATTGTGTTCAGTACAGATACATTTTCCCCAAATATTTCTCATTCCATAATGGAAACTGGATATGGAAAGCCAACGTGTGGAATTGCCCTTCTGTTTGAATAAGAGGGTGGATCCTGTTGTCTGCAGTAGGTCCAATGTAAGTGATTTCATTAACTATTCTTTGGCATATTTGTCAATCTTTCTTCACTCTCACAATAATCTAAATAATACTGCTAATATGTTGTTGTTGTCCACTATAATATAGGTGTAGAGAGAATGAAATCTTTTCTCTCTCACCATTCTGTTCCTAGCACTTAGAAATATGGGGAGTGTCCCATAATTGTTGCATGAATGAATGGGTCACAGACATTTACTGAGGTACCCCACCCGACCCCACCCCCGGTAATCTTCGCGGAGTAGGGTTTGCTCTGAAGCAATCATCTTTAATTTGACTCACTCATTTGTATCAGGCCCAGCTCCAATTACATTCTTCTGACTCAGCAATGGGAACATGCACTTCTGATGATGGTGCCAGAGTTAAGTCCTTGAATTCTCTAAAAGCGCTGTATCGGGAAGCTTTGGCTAGATGGAGTGCCTTGTGCAACTCATCAGCACAATAATGATCAGCTGAATTTTGCTATCAGCAGTATCAGGCAGTGGGTCAGACACTGGACAAGTGAGAACCAGCCCAACTTGGCCATTGCAGACTCTTCTTGTTTGAAAAACTATTTCACAAACAATGGCAGGTCCGGGCAATTTCCTGAAAGATTGCCCAGGTCGTTCCATCCATTCTAGTTGCTTGCAAGACGTTCCCAGATATCAACCAGGCTTTATTTTTCATTCTGTAAAAGTTTTCATAAATTCAAAGCATGCCCTAGCAAACGGAACAGTATTTGCTCTTTATGGGGAGTCTGCCTTCCTCATTTCTTATCCCCAAGTGAGTCAAAGGGTCTAGAAATAAGTACGTGGTCATTTTGCTTTGTCTAAGAAACTGAGTAGTGGGTTTCTCATGACAAAATGGTGAGTAGTAAATTATTCACCTAAAATGATCTCTGCCTCATTCAATATTTTAATCCTTCCTGCAGGGGTATACAGTCTGGCACATAACGGGTGTTCAATAATGCTTTGAAGAATGATTGAATGGGTGTATCATCCCACTTTGCTGCCTTTTTATTTTTTTTTTCAAGCTGGAAAAAGGTTAATATATGCTGAGAAGACAGTATACGAGAAAAACATTCCACATATGACTTTGATTCTATTCAAATGTGTTCCCGCAGCTAGGCAGGATTTCATTAACATTTCCTCTGCTCTGTGCCTGCTGAATATCACTGCAAGGTTTAGTTGACAAGTGCCATTCACAAGGCACATCCCCAGACCTAAGAGAGAATCTCTCCACATGAGGCTTCTTTTTCCCAGTCTAGACACAAATAAGACAGCAAATGTCAAGTGGTCCTTTTAAGAACTCATATATAGACTGGTGTGCTTCTCCAAGGTCAGGTCAAGCACTCACTTAACTTTGCATTCATGTGCAAGATTGTCATCGAAGATAGGTAACCTTCAAAGGAGGTTGTCACAGGCAGGGAGGGTAAAGGCCAAGAACTGAATCTTCCCTAAAACATCACATCTTCTGGTTAGCAGGAGAAGGGACTCATGTCAGGGCAAGAGACCCAGTGGCAGCCAAGGGCTGCTGGTTACTGATTAATCTGGGCAGGCATTTTAAAGGCAAAAGAACAACCAGAGTTCAGGCTAGGCAAGCTCTTGCAGGTTCTCAGCTGGTAGGGAGAAAGGGAGGAGTGGGAGGGGGGAAAGGGAGGTGAGACAAAGGACATGGGGTGGTACCTTTTGCCTGGTGGGAAGAAGTTCTCAGAGATAGTTAGGGTCTCTTGGACTGGAGGCTGCCAGAATCAGATAACATTATCTTTGGGGCAGATAGTTCAGGGTGTTGTCAGCTATTCCAAAGGGCAATGCAAAAATTTCAGATGTGAATGATTTTTTTACCCTTGTTAACCATATGTATACCACAGTTACTCGGAGTGCATTTGGAGGTCAAAGATTTCCACCCTTGAAATGCTGGTATTTTAACTTGCTTATAGTGGTATAGCAAACCTATAGCAGGCTTGACCTGTACATATTCCATAAACCTTCAACTGAATTCTTACAACCTGCTGACATGAACTTATTTATGCCATTTTGTAGATAAGGCATCCAAGAGTCTAAATAATTTGTCCCACATTACAACTGGAAAGGGACAGAATTCACTTTCTTGTATGGAACAATTTTGTCCCTTTCTAGGTAGGTGAGTTACTCAGTAGGTTCTTTGTCAAGCTCACTAGATTTTTATGTTTGGCCCCAAGAAATGTGACTTTCCATAACTGTGAGCTTACTGTTGACTGCTGCTTTTGGATCTTTCAGTTCATTTTAGTAACCTAAGATCAAACTAGGACTTAACAGACTCAAGTGCATTGAAAAAGGTATGGCTTGGCCACAGCATGCATGGCAGTTACTTGAGGAGTCAGTTTATGAATATGGGTAGGGCAGGGTCCAAAGCTGCAGGCTCACTCTTCTCTCCTCATCCATGCCAACCTGCTCTGATGGCTGAAGTCCCCAGAAGGAGTCATTCATTTAGACTGATGGTCTACCATCTCTATTTAATATCTCTATTAAAATGGTATAGTAAAAATAATGTGAATACTTTGTCTATAAACAGAAATTTCTCTCATTGGATTTTCTTAAGCTTTAACTAATGGTTCTCTTTGGATTAATTTATAAGAATAGAGAACTCTAGGCTACTGAGATGACCCAGGGAGGGAAATCACAAGTCTTCAAGCCTGAAGACCTAAGTTCTGTCTCTGGGACCCAGATATTGGAAGGAGAAAACCAACTCCTTCAAGCTGTCCTCTGATCTCTGTATTCATACTATGGAACGCATGTGTTTACACATAAATATAAGCACACACACACTCACACATAAATGTTAGCATACACACACACATGCATACACACACACACACACCACACACACACATGGGGGGAGGGAGGCAACAAATTGGTAAAAACTTTAGGGAATAGATAAGTAAGCAGGGGTTGTCAGAGAAGGGTGGCAGCATCTCTCCACCATGATCTTTCAGGATCCAGCTCAACCCACAGTACAGAGAGGAGACGTGATTTGCACAGCATTGTAGATGCGGGCATCAAAGAGCTGAGGATAAGTTCATGAAAGTTAAGAAGCCAGGGCCTTTGGATATAGGAAAGAACCTGTTTCTAGTATTAAATATGTAAAAAAATTTTAGGCAAACTTTATCAACTTACCACTAAATATATTTTACTTAAGAGGCCATATCTCTTATGAACAATTTTGTCCTGGCAGCCCTAGATGGAACAAAAACCAGATGCTGGGAGAGAGGAGGGAATAAGTATGGGTGTGGTAAAGTCTATGGACATTTTTCTGATGCCAAAGGTAGGACAGGGGCATCTGCGTCAGCAAGTTTCCATTTTTAGATAAGGAAGTTTAGGCAGACTCTGAGAGGTGTATACAGAGGTTTAACCACAACATGGACTATGGACTGTGCCAGGGGCATCTGGCTCCCTAGAATGTGGGTGAGCGTGACTATCCCATGGAAGTTCCAGGATCTCCCTTCCATTTCCCCAATCAGAGAAACTCTTACATACACCTTTGTCCTGGTCCTGTCCTATAAGGCAGTCTTAGCTTCGAGTCTTTAATAGTTTGTTGTTTCCCAGTAAATCATTTCCTGAGGTCTCAAAAACTCACGTCTTCTTACCACTGGTTTCTCCTTTCCTGGCAAGCAGTGCTGGCCTGGGGCAGGCTTGTCAACCATGCCAAATCTGGTTTTTATTTCCTCTGTTCTTCTTGCTCCATTTCAATGGAAGTTGATGTCTGGTACCCTTATCCTTCTCTTCTGCCCATTGATACCTCTTAGTTAGTTCACCTCTTTTGCTCCAGACATGTCCATGCTTTGGATTGGTCTCTTCATCCCTCAGAACCTACTTACCCTAAATTGCCTGTCTCAAGCTTCCTTGTTTCAGGCCTCCTTCTCTTTGTTGGCATTACCAGGTCATGCAGATAGAGGAAAACTAATTAATATGTTAGCTAACTAATGTATCAGTCCTGTTAAGCAACATCTTCAACTGTCTCAATACAGGCTTTGTTTGTATCAGAAAGAGTCCTTGAGGCATAGGCCTAATGGAAAACTCCAGAACTGTCACAGACCACATGGGAGACATCTCAGTCACTGTTCACCTCGACCTGGGAGTCAGCTGCCCCTCTTTGTCTGTATGAGACAAGCCCTGGGAGGTTTGAGAGTCTAGACTTGTACTTCATTTTCACTCCAATAAGATCTTGGCAAGTAGCTATAAATCTCCCTAGAGCCTCGAGGGTCTTTCTCTGCAAAGTCAGTGTTAAACAGTAAGAGGGCAATTTCCTTTCTGTATGTGGTGACCTGAGTCAGTACACAAGTTTTGGCTACTAAATTATTTCAAAGTCTTCTGCAAGCACTGAGTGCCTCAGAAAGGCTTAATAAAAGATTTGGATGAAATTTCCCCTGTTAGTTGGATGGGATGTTGAGATTGGATATTTGGCAGAGTCAAGTGCTGAAAAGAGAACTTCTCATAATGCATTAGAAAAAAAAAGAGCTAAATGAAGTATTCATAGCCATTAAATGCTTTCTGCCCTTAAAAAAACCCAGCCTGGCAAAGCTGGAAGCTGACTGCTGCCAACCATTGTCCAAGTTTGCGATGCTGTCTTAAGGAGTCTTTGAGACACATTGTGCTGTGATGGTCTTTAGGTTGGCACAGGACAGTCCCAGCATTTGAATCCCATTTCCATAGACTTAACTGTGTGGGACATGCATGCTTCCAGATGTTAGCCCAAAGAAATCCTGTCTACTTGCCTTGTTCCAGAAGCCACCCAGAATTGGATTTAATAATACCGAAAGGCAGAACACAGTGTACTGGTTCAATGACACCAAATTTCTCATGAAGGCGTGTGTAATTTCCTGTTTCCTTAGAGCTTAGGCTCTGAGTTCATCACATTCAACAGTCACTTGCTCTGGTCTATACAGAAGGGTATGTTTTTGAAGAGCTTAAGTTCCATCTGTGAGAAGGGGCATTGATTGAACCTCATAGCTAGGTCTGAACATCCCAGAGGAAAATCTGTTCCACATTAGGTGACTGGGCTCCCAAGACTTGACCAAGGTTTGAAGTTGAGACAGAAATGCTGAAATCTAAAGAAAAAAAAAAGAAAAAAAAAAGGACCTGAAGTGCTTTGCCTAATGTCATTCACAAGATGAGCAGCAGTCACTTATTTTTAATTTTTATTTAATTTTTAATTGATAGTTCATGTTGTATGCTCAAGGCAAGAGAAAACAAAAGAACATTGGGCATTTGACTAAGGATCTGTTCTTCTTTCTCCTCCAAGGCAACTTGCTTGTGTTTCTGTGGTGGGACCTTCTATGAGTGTTTTATGAGCCTACGTGTACTCTTCTTCAAGAAGTAAAGGCAAATCTGGTTGGCCAGCAATATTCTACATGGTTTCCTGGCTCATATACAGCAGTGACTTTTTTCATTACCCTGACAAAATACTTGACCAAAGCAGCTTATGGGAGGGAAGGTTTCTTACGGCTCACAGTTTGAGGATACCCTGTCTTAGTTACTTTTCAGTTGTTGTGATAAGACACTGTAACCAAAACAACTTATAGAAGAAAGAGTTTTTTGGGCTTACAATTTCAAAGGGCAAATCCATGACCACCATGGTGGAGAACATGGCAGCAGGTAGGCCAGTATGGTGCTGGTACAGTAGCTGAGAGTCTCCATTTAGATTTGCAAGTAGGAAGTGGTGAACTAATGGGGGGCGGAATGGAATGGGCTTTGAAGCCTGAAAGACTGTCCCCAGTGACACATCTCATCCAAAACCCCACCTCCCAATCCCTGCTAAACAGTTCCACCAACTGAGGACCAGATATTCAACTATGTGAGTCGATGGAGGTCATTCTCTTACATACCACCACAATCTATCACGGCTGGGAAGGCATGGCAGTAGGGACATGTGCTTTCATTGAGTCTATAGTCAGGAAGTAGAGTAAATTCAATACTAGTACTTGAACCACCTTTTCCTTTTACTCGGTCTTGGATCCTAGCCTACAGAATGGGGCCACCTACATGTAGTGCCAGTATATCCATTTTGATTAACCCAGTTTTCAAACTACCCAAAGACATGCCAGGAGGTTTATTTCCTAGGTGATTCTAGATCCTTTCAAGTTGACAATCATTATTAACTATGGTATTCTGTTTCTTTAAGGAAAATATTTGGGAAGAACATTACTTTAAGTTCACTGTGCAATTAGAGAAGGACCAATACCTTTTTCAGCCATAGCTAGCCCACTTATGCTATGAAGATGTGGTACAGGAAATTTGTATTTGGAAAATCTACCAGACTTTTTTCTGGTATTGATTCTTTTGATATGAACTGACTTTTTATTCTTTACCTTTTGAGGGGAGTGTTCTTTTTTGATCCTACCAGTTTCTTTTCAGAAAGATTTTTTGGGTTCTTACATATTTCACTCTTCTTTTTAACCAGGAAGAGGTGACTAACTTAGTAGTCATAAGAATAGAAGGGGAAACTGTGAAGTGGGAAATGGAATAATTAGGAGAGGCTCCAATGGGGTGGAGAGATGGAGAAAGGGGGACAAATAATATCAAGTTTGTTTGATGAAGTATCAAGGAATCATATTGTTTTATATTTATGCAGGCTTATACATACTAAATGTAAGTATATGTGCATTTTTATCTATATTCCCTTAATATATGTGAATATTATAGTACACACTATAGAAGCTAAGCTGCTTGAGCTGACAATGCTCCCACAAGAGCTGTAGACTAATAAAAACCTCCAGTATCAAACACAAAAAGCCACCTTTTGAAGGGGTGGTTAGAGTAGTCTAAGTGACTCCCAAAATAATATAAATTATGAGGTGGCCCTTGATTGCCTCTTAGTGTTAATGGTAGTCCTGTATTTGAAGATACATACTTTTAGGATATATGAGTAGGATGGTTTTAGCTAGATTTGACCTGAAAGCCTCTTTATTTTGGTTTAGCTTTCACACTGTTCCAGAAAATAGTATGCAAGCTGCCAAGGGAAGGAAGCAATTAAAAATCCTACCCAGCTGTAACTCCTATGAACCACGACAATTACCAGCATGGCAAGATATGAATAAAGGTGCAAGAAATGGCACTCCCATGTTGGTGGAACCAAGAACTGTCTAATTGGATTTCAGGCCCACTCAAAAGGACAGAAATCATGCCTTGTACTGGAAACCTTGCCAGCTTCCCAGGATTAGTGAGGCCTTGGACTTTAGAGAAAAAATGATTACTGCCAACTTTACTAGACAGCATAACTCCTCGCTACAATTCTAAATTTTATCCTTACACCCACAGTTAAGCACAGCTAGCACCTTTCATCAAAGACTTTCTCTTTATAGCAAATAGAAATGATCACATAATACTGCAATTGGAGACAATACAGAGATCACTGGATCATATGGAGCCCAGCCCCACTGGATCAATCTACATCTCAACTCCTGCATCTGCGGCTCGGGAACATTTCAGAAGAGACTTTGGGAAGATAGTAAGAGCCAGAATCCTAGGAAGTCTGCTGTGAGAAGTCTGTCACAGTAATGGATGCACAAACCAGTCTGGGATAATAGCAATAACGATGGATGTGTTAATATGGAAGAGGAAAATTTTCATGGGGATCCACCCCTAGACATAGAACTGTGGCAACTATTGACTGGTAGGAGAGGAATTAGTCTTTCCTGGGATGAACTCCCTTATCAGTTGTCCAGTGCAGAGTTGTCAGCCTTGAAACCATATATACATAAATGTATTTACATACATTTGCACACACACACACACACACACACACACACACACACACACA
Source organism: Mastomys natalensis (assembly GCA_021653895.1). Lineage (NCBI taxonomy): Eukaryota > Metazoa > Chordata > Mammalia > Rodentia > Muridae > Mastomys > Mastomys natalensis. The sequence continues at coordinate 236,346 of JAJTUV010000220.1, read as the reverse complement.
ACAACATATGGGAGTAACAAATAAAATAGAAAAAGAGGCTCTCAACTTGAGAGTAGAGAGGTATGGAAAGAGTTCAAGGGAGGGTAACTGGGAGGGCCTTGAGGGAAGAAAGAGAGGGAGACATGATATAATTCTATTTCAATTAAAAATATTTAATTTAAAAAGAAATAGTGGATATTGGAAGTAAAGTTTTGGAGATAAAGTTGGTTTGGAAAAAAAAACATGAATACTAAAGAGAATGAGTATTCAAGAACCAATGTTCTAAATACGTGAACTACGATGGTGCTTTGAGTCTTAGAGATTCTACAGTCCTAGTGCTAGTATCTAAGTCTGTTTCTGTTACTATAACAAAGTATTATATATTGGGTAGCTTTTGAACAACAAAAATTTGCTTCTTAAATTTCTGAATGCTGGCGAGTCCAAATCAAGGAAGCTGTGGTTTTGACAGGGAAACATTTCCTGATTCCTGGATGGCCATCTTCCTACTGTGTCCTCTCATAGTAGAAGTGGAAAGGCCTCTCTGGGCTCTTTAATAAGGGCACTTATCCTGTTCATGACTCAGTCTACTAAAGACCACACCTACAAATACTGTCATGTTAGGAATTGGGTTTTAACATATGAACTCTGGCTGTCTAGTCATAGAACAGGCCCCTGAACATCCTGTGGATCCACTGAAAACTTGCATGTTTTATACTGAGCCATGTCCCAAGTTTCTGCTCCTCTTGCTAATTGATCCTTATCATCTTATCACTGTTCATGGTGGAAAAGAAGAATGGGAAGTGAGATATACTCTTGCTTGATTATCTGCTGATCACAGATATGGTCTTTTTCATAGAATCATCTTCTTATTTCTAGAGTTTAATGGTTTTGTAATTGATGACAACTCTTGCCAGGTGTGGCAAGATGCTACAGAGGTAAGAGGCCTTGATACTTGTATGGTGTTTAAAATCACCATCTATCTTAGTTAGGGCTTTACTGCTGTGAACAGACACCATGACTGAGGCAACTCTTATAAGGACATTTAATTGGGGCTGGCTTACAGGTTCAGAGGTTTAGTCCATTATCATCAAGGCAGAAATATGGAGCATCCAGGCAGGCATGATACAGGAGGAGGTAAGAGTTCTGCATCTTCATCTGAAGGCTGCTAGCAGAATACTGGCTTCCAGGCAGCTAGGATGAGGTCTTAAAGCCCACACCAACAGTAACACACCACCAAAACTATTACATCCAACAGGACCATACCTTCTTATGGTGCCACTCCCTGGGCAGAGCATATACAAACCATCACACCATCCATCTAATTCAAAATTCCTTCAGTCTGTTACTGTTTAATGAGTAGAATCTCTTACCCTTTAAAGACTTCTGTGCATTTTTCTGAATATTCCTTTTTTTTTTTTCTCAGAACCTGGCAAATCAATCCGAGTCTGTCTTTGTGGATAGATTTACTTTGTGGATAGAATATTTATATAGATGGGATGATATGATATGGATCTTTTGTCACTTAGCATACTAGTTTTGGATGTTCATCAAACGTGTAATTTGTATCAGCATCTCATTTCTTTTCATGATTGAATAGTAGTCTATTTTGTGGATGTACTACTTTTTGCTTAACCATTTTGGTGCAGTAAATTTCCCACCCCAATTAGCCCGTTCAAGAAAAAATGCAACTCGTTGTATATTTATAAACTGTACACCTATACTGGGCAGATATGCCTCTACACCACTTTCTTCCCCAGCTAAGAAATCCCTGCTATTTGTAGTTTCTCCAGGCCATGTGCTTCTACTCCATCTTCCTTCCAACTTCTCTCTTGCCTGTCCTCCTCTGTATACTGTCTCCTCCAACTCTAACTCCTCCCCTTCTCCTACTGTCTTGCCCAGAAAACCTCCCTCATCATTTTTGCTCAGTGATTGGCTATTTGTCATCTTTATTAGCCAATCAGATAATTAAGGGAAATTCTTTTACACTGTTTATCTGTTGATTGATATCAGAGGTTTTTCATACTTTGGCTTTGGAATAGTGTCACTCCAAATAAGCACGTACATGTTTTGAGTATCTGTTTTCATGTTTAGCTATGTACCCAGGAGTCTAATTGCAGGGTTGTGTGATTCTATGTTTAACCTTTTAAGGAAACGCCAGAATGTTTTCTATAGTGGCTGAATCATTTTGTTCTTCAACAATCGAGTGTGGTGGCAAACCTAGCTTGAGGAAGAGGCCAGTGAGCATGAGGTAAGGATGGATATTAAAATCTCAGAGTTGAGAGTCTCCAAGTCAGAATGATGTTCTTGAATCTTAGACCCAGCGCTGTGGCTTTATTCTGCTTCAGCATCTAGATTTTACACATTGTCGACAATAGACAATATTTGTCACTTCTGTTTAACATACTTTGAAACCATTATGTTCATGCCACTTTTTGTAGTCAATGAAATATTAGACTTTAATTTTTATCAGTCTCTAACACTTGAGTGCTATGGAGCATCTGATATTATCTGAGCTTCAATTCAGAATAATTTATTCCACTTTCCCGCCGATCCTATAATTCATCCCTGTGACTTTATGTCTTGATAGATTTTGAGCACAGCACTTACTGCCTGGGTGAATCCTCTTTGTCTTGACTCTGTTTTATGCATGGCAACTTGTACATGTCAGCACTGATCTACACCCCAGCTCTGACTTCATGGTCTTTATTCAAATCCATTCTACTCAGAAAGCCAAGGAGCAGAGCTCACAAGTTCCATCTGTTTAAAGTTTGGTGTGACTAGAAACACAGGTTCGATGGAGATGACTGACCCAAGGCCATATTCTCATGCTTTAGCTCACAACTGGAAAGGGATGATGAGGGAAAAGGGTGCTCAGCTAGGCCTGATAGGGAGGGGCAAGAATGGCCTTGTAACCTAAAAAGTAAGCTGGGCCAAGGATGACAATAATTGTCCTGGCAGACTAGATTTGCCTGCTATCCCTAATTCAACTACTGAATTAAACTTTTAGGGAAAAATGACAAATGCAGAATTCAGGTTCTTTCAGCCTAGGGACCATTGCCATTTGTGCTAAGCAATCAATCCCTGTGGTAGGAGTGCTTCAATGTTCACTATATATTTAGAGCCTCCTTTGCCAGCTCCCCGGAGATGCCAGTAGCACCTTGGTACCCCTATATATAGCTTAGGAGACAGAAATCATCCTTACTTGGGAACCACTGGGCAAAGTAAATAAGAATGAACTTTACCTTTGGCTTATCAGGTGGCATCATTAATGGGTTGTTGTTTGAAAGATAGTATTTATCGAGGCTCTGTTGCATATCAGAAACTAACATTTTCATTCAACTATTGTTCAGAAAATGTGTGTCGTCCTATTAGGACAACTTCTGGAGTATGGATTCACATACAGGCAAATTCTTGCCCCATGGGGCTTTTGCTCTAGTGGAAAGACAAGTGTGCTAAGAATAATCATACAAACCTAAAATTGTGAGTGTGATAAATAGAAGTGTGTTAGTTGACTTTATGATTCTGGGGAAAAAGTGAGGCAGTAAGCAGACTGACAAGGGTCTATTTTGGCTCACAAGGTGGGGGTTTGAGTCAAGGTTGTTTTGCTCCTTTACCTTTATGCCTGTACTGGGCATGCGCAGGAAGGCATGTGATGAAACAAAGTCATTCACTTTATGCCAGGAAACAAAAAGAAAGATCACAAGGAGTTGCAATTCTACTGTTTCTCTGAAAACACACCTCTAGTAATCTAAGACATCTTCCTATTAGGCCATAGACATTAAAGGTCTAGCACCTTCTAATGGCACCGAGCTGGGGACCAAACATTCTAGATCCCAAGTACTTACTGCAAGAGACTTTTGGAGACTATTCTTGGAGAGCAATTTCCAAGGTTTTCCCATAATATGGGCTCTGTTTTGAGAGCATCTCAAACATTCACTCATGGGCCAGTGTAACAACCCCATGATATAAGTAATATTAGCCACAGCTGCTTCACAGAAAAGGAATTTCAGCGGACAGAAGTGACATGGATGGTAAGTGGTGGCATCTGGAATTTGAACCTAGATGGTTGTCATTCAAACTCAAGTTTTTAGCTACTATCTAAGGTGAGAAGAAGGGAAATCTGAAGGATAAGGAGATGCCAACCAGTTGAAGCAGAGGACTGAAACATGTTCCAAAGCAGCCGGAAGAAGCAAATGGATAAACTTGGAAGCAAGGAGGTAGACATCTGCCAGAAAGAGGCCATGGCTAGAGGTAGTGTTTGGATGGAGGGCACAAAAGAAGGTAGGTAGCAGCCATGCCTTCCTGATGTTAGTCTTTATCCAAAAGCCAATGGTGACTACTTGCAGGCTTCTTAATGAGGAACAGGATATGCTTAGGGACTTTACATTATATTTAATATTTGCAGTACCTAATGAAGAAGTGATCACTTCCAGTTTGCTCAGGAGCAGAAAAAACTCAGGAAAACAAATGCTTTGCTGAGGAAACCTCAAGTTTCCCCAGTTCCCCTCTTCACAGAAACAAGATAGAACATAGTCACCTTCTAGCTGGTGGTGGGGTGGGTGTTTCAAATACAACCAGGTCACTAAGCGCATGCTCCTTCCGTAACGTCTGGTGAGCTCAGTTTGGTGACAGGAAATCTCACCTATTGTGGTTTGTACTTCAGTGTGCAGACACAGAGATGATTCCATGCATCACTGCAACAGTCATCCCTTAACTTTGGAGCAGTCTGTTCTTCGTTTATTGTCTCTCATGCCAAATCCAACTCATCCTTGCATCATGCCCACCCCTCAACTCTGCAGTTCTGCCCTGGGACACGGCTTGTGGCGATGATAAGAGTCATTCCATTTAGAGTAACTGGCAGATAAGTGTCCTACATGTCTGGCCCTGTGTAAAGGTGTCCACTCCCCAGCTGTCTCTGTGGTAGAGCTGAGGCTGTGTGCTTGGCCTTTGTCTGTTCTCCTGGAGATAGTGTATTTGCTCTCCAGGTAAATTTCATACTAAGGTTCATTTGAATATTAATGTGTAGTTGTACAATGTCTCTTGCACTATCTCCCCTATTCTCTGGGGATTAGATTGAGCAGGCCTTCTTGCTCAGTTTAATCACACGTTTCGGTGCTGCAGAGACTTGCCGTGGTGTTGGATGTGTCCCTTTATACCATCCAAAATGCTCCGCAGCGCTAACCAAATTGAAATGAGCCCCTTCATCTTACACATACAGATAATTAAACTTCAAACACTGTTTATCTTGGTCCCCAAATCCTCAGAATGCAGAAGCAAATTAATTTTAAATCTATATCTGCTTTAAATAGTAATTGTTTAATCAACAGGCTTGATGTATAATTATATTCTTTGTTCGTGCTCCTTGCAGGCTTGAATAGACCACATAATTCCTGGGTTGCTTTCATTTCCGTAATTAAATCACGTGACAGATACTTGCTATATTACAGTTGACTACAGTTGCTTCTCTCCTACCCCCTTTTAGCTTAGAGACGGTTTCTCGGGAACACTTGGATCACAACCGCTCAGCTTAACAAGGAGCTCCCAGTATTTAGCTTTAATCCTTCCTCTTCGTTCAACTAATAATTTACTTAGGAGCAATCGATTTTACTGGTGCTTTATCCTTTCGGAGTTGAGGCTTCTTGTCCTTCCTTTGAACTCTTTTTCTCAAAGAACTCCCTCACACCTCCCTTGACTGCATAGAAATTACCTACATGAACCCGTGGAAGTCATATTGTCCAGATAGATGTTATATTTAAGGCTTAAACTGCACACAAAAAATAATATTCTGGATTTTTATTTTATTTTATTTTTTTTTGACCATCTGGAGCTTCAAGAAGAAAAAAAAAGAAAGTAATTTTCATTATTAGAAGGAGCAGCTTTGGCTCCAAGAATTTATTTTACTTGCCTGGATTCATCCCATAAAAACGAGAACTGGACACTAGATAATTAGGTCAATGCTGGAATCTATTCTCTAATTGGAATTTGTTTGTCCCACACAATATGCCTGATTTTCTTTGGGTCTGTGCTGGAAATGAGATTGCTTAAGCCAATCTGGCTCTCATTTCCTCTGTCCATCACAGCCTCCAGCTCATTACCCCTCCGATTTGCTTTCCTTAAGTTCTTACAGTTTTTAATAGTTTTCTTATCTAGGCATGCAAAACTGGTGAAAGTATTGTTGATCTTGGAACAATCAATACTGTAAACACTGACAGGAGTGATTGGAGGTCGGAAGAGAGAGGACATCATCTCAAACAACAGCAGTGCAGAGGAAGGACGCTTAGTGCTCTTAGCCATCAGATGGTTTCTTCCTTCACCCTTCAGGCTGCATTCTAGCTGGTCTAGATGTCTAAGTTTCACTTAAGTTTACTTAAGTTCTGCACCAGTCACTCCTGGGTCTCCTTCACTTTTTTCATCTATTATTCCCTTTCCTACCCAAGGACTGTCTGTAGTTCTGATGAGTTCCTCTTACCTCTCCAACTCTGCTTCCTGGGCACTATCTGGACTTTCTGCTTTAATCTAGCTGTGTACGATCATGACTTTCAACATCATTTCCTATCCCTATTCTGTAGTTGCCAGATTTTTATTCCCTCATTCTTTTGGATATTTGTGGAATACTTTTGAAATTATACCTGGGAAATTATTTTTTGCATTTGTCATTTGCCTTTCTACATCATCGTTGGAAATGCTGAATTAAATGCATGCTATGTCCACAAATGAACAACACTCTGTATTCGCAGATCCATGATATATTTTGGCTGGAGAACTCTGAACTGAATTTTTTTTCCTTCTCTTTACCAGGAGATTAATCACGATGTAGCTTGAGTTTGTATGTTTTCTAAATTATGGAATCATACATGATTATACAAATGATCATGGATATGCTTTGATTAGATGTTGTGTCAGCGAGAGGTTAGTGAGGAACATAAAACAGTTCAGGTTTTCAACAGATGTGCTGTTCCATGAACTGGTGTGCCGTTAGAGTTATAATTGAGACACTGAAGAGGGGGTGAGGAGCATCTCAGAGTTTGGCAATGGCTGCCAGTTGCTTCAGTCTTGGGACAGGCATACCACATGTGGAGGAAATGATAATGGAGCCACAGCTGGGGCATCAGGGAGAGCAGGGCTGTGAGAGCTTAGAGGAGCTGGTTGTTTTTGAAATTGGGGATCCACAGAAGTAGTCCTACAGAACACCACCAGGGCAACAAGAAAAGGATGGACAACTTAACTTCTCCCTTCCTCCCACCTTGGTCAAGCATTTTAGCCTCTCATAGGCTCATGATACATGGAGTTCCTTGTGTGCAAGAGATCCAGTTCCCCAGTACACAGAGTGGACAGAGGGAGTGTAGAGAGCAGGGTGAGAGCTAAGTATCTGTGGTGCACAATGTGGTCAGCTCCACTGAGAAAAGTACCTCGGTCAGCTCTACCCAGCACAGGCCAGGGACTTCACACAAGCTTTCTCTGTGCTCTTGCCAATCACCATAGGTCATTTTCTGCCTCAATAGTCCATCTTGAACAGAACTGACAGGCTGGTCTTCTGTCTTCTCTTTCTCATAATGACCCCTAATTCCAAACCCAACTAGGTCCGACTCTCCAGGAGTTTCCTCATTTGCACTTCCTTGACAGCTCAGATTCAATCATTTGCTAACATACCTCTTAAAAAACACTTATACTTTTTTTCTTGAATATTTATTTTTAAAACTTTTTATGTGTGTTTGGCTTGCATGTTGTGTGTGTGTGTGTGTGTGTGTGTGTGGTGTATGTTTACCACATACTTGCCTGGTGCTCTCTAAGGCCAAAGAGGGTGTTGCGTATCCTATAACTGAAGTTATGGATAGTTGAAAGCAGCTATGCTTACTTGGAATTGAACTCCAGTCCTCTGGAAGAGCAGCTAGTGCTTTTAACTGCTGAGCAAACTCTCCAGTTGGCACAACTTTAGGACAGTGGTTTTCTCATCCTTCCTAATGCTATGACCCTTTAATTATCATGTTGTAGTGATCCCAAACCATAAACTTATCTTGTTGCTACTTTATAACTGTAATTTTGCTATTTTTATGAATCATAATGTAAATAACTGATATGTTGGTTATCTGATATATGACCCCTGTAAAAGGATCATTCAACTCCCAAAGGGGTTGTCTCTCATAGCTTGAGAACCGCTGTGTTAGAAGAAAGAAGGCAAGGTAAATTAATATGGGATTTCCATATATTATGCTACAGGTACTAATCTGAGAACTTTGTGTAGTGTCTCTCAACATGTAATCCTCAGGTACTCTTCCTGTGTTTTGATAAGATATTGACTGAGGCTCAGCAGGAAAGAGCATCTGTTTTAAGGCGACAGAGTGTGGCTGGAATTGGAGCCAGGTCCATGTGACACCAACCTTGTTACTCCAAGACCGAATTCCCTTTTGGCTTTACTAATGTGTAGAGAAAATAAATGATTTATGGACTAGCTTAGTGTTTTACCAGTGGACACAAGGAACAAATTCAGGGTGTAGTAAAATTCTATCCTTAATATTTATTTCTATCAGAATCAATCTCTTTTTTGCCTCATTCAGTCATCTTAAGATTAATGAGTTCAAATCCTATGAGTTGACAGGGACAACTGACAGATCAAATCAAGGGTCCTGAAAATGGAAGGCCAGAAATGAGGAAGGATTTCTATTTCATTAACAGTGGTAATTAATTGTGGCTGATACTAGGTGTTATGCAGATGAATATCTTTTCCATTACAATTGAGTTCATGTGGTACCATCTTGCATCTTGGCGTGTGCGTGTGCATGTGTGTGTGTGTGTGTGTGTGTGTGTAGTATATATATATATATATATATAATTTATTATATACATTTTTTTTTTTTGAGGAAAGGCTTTAGGTTTTAGGTCTTAGGTTTAGCTCTCAACTTATTCCATGCCTAGGTGTTTTGGATGTTGGCTTGGTGGAGGTATTGGGCAGATGCTTTTAATTGTACTGTGATGGCTTCAGTTTCTTGTTCTCCTTTGTTTGAATGCTTTTGATGACCAATATACTCATGTTTAGAAGTTAGCAAGGGCTCCCCAACCAGCCACCTCCCCTAGCTGTGCGTGGGAAAGCAATTGGGAATCTCACTTTGGAGGGCAGGTGTGTAGGACCTTCAGGGGCATGGATACAGATCATTCGAGCACACTGTGAATTGCCTTTAGGGATTCTCGGAGGAGACTGAGACTTTAGATGTGTGCCTTTCCCTTCTACATCTCCTTGGTCTCAGGAACGTCTGCTGAGGTACCATCTTAATTTTAGCATCCTGCTGAATGTTCAGTAAGGATCCAGGTTTACCTGTGGTACTAGTGAGATCAATCTTTTATTCCTTTGCAAAACCCAATACCATAGTTCCTATAATTCAGCCCCTTGCCTCTCTCCCAGTCTCCATTGCTGGTGAGAAAGCATCATCAGTCCCATCGCCAGACATTTAACTGTCTATTATCCGTACCATCTGCTGCAGATTTTTCTGTCTTATTTTAAGATTTTAATGAAGCTTTTTAAAATTTGTTCATTTTACATCCCGTATACTAACCATTCCATTAAGGACTCAGCTCAGATTTCCTCAGCCATCTGGAAGAAGATTGGATCAATCTCATATATATTATTGATTTCTGGAACTGACTCATAACTTTTTTTTTGAAGATTTATACAGTCTTTACTCATTGATCATGGTCCAGAACATTCTAGCCCACCGCTTAAATTTTATTCACAATATGGTATTCCCTCGCTGCAAAAATATTATATATAGCAATTTTTTCTTGATCTTGGTTTGGTTATCTTTAAAACTGATATGATGGTAGAGTAGGACAGAAGGATATTATCTGCTAGGTATCAATATCAAAGATAAATTCCCAGAGCTTTCTAGACTCCTCTCACTCAGTCTTTTAAGAATTTGTGACTTTGAATTTGGCTAAGCACATTGCTCTCTTTCTCTCTTTTACATCTTTTTCATGGTTCGTTTTTATTTTTTTAATTTTTTAGTATTATTTTTTTTTACTTTTATTTTTCTACAGTCCAGTCATTACCTCCCTCCTGGGTCACCCTCCCATGGTTCTTCATCCCATTCCTCCTCTCCCTGTCTCCAAGAGGATGCTCCTCCCACATTCCTGCTAGACCTCCCCACTCCCTGGGGCCTCAAGTTTCTGGAGGGTTAGGTGTATCTTCTCTCACTGAGGCCAGACCAGGTAGTCCTCTGCTGTATATGTGTCGGGGCCTCGGACCAGCTGGTGTATGCTGCCTGGTTGGTGGCTCAGTATCTGAGAGATCTCAGGGGTTCAGGTTAGTTGAGACTACTAGTCCTCTTACAGGGTTTCCCTCCTCCTCAGCTTCTTCCAACCTTTTCCTAATTCAACCACAGGGGTCCCCGACTTCAGTCCAATGGTCGAGTGTACATATCTGTGTCTGTCTCAGTCAGCTGCTTATTGGGCCTCTAGGAGGACAGCCATGCTAGGCTCCTATCTATAAGCATACCATAGCATTAGTAATAGTGTCAGGCCTTGGGTCTCTAAGCCAGTGGTTCTCAACCTGTGGGTTGTGATCCCTTTGGGTGGTGTTAACTACCTTTTTACAGGAGTCACATATTCGTTATTCAGCATATAGTTTCTTATGTGGTGGTGACCCTCTGGCCATAAATTAATTTTTGTTCCTACTACGTAACTGTATTTTTGTTACTGTTATGAATCATAATATAAATATTGATGTACAACCCCCCAAAGGGTCATGACTCATTGGTTGGGAACAGATGCTCTTATAGTTTTTTTTTTTTTTGTTGGTTTTTCGAGACAGGGTTTCTCTGTATAGCCTTGGCTGTCCTGGAACTCACTCTGTAGACCAGGCTGCCTTGAACTCAGAAATCCACCTGCCTCTGCCTCCCAAGTGCTGGGATTAAAGGCATGCACCACCACTGCCCGGCCAGATGCTCTTATAGTAAAGATGGTAAATCATAAGAGCATTGAGGTCTTATGCTTTTTACTTATTATCTCTAAAAAGTGTCATCTACATGCTCGGTAAATACCAGGTAAATGAGTATGACTGCCTGCCTGGTGGACCAATCCTAAGGGCCACAAGTAGGAAGCCTTTGGAAGTTTGTGTCAAACTGATTAGGAAGTTCCAGGAAGTACTTTCTTCATAAAATAAAGTTGTCTTTTTAAAGGTTAGTATTCTTTCATTTTCCTATGTAATCCTTTTTGTTTGTCCCTATTTACATATAAACACAGTAACTTCATTTTTTTTTTAATAGAGAGATTCTATAGAAAAGCCCAAGTGTGGTTTACTGTTCTGTTTCCAGGGAAATACCCACCCCCAAAAGGCAGAGAAAAGTGCAGAAGGAGACAGGACTGTGGAAAGGACATGTACTTTGGAGTTGGGCAGACGTGAGTGTGAGCTGTATAGCCTCTTCCTGGTGAGGAAGCTCTGTGGCCAGCACTGAGTCTATTAGATGAGGCCGCTAATGAAGAGCAAATGAGACAACACTCCATGATACAGAAAGGTCTCCAGGGTCCTGGCTGACCTAATCCCCCTGGCCCTGCCATTCTTTCCTTCACTAAATTCCACCAATAATGCTTTTCATGGCATCGCTAAGCCAGTGGTTCTCAACCTGTGGGTCGTGACCCCTTTGGGGGGGTTAACTATCTTTTCATAGGAGTCACATACCAGATATCCAGCCTATAAGATATTTATATTACAATCCATATCAGTTGCAAAATTACAGTTATGAAGTAGCCATAAAATAATTTTATAGGTGAGGGTCATGACAACATGAAGAACTACATTAAAGGGTCACAGAAGTATGAAGGCTGAGAACCACTGCTCTAGGCTCTAAGCTCCTATGCATTCCCCATAGAGGGTGTGCACACTGCTCCCTACTTCTCCATTCTTTTACTAGTTAATTCTTATTGATGCTTCAGAACTCAGCCAGAGTCTCACTGTCTCAAAGAAGCCTTCTGCAGTCTCCAGCTAAGTGGGATCCCCTATGAAGTGCACCATGAGCACCCTAAGACTTCTCATAATTGTTGTCAAAGCTAATAGTTGTGTAATTAATCACTAACTCACTCCTTCCAGAATGTCATATAAAGTTATTCACTTCCATCTCATTTTCCCAACTGCTTTTTATTTTTTAAGGCTTTGCATGGGAAAGTAAGAATAAAGGAAAGAGACAAGGACCTAAATGAATGTTCCCCTGACCTCCAGCAACTGTCTTATCGTTTCTCCCTTGGCTATTCCTTTGAATCCCATATTTCCCAGCTCTCCAGCTGCAACAGAATGCTATGGAAGCTTTGGAAAAGTGAAGATAGCAACTTGAGATAGCCCAAGTTCTGTTCATCAGCCTTTTTGATGTTTTCTGGGTGATTTTAACATGTAACCAGGGTTGACAACCACTGCTCTACACAAAGATTTATTTTGAAAAGACTTTATTGAGTGTACAAAGCCCTTTGACTGTGAAAGTTGTGTATCAGTTGGAGTAGGTGAGACAGCTTAGCGTTTAGCAGCACTTCTGCATTGACTATGGTCCTGAAGATACACCATGGTTCTTAAGGATGCACTATGGTCCCAAGGAGGGGAAGGAAGAAGACAGAAGAAGAAAGCTGGTAATGTTTTGGATGTGTACAAGACCACGTGGTCATGATGAGGTGGGGCCCTGTGAAAGCAAACCCCATCTTCTTCCACACTTTGCTGAGGGCAGGGTTTGTCTAGATGTACTAGGACACTTGTCATTTTCAGGTAGTAAATAACATAGGGTATTCCTGGATGTGCCTTCTCCCTGACAGAATGTTGGATAGAATGGCTTTAGTGTGGGAACAGCTTCCAGGATATTAGCCCTGGAAGGTGCTTTGGAGGCGAGTGGTTTGAATATGCTACTCAGTGCCAGTTGGCAAAGATCCTGGGGCAAAGTAAGCAAGCTTTAGCTTCAAAGAATGAATTAGTAGAGTCTTAAAAAGGAGGGAAGTGGTAAAAAAAATATAGAATAATAATTTGGGTGTAAAAACTCTCTGATGCTCAGTTTTAAAACAAGGCTAGGTATTTTCTGGCCTAAAGGCCCAACCCTGCCAATCACCCATTTTTGTACAGCTTGTAACTAAGAATGCATTTTATATTTTCAAAGGGCTGAAAATAATCAAAAGAAGAATTATATTTCATCACCTATGAAAGGTATATGAAATTCAAATTTCAGTGTTCATAAATAAAATATTACTGGAACATAGCCACACTTCATGCATTTATGTGTTCCTGCCCACAGCTGCTTTTGCTATACAAGGGCAGAGTTGAGCAACTGCTGTAGACTGTGTAGCCCACAATAGCCCAGCTACTTACTGTCTGACTCTTTACTGATACAGTTTTCTGATCATTGTGTTAATGAGCCAGAGAAAGATCTTACTAGAAAGATTAGCCATAAGCAGTAAAGAAGAGCAAAGGAAGAAGAGGAGTGGGTAAAGAAAATCATGGTTAGATTGCTAAGTATGCTATACAGTTTCTACATGATCCCAGGGTAGAGTTAGGGTCCCAGTAGAGCACAGGCATGAGCTAAAATTGAAATCTTTGGAAGAGGATGATACAATGGACTGCTTGCAAAGTGAGAGCAATGGTGGCCAGCCATAAAATACTTCATAGGCTACTAGCAAAGAAGCCGTTGTCACCTCTAGGCCTGAAGATTTGAAGGAAGGGAAGAGTTTCCAGAATCCAGAATAAAGGAATGATACAGACAGGCCAACCTTCAAAGCAATAGCAATCGTAGGCAAAGGACATAGCTATTCATACAAAACTCACGGAGACCACATTTTGCCCCCTTTCCAGTTTCCTACTTAAATAAGAGTCTATTGGAGACAGCCCCAAGAGTCTACTGAAAACACTGGAAGCTTGCAGAGGGATTTTTTTTTTTTTTGTACCAGTCGCATACCTCAAGGGAGCAGAAATAAGGCTAAGGAGGGGGACAAAAGGACCTTTGAGCACAAACAGAAGCTGCCTTACATAGGTGGGCACCACTATTGTTATCAGCCCACTTTCTCAGTGATGGAAGTTGGCTCTGATCCCACGTACAATTTCCACAGGTGGGATGGAATCTGACAACATCAGATTCCAAGAGCTGCTGTATGAACCCTTATGTCACATAGTGGACGTGGGACTGTAAGACAATTTAGTTTTTTTTTTCCAGCTCAGGAATGTCTTTTACTGTGTCCTTTGGCCACAGCATAAATAGCTCTTTAATTATAGCCTTGAGGTTATTTCTCTCTTAATGGAGTGATCATTTTTATGGATTGAAAGTTCTTTATAGTGGACAAACTTGGGAGGTAATCATTACAAATAAATAGAAATTAGGGGCTTCAGAGATGGCTCGGGGGGTTAAGAGTATGGAATTTGGTTCTCAGCACCCATATCAGCTCAAAACCATCTCAAGCTCCAGATCTCAGAGTATCTAATACCACTTTTGGCTCCCAGACTCCTAAACTCATGTGACAAATCCCCATACAAACATATAATTAAAAATAACAATTTTCTTTGAGACAGGATTTCTCTATGTAGTTCTGGCTGCCTGTGTACATAGACCAGGATAGCCTCAGAGATTCACCTGTCTCTGTTTTGGAGTACTGGGATTAAAGGTTATGCCATCATGACTAGCTAAAAAATAAATCTTAAAAAGCAAATTTATAAAAATTAAACACCAAAATCTGATGTTCTGGCTTTTCTTTTTTCCTCACTTCCTTAGGTATTTTTCACTTCAAAGTTGGTAGAGAAATCCTCCCAAAATTCTTTTATGATGCACCCCCCCAGCATCCCCTTATGTGACATCTTTTTTTTTAACATCCAGTTGTGTATTTTTTTAATTGGATATTTTATTTACATTTCAGATGTGATCCCTTTCCCCATCCCCCTACCCAGGAACCCCTATCCCACCCCCCCTCCTCCTGCTTCTTTTTATTTTTTATTAGTAACTTTTTTAAAATGTTAATCAAAGGCTTTATAAGTTTGGTAATGCTCAATAACAAGATGCCCATACAATCAGAAGTTAACCCAATACCCAACCTAGATATACCAACTATCTTTGACTGGCAGAGAATACGCGAACATCTGCCTCCATGCCCCCTCCATCTCCTAGCTCCTCCTCTTTTTCTTCTTACTCCTCCCACCTTAGCTCCTCCTACATATCATCCTTCCTGTTAAATAAAACTTTTCTCTCAAAGTACAATTAGAGCATAACTATACCAATTTGTATCAGTAAGGTACAAGATAGACCTAATACCCAGTCCATCATTTTGTTGACTAACCAGAACCTCTGTCATCTCTCCTAACTAAAAGACTTAGTTCTGAACCTGGCTTTTTTTTCTTGGCTTTAGAATGAATGTCAGCTGAAAACCATCCTCTCAAGTCTTTTCTCTCAAAGTGAATAGCCAGTATTTCTATGAGACTATAAGTCTTCAACCCCGTCAGAAATCCAGAATGACTGAATTAATAACTGAAATTATGGGAAGCACAAAGCATAGCTTCTAAAACATTAGCCAATTTATAGAGACCACTGAACACCTGGACAGTCCTATACTTCAAAACATTGGAGCATCCCATCTCACCTTCTAGCCTAGGATCATCTGACAGACCTAGTGATGCAGAATTATTAAGATCTGATTACTCTGTATTGGCAGATATAATCAGTTGACTATTCCACAAGTGTGTCCTTTTCAGGACAGTAATTTGTCTGTAGATGAAAAGAGGCAATTCTTGCCTAGCAGCTGTCTCACCATCAGTTGTGTATTTTTAATGTCCTACTTCAATTTCGATGGTCACTTCCCATAGTCTAAAGCGTCTTTCAAACTCATAGCCTTTAAGCAGAAGGCACAAAGCATACCTTGGGTAGCCTTTACTATTTCTGTTGTTCTTTTTTTTGTTTTTAAGTTGGGCTAAAAGGCATGGGCGGTGGTGCCAAGGCTCTCAATGGCTGCCAACCTTGTATGAAGCAGCAGAAGTGGGCAATAGCTGAGGGTGGCCAGGGGTGACTTGTGGCTGGCTCTGCACTGTGTCCCCCACACACTTCAGGAAGCAGGTCAGCAAGCTGGCCACTTTAAGCTGCACATCTGTCTTTTGTGTCTTTTGTACAGTAACAGGCAGGTGCACTGGTGCCCCTACATCTTTTGCTATGGTGACAACTGGTGACAACCGGGCAGCTCCAAATTTGCTGTGCCAGGACCAGAAACAGGATTGGTCTCTTTCTCAGAACAAAATCTGAGCGTTGGCTCAACTATGGTGAAGGATAATAGCACAATTTAAATTCAGTTTTAATCCTTGGGATATTAAATAGTTTTCATTTTGTCCAGAGACTATTTTTTTTCAATTTAATTTTGTAATAACTTGCACAAAGTAAAGTCAAGATAGTGTTAAAAATAATATAATCATATAAAGTAAACTCAATTGATTCATATTTATTTGATTTTATTTTGTTAAATAATAGATAAGCATTGATGTTGATGAAGCGAGAGGGTATGGACCACAATGCATGTGTGGAGGTCAGAGGACAACCTTTGGGAGTCGGTTCTGTCCTTCTATCATGAAAGTTTTCAGGGATGAATTCAGGGTGTCAGGCCTGTACCTGATGAACTATTATAGCCCTTATTTTATTTTAAATAAATAAAAAAGTCTGCATCTTTCCACCTTAGTTGTTTTTCAAGTGTTCGGATAATAGTCACTCACTACAATAACAAGGAACAAATCCCAACATGCAGTATCCTATTGCATATTTTTCTAGCTCAGTCGGCATACGTATCCAAAATGAGCCCCTTTATCTGAAGGTCGTTAACTATCATCTGTAGATACAAACAAACACATCCAGCTCATAAATAAGGATTCCAGATTCTTGTAATTACATCATCAAAATAGAATGTTTTTGAAAACATTGGTGTCTCATAGTTCATTTAGGAGAGAGCACATAACTTCTTTGCTTCATAATTGCCAAGCACTTTCACATTTAGGTTTATAAACATCATTAGAGTTATTAATTCATTTGTGTTTTACTGCATTAACCTTTCCAGGCACATCTGCCTCATGACCAGTGTCAAAGGAATTTTGTTTTAGGGTCATTGGAGGAGAGGGATGAATGGTGTCCTAGGTATTTTCAGCAAATCAGGACCTCTCAGGTTTATGATTGGATCACAGACATTCACAGTGACATTCTTCTTGTTGAGTGGCTCACTTGTTGAGAACACTTTACTTTTTTTGTCCTTAGTGTCACTGAATTAATCCAAGACTTTTAGAAAATCCATCTAGGATATCATCACCTGGAAATTCACAGTCTGAGATCTTGCTTATAAGACCTTTCTTAATATTAGTATAATTTGTCTAATAGTTGTGAATATATTATTCTATATATTTTATTAGTTTGTCTTATATGTATAGAATAAACATGAATTCATATATGAGTGCATTAAAAGATTGAGGAAACCCCACAAAGATGGTGCCTCTCTCCTTGAATGCTATAATTTTGGGGGTAGGACAATAGAAACATTGAGAGTGATAACAGTAGTGGTGTTTTGTTTCATTATTGCATCAGTTTCTTAGGGAATTCCATATATATTCATTCCACATTCATTTTAGTATTCTTAATCATAGTTGGCGGATAACTGATAGATAATGATCAAATTATGCTCAGAATGATACTTAGCAAAATATTTCAAGATAAAAGGAAAATAAAGTCACTAAGACCCCATATGCATCTTATGCTTATAAAAATTACAAGTAGGGTAGGTAGGGGCACATCCTCATAGAAGCAGAGGAGGGGATGGATAGGGGGTTCCTGGGAGGGAGGGGGAGAAATGGGTAAGGGGAGAACATCTGAAATGTAAATAAATATCCAATAAAAAAGTGAAAAAAGTGAGAAACTAGAAAAAAATTACAAGATAGAATGAATTTTATTTTTCTAGAGAATTCAATTTTCTTCTTGTTCGTTTGTAGACTTCTAATAAAGAGTAAAATCAATAAAATAAATTCAAATGAAGAAAAATCAAGTTCAAATGCTTAGATGGGGTCCTATACTCTCCAGCATTAGACCTACTATGTGCTAGAACCTATGTGAAGATGTTTCTGATGGTAGCCCACATAAGCTACATGGATCAGGGCAGTTTCCATTTGCCATGCTGACAAATCTGGAGAATGATTGCAGACATGAATGAACAAGGTGAATACATTTAATTCTATGGCAATTATAGCCTTAAAATGACCTAAACACTCAGTTCTGCTATGTATATTTTCCATCATGACAAATTCAGTCATATTTATTGAATGCCTATTTTCTGTCAAATACATGATTATCCCAATCTGTCATCATCACCCTCAATAAATATAAATGCCCTTTCCTTACATGTGTGGGAAAGGCTTGCAGAGACCAAGCTGCCTCAAATCATAAGTGGACAAACTAGCAGCGGGAGTGCTCAGCAGGAAGCCCCAGAGCCTGTTCCTCAATGCTGTGCTTGCTACAGGGCTAGTGGCCTAGAGCAGGGCAGACCAGGGAAATAAATAGTCCAGTCACTTTTGCCATGTACTCTCCTTTTCTACCCTCTCTCTTTCGTCTCTCCCTCTTTTTCTCCCACCCTCCCTCCATCCCCTTTCTTTCTCTCTCTTTCCTTCCTCCCTCCCTCCCTCCCTCCCTCCCTCCCTCCCTCCCTCCCTCCCTCCCCTCCCTCCTCCCTCTCTCTTCTTCTTATTTTTACTTCTTAAAATTTTTCTTTTTCATCCACTATATTTTGGTCACATTTTCCCAGCTCCTCCTAGATCCTCCCTACCAACCAACTTCACAGTCTCTGTCTCTCTCAAAACACCAAGAAAACAACAACAACAACAACTAAAGCCAAAACAAATTGGGAAGAAAATGATACAAAAAATGCCCAAACCAAAACAAGACAGATATGTGTGTGTGTGTGTAGTGTGTGTGTGTGTGTGTGTGGTGTGTGTATGTCTACATATATAAAGTGGAGTCCTTTTGTGTTGGCCAACTAGAGAGCATGGGGCCTGCCTGGGAATATGGTTGATATATACAGAGACACTCCTCCTAGCATGTCTGCCCTAAATGGAATGTTTGTTTGTTTTTAAATCAATATCTACCCTAAAGCTCAAGGATCTATGTGGAAGAGGAGGTAGAAAGACTTTTAAAAGCTGATGACTCCTCTTCCAGACACAAAAGACTGATACAAATATAGCAGAGACTGTGACGTGCACAAGGCCTGCATGTACCCTTCCTCTTTCTAAACGTCCATTCTGGGCTGGGTTCCTGAGCTCCTCTTACAGTCACTCCTGGTTTCTTTGAAGACTCCTTAAAAAGCAATCTTTACAAGTAATAACGTGCATTTTTTTTTTTTTTTTGCTAAAGTAGTTACTGACACCCTCTGAAGTGAAGATGAACATTACCTATGTCCCAGTGATCAAAGACAAACAGTTTCCCACAGCCTGCTAGCCCATCTGTCCTGAGCTGGGTCTGTGCGGCTCCTCCTGTGGACGCTGTTAATTAATGGCTAGGACGACTTCCATCGCTCCTCCTTGCCACTCCTCTACCACGTAGTAGTTATTTTCATAAGTTGCACCAGCTCTGTAGATCTCAAGTCCAGTTTGTATTTGATTATGTCTTGAGGAAAGCCATATGAGATTAGCTAGGTGTTAGTGGAATTGTTCTCTGAAAGTTAGGTGATGGAAAGAGAAGTTTAATTATCACACCATTCTAGAGAGTTTTATGAATGAAATGCACACACAAGCATTAACATTCTTTTCTAATTAAAATTGCATTGATGTGAGTAATACACTGTGTAGGCAGCAGGATAATGGCCGCCATTTGTGGGGAAGGTTAAATAGTATTACTCACAACTCAAAGCTAAATATTTTTTAGGGGAGGAACAAATCAAGGTGAAGAGCAGGGAGTGTCTCAGAGTTGCAGTTCCTGCTTGGGCCAGCTGAGGGCAGTCAGTGTGGGAGAGCCATTGTCTATTTTTAGATTCTACTCCTCAGGTCTGGTAAATCGTCTTGTCCTTAGGAAGAAGGCTATTTGAGGCACCCAGTTAGAGATAAGGCATTCAGGTTGATTACTTATTGCTTCTCGGAGTGGTCCTGAAACTACCCGAATTATCTGCTAGAAATGAAGATTCTAGTATTCTACTCTTAGTTCACAGAGTCAGGAATCCCTCGGGTGATTCTTCTTTAGTATAAGAGTCTGAAAATTACCACTCTTTGGGCTTCTGTTCAAGTAGAATGGGGGATTAAAACACCAGGATTTATGGGCTGGCTATAGTGTCATATAGGCTCTGCCACAAGAACCAGAAAGTAAGAATGCACAAAGATCAGCCAAACAAAGACCTCCTTCAGGAGACCTTTATTTGACTAGTTGGAAATTCAAAATGGAACTAGATGTGAGATAGACCTGCCATCAGATGACAGCAACTTTGTCAAGCCTGAGGTAAGGAAGGTAGTGGGTGGGTGTTCATCTTCCCCAACCAGAAGGCCTAAAAGCACCTTGTGTGCTGGGGCTTGAGAGCTGTTGGGGATCTAAATTCTGTTCTGTGATATCCATATGTCTTCCTTCACTTGGCCATGAGAAGAAGATTAAACTCACAATTTCAGTTTCCCCTTACACCTTTCCGAACCATAGGATATTCTGTTGTCAACCCAACAACCAAGTTGCACCCACGTGAGCCATGTCCAGGGCTCAGTCACACGCTTGCTTGCTGAAACCGATCTAGATGTAACCTTTCCTGCAGACTTCTTAGCTCCTGGTGACAAGAGTATAACGGACAAAGCACATGGACATGTGAGAAAAAATCAGACAGCTGGGACTCACATGTGTGTGCACATGTATGTTGGATTGCATGCTGGACTTCTGAGGGCAGTCGATTGAGCATTGTGAGGTTTGAATTTATCCTCAGGGCACTAGGGAGTCATGGGAGTGTCTTAAGCTGCAGGATCAATTAGAATCTGATTTGTATTGAGCCTGAGAAGCTCGATGGCTGGGTGGTTAATTGGATCACATTAACAAGAGAAGCAGAACTGGGCCAAGTTATTTGCTTAGTTGTTTTACTGAGACAAGAAGTGCACGTTTGGAAGGATTTGATGCTGGGTAACCAACTATGTCACATTCTAGACCTGGACTCCACCCTTTTCTCTTGTCCTCATTGCTCATTTTTCTCATGTTTGTGAGGGAAACAGACAGGATTCTTCTAGTTCCAAGTAGGAGATGAGAAAGAAAGTTCCAGGACTACACTCACAATTTATCTTGTGGATTTTTTTTTTCACATGTTCTTCAAATAATCCAAAATCAATGATTATAAAACAAGCACAAATGTTAATATCTAAGAATGTGCCAGGGGATTTGCTTCTTTTTTCTTTTTTCTTCAGAAAGAAGCACAGGACCAATGAGCCAGAAACCAGTAGAACTGGTTAGCAACCAGGGTCAGCAGGAGCAAAGGCCAAGGGAAACAGAGGGTGTGATGTTTCTGACTATATCCTTTTATTTAACTTTGAGTTTTACACCTTGATAATGGTTCACATCACCAAACAATTAAACCAAACAAGCAAACAAAAAAACAACAACAAAACCAACCAAGCACACACACAAGGAACCAATAAAATTTAAATTAGCAAGGATAGAAAAAAAAAAGAAGGCTGAACTCAAAACAAAAGCAAAAGAACTATGGCAGACAGATTAAAAGATCACTAAGTATTACAGACTCTAGTGATGATTTTTAAGAATTTGTAAAGAAATCTTGGAGCTTATTTAGTTGGTTGCTGGTACAATATGAGCTACAGTTATGGGGACCTAGGTTCCCACTGTGGGGTAAGGAAGAAGGATAGTAGTATGAACTGGGTGATGAAATTTTTTTTATTTAAAATTTTAAATTATTTAAGTTGGCATACAAAGTAGTGGATTTCATTGCAGCATTGTCATATATGTCTATCACTGTACTTTTTTTTTTCTAATTCATCCCATCCTTGATTACCCTCCCCATGTCCCTTCACTCCCATTTGGTCCCTTTCCCCTCTGTAAGCCATCCCTTCTGCTTCCTTTCACATGTATCCTCTCAGCCCCACCCCTACCAGGCTACTCCTGCCTGAATTAGTTATTACCATGGGGCTATGGATGTAACAATACTTCTCTATTTCTAAGTCCTGTCCCTACCTATTAGTTGGTATTATTCAGTAAAAAAGAGTGGTTTGCTTTCCTTCCCACTTTTAAAAAACAATTTATTTAATGGATGATTTTTTAAGAATACACACCACACACACACACACACACACACACACACATATATATATATTACACATATATTATTGTAGCTGTCTTCAGGCACACTAGAAGAGGGCATTTGATTCCATTACAGATTGTTTTGAGCCACCATGTGGTTGCTGAGAATTCAACTCAGGACCTTTGGAAGAGCAGTCAGTGCTCTTTACAGCCTCCCACTTTTATTTAAATATTAGATTATTTAACCCATTTTAAAAATAATATATTTCTTCTACTTGTCATTTAGTTGCTCATTGTTTCTTTAGTGAAAAATCCATCAAGAAGAGCACTATGTCTTCTTGATATTTCACTACCATACTAAGAAGTGAACTTTTGGAGTAATTAGTGTGTATTGAATCTGCTAACACTAATTCAATAGCACAGAACAAAAAAGTAAATTTAAAAGTTCAAAAAGTGATGTCAGCTAGATACAATAAGTGCTCTTTGATTGGATCCCAAAGATTCATGTGAATGTCTTCATGAAAACACATGCATATACACACTCAGAAACACATACAAATACACACATTCTACCTGAAACTATGGAAACAATAACTGAAAAACTGGGAAAAGGAGTCTGTATTATAGAACAGTATTTTATCAGTTTCTTGAGTATTATCATTGTATCTTTGGAGTGGGGATAATACTTTTTGTTCTTTTTAGAATCTTTAGAATGTAAGAGTAGAATGTCATAAAGACAAGGCAAATAATTCTCTGATAACTAAATATAAATTGTGTTTGTGTGCTCACACATGCGTGAGCAGTACATGTGCATAGATGAATTACACATGACACAACATGAAAATCAAGTATATGCATTTAAGTGGATTTGTGTGCTATAGTACTGTTTCCTCAACTTTTCTCCAAGTTTGCCATTTTTTCAAAATAAGGTAGGGTGGAAACTTGCTGGACCAAATGAGAAAGGCTGTAGAAGGCAAGACTGGGGAATTTTCAAACTTTAACATCTGCTGAATGTCCTAGAGCATCCCCGGGGGATGCGCTACTGGAATGTGACTAGAGGCAAATGCCAGAAATCAGATTGTCTTTTATGCTGGGGCACAGCTTACTTACACTGCTTTGAACCTTCAAGCCTTGGATTATAATGACACAGCTACGTGTTTTAAATACACATACAATGCCCTTCCATCTCAAATATATGCTTCACAAACACAAAAATCAAGGTCGTGTTCCAGCTCCATCCCAACCCCATCACTCAGCCAGAGGCACATTGATTGGCTATTCTGGCAAGATGGGTTTCTATCCAGAGCTCTTCCAAAGTGATTTCAATTCTTTCTCATTAATCTTGCCATGGAATCACAGTGCCAGGAGTGTGGAGGAGGATATCCGAGGGATCCAAGGATCAGCACTGCGGCTTATTTTCTGTCATATCTGACTTTGTGGTTTTTATCTAATGCTTACTTGCCACACAGCATCACACAGAAACAGGTTTGCCAGCCCACCTCCCTTCTCACCCTGCACCTCACCAGCTACAGATGCAGACTCCAATTCCTGAAGCACTTGTTTGATGAGCTTCAGAAGGCTCCTGTTCGGGTTTTTTTTTTTTTTTTTTGTCCCCCTGAGTAAGGCAGCAACTGCTTTAAACTGATAAGGATGTGTTTTTGCTGCCCTATAGACAGTCATTTAGACTCTGAGATATGTGGCCACTGCCTTGAAATTCAAGCAATGGAAATGACATCATTATCAGCAGACTCTTTATGATGAAAAATGACCCACATTAGGAAACAATCTGAACCCGAGGAAACTTCGGTGATCAATCATCACAATTATAATTTGCTGGTCTTTTATGTAAATCCAACCCACAGTGAAGCCGACTGAATGGGGGAGTTGGCAGAGAGAAATCCAGTGGAAAAAGAACATTAGTACAATGTAATTAAGCAAAAGGGAAAGCTTTGGATAATATATGCCTCTCAGGGGATCATTGCGTGCCTTGGGGACCCTGACAGATCTAAACTGAAAGGGTTGCACCATCATCATTAAAAACACTTGTTAAATGCCCAGGACACACAGGAATGAAGGAACGGGCAGGGCTTTGTGCCACAATGAATTCATCGCTACAGGCCAAGACCCTTCCTCGGGTACTTGAACCCTCTGCAGGCTGCCTGCTGGATGGGTGATAGGAAAGGGCAGCCATCACAATTATCAGAAGAAACTGTTATGGTTTTGGAGTGTTTGATTAGTTCCTCTCACACTTAAGTCATTTTGGGGGTCTAAGTTCTACGTAAGTTGTGTTGCCAGCTGCAAGGTAGTCTGAGTAGAAGATTGAAAACGGTCTGCATACAGGGAGTACTTGGACAATTGTTTTCAGAGAGCAAATGATGTGGGCACTTGGTAATGAGTCTGTTTGTTATCCCCAAGAACACACAGTAATGTACCTGGCCAGTCTCACTCTCTCATCAGTGGTTCTCAACCTCCCTAAGGCTGGTAAAGTGTTAATACTGTTAAAGGATCACCTCATGTTGTGGTGACCCCAAACCATAAAATTATTTGTATTGCTACTTTCTGTCATTTTGCTACTGTTACAAATCATAATGTAAATCTCTGTGTTTTCTGATGGTCTTAAGAGTCCTCACCCCAAAGGGGGTTTGACACATAGGTTGAAAACTGCTGCTTTACATGAAGTCTTTGGGGTTTGTTCTATGCATTCTTCTTTCAGACCTGGAGGTAGGGACTATGAGTATGACTGAGTACAAGCAGATCCATGGCAGATGAGGAAAGACTGAAAGGTTATTAGTGTGGCTGCACTGATACCAGAAAACTGCAGAGAATAACCTTATCCAGTCATCTCCAGATGGTCCATACTCTTGGTCATGTGAAAACAAAGAGAGGAATCTTAGGTTGGCCCAATTATCCTTTGTCAGAGATTCCAGGTGCTAGAGATGTAAGGACAGCGTTATCGCTTTGAGCTACTAAGTACTCCAAGCATGATCTTCACATCCTGGCTTCTCTCTGATAATACTAGATCCTCTTCAGCACTAGTTCAAAACCCTGCAAAAACATCTTTCAACTTACTTTAAGGCTGACTCATGTTGTGAGTACTCCCTGCATCCTCCTACCTTTCTTTCTGTGCCCCATTTCTCTCCATACTGCAGATAAACCATTTTATGTGGAAATTCCCTTGAGGCATGCCAACCTTCTATTGAAAACACATGACCCCGAAAGGCAGCAAATGAAGCCTGTATGGATTGTGACTGGAGATCTTATGGATATGACAGCTGAAATGGGTTTCAAATGAGTAAAGGGACAATCATCCAGGAGACAAGGGAAGGATGGAGACCATATAATCCATATGTACATGTAGGAAAGACATGGGATTTGAAGGGAGACTTAAATCTATCTCAATTTAATTTTGACTAGGAGTCAGGCACTGTGCTCAGCCTTCTATCATGTATGCCAGTCAATCATTAAAACATCGTGTTGGGCTGTATGACAACTGTATTTATTTATTTATTTTTGGTTGAGCCTGTGGATTGGGAGATCAAGTGCCTTTTTAAAAAGCCATCTGATTGATGGGAGGAGGTGGAATTCAACCTTGTTACCCTGATGTCCAACACCTGTGCTTCATCATGCTCCTCCAGAAAAGAGGAAGACTGTGGGAGGAAATCTGTCAAGCTTCCAGGGAAGGAGGTTCCTGTTGTGGTCACCTCAGAACTATTTCAAGTTCAAGGTACTGTAGTTTCTTTAATTCTCTAAGGTACCAGAGAAATGTCATAGTGGTGGCAGGAGACCATGTGCCATCTAGAGACCTATCGGCTCTCCAACAGATGTTCTGTTTTGATGGATTAACTCTAGAGCACTCGGGGATCTTATCCTTGGCATCAGCAGAGTACTCATCGGTCACTTACAGTGCCAGCAGCTTCCTAGTTGAACCAACTAAACATTTTAAACACTGCTGCAAATGCTGGCTGATTTATTCAGAGAGGTTAATGGGATCATATCTTGGGCTCTACAAAGTCACTGGGCATGCTCTGGTTAACCTCAAGTGTAGTCCAGTGGTTGATTCCAGGGAGCTCCATCTATTCAGTCTGTTTAGTGACTATGTTGTGTTGATAGGGGCTTGGTTTTCCTTGAAGGGAATACTCTGCCTTGTCTGGGGCTGAATGTGAAGACAGACATTTTGGAACATGTCCTCAAATGGAGAGCCTCTCCTGTTCCTCCAAGTAGTTGATACCTTAGCACCTTGCTGTTTGTGTGCTGTAAAGTTAAGGAACTGGGCTTTCTGGGAGGCTTTGTCCAATGACTATGGCTCATTCTGAATGTCCCCTTCTAGCTCCACAGCTTCAGGTTGAAGAAAGGACCATGAGGGCTATTTTGCAATAATCCATTCAGAACTGTGCTTACTTCGTGCCTTTGGTAAATGATCTGTTTCTGGTTACCAGGAGTCATTGATCCTTCCTCACTTTCTAGTTGGAGGAGGGGATGAAATCAACATCACTGGCTCTGTTCTTCCTGTATTCATGGGCATTGTTCATTTGAGAAGCTCAGGACTTTCACACAAGAAGAAGGGCACTGGGGTCCTCCTAAAAACGGGACAAAAATAATTCATAATGGATGAGAATGTAGAGTTTGGGAAAAGAACCAATCTGCCTTCGGTTGTAAATTCCCCATTACTTTATACTTTTTTGAGACTATCATTTTGTGCTTGAGGTCTAGGGGACATATTCTTAATGTACTATGGTCTTAATACTCATGAGATCACATAAGAAATTGCCTTTTGTGTTAAGAATGTTTTCAAAAGCTAGAAGAGTGAGAATCTCCCTGAAGTTCTTGAACTTACTTTCTTTCCTTTGGGTTCTTTTGTGTGAGGTATACAGTCATAACTAGATTTTAAAACTACATATGTCTCAAGTCTCACTTAACTCTCAGCTTTCTTCAGGGTCCAAGAACTGGGTGTATTTCTAACAAGAGACACACTGGGTAGGTGAGTACTGAGTCATGAGTAGTAAGGGTTGAGGGGTTAATTGCTGACTGGTGGAGAAAGGAGGACAGTATACAACAACCATGAGGACAGAAGACATGAGAGAAAGAGATAAGATTTGTCTTAAAACTTTCTGGGCCTTGGCTGTTTGTCTATACAACAGAGATCATAATATTGACCTTGAGAGATCTGGAGAAGTCTTGAATAATATAAAGTGCGTGAATGAAGGGCTCTGGGAACTGTAAACCATTTTACACATGTAAATTGTGGTTCCTGGACTTGCAATGGATGAATAGTTCTTGAAAATAAGACAGTCAAAGTCTGGTGCTTTGTGAAACAGATATTCCTCATTGATTTCTTTCCTAGTGGGATTTAATCTGTACACTGTTGTGTCTGTGTTCAAAGTATGAGCTGGTTGAAAGGATTGATACTCTAAAGTTGAGCAGGGCCCCACCTTGCAATGTAGAAACTGCTCAAAGCCAGAGCTTTCATCATTGTAACTCAGGAAACAGCTATGTGTCTTGGAAGCAAGGTCCTCTCACCTGATGGGTTGGTGCTGGGTTCCACATCTACCCTCCAATTATTTTTTCACCTCTTCCAATGCCTTTGGGCCACTTTCAGTTGTATACAAGGTCTGCAGAGGTCATGATTGAGCTGAGTCTTCAAGTCTTTCAGAAGGAGAAGTGATTTGGTATTTAGGGAATTTTTATAGTTTCTATCACTTACTGTTTACTCTGTGTGTGTGTTATGAGGGGGTTGATCTAAGCATTGGATCGTGTAACTGCCTTAATGAAGCAGTATTTCCAGGTAGGAATTGTTAATACCCCTAGATTATAGATTAAGTCAATTGTTCTGGAAATACGACAGTGCAAGTTAGGGGTATGTGTAAACATGACTGGCTCCACAGGCTTCTCTTAGGTCAGAATACTGTTCCATGTCTGGCTTGGCTAGGGATATCAAGAAGCCAAAGATATTGAGCAAGGTTAAACTTGACCCTGGATGTATATCCCTCTTGCTGGAGAGAAGGGCAGCACAGAACATGTAGCATCCATCCTGAGGCACTGAGAGACTGGTCCTTCCGCTCCCAAAGGAAAATGTCATATGCTGAATCAGCAGGTCCTAGATTGTATACATAGCACACGTGTGCTGGTCCCTCTGCTCCACAAGGCTTTTAAGGAGCAATTGGTCATTTCAGCCATTTATTCTAAAGAGAAACACCCACTTTTTATGTGTGTGGCTTAGAGCAGGGCTTGGGTAAGCCACAGATCATTAGAACTTCTCCTTGGGTTCTCTTGAGTCTTCCTTCCTACTGTGCATTCAGAACTTATGGGCATTGACTTCAGAATGAAAAAGGGAAAGGAAGTAAAAGAAGGAAAAAAAGGAGGGAAAGAAAGGAAGGAAAAAATAAAATAAAGAAAAGGAGGTTAGCTTAAGCAAGCAGAGGAGGAAAGGGACAGGGACATGGGATTCAGGGTGGAGTCAAAGAGCTGAGGCCTTGGACACCTTATCCATCTTATGCCATCTCATAAATCTTTATATTTCATTTCACTAAATGTGTCAGAAATGCAACTGCACTTGCACATAAGTGCTGCCATTGAAGGAATCAACCCTGCCATACCCATTTGAGCTAAAAAAAAAAAAAAAAAAAAAAAAAAAAAGAATCATGTAACCTAAGAGCAAATCAGAGGCTGGACACTCAGTGCCAAGCATAATCTCAAGCAACATTTAACTAGGTTCAATATTTATTTCCCTGCCTTGACTCACTTTGAAATGATCTGGACTCAGTTCAGACAGGACCAGCCCTAATTTTATGGTGCTCTTGGATTACTTCCAGCAGCATGAGGGCTCAGATGTCAGGGAGTTCCAGAAAAGTGAGATCCTCATAGATTTCACAATGTAAGGCATCCTCCTTCTCACATTTTGCAACACGAAGGCCTTTTCATTGATGACATGACTTTTTGAAAGTTGTTTGAGAACCCTTAAACAATATCTCTCCTGCATGCTCCAACTCCTATCTTATCTCTAGGGATGGAGTAGATAAAATTAACTTGGTTAACAATGTGCATAAGTAAAAGTCTCAGAAAATCTTCAAATAGTAATAGAAGACCATTGACTGGTGTTCAAATAGATGACATTCTCCATTGTGGAAGTCAGACTTAGAAGTTTCAAGTTACATTAAATAGCAGATAACACTCAAGCAAGTTTGATGGATACAAGGGACACATCAAATAAAAAGCAGCCAATTCTCAAGCTTTTGTACCTCAAATAATCAATAGAAAAGCTGACCAATTTTAGTGTAAACCAGAGATAAATCTTAGGATGGCAGAACTGACCTCTAGCTCTCTGTTAAAGGAGGTATTAGGCTGACACCGAATGACCTCACACTCAGTCATGACATTTATTATAGCAGTATGACTTGGTTAAGTGAAGTGATTGATACCCTCTCTTAAAAAGAAGCCTTTCATATTTTTTTAGTTTGGAAAAAGACTCCAGGACCTTACTCTATAAAATAACATATTTTCATTTTCTTTATTTTACGTCGTCTGCACGAAGTGAGTTTTTATCCAGCTAACTGCAGGAACTCGGGAGGCTGTGAGGCCTATACTCATCTCCTAAGAGCATCTTTTATTGACCATCAAGGAAATTTGTGGGCTTCTTTAGGTGTAGAATTGAGAGACTTGAGAGAGATAGTCATTTAAAGCAGCTAGTAAACTATGCAGGCATATATTCAAGAAATGCGGGGCATACTGTTGTTAAAATAATAATTACTAAAGTTATTTTGATTCTTGATGTCATAATTTCATAAACCATTATGCTATCAGCAGATATAAAAACAATAACACCTATTATAGATGTTTTTGTTGATAGTAACCAGCTTCCAGGCAGGCAACATGCTTAATGCTGTATTTTTTCTTTGGATTCTCATAGCCATCCACAAAGTGTATGAGTTTTAGAAAGGAGGAAACTGAGGGTACGGAAGGAAATTGTCAAGGTCGAAATACACTGGATCTGGCTGGCCTCCCTGTGCCATGTCATACAGATGGTTGGGTTTTGGCCTGTTATATCTTTGGATGACTAGCAAACATGATAAATGTGGAGGGGGTTACTTTATCTCTTTGGACTGTGGGCTTTTCATCTGTTAGGTGAGAAAGTGGAGTAGATTACATGAGATATTTTTGGGTTCCAGGACTCTTACAGGGTCAGTTGTTGAGAGATAGAAGCTTGGAAAATGTATAAACAGGGTTTTATGTGTTTGGCATGGAGTTCGTGTGCATGGATAGCATGCTCTGCTCTGTCACTTCTTCCACTCAGGCTAAAGGGAGGAATGGTGCTGCATTTCCCATGATCCCTTGTTCTCTGTCTGTAAGCTCTTCCATAGAAGAAGCTGTCCACTTTCCCAGACACATCTGCAGTCTACATGGTTGGTTTCACAGAAGTAGTGAAATCTTGGTTCTAGTAAATCTTCATGACCTGCTTCCAAATTTGGTTCTTCAGAGACACTTAACAATAGCTCCTTCTTTCCAAATCCTAAAATAAAATTTCCTTCCATTCTGGGAGTAATATGATTAAAAGGATATTTATATTTGGTTTTCACACTTCAGGGTAGACAAGAAAAAAAAAAGAGATTGGCTACTTTTGTTGTGGGTTTAGTATACACACACATATGTATGTAGATATATGCATATGTATGTGTGTATATATATGCATATATATACATATATATATTTGTTGTAGGTTAGTATATATGATATGTGGGAAATATATACATTTTTAGCCAAGAGGTGACTACTTTTGTTGTAGAATATATATATATTGAATATATATGTATATATATATTTTAATTCTGGCCAATTGTTAACCAGTTTCCAGATATAGTATGTTTGGAGGCTTGGGCCTCTAGGGGTGGTAGGCAAGGAGGGCTGGGTTCCAATATCTGGAAGATGGCAAGATCTAGAGGTGATAGGAGGGACTCTGAACTTTACAGTATTTGTGGCACTAAGCTCAGGGATTTTTCTGATGACCAGCTGCTGTGGCCTGGTACCCCAATAGACTCTTGCCTTGGACTTGTATTCATTTTTACTCTTGAATATATACTCTGCTGGGCCCAACCCCATCCTGACACATCACACTCTCGGGAGTGTGAGGAATGTATAGAAATGCCCATGCTGGTTTAGCTTTTTAAAAGCAGCTGGCACAGTGGCACATTTTGGGCCTTCTACATTTTGGGAGGAGAGAGAATGGTGGAATCCAGGCTACAGAAAAACATGAGGGGAAAAGAAATAAAAAACCCATCTGCCTTCCACTCCTAGAGCAAGCTCCTTTATGCTATCAATTGGTCAGCTTGTCAAGGGAACCTCCTGCTCCATCCTGATAACTTTAATACCCTATAGATATTTGGAGGGAAGATCAGAATTAGTTATGCCGTGATTCCACTTTTAGGTATGCCCATTAATTATATGACAGAGGGCTTTTTGTTTGTTTGTTCATTTCTTAAATTTGATTAATTTACATGTGAACACAGATCAAGTCAGGCCTATCAGGTTCATCAAAGTTGCCACCCATACCTAGGCCAACTGAAGGAATAGTAACAGAAACTCACAGATGGACCAAGCCTTTCAGGGCAGAGAGGAAGTGAATAGAAACTGGAGGTGTGTTTTATAATGTGTTTCAACAGCACTTATCCAAACTGAGAAAACTCTTAAGCAGAGGTCTGTTAGCCTTGTCTTTGATGGTTTGTACCCAACAGTAAAAGTCAGGGTACTGTCCTTCACTGTTGGCTTTTTCCAAGGGAGGGTCGTTAAACAAGATTTGCTGTCCTTTAAATATTATTTACCCAAATATGACCTGGCTTTTCAGGGAAAATGTACAAAGGAAAATAAAAATGTCTATTTTTTTAAGAGCCCCTTAAAGCTTGCTGCTGAAGCTCTGTTAGGGATTTTAGCAAAGCTCTTTTGCAGGGGTTTGAAATATGCTCATAAAAATTAACTGCAGGCTTCTTATGCAAGTTAAAAACAGAATTCATGTGGTTCTTTTAAAAGTCTTATAGGTCTTTAAAAAGAGGCATAATGAAGATTCAGCCTCCTCAATGCTTTCCCTGTGGCTGCACAGCCTGTTTGCTTAAGGACCCATTAAGGCTTAGCAGCTCATCTTACCCTTCCCCCAGTCTCAGAAGCACAAAGTATTTCCGGTTTTATTCAGAGCGATCAAGGAAAATGCCAGCTGTTCCTTTTTTTTTTTTTTTTTTTTTAAACTCCTGTTGACAATTGAATTAGAGTTTAGGAAAGGTATAAGATATCTTCATGGTGCAGAGCCTAAAATTCCTGCTCAGGTCTCTAGGTAACTGATGCTTCCATAATATGTTCATAGGAACGACTCCCATGGTGCTCTGGGGCTACGGCATGGATACCATCCGATCCTGTTAGGCTTTGGAAGCTAGACCTGCTAGACTATCCTCTTTATTTCTTTTGGTTCTAATCACAGTGGAAGATGGGTTTCTAAAGTCATTGTGATCTGTCTGGGCACTGTCTTCTCCACTGGAAGCTAAGACTATACCTACACGGCCTGGGCTGCTTTACTTAGCCTAGGAGGAGAAGCCACTGTTGGTCCCAGCCGAGGGGGTCTTTTGTCAGTTCTGTTAGCGATCTCTTCTTGGGCCTTTGTGTTGTCTTGGAGTATGGTTGCAGTACTCGGTATGATAGGAAAAGAGATTGTAGCACAGAAGACACAAAGACTTGCATTTACTCATTTGTTCAAACATAAAGTGAACACGTGTACACAATATGTGACTAGGGTGCCAGTGATGAGCCAACATTATAAGCTCCACCTTCACAGATGAGGAGCCTGCAGGCACAGGAGAGCTCACCTTTAGTGCATGTGTGAGAGCCAGTCCTCTGAGGGCACTGTGGACTAGAAGGCAACCATCTCTTCCAGAGTACAGAGCAGTTCATGAAGGGTTTCCTGAAAGGAGACTTACGGGTGTATGTGAGGAACAAATACCCATGAGGGCCCTGGAATAATAGTGACAGTGGATAATTTATTTGTGAGATAAATGTTCTGGTGATTGTAATTTAATGCCAGAGGATGTAGAGGACATAGCCTATTAGGACCTAGGTAGCTCAAGCGCCTTCCTTTGTACCTGTTTCTGTGAGGACGGTGCCATTTTGTTCCCTGACACTTAGTGTGCTCTCTTCCAGGTTTTGTCTCACTTATGATCAAAGTCTAAAAGATCAGATTCCAACTCTGTCAAGCTCAGATCCTCAGCCCACCTCTTGTTATTTCTATATATAGCAATGACCCGGCCACCGCTACTTGGCTGGGTCACAGATGTCTAACACTATGAAGGTTCTCATCAGAGATGCCGCTCGGGAGAGTGACCTCCTTCTGACCTGCTCCTGGCACATTGGTTTCACTATGTCACCATTACAGCCTCTGTGGAGTAAGAATTAGCCAACGTCTGGTAGCAGAGAGGCCTTTCGCAAAGTCAGGACAGAAACTCAAGCAATGTTGTCTTTGAAACCAAGCAAAGATTCTATAGTCAGAGAGACTGACAGCCTCGTGCTTTGATTCAACTGGCAACAGAGCCGCTGGCAGGTAGCACACAAGCTTGCTGCTTTCCTCAGTGGGAATCTTGGATTACTTCTTGTCCCAGAACATTATTTCTGATTTCAGCATGTGTGGGCATCTTGTTTCCTGGCTCTCAGAATGCTAGTAAAAACGAAAAAGAAGGGGAAGGGAGGGCAGTTAGCTGCTAGAGGTGGCCAGAAGAGATGGTAGGTTGGGTAGGAAGAAGGAAAGAAGCCGAGAATTGACAAGAAGGACAGGAATAGGGATGGAAGATCTGAAGAAGTAGAAGGTCTTTGGCTGGGTGGGCCAGAGTGGAGAGTCTGGAATATTCTGGGCTTCCTTCTCTGCAATCAGTCACTCATTCCACTCCCTATCCCTAGCATTCTGTCCAATTAAATGTGTTAAAATGTTTCCTAATTTTGAACTGACATGAAAATTATGGTAATTTGTGATAACAAGTTTCTTAAGTCATTTGATAAGCTATTATAAAAATTGTGGCTGAAGACAAAACCTGCAGCTTCCCTCTCATATGTGAGTCATAGGTTATAGTGCATACATGCATATATGTAAACGGGTTACGTGTGAGTAAAGTCCAAACACCCAGAAAGGCCTCGAGAAAGGGTGATATGAAGAGATGAAGAAGGATGGGGAGGGCTAGGCAGAAAGAAGGAAAAAGGGTCAGGGATAGCAGAGAGTTGGGGAAAAAAGGGGAATTCTATTCAAAAAGGTCAAAATGGCATCTAACATATTATATGCTGTTTAAAAAACCAACATAAGTAATAATAGAGAACATGGTTGTAACGGATGAGAAAATTGGCAGGGCCTGTGAGTCCTTAAAGCAGGGTTATATGGCCCAGTGGGGAAGCAGCGGTGGAGCATCTCCAATCTGCATCTTTGCTGCTTCCTGCTTTTCCTCTGACCCTGGAAGTAATTCACACATCCATTTTTCCGTCTGTAAAGTAAGGTTGGAGACGTGATAGGAGTGTTGGAGTGATGTGCTTGTGTAATAGATATTCTAAAATATATCTGTGTATGGTAACTCATCTAGCATTCAGGAGGTTGAGGAACGCAGGTTCAAAGCTAGTATAGGCAATATGGTGAGTAGGAGACTCAGTCATAAAAACAACAAGCCTGGTGGTGGCACAAGCCTTTAATTCTAGCGGGAGGCAGAGAGAGAGGCAGAGAGAGAGAGGCAGAGAGAGAGGCAGAGAGAGAGGCAGAGAGAGAGGCAGAGAGAGAGGCAGAGAGAGAGGCAGAGAGAGAGGCAGAGAGGCAGAGAGGCAGAGAGGCAGAGAGGCAGAGAGGCAGAGAGGCAGAGAGGCAGAGAGGCAGAGAGGCAGAGAGGCAGAGAGGCAGAGAGGCAGAGAGGCAGAGAGGCAGAGAGGCAGAGTTCGAGACCAGCCTGGTTTGCAGAGTGAGTTTCAGGACAGCCAGGGCTATACAAAGAAAAATTCTGTCTCAAAATACAAACAAACAAACAAACAAACAAACAAAACAAAACCACAATGATAATTAACTTAAGAAACCAACAATAATAACAAACAACTACTAAAACAATAAGAATAAAAAACAAGCTCCCGAGAGCTCTAAAATCATTTGGTATATGTTTCTTTTTTTTTTTTTTTTTGGTTTTTCGAGACAGGGTTTCTCTGTGTAGCTCGGCTGTCCTGGAACTCACTCTGTAGACCAGGCTGGCCTCGAACTCAGAAATCCGCTGCCTCTGCCTCCCAAGTGCTGGGATTAAAGCGTGCGCCACACTGCCCGGCTCATTTGGTATATGTTTACACGAAGCTTGGAAAGAAGACTCGGGCCACCAAATCAATCCTGGATGCTATCTTGGAGGTTATTTCAGAATCAAGGTGTTTTCAGGCTTCATTATATAGCTGGGAGACTGAGATGTGGCAAGGTAAGTTAACACGGCTAAAGGTTCCTATCAGAGCAATGCTGGAGCCCTTCGGTTCCAGAGATATTCTTTTTTGTCCATTAGTTTGTGACATTATCATTAAATTCATATGCCATTTAAACTAGTGGACCCACCCTTTGGTTTTTTTTTTTTTTATGTATCTTCTAAATTGTATTTATGGCATGTTGGAGCTTTTCTCTTGACACTGCATTCAGAATTATTTTATGGCTAAGGAAATCTTTGAAGGTTTATAATGCAGTGGCCTCTAATAGCAGGTCCATCAGAAATAAGCCTTTCACTTGGCACCAGTTCTCAATGATCTCAGTGAGCTATTTAAAGCTTGGCGAAAGAGCCCAGAAAACTGCTGAAGTGCCACCCTAGAGCTGCTTGGCAGATGTAATTTGGATCCTAAGAGAACAATAGTTGCCACAGTCAAATCACTTGCCTTAGCTGTGTTTTCTTGTTGCTGTGATAAAATACATTGACAAAAGCAGCTCAGTGGGAGAAGTTGTTGGTTTTTTTTTTTTTTTAAGCTCATAATTTGAAGTTACAGTCCACTATTGTGGGGGAGGTAATGATAACAGGAACTTGAAGCAGCTTGTCACATCCATAGTCAAGAGCCAAGAGGGAAAGTGAATACATCCAAGGTCACCACTCTGCTTGCTTTTCCCATTCTTATGCCAGAGCCACAAGCCCAGGGAATGGTGCTACCCTCAGTAGGCAGATCCTGCCACATTAACAAACATATGATAATTTCCCTACAGACATGCCTCCAGACCAACTTGATCTTTGTGGCTAGGATATTACCTTTAGACATTCTCTCTGATACTGTATGTGCGCATGTCTGACTTCCCATGGTCTTGCTTATCACTAAGAGAATTAGGAATCTTGACAAGTTTGTGCAAGAAGATTTATTGGTTCCCCATAATACCAACACTAGTCTCTCTTCTCATGCACCACAGTTCAGAGGGATTATTCTTAGGTAGTCTTTGTAGAGATTTGAATGACTATACATATTTATTCATTCTATGTCCATCTACAAATATTGAGTATCTTTGAAGTTCCTTATCTTATGCTAGATAAAATGGTTAGTAGATACAGATAGAGTAAGTGATCTCCTACCATAGGATGGAACTCAATTGTGTAACTGAATGAAATATAGAATGATATAAAAATGATATTCAGCCAAGGTACTATGACCAAGCCCAAAGGATGGAGCATGGAACTTGGGGAAGGTCATGGGATTTTCTGTCAGTAGGTCTGTGTTCATGCCCAGTTATTGCTAGCTTTATTATTGTAGTAAATGAGTTGAAAGATAAGGACCTATATTAATAAAGATTAAGGATTAAATGAAGAATTAAGGACCTATATAAATGGTTTAGAATAAGACAGGGCATGTAAGGAGTACTCAGTAAAAAACCTTTGCTTTATTGTTATTATGACAGATCTTATAAACGCTACAAAAATTCAGAGGAGGTGAACACAGTGGGTTTGGAATTAGAAGCCCTGTGCACTGTGGAGAGGCCATCCTTCCAAAGGAGATGATGTGAGAATGAGCATGCAAATCAATCAACTAGTTGCCCAGTCAGAAATGATGGGTAGAAGAGAAGAAGCTCGTAAATTGTCAGTCTCTAGAAGCTTTTGTTTTCCTTGGTGATTCATAGAAGTGAGTGGTAGCATAAGGCAGGCAGAAACAGGAACAAGTGATATCCCCTAGTACTTCAGTCTCTATCCAGGCCTGGGATAGCAGGACCCATATTGTAATCCTTTAAGTGCTACATTGTTATTCAGGGAGGCACAGAGCCATTGACACTCTTCACTCTTGGTGGTCCTCAGTGTCGTGTCTCCTAAGCTGGGATCAGAGGTCCCTGACTTTGTTCCTCATGACACTCAGCTCTCTGGAACTCTTCAGATGACCAGAGCTTGCAGGTTCTCTTCTCTGAACCTTTACAGTCACTTTTCCTTTTCAGTTCTGGACTTTTGCCCTCTCCTGTCCTCCCTCTCTTCCTACTATTCTTCCTGAATCTTTCTCCACCTTGGCTATTACAGAGACTACTCACTGTGTCCCCCTCTTTTTTTTTTTTATTTTTTTATTTTTCAGAATTCCTTTTTAATGGCCACAACAAACTCACGAGTACAGTCACCAAAATTTCTATATGAACCAATCCGTGCAAGAACAATTTGATGTTTGTTAATATACATTTTTAATCATTTAGTTGTGTTTGAAGAGCCTTTGCTCCTGCCTCTTTTGTATTACCTTTCTGCTCGTACTTGGTTCTGATGCGCAGATGACAGCTTTGTCAAAGAACAACATACTTTTTTTTTTCCAATGAAAAACACATTTATCTCATTTATAATGTAAGCAAATTCTGACATGACATAGATTTATTGATATTTCCTATAATCATAGATTTATTATTACTTTGACATTCAAAGAATCTAAGATTTAGTAATTGATATTTTATTCAACCTAATTTCTATGACCTTTCATCATGCTGCTGTATATGTCAAATATACAAATAAATACATACTAGCTAAATGTATATGACATATATGTATATAAGTATATGTATATATAAGTCAACTCCCTCCCTTCTTTGTTTTTTTTTTTTTTAAGGATATTTTAGTTTCTTTTTTTTTTATTTTCTTTTTATTTTTATTTTTTTGCTTATTCACTTTATAATCGGTCCCAGTCACCCCCTCCCACAATCCTTCCCCATTTCTTCTTTTCTGAGTACCCCCTCCTCCTGTATCCCCCACCCTGCCACTTTAAGTCTCTGAGAGGCTAGGCCTTCTAATGGAATGCTTACAATAACTTCTAGGGCCATGCAGGAGCCTGAGCTGCCTGGGAAGTAGGCATATACTCCTTATGCCCCTGGAACCATTATCCGTTTGTGATAGTTTAAGTGAGAAATATCCCCAATAGGCTCATGTGTTTGAATACTCAGACCTCCTTTGATGTAGATGTGGACTCTTTAGGAGTCAGAGCCTTGTTAGAGGAAGCATATGACTATGGATAGGCTTTGAGGACTCAGAGCTAACTCTGACTTCCCTATTTTCTCCTTCTGTCTCCTGTAGTTTACAAAAAAAAAATTCCTTCTGTCTCCTGTATGTTTAAAAAAAAAATATCAGTCACCTCTTTGGTCCTGCTACCAGACCATGCAAACCTTCCCTGCCATGAGGCCTTCATCCTCTGAAACCGTAAGCTAACATAAACCCGTTCTTTCTTATGTTGCATTTAGCCTTGGTGTTCTATCACAGCAACTGTGAAGTAGCTCTGAGCATCCAACTGCCTCTCTGCTTTCCCAACTCAGTCTGCTAATGGCCCAGCTGTCACTGCCACTGCTGTTCTGCAACCCTACCCTGTCCCTTCACCCTTCTGATTTCTTTGCCACCATCATGGCTCTATGCTGATCTTCCTTCCGTTGCCAGCTCCTCCTGCACTGCTGAAAGTAGGCAAGAAAAGCCCACTCAGGACAGCATTAGGCCCAATAAAAAGTTGCTTAGACTCACTTGGTGAATTGGCTGGGTCACCTTAGAGAAGCAGGATGAGGGAGGATCTTCTTACTGAGTAGCTTGCTTATATGTCCTGAGAGGGAGCGTTGCGACCAACCACAGACATTTCTTTGGACAGACCACTGTTGTTTGGTTCAGTTTTATCACGGACCGCCATTTGACCAATTGCAGTCCTGTCCTAGGACCAATCACATCAATCCGTTTGCTACTTAATTAGAAATAGTGCAGAAGAAGTACTCCTTAATTGGCCAAATAAGAAATGTCTGCAGAGTCACCTAGGGTTCGTCGAAGCTTGGGAAGTCTGGCACAGACTGTTTGGTATAGCCCCAATGATCTGTACAATTGGTTTCAGGCAGTCAGCTGCAATCTTCATGTATTTGTCTCAAGTATTGATAGAATATTTAAAGGTGGTTGCATAGCTGTTTCTAGTATCTCTAGAATGTTTAAGATAGTTGTATAGCTGTGTCTAGTATCTACAGAGTGCTTAAGCTATTTGATGCTGGGTAGCCAGGGTGCATATCAGAATGACTGTCCTTTGATCTAGGCACAAAGGAGAATTCAACAGCTCTGTCTCTCATCATGTCTCTCATTTATAGGAAAGTGACCACCAGAGGAGTACTTGCAGTTATATTATATATTATTATTGATCAATTATTAATTAGTGAACTCTGTGTTACTCGTGATCTTAATAGATTTTAAGAGTGTTCAACACCTGTACTTTTCCCTGGAAGAGTTTGGTTCCTCTTTTATGTTTCAAGTGGGATAAAGAAAGGGCCCTAGGCAGTGTTAAAGAAGTAAAAGAGAATCTAAAGTAGTGAGGAGAGAACATTTTTTAGAATAATGTCAGGCAAAAGATTTTGAGGGTCTGTGAGGCATGGAAAATGATGGGGGTGGCAAATCCCCCACCCACTTCTTCTCTCAGCTGGTCCCTGTCAGGCATTGCTCTGCTTTCTTTCATCCACTGACCAGCAGGAGATCTGTGAAATGGGTTTCAAAGCCTTCACATAATCACTTTTGCCTCCTGTGAACAGATGAGGGCCAAAAGAGGCCCTTGGTCTACAGCAGGTGGCCTTGTAACTAATATCCAACTCTTTGTGCTACTGCCATTCCTGTTACCATGGAGTGTGCAGACTCCAGGCATCTCAACAGAGAAGAACCCAGACAGCAGGAGAGAGATTGGGGAAGTCATATGTAGCACCTGGAACTTTACTGTGGATTTCTCCTCTTTATACAGAGGTCCTGGTAAAGGCCTGCTTGTTTACCCCCATGTCAGTGTTAGGGTATTTTTGACATCAGACATTACCCCCTTTCCATACCTCTCAAGGTGTTCACTCAGTGAGCATCACCGACTTGCTAGTGTGTTTTTTGTTTAGCTTCTATAGCAATTGTCTTTCTTTTCTGCTATTTCGTACTAATTACAGATGATGGTAAGTTTCCTCCACCCGCAGAAAACCCAAAAGGCATTAGCTATCTCCATTACCATCCATAGGCTTGCGCAGCCGAATGGGAAAACGGCTGCTACAGCCAAATTGCTATTTTGAAAGAATGATTATGTATCCCTCAGGGATTTTTAAAGCGTGTTTCTTGATAGCCTTACTGAGAAGAGAAGGGATAGTACATTTCCCATCTAAATAGGTATGAAAGGCTCCTTGCAAATCTATCGCTGCGGCTCAGAACTAGGAGGAGTTGCTACCTGGGCTTTGAAAACTAGCTAGTCCTTGACAGTGGGTTGTAGAAGTAGGTTACTTTCTAATATCCTCTCTTAAGAGCCCTTGTGTTTTGTTTATAAAGGACTTAAGGCAGATCTTGGTATTTCTATTGTGGACTTGTAAGTCATAGAGAAGTAGACTACAATTTCTGTCCATCACAAACCAACCATGTATTAGTTATCAGAGAGAGCAAGCTATTTGGTATAACAGTATTGTTTTATTGCCCGCCCTCCTTTCTTTGAGGATTCATTTCATACAAACAGGAAATGGGATGACACCTACTGACCTCTTTAGGGTGAGGAAGAGCTGTCCAAAAGTGAGGCTAGCATTTTCAGCAGAAGTGATAGAGAATCTTTGAAGTAGAGCTGTGTTAGGAGATAGTTCTGATTCTAAATTGGCTTGCAAATTGATATTATTTAGTTTCTCTGTTCTATTTTAAAAACCATTGTTTCCTTTGCAGTATAACCTTCAGGCAAGAGAAAGAAAGAACATTTTATACCAAATAAGATGTGCAATAGTAACAGTGATTCGAACTACTATTTTAAAATGAGGACATGATGTTCTTGATTCTTCCCTTGGGGAGAGGGTAAGGAAATGAATGGTCCTTAAACTTCACATCTATTAGAGAATCATAAGAGAGTCCTCATTATTGCTAAGTATTAGTGTACTCACCTAAGATGATTCTTAGGACACAGACCTACCAGTGGCTACTGTGGCTATGGCAAAGGTGGCTCCTTTGCCACAGATAGGAATGTGTCAGCATGCTTGTCTCATGGAGGAGGTGGAGGCAGATGAACACTGGGACTCTGCTTGCAGCAAAAGTCACAAAGAGTCTTTGAAGCAGGGGCTGTAAGACAAAGTATGACATGGTTCTAGTTCACTAGTACTCCCTAAAATAGACAAGCACAGTTCCTTTTCTCATGTGGGTCAGAAAAATTGCTTCAAGCATCTTTGCTTGAAAGTTGTCTGCACAGTGGTGGGCAGTAAAAGAAATTCTAATCTAGGGCCATTAGAGGTTTAAAAAAAATAACCCATAGAAAGTATATAATTCAGCTATTTAAAAAGCAAATAGAAAAACAAGTTAAGCTTTGAGTCTGTCCCTTCCCCTACCCCTTTCCTTCTTACATTTCCAAACTTTAGTTCCTGAAAACAAAAATCAAAACAAAACCAAAAAGCAAGCAATGGCTGGTGCTTTGGGCTTCTCTGTAGATTTTAACACTTACATCTA
Organism: Mastomys natalensis; assembly: GCA_021653895.1. Taxonomy (NCBI): domain Eukaryota; kingdom Metazoa; phylum Chordata; class Mammalia; order Rodentia; family Muridae; genus Mastomys; species Mastomys natalensis. The sequence continues at coordinate 194,258 of JAJTUV010000220.1, read as the reverse complement.
GGCTCATGCCTATACTCAGATCCTGTTAATCCATTTTTTTTTTTTTAAAATCTTGCATCAAGAAGATTCTGGAAAGAATGTCTTCTTTAAAGAATATACCCTGGTCAGGTGGTCAGGTTTCCTAATTTTGAGATGCTGGTATTGATTATCTACAGACTCTCTCTCTGAAAGCATTTCCTCACTCCCTCTTCTGTTTATTTATTTATTGTTTACCGCTCCCCACAACCTAACTAGTTTTTCATTGGTTTTTGTTACCTGCCCTGTATTGTACAAGCCTATTTCTGCCATTACTTCTCCGCTTCTGCCAGTCATTTTTGTACTCAATCGAAAACATCAATACCTAAGATTAGGTCCTACATTGTAGTTGGTGTATATATAGCAAATAAAACCTCCTGTCATAATTATAAAAGATAATTGTGTATCATAATTAGAGAAATAAAGCTGGTGCCCTACAAAATGTAGGTGATTGAATGCTCAGAATCTATGAACTGGGGCAATGTTTGGAGGGAAAATAGACAATATCTACTAGTGCTAGAAAATACATTTTGTCTCTTATTTATTTCAGTGACATAAATCTGAAAAGATACAGCCAACTGATAATTTAATGTAGACTTGACAATTCCATTGTTGGGACTTTACCTTGATATAAAAAATGTAATTTCTATTCAGACACAAGTACTTTCCATACCAAGGGTTGTTTGATTAGAATTTTAAAAAGTACTTTGAATAGCTTATGATACTGTAAAAGTAAAATATAAAATATCCACATATTGTAGTGTTATATGCAAGTTAAAGTAAATAGATCCACTTAAGCTAATATGGAAACATATAGATTACTTGAAATAGAAAGTGTAAGTATGAAAACAAAAGTATAACTTGTAGTTGTGGGATGTGACAGAAGCAGTTCTGAGGGGAAACTCATAGCACTGATTATGTTCTTTAGAAAAACTGATATGAGTCAAACCCCTAAGCCCTCACCTGGTCAAAAAGAAAGACAGGAGCAAACTAACTTGAAAGCCAACAGAAGCAAGGAATAATATAGATCAAGATAATTGAAAGTGGCAAACAATCAGGAAAAAACCACAAAGAACATAATCTGATTCATTGACAAGATCATAAGCACCCATGAACTTTTAGTCAGGCTATAAAGATAACAGAGAACATGGAAAATAAAGTCTAATATCAGAAATAGAAGAAAGAATATTAATATAGATCTTATGGTCATTCAGAGGACAATATAAAAATACTGTGAACTATTCTTTGCCCATCTGTTTTTTTTAAAAATGAGGTGAAATAGACTGGCTTTTAAAGAAAATCTGCTAAAACTGGCACAAGAGGAGATATTCTGAGTAGGTGTACATCTAGTTAAAAAATTAATTAGTAATTAACAACTTTTCAAATATACATCACTAGGCCTAAATGTGTCACTGCTAAATTCCACCAAACACTTAAGGAGGAAATTCAACCAATTCCCTGCAAACTCTTCCAGAGATTTCAAAACCTAGAAATGGAGAAGATGTATCCTGATTTAGGCATTACCCTAATAACAATGTAAAGGAAATTACAGGAGAGTGAAGTACAAGCTAATATCTCTCATGATATGAATCTGAAACCTTTCAAATATTTGAGAAGTATATATATTTGACATGTGATTTCAACAATAGATTGTAAAAAGAATTCTAAATTACCTCCAAGAATGATTACCCTGGCTTATATGAGCTTGGTACAACATTTAAAAATCAATTAATACAGTCTATCATATTAACATGCTAAAGTAGAAGACTTTACAGTCAAACCAAAGACAAGAAAGAATCTTAAAAATTCTAATACCTATGATAAATAATTTCAGTTAGCTAGGAGCAGAGGAGAAATTCCCATACTGGATAAAGAATAGCCATAAACCCCCTTGTAGGTAACAGCCTATTTTTTTTTAATAAGAATATTGAAGCTTTCCTATTAAGATCATAAAAAATAAAATCTCTCCTCTATTACTGCTTTACAGCACCATGCTCTAAATTAAATATTTGATATAAATATGACAAAATATGTATAATATCCATATAATTAAAACTACAAACTCTGGTTAAAGAACTAGATGAAGATATTGCCCGTGTTTATCAGTAGAATGACTCAATGTTTTCAAATTTTCTGTTCTTTACAATTGAATCAATAGACACTAGGTAATCCTTGTCAAGTTATTTTGTGGCTGTCAGGGAGCTAACTCTAATATTTATACAGAGACGCAAAATATCTAGAGTAGTAAATGAATTAGGTAAAGAGGAGAGAGTTGGAGAACAGTCACTTTCTGATTTCAGTGTATAAAGTTACAGTAACTTAAGACACTATAGTGTTGGCAAAAGAATAGAAAAGATCAACAGAGCCCAATAGACACCTCAGAAGTAGAGTAACATAGCATTCGATTCATCTTTGGCGAAGGAGCAAAAGCAGTATACGGAAAATATAGTTTTTCTTTTCCTTTTCAGAGTGTGTGTGTGTGTGTGTTTACACACAGGTTATATGTGGTATGTGTGTGGGCTCATGTATATCTAAGTACATGTTAAGACCGGGGTTGTAATTGAGAATCATGCTCATTTGCTTTTCCATCTTACTCATTGAGGCTGGGTATGCTATCCACAGCTTACTCATACGGCAAGGCTCCCTGGCCAGCTTGCTTTCAGGATCTCTTGTCTCTGCCTTCCAAGCTTGGAATTAGTTAGAGACTGGCCAGCACATGCCCATCCAACAGTAACATGGGTTCTAAGGAACAAACTCTGATCTGCACATTTGCATGGCAAGTACCTTAACCCATTAGCAGTCCCCACAGCCAAAGCAAGTAAATTCTTCTCCTCCTTCTCTCTTCTTCTTCTTCTTCTTCTTCTTCTTCTTTTCTTCTTCTTCTTCTTCTTCTTCTTCTTCTTCTTCTTCTTCTTCTTCTCTTTCTTCTTCTCTCTCTCTCCTCCTCTTCCTCTCCTTCTTCTTCCTCCTCCTCCTCCCTCCTCCTTCTCCTCCTCCTTCTCCTCTTCCTCCTCCTCCTCCTCTCCTCTTCCTCCTCTCTCCTCTTCTTCTCCTCCTCCTCTTACTCCTCCTCCTCTCTTCCTCTTCCTCCTCCTCCTTCTCTCCTCCTTCCTCTTTTCCTCCTCCTCCTTCTTCTCTCCTCCTTCCTCTTTTCCTCCTCCTTCTTCTTCTCTTCTCTTCTTCCTCCTTCCTCTTCCTCCATCCTTCTCCTCTTCTTCTTCTTCATCTTATTTTCTTCCAACAAATGGTACAGAAATTACTGGATATAAACATAGAAAATAATGATTGTAGACACAGACCTTTTTACATATCATAAAAGTCAACTTAAAATGAGTGACAGCATGTGAAATCATATAAATCAAAGATAATATAGAAGAAAATCTAAACAATCTTGGGTGAGGTGAGAACTTTTTAGTTGCAACATTAAAGACACACAATGATAAAAAAGAAGAATTAATAAACCAAAGTTCATTGAAAATAAAAAGTACTTCATCAAATGACAGTGCTCAAAGACAGAGAAGACGAGCCACAGAGATGAAGAAAACATTTGCAAATGATGATATTTGCTAAACGACCTACTAAGCAAATATGGACGAGCCCTTAAAATACACACTTAAGAAACTGATTATTAAAAAGGTATACCAGAGACCATTAGAAATTTTACGAAAGAAGATATACATGTGCAAAACAAGCATATGAAAAATGTTTCACATTTTCATCAAGAAAATATACAGTGAGTGACAGTCAGATTCCACCGCACCCCTGTTGGTTGACAAACTACAGAAGAGTAAAGGTGTCATATGTGGAAGAGAGCATCGGCCAATTAGGCATTCTCATTCATTGTGGATAGAGCAGAAAAATGATGTGGGTTTTAATTTTGTTTTTGGAATATATTTCAACAATGTATTCCAAAAATAAACACACTCTTCTCATATGACCCTCTAATTGTGGCCCTGGTATTTACCGGATAGAATTGAAAACTTAAATCTGGGCAATAATCTGTGCACGATAGTTTATAGAAATTCTATTCATGGTTACTAAATTTGAAAGCACCCAAGATATCCTTCAGCAGGTTAATGGATACACAAATCGTGTTGATTTCAGACAATTGCATGTTGCATAGCGTTAAATGAGCTGTCAAGTCATGAGAAGACATGAAGAGCCTTAAATGCTTATTGCTGACAGGAAGTGTTTTGAAGAGGTGAGCCACTGTCTTACTCCAACTGCTTGACATTGAGGAAAGGTAAAAGCCAAGACTACAAAACGACCAGTGATTGCAAGGACTCGGGGGTGGGGGGATGGATGGATGGATATTTGGAGCACAGAATGTTTTTCAGATGGTTAAAACAATTCTATATTATACAATAGTAGTGGTTGCGCATTATTGCCTATTTGCTAAAACCTTCAGAGTGTATAGCCAGAATGAACCCTAAAGCAAACTGGGTAACATGGTGTGAAGGATATGTTATTCTTTGTTGCACAGATGTCTTCTGTCAGAGGATGCTGATAATGTCAGAGGTTACATGTATGTGGTGATATACATATGCGGAGGCCTCTGTATCCTTGGCTCATTTCCTTGTGAACCTAAAGCTGCTCAAAGAAGTAAAGGCTTTAAAAAGCTTTTGTGCAAAAAAGTTATTTTATGTATTTTAAAGTGGACTAGCACTACATTATAATTCAGAGTACAAAGTATATAAGTGCATAATGATGCAACCAATGGCTGAACAAATGAACAATTGACTTAAAAATAAATATTTCCTCCTTCGAGAGAGTTCAATGACTCTACATAGCTATTGATTCTCTAAGACACTGAGCACGGTTTCTTTTATCCTGAGTGCTAAACTTCATCACCAGTTTTTTATAAAGAGTGGACAGGAAAAATACAAACTTTAAAGTGGAGAAGCCTGATAAATGTTACCATGGCTGGCAAAAATTTGCATCACCCATGAAAATCCATGTTGATAATATGCATTTTTGGATGAGATGACTATATTAGTCTCATTTCTTTCTTTCTTTTTAAAGATTTATTTATTTTATGTATATGAGCACACTGTCGCTGTCTTCAGACACACCAGAAAAGGCATCAGATCCCATTACAGGTGGTTGTGAGCCACCATGTGGTTGCTGGGAATTGAACTCAGGACCTCTGGAAGAGCAGACAGTGCTCTTAACCACTGAGCCATCTCTCCAGCCCATCATTTATTTCTTGAACCCCATGAAATAGGAACTAGATATTAAACAAACCTAAGCAGAGGGGCAGCAGACTAAGTGTGTGATCAATATTCTTCAAAATTGTGTAGACAATGAAAAAAAAAAAAGAGCACTGTCAAGAAATAGAGCAGATGCGACTAAAGAGATATGACAGCTAAATTCATTGTGAATTTCAGAACAACAAAGAGGACATTATTGAATAAAATTAATGACTTGATGGCTGTGGCTCTGTGAACAGTATCACACCAATATTAATTTCTGAATGTTGACAAATGTGCTTCGACTATGTAAAACAGTAGCAGTCTGGAGAAAAGATATGTCAGTGTTTCCTGTAAGTTGTTTCGTAAATCTGAAGTTATTAACATTTTATCCCGATAAGGCAAAAGAAAGAATATGATAATATGCACATATATAGAAATTTCTGGAAAGTTGGAGGAGAAAGTGTTGAAACCTTTTACCTCTGAGAAGTGTGATTGGGCTGTAGAATGGAAAACTGATGGAAAACTAATGAAATTAGAAATTTCTTTTTATTTTATGCTTTCCTCACCTATTTGATTTTTTAAAACATGTTCTTTTTTTTCTTTTATTTGCATATGTTTGACCACTCTGTTATCTCTCAACATTCTCAACTCATTTCCCCAAAGGACAAAGTACTTACTGTCATCATTGTGCCTAAGAATGATTAAGGACATGTAACCACACACCAGGTGAATTCAACAGTTCCCCCTTTCAAACAATATACCTCTGACTCTATGTTGTACCCTAATGCTGTGTCATCTCAGATATAGGTCATATTCTTAGGCTTTTGGGAGATAACTCAAATCTTACATCCACTAAAATTTAGCCACATTCTTTCCTAGAGACATGTCTTGGTCAAAACATGTGTGTTCTGTGCCTAGTCTCCATTTTGAAAAAAATTCAATTTTGTTCTAAGGTTGACTCAGACTAATATGGGCATGGTAGAGATGATTTGGTTCGCACCAGCAAAATTTGATTTTATGGATTGGTTTGGAGGAGGGTGCCTTCTTTGGGAGAACTGCTTCCAATTGTGTAGGCAAAGAAGATAATGGTATTGGTTGGAGGGTGTTAAACTTCTAGCTACCTAGAAAACTTAAAGTTAATGAAAACTGAAGTCATGTGATATGATTTTGTCAGAAATAGAGATCAAAGCCAATCTGTCTTCTTAAAATGTAGCAGATTGTAATGTTCATATACTTTATGCTAGAATCAAAGATTTTCCAATATGTTTACATTAAAAACGGCACACACCTTGTCTAGTGCCTGGACTTAGAGCAAGAATGGGATCATGCTTAATTAGAAGGAGATGTTATAGGATAAAGGGAGAGGAACAATGTTGTCCATGTATACAATAGCTAAGTTTTTATGGATTAATGGGCATGAAAAAATTATGTTGATGTGTGGGTAAAATTAGCAAATTGTGAATCTCCTCTCAAAAGCATAGGTCTCAGAGGTCATTCATTTAACAACTCATCATCATCATCATCATCATCACTATTGTTGATTATTTCTCTCTCTCCTCCTCTCTCTCTCTCTCTCTCTCTCTCTCTTCTATCTATCTATCTATCTGTGTGTGTGTAGTGTGTGTGTGTGTTGGGGTACGTGCCATGGAAGACAGTGGTAGTCAGAGAACAATTTGATTTGCAGGTGTCAGTTCTCTTTCTATCATGGCTTTCAGGGATCAAACACAGGTTGTTAGGCCAGACAACAGGTGTTTTTTTAACACTTGAATCATCTGCCTTGTCTCAAGGCTATTTTATTTTATTTTCTCTTTCTTAATAACGTTTAAAATTTTTAATTAAACTATAATTACATCATTTCTCCATTTGCCTTTCCCACCTCCAACCCCACCTTTGTCCTCTCCCTCTGACTCCTTCTGTGTCCCCTGCCCTTTAATCCCTCTCAAATTCATGGCCTCCTTTTTTACACCACACACACACACACACACACACACACACACACACACACTCCAAATTATATACAAATATTGAGGTGTGGTCGGTTGCTATGTATTGTAATGCTAACTCTCTACCTGAAGGTCTAGGCCTATGAGTGAATTCTCACATTTACTAGCTTTTGTTTTACAAACCTTGTTCCTTGATTTAAAACTATTGGTTAAATAAAAATAGCTACAGCCAATTACTGGAGGGATTAGAGATAGGCGGATTTTTGAGTTACCTGATTGAACATGGAGAAGGGGAAAGAGAAAGGAGAGAATGAAGGGGAGAGAGGACAAGGCCATGTGCACGTGGCCAGAGGAAATACTTCTTTAGGGTACACTGCCAGGAGGTAGCCAGGCCAGCAGTTAGGAAAGCAGATTAGGGTTTATTCCCCAGTAATTGTCAAAGCCAAATAAAATAACCATAGTCTAAGTCTTATTTACTTTTAAGCTAGTTGGGGATAAGCTTAGATTGGTTGTACTACACACAGATGCATAAATATATAAATAAACCTGCTGAATCCCTTTAATGTTGCTTGTATATATATGATTTGGGAGCTGAGCACTTGGTATTATATTACTAATTAGGAGACTGTCGCTGGGGAAGAGTCTTCTTCCTCTCCTAGCCATCATTAGACTGTGTCTCCTAGAAATGACAGGGAGGCTACACCAATGAGATTGTAGCAATATGGCTGCCTAACAAGCCCCAAACAATGCCCCAGGAGCAGGCATGCTAATGTGGAAGGGGAATCGCAGGGGTCAGATTGAAGCTGTTTTCTTAAAAACAGGTGTTGGGGTGAGGGGGGGTGTCTTTCAGATTTTCTCCATAACTCTACATTTCCAGTTTGCTTCTGTTTGGGTTGATTTTCTTTTGATAATTGATTTCCTTGTAGGCCTTAAAGAGTGTCTCCTGTATCAGACTCTTCGTTTTTCTAATCCATTCTGAGAATTTACATTCTACTGATAAATGATTATTGAAATTATGGATATGGTTGGATTAGGTCTCTGATTTTGTTATTATGCTGTTTTTTTTTTTTGTTTTGTTTTTTTCTATTCGGGGCACCCAAGTTATAAATGTCAATTGTGTTTCATAGAATACACAATACCAATAATCTACATATTCTTAACTGTTCACAGCCTACAACTTAGAACTAATATTGTACTGTTTCATGTAAGTTGCACAGAGGAATACTATGTGTATCAATTTGTCTTCCCATCCTTAATAAATCAGTTATCACATGTATTAACAGGCATTATCAGTCCCGTGAGATATTAATTATTTTGTGAACTCATGAATTTTTAAAAGGGAGGAAGAGTCTTTTATATTTAGTTCAATCTTCAGTATTTAAAACAGATTTATTTTTCTTCATGTGCATGTGTATATGTGTAAGTGTATGACACCCATGTGTGAGTAGCAAAGGAGGGTCGGAAGGAGGTGTCAGATCTCGTGCAGCAGAGTTACAGGTGGTTGAGAGCCGCTCACCATGGGAGCTGGTCCTCTGCCACCCATCATGGGGGCTTGTTCTATGGAAGAACAGCAGAGTTCTCAATATTTACAACTTTTGATGTTTTACACTCCTTTATGTAAACTCATTTCTATTTGGTGCTCTTTTTTTCTTCTAGCTACAGAATGCCTTTAGCTCTTAATACATTTCAGATCAGAGGGAATTGTATTATTTTACATCACAATGTCTTTATTTCCTTCAGCTCTTCTTATAGTTCAGATCAGTGAGAATTGCTTTATTTTTACATCACAATATCTTTATCGTCTTCCTCCTTGAAAGCTTCACTGGATATTGAATATAAAGTTTATATTTTCAGTTTGTTTTGTTTCCTCGTTCTTCCAAAGATATTCTACTCTCTTGGGAATTTTGAATGAGAAATTGTTTGAATGAAAATCATTCAAACATTGTTCTCTGGTGTATAAGTTGCTTGATTCCTTTTATAATGTGTCTTTCTCTCTCTTAGCAATTTAACTGTGAAGACTATGCTTAGTTTTTCTGTTGTAATTCAGTAAGCCTTTCTGGAAATTTAAGTCTTTTGCCAAATGGAAAATTTTTAGCAATTCTACTTTTAAATATTGTTCTGCTCTGGGTCTGGAGAGATGGCTCAGTGGTTAGGAGCACTGACTGCTCTTTCAGAGGTCCTGAGTTCAATTTCTAGCAACCACCTGATGGCTCACAACCATCTGTAATGGGATCTGATGCCCTCTTCTGGTGTGTATGAAGACAGCAACAGTGTACTCATATAAATAAAATAAATACATCTTAAAAAAAATATTGTTTCTGCTCACCCGCCTTTCCCTTTGTGAGGCTTCAATAACATGTTATTCCATATGCCAAGGGATTCATGAAACTTGTCATTTCCCCTGAGCTCATCTTTCTCTTCCTACCCACTGTCTTTCAGATTCAGTCATTTCCTTGCCTTTGCCTGTACTGACCTTTCTATATTTCTGATCCTATGTAATAAACTTTTAATTTTAGGTGTTCTACCATTTATCTATAAATTCTATCTATTGCTTTTTATAGTTTCTATTTATCAGTAGAAATTCATTGTCTTTAAATTAAAGAAAATTCTCCCTCATCCGTTTTCTTTAAGGGTATAGCCTTAGGAAGCCAACCATATTCCAGAGGTGCCCACATAGCCAAGAGGAGATGGGCAGTACAAAGTTGGACTTGATGGGCTTAAAAAAAAATGAGGACTCAAGGTTGGGTTGGTAGGGAAAGGGGGTGCTTCTGGTAGGAGTTTGGAAAGTGAGTAAATATGATCAAAATATATTGTATGAAAATTCTCAAGTAATAATAAGAAAAGTCTCCCTCATTTCATTAAGGAGAGTGTCTTTGTATATGAAATTTCAGATTACATTCTGCACATCTCAACAATGTATTTTATTGTTTATTATTTTTGATGCATATGTGTGTGGTGTGTGAGACATACATTTTCATATGCATAAGCCTGCATATGTAAGGCCAGAGGAGGACTTCCATTGTCCTGATCTGTGTCCTTCCCCATTTTCCTCTTGTGACAGAATCTCTCATTGAACCTGGAGATAGGCTGGCAGCTGGCATGCTGGCCACAGTGCCACTCCAGTCTCCCAACCCTCCCTCCACACAGTGCTGGAGTTTTAGGTATACCTGACTACACTTGGCTTTTTTTTTTTTTATTATTATTATTATTAAATCAATGGTAGGGATTTGAACTCGGGTCTTCTGGCCTCTGTAGCATGAACTCTTACTTGTTCAACCCTCTTGTCAGCTTGCCCTGAACATTTTAAATGATTGGTTATAGATACTCTAGTTATGTCCTACCTTTCCAAAGAGTAACGATGCCTTCTCTCAACAGGGAATTCCATCAGAGATGTAAACTGCAAACTTTCTCTTGTGTGGGATTTAATTCTTCATCTAATTACATTGCCATTTGTTTGCATCATTACTGAAGCTCTTTGAGTCTTCCAGGTACATTTGTGACTTGAGAGTCATCTAGGTTCTTGGGATAAATGCTTATGCAAAGTTTTAGGCTTTTTTCTTTCTGGCTTACTTCTTTTTATTGAACTTTCTGAGGATCACTTTCTTGTAACTGTGACTTTCTCAAATTCTGTTCATTAGTCATGAAAGACTTGGCTTTTCTATTCATTACCTACATAGCATTGACTTTGACCTGCCTGCAGGCAGAGACATAAAAAAAAAATGTTAACTCACCCTGAACCAACCCTATCAAATTTCAGCTCCTTTCCAAGAGTTTACTGCTTGAGCTCATTCTATAGTACCTTTGGCTTTTTGATTCTTGTTTGTAAAAATCACTGTAATAAACAATTGAGTTTTATCTCTACAAAGCATTACCCATACTTTATTAGCTGACCTGTTGAAGGCTAGAGTATGGAATGATCTTTTTGGCTGTTTTGTATGTGGGAAAGCAGTGTAAAATAAAAGCAGATACTAACTCAGCTAAAGCTCTTCAATCTACAATAATGACATGCCTGCAAGATGCGTCAGAGTGATAGTGGTACAAAACTTTGAGATTAATTAACCCATGTCTGTTTGAATTTAAGGCCCACTCCATAGATAGACTTTATCTCCAACTCTGTTTGGGTGGCCAAGAACCTGAGACCAGATAGGCCAAAGACTTAGGAGAAAACTAAATACTATTTTTCAGCTAAAGGAACATAGCCATAAATGATTCCTAAAGGCATCCTGCTATACTCAAGGATCAGTGTCTTGCTCAACCATCATCAGAGAAGCTCCCTCCTATAGTAGTTGGGAAGAAATACAGAGACCTATAGCCAGACAGTGTGCTGAGAGTGGGCGACCTTGGAACACTTAGTTGTCATCAAATCCCTTTCCTCAGGTTCAAGGAAACCCTGGGAAAGAGGGGGCTAAAAGAGTATGGCAATCAGAGGGATGGAGGACACCAAGATAATAAGGCAGCAGAAACACAGCAGGACCAAGGCACATACAAACGCAGAGGCTGGCATACACAGGGCCTGTACAGGTCTGCACCAGATAAGGTCCCAGCATTGAGAGGGGAAGTGGACACACCCACCTATCCCTAAAGTGGAAGTTATTCCCAGTTGATAACCACATGCAAAGGAAAAAAATAGTTTTCTCCAATGGAGTCTCTTGGGAGGATAAAACTACTCTTTGGGCAGGCCCTGTGCTCAGCAATAGATGGCCAACACAAAACCAATTCATGGTATCGTTGGACAGTCTTTGTTTCATAATGCTTTGACAGGGCCATTTCCCCCACTTACAAGTCCGTTATGTATACATTGTGGCTTCCAGTTTTGTGTTTTTATGGGATTCCTATGTATATAAATATGCATGTCTCCGTGTCCACATGTGTTTCTTATGTTTTTCCTATGGGCTTTTCCTTCTGTTTGTTTTTTCCTATTCTGGTTGGTTTGGTTGTTTCTTTTCTTTTCTTTTATTTCATTATTCTTTAGATGCTTATTTGATCTCAAATGGAGACAGAAAGGGTGTGGGTTTGGATGTGAGGGGAGGTGGGGAGGATCTCAGAGGAGTTGAGAGGGAAACCATAATCAGAATATATGAAAAAATTCATTTTTAATAAAACAAAAATAGAGAAAAAATAAAACGGGAAAAGTGCAAACTGACATTTTCTGTGAGAGTTCAGTAACTTGGGGCTTAGAGCGTATTTGGAAACAAGAAGATAGTTAAGCTTTATGGCTTTTATTTGTAAATACCTCCACAAAATGCTTACCACAGGTTAGGTGTAGAAGCATAAAATATAGAAAGTTCCTTTAACAATAGTTTAGAAGCTAGAACTTTGTGATATAACAATTCAGGACAGAGACAGAATTTCCTGAGGGTCCTTGAAGAAGTTAATGATCCAGGAAGTGATCACTTAGGCTTTAAGTGGGTCTTCCAGGAACTCACAATTTCCAAAGTTCATTTTGGATAAAGATTCATATTCTGGGCTATAAAGCATGGAGAAAGCAATATGAAAGACAGGAACCCAGCAATGGTACTGGAAATGGTAATCAGTGGAGATATGCTATAGGCAAAAGAAGTACTTATGAAATGAACACAAGAACACTGGTTTATGCTTCTATATGAAGAGAAACTATAAAAGAACAAATAATTATATGTAACTAAGGTCTGCATGCATGCCCTCTTCCTCAGATAAGGGAGAGACTACTTCATAGATATAGAAGCTAAATTTCTTGATATTGTCTGATGTAGAAGCTTTCAACTCCACTTTTTGTCTCCTGTCTTTAGGGAAGGTTGCCCCACTATAGGCCAGAAATCTAGGAGGTCAAAAAGGAAAACCATAGAAAGGCCAGTCAGTTCTAGATCCTGGTCCACAGCTTAAGCACAGTTCATTAACCACTGATAAGTACAAAACATAGTTACTGGTGATGTGTGAAACAAAATTATTGCACATTGGATGCCCTTGTAGCCAATGAGCTAGGGGAAGAGAAATTGATCTGAGGACATTCTTTAACTGGTTTACTGTGTTTGGCGTCTCTGATGGCAGGGATGTGGCAACCTGTGTAAAGGTCTTTGACAGGCTCCAGGAAGGCTCTGGGCTGTGCTCCTTCAGGCTCCATAGCCAAGCCAACTTGGAGGGTCTGGAGTTTTATTAGGAACAAGGGACTTTCTGAGGGTCAAAGAAGCTTTTGCAACTGCTCATAATGGAGCCTTTCCTTGACGGGCCTCCATATTTTTATGCAGTCTGATGTTTTAGTTGGCCCGAAGTCACTTTGGCTAGAGTTTCTGCCTTTTCTTTAGGTTGTTTTCTGGAGAACAAAGTCAGTTTTTCAGCTCCCTTTATAGAAGCTGTTCCATCAGCTGCTGGCTATACTGAGCCCTCCCCCCAACCCTCACGCCCCCGAAGCCTCTGTAGCTCTCCCAGAATTCTCTTTGTAGGAGGCAGTGGTTAGAATGGTAAACAATGTGATGTACTTTCTACTTGTGTGAGGCTGTATATCTGATACAGTTGGTGAGCTGCTTCCTATTTTAAAAGAAATTTGTAGAAGTCCCCTAGGATGGCACTTCCTAATCTACCTGCCTCTCATCTTTTAAATAAAGTGTGGTTTTGGCTAACATGTAAAAGAATGTGTTTTATTGTGACATATTCATGTGCTTATATAATCATACTTTGTTCTTATTTCCCATGATACATATATTAAATCTAGATTCTGCTTTTGAGAGAAAACAATATACCTGTCTAAGTCTGGGTTCTTTTGTTTAACAAAATGATCCACTGTTTCATTAATTTTCCTAGAAGTACTGTAATTTCGTTGTTAACAGCAGACTAAAATTCCCACCTCTCTCTGTGTATCTTATTTTCTATGTCCATTTATCTGTTGATAGACATCTCGGTTGTTTCTGTTTCTTGACTATTGTGAATGGTGCAGCATCAACCATGTGTATAGCAGTAAGCTAACGTAAGGTTCTCTAGTATACACACAAGAGTGTTATTCTGGCTCGTATGCTAGTCGTGGTTTTAGTATAGTATCTGGGGGAGTGTCCACACAGATTCCCATAGTGGCTGTACTAGCTGATGGTTCCATCAGCAGTGAGTGAGGGCTTCTCTTCCCTCACTCAAATAGAAGCTGACAGTCATCGGTACTTCTTGTCATCTGTTTTCTTGGTAAAAGCCATTCCAACTGGGATGAGGCAGAATCACAAGGCAGTTTTAATTTCCATTCCTGATAGTTCAGAGAGTTAAATGGGTTTTCATTGAATATTATATTCCTTTTAGAATGTTCTCTTAAATTCATTATTATCCCATTTACTGATTGCAAAGATTTTCTTTTAAGCTTTTGTACTCTGTATACAGTCTAAATTATAACTTCATATCTGATATATAACTGATGAAAATCCCCCTCCCCATTCTTTGAGCTTCAACTGTATTTCCTTTCCTGAAAAGAGTCCTTTAATTTAAGCAGTCCTGTCTATCTGCTCTTTGAGGTCATTTCCTGTGCCACTGGAGTTCTTTGCAGAAAGATTTTGCCTATACTTATATCTTAGTTTTACCTCATGTGGTCAACAGTAGGTCTTACATTAAAATCTTTGGTTAAACATTTGTTTTTAAGTTTGAATTTTGAATGGACGTGTGTGTGCAAGATGAGAGATACGGCTCTAATTTCCTGTTCTCACTGGAAATCCAGTTTTTCTAGCATCAAAGATGCTGTCTTTTTTCTCAATGTATATTTTGGCTAATTTTGTAAAGGAGAAAGTAGCTGCAGATATGTTTACTTCTGGGTCTTCTAGTTCTTTGGTATACACTTTGTTTTTGTGCTACTGACATGTTCTTTTTTCTTACTGTGGCTCCATAGTGTAGTTGACAGTATTGTGATTCCTCCAGAATTGTTTCTCTTTAGGATTTGTGTGGCTATTTGGGGTCTTTCATACAAATTTTAAGGGGATTTTTTCTAGTTTTGTGAACCCAGTTGTTGGAATTAGATTGAATTTGATGGGAATTAGATTGAATCTACAGATTGCTATTAATAATGTGATTAATTTTGTATTAGCTCTGCTTAACCATGAGTAGGAACATCTTTCCATATTTTTATGTCTTCTTCAATTTCTTTCTTAGGTTTTAAAGTTTTTATTCTAGAGGTCTTTCACATTGATTAGGTTTATTCGTAGGCATTCCCTGGAAACTATTATGAATATGATTATTTACTCATTTTTTCTTGTCAAGTTCATTGTTGGCATATAGGAAAACTTACTAATATTTATATATTGACTATATATCCATGTTACTATTTACTGAAAGTAGATGGTCATGTCATCTTGCAAATAGGGATATTTCAGCTTCTTCTTTTTCTATTTGTATCTCTGGAATAAAACCAAATAACCATGGTTTACAGTCTTACATGCTCTTGAATTCAGTTTTCAAATATCCTATTGAGCAATTTTACATCTATGTCCACAGGGAAATTGGTCTGTGGTTTTCTTCCCTTTTTGTTGTAGGTGGTTGTATCCTTATCTGATTTTGCTATCAGAATGAATTGGATAGCCTTCTTTCTATTTTATTGAATAGTGTGAAGAGTATTGCTATTAGATGATTAAGGATTTGGTAGAAATCAGAATGAATCTATTTATTTTTGTTGGGAGACATTTTATTACCAATTTATTACTTCATTTGTCATGAATATGTCACAGTGTTCACATCTTCTTAGTTTAATTTTGGTAGGTTTTATGTGTGTAGGAATTATCCATTTCTTCCAGACAGTCCAATTTTTGAAATATAGATTTTTCAAAATATTCCATAATGATCTTCTGTATTTCAGTGGACTCTGTTATAATATTTTCTTTTCATTAATAATTTATTAATTTGGTTCTTCTTTAATATGGTCAGACTAGGTTAGAAAAATATGAAAATCATGTTCATTTTACCAAAAAACCAACTTTTTTATTCTGTATACTATTGTTTTAGTTGCTATATCCTTACTTTCTGTGCTGACATTTATTATTTCTTACCATCTACTGCTTGTTCTTGTTTGAGGTTTGGTTTGTTCTTGCTTCTGTAAGAACAAAAGGTGCATCATTAAGTTATTTATTTGAGACCTTCAGGCATATCATTATGCTGTTTATTTGAGACATCCATGTGTACATTTATTATTAGTACATGCATTTGTGTGTGTGTCTTTTTTTCTATTAATTTCTAGTTTTATTTCACTATGATCTGAAAAGATATAAGAAGTTGTTTATACTCTTTTGTTTTTGAAGGTTTTCTTTGTCCTAGAATATGACCTTGTTTAAAGACAATTCTGTGGGCTGCTAAGAAGAATCTACATTTTCCATCTACTGGATTGGAATATTCTGTACACATCTGACAGGTTCATTTGATCTTTGATGTAGTTTATGCTCTGTCAGATGACCTTTCGTTTGAATGGCCTATTAGATGATGAGAATGGATTATTGATGTCATCCACTATTATTGTCTCAGAATCTATCTGACTTTGTAATGCCCATTAGTGTTTTTAGAAATGGGGGACACGATTGCTCAATATGTATGCATTTATATTTTTATATCGTCTTGATGAAATTTTCCTTCTATTAGTATGTAGTGGCTCCTTATCTCTTCTGACTAATTTTAAAGACTGGAATATCTTTTCTTAGAAACTGGAATGTCTATGTTATCTTGTTTTCAGTTTATGCTTGATGGATAAATTGATTTTTAATCCTCTGACCATCAATTTGGGGGTTTGTCTTGGACAGTGATACATGTACTCAGAGAGAGCAGAAAGTTGAATCTAGTTTTCTTTAAAAATTTGTTTTTTACATCTCAACCACAGTTTCCTCTTTCCTCTTTTCTCCCAGTTCTTCCCCCCTGCACTCTCCTCTCTCCCTATCCACTCCTCCTCTTCAGGTTCTCTTCAGAAAAGGCCAGTCCTCCCATGGATAGCAATCAAACATGGCATGTCAATTTGCAATAAAACTATGCACCTCCCCTTGTGTTAAGGCTAGATAAGGCAACCGAGTATGAGGGAAAGGGTCTCAAAAGCATGAAAAAGAGTCAGAGAAGGCCCTGCTCCCATTGTTCAGAGTCTTACAGGAAGACCAGGCTACATAACTGGATCTAGTGTTTTAACTAGGTTAGACACTTTCCTTCTTTACTTTATTCTTCTCTCATACATTACCTTCTGACTTCAGTTTCTTCTCCCTTTGCTCTTCCCAGTACCTCACCTACCTCCTCTCTCCTCCAGATGCACTCCTCTTCCTCTATTTCCCTTCTGGAAAGAACAGACCTGCCAGGGATGTCAACTAGTAGGTCTCCTGCCTACAGAACTCTCTCACTCTCTTCATTTGGTTCCCAAAGACCCAATATGCTGCTACCCCTTTCACTCCTGACCCTAACCCTACTGACTGGTCACTGTCAACTCAGGAGCACATCTGCTTAACCTGTATCTCTTTATTGGTGACTTAGGATCATTGAGATCATTTATATTTGTTGTTTGACAAGGCTTGCTACTTCCTATGATGTTAGTTGGATTATCATTTGTCTTTTACTTTTTCCCCTTGTCCCTTTATTTTGAATTAGGGCTTTGCAGGTTTACAGTATTGAACATGATGTTTCCTTTCCAGTATTCCTTGTGTAAGCCATTTCTTTTCTAAAATTTATTCTTTCCTGGGTTCTTGTGATTGTTGTTCTTCTGTGTATATAGTATTGTTTTAACTATCTTCTGGAGTCCATCTTGGTGGTTTGGAAGTGGTTTAGTTTGGGCTTATCTTGAGATGTTCTTATTTATCTGTCAACTTTACAAAGTGGCTTTGTGTTTTGCTGGATCTAAGACTCATACTAGCAGTTATTTACTTTAGGGGACTGAAATGAATATGCCATGCTTTCTTGGCTTTGATGGTTGATGATGACGAATCTAATGTTATCCCAATGCTTCTGACTTTGATGACTAACTGGGATTTTCACCTCACAGCCTTTTCCATACTTTCTTTGCTGACTACCATATGTTGTAGAGAGGATGTACTCTTGTCTATTGGGGTTCTAAATACCCAATGTGTTTCAAATGCCCAGTCTTCTCTATGCGGAAAGTTGTCTGCTATTATTTCACTGACTAGACCATGAGTGGTTGGTTTTTTGGCTCAGCCTCTTTCATTCCATGGATGGTTCAGTTAGTTAGACCTTCTGGTCATATTCTTAGAGTTCTTATAGGTTTTGGTCATGTTTGTTCACTTATTTTCTTTATTGATGTTTGAATGTAGGACATCTTGGCCTTGTCCTGGATATTTTTCCCCCCTGATTAATCAAGACTATTTGTATATTTTTGATTTGTTGTGTTTTTATTTCCAACGGTTTTGGTTGTTTTCCTCTCAAGATCTCAAAAAATCAGCATTCTTGATAAACGCTTTCATCTTATTGACCTTTGCATCCATATTGTTGATTTCTAAAGCATTTTGCTGACTGACTCCTCTAGCTGCTGCCTTTCCTTTCCACGTCCTGATTGATTTCATTACAACATTCATCTGCCCATTCGTATTTTCTTGAGGTCACTGATTGGTTTTTTGCTAGTATATTTTTGAGATATTTGTCTAGCTTTTCACCATTTCTATTTTTGGCTTTAGTAGTTGAAGAGTGGCAATCTTTTGAAGGATGCATGCTGCTCTGCTCTTACACATTTTTGTTTCTCTGTCCGTCAGTTTATACATCTGTTGGTTTGAATATTTTGCTTCTAATATTATTAAAAAATCTTCATAGTGACCAAATCACACTTGTGGACTCAAACTCCAGTTCTTTGGGATAAGACTTCTGTTTCCTCTTCCCCTACCAGGGAAATGCACAGCTAGAGCTGTGTTAAACTCGTCTTCATTTTGGCCTGTGACATTTCTTGTTTCTTGGTGCTTTTTAGCAGCTCAATGACTGTTTTTATGGAATGACAAATTATTTCCTCTTCTTTTTCTGTCTTTGAAAAAAACCAAAGATTTTCTGTTTTTTCTTCCCATACTTTTCTTTACTGGGACACACAGAGGTTGTTCTAGCCCACTGTCTTTTCCAGGGGTCCTTGTTTTTTATACTTTCTGGTTTTCCAGCCTTTAATCCACTATGTCATCATAGTTTGGGGATAGCCAGGTGTTGTAGCTCTACAGGGCAGTGCATTCTCAATGAGATACAGGGGATACTTTGACCAAGACTGAGCCCTTGCTGGGCACACAAATAACCACTATTCAAAGCTCCCTTCCCTGACCTTCATGCTCTTGAGCTTCGTTCTCTTTTGTCTTGAAACTGTTGCAGAGGTGGAGGACATGGGGGGAGGACATGAGGAGGAGGGCATGAGGAAGAGGGCATGAGGGGGAGGGCATGAGGAGGGGGAGGGCATGAGGAGGAGGAGGGCATGAAAAGGAGGAGGGCATGAGGAGGAGGAGGGCATGAGGAAGAGGGCATGAGGAGGAGGAGGGCATGAGGAGGAGGAGGGCATGAGGAGGAGGGAGGAGAGAGGCATGAGGAGGAGGGCATGAGGAGGAGGAGGGCATGAGGAGGAGGAGGGCATGAGGAGGAGGAGGGCATGAAAAGGAGGAGGGCATGAGGAGGAGGAGGGCATGAGGAAGAGGGCATGAGGAGGAGGAGGGCATGAGGAGGAGGAGGCATGAGGAGGAGGAGGGCATGAGGAGGAGGGCATGAGGGGGAGGGCATGAGGGGGAGGACATGAGGGGGAGGGTATGAGTAGGAGGATATGAGGAGGAGGATACGAGGAGGAGAATACGAGGAGGAGGGCATGAGGAGGAGGAGGGCGCTTTGTCACTTCTAACCTTAAAAATTATGAACTTAACCCAGGTACTTCAGTTTCTCAGTGTTTCTTTCTCTGCTGTGTTTACTTTGCTTCTGAACCTCTTTTCTCTGCCTGTCCCTCTGACTTCAGAGCTCACTCCTATCTTTCTTTTGCACAGCTTCAATAGAAGACCTTTTCTGTCGATATCAGCAAGCTTTCATGAGCAAAATTGTTCACAACTACTCTGATAGATTGTGTCCAAAATGATAAGAAAGTACAAATTACAGTTTGCTCTAGATGATTTTGTGCTGTGTGAAAAAATATAAAGACATGCCCTGCATTGAGAGTGGAATAGAAGCAACACAGTGAGCATGGTGGGGTGCAAACTGGCACGAGGCTTCTGAAGGGTGATATGCAAAAATATCTGAGAGACCTTGACATCTGCAAAGCTGTAAGTTATTCTTCTAGAAATGTATCTAAAATAAAACTAGAGCCATTGAACACTTTCTCATACTGTTTTTATTTTAATTAGCACAACTCAACTGCTCTAAATGGTCATGGATAAATGGTAGGTTGAACCACATGAGATCACTTAGAGTGGGCAAATGTTGAACTACATAACATTTTCATATATTCCAACCATGACAGTTAGGATGTTGACATGATCAGTTCTATGTAAGGTATAAAACCATATTTTAAAGATTAAAATATTATGTAGAGAGGACAGTATGTAAAAATAACCATACAGCACCAAATTTCAATTTAATTTTGTGAACCTCCATGTCTGTGTGCGTACATACCTATATACAGGATCAAAATTGACTTATGGAAACATTCACAGTGGTTCTTCATCTGGCTGGATTACTAATTTTTATTTCCAGTTTATCTTTATAGTTCCCTGTCGTTCCCCAAACTGTGTGGTTTTAATGTGTAGTGTTCTAGACTTCCCCATGAAGTCACAGAGAAGATTCACCTTCCGTGTCACTGCATAATCTTCAGATCGTTTTAATGGAGCCACAACAATCTAGTCAATAGAATTACATTAGTTCCTTAAATATTCCTTAGCAGTGGATTTGTTCTTTCCCTGCTTGCCTCTCTGTTCTTTTGTTTCTCTAAAGATGAATAATACAGGGCCATCTATCTGATGGCTTTTACCATTTCCAGAATAAAATCTATCCTCAGAAGTGAAGCTGTACTGGCCAAGGGAGGGACCAGGGAGAGAATGAACACGGAGATGAAGGTTGTCCCTGTGTTTCTTATCCCTGGCCTTTGTTCCCCATGGAAGGGCTAGAAAGTTGTGTTCTGAGGCTGCTGCTTGCTAAAGGAAACCTTGCTTCTCACAGTGCCCAGATTTGGGCATGCGTCTTTACTCCTAAGCCTCGGAGAAAAACTCCATGAAAATATTGCTCGTCTGTTAGCACATGTCACCGTCCTGTCTCTACCTTTCCTCTTTGTTTAGGAAGAGCTTGTACTCTGAAAAACCCAACACTTGATTGACATAAATCTACTCAGAAACACGTGGCTGACAGTTTAAGGTCACATCTTTTAATGCAAGGAGCAGTGGATCTGGGTAAATTCTGCTGGCAGGATGTAGACTAGAGTACTGCTGCTTGGTCCTTCCTGAAGACTAGTTTCTGGATACCTGACAAGCTTCATCAGCTTTGGCCTGTCTTTAAACTGGTTTTTCAACTTGTTTTGTTGGAAAACAGAGGGTTTGTGGCAGTCAGATGATATTTAAGGGGGGAACCACTAGATGTCCTGAAGTTTGGGAGGTAAACTATCTCCAAGCCTCATATCCAGGTGACTTTATGTGAATTTGGTATCTACAGAGTACCTGAAGCAGCTGGGAAGCAAGGCTACCTCAGCTGCAGAAGAACTTGGGAGAGTGGGAAGCTCTCTTGGCCATAGTGACAGCTGGACAGTCAAGCTTTGGAGAGGGTTGCAACCGTCTTCCCCTTCACTGCCAGCATCTATTGGGCCTCTGCTAGGTATTTGGTGATGGGCTGTACCTGGAATTAGCACATGGATAAGATTTGGTTCTTTTGTTTTGAAAGTGCTCTCACAGTGGGCCAAGGCAGGCTAGTAAACGGACACTATAAAAGATACCAAAGTAGGAGAGGAGTAACTGGAAAGAAGTGTTTCGGTAGGGGAGTTGAGGACATGAGAGGGTAATGGGGATGCAAATACCCCAAATGCAGTATATAAATGTATGAAATGATGAATATTTTTAAAGACACAAGAGAGATGGTGACATAGATGAATAAAGAGAAAGTTGTGGTGACACCACAGCATGGTAGGGTTGGGCAAGTCTCCAAGCAAAGCAAATGCTGGTGCTGACCTTGAATTCCACTGCTGCTCACTTCCCACCATGGATGAGCATTTCTGTGTCAGTGTAGTACAGGGCACTGGCTTATACAGGAGGATGTGAGAGATGGAGGTCCCTCCCTAGTTAGAGGGTCACTGTCCGTTGTAACCTTGGGAAGGCTGTCACTGAAATAAAACTAAGCACCAAACCACATGCAGATCTGGGTTTTTGTACAGACTAGTTTCTCACATTGCCTTTGTAGTCACTTATCCCCATATATAAGGGACACAATCCCTAGCACATGTATGTATATATAGTTATGGTTATATATGTATATATATGCATTTCTAATATCAGTATGTTTTTCCTATATGTAAGTGTAATTAATCTATGTATATATGATCAAAACATATATATGATGAAAGTATGTTTTCTACTTAATGCAAAAGCATTTATTACTATAGTTTTAAATTTTTATTTATCCTATGTGTGTGTGTGTGTGTGTGTGTGTGTGTGTGCACTACATACAGCACATGTGTGGAAGTCAAAGGACAGTCTGGGGGAGTCTTTCCTCTCCTACTATGTGGATTCTGGGGATTAAACTCAGATCATCAGGTTTGGCAGTGAGCACCTTTACCTGCTGAACCATTTCCCTAGCTCTAAATTATTGTTTTAATCAATAGTAATAGACTTTTTAGCTTGTTTTAATTTGTTATTAAACACAACTTTGTAACAAATATCCCCTGTGTACATTTCAACTATATGTCCCAATTAATTCCAAACAGAATTACTGCTTTAAATCGTGTGAAAGAACTCAGGTCATTTCAGGTAATAGACAAATACTTGACCACTGAGCAATACTTCCAGTACTTGAATTTTTGAGTCAGAGTCTTGCTATATAGCCCAGGCTAGCCTCAAGTTCATGAACTTCATGCCTTAGCTCCCTGGCTGCTAGAATTATAGGTTCCCACACGTCTGGCTCTATTTTAATTTCTAAGTGAGAAATACTTGCTATATATATGAGCATGTTTATCATTTAAATATCAAGCAATCCCTGCAACCCATGATGGCTCTTCATTGTACTCGGTGTTGTTTCCTCCCAGTGTGGTTTCTGAGTTAGCAGTCTTCTTCAGGCGAATTTTTCACCCTGACCTACTTTCCTCACTTTGAAGGTTGTGTCCCTATATAACCTGTTCTTATGAAAATATGGTTTTCAGTAACTACTAAATAGGGAATAGAAATATAATTTATGTAATTGCCAGGCAATTTTGGTGTTCTCAAGCATGACCAATGGACCTGAAAAGTTAATAAGTGAGGGATTGTTTAATTACTTAACTAATAATGATTTTTTCCCAGGGCTGGAATCATTTGGTGTTGGACCTGAACATTTTCTATCAAGCTGATTAGAAATGGCCCTTGAAAGCAGGAGGGCTACTCTAAAAGGTCATTGTGTTGGGGTCACCATTATGGATTCCACTGTGGGATTTTACCATTATGGATTCCACTGTGGGATTTTATAAAATCATTGATTGGGATATTGACCAGTTAGATATTTTAATGCAGCCTCTCTTTGAGTATGAGTAGGTCAGATATTAGGTGATAAAAACCAATCAATCAATCGATTGATCAATCAATCAGTCAATCCGTTGTTTTAAAATACAGCTCTCCAAACAAGATCCTTTGTCTATACAATGCTTATACTGCATTTCAGTTCCAAATTTTCTAGAAAATATTTTCTAAAACCTTGGTCTTATATTAAATCTGAGTTAAATTTTTTTTCTAATCAATAGAGATTATTCTTATATGGGCACTTTCCTCACTTTCTTTCTCAGCTTTCTTTTCCTCTGTCCATTTTTCTTTTTTCCATCTTCTTTGCTCTTTTCCTTCTCTTTCTTTCTTCCTCCATTCCTCTCTCCTTACATCTCTCTCCTTCTTTTCTTCCCCTCCCCTACACCCCTCTGCTCCTCCATCATAGGGACTAGGACATTGATAATTCAGTATGAGCTGGAAAGAAGTAAATTATTTAAAATATCTATCTTCCCATGTGGAAAGAGAAATTCCTCATCCTTTTGAACAGGGCCTCTTGGTCATATTACAGTCAGGTCTCCAAGGGCCTTGGTGATGGGTTCCCAGGCCTGTCCTCAGAGGTCCTTTTATAATGGCCCTTCAGATGCCCTGAGGATGTGCACATCTCACAGGTTCCTGTGTGCTGGTGGTGATGGTGGTGTTAAAACATGAACAGAAGTTTCGGTACTTCATTTCTTCAGGTGATCCTACCCGCTCCTTCTCCCTTACCCTGTATTCAGACAGGCTGTTTAATAAACAATGTTGGAGGGACCTTATCAATGTTTCTCACATTCGCTGACTTCTTCACACTACCACTGAGCAAATTTCTTCATCCCACACCTGAATGAAGGGAACTGGGTCTCCATTGCTCCTTTTCCTTCTGTCTCTAACAATGCCTTAAATCTTCTTACCATCCTGAAGGTGACTTTATTACTTAACATTAACAGCAGGTCACTCTTGTCTTTCTTTCCTTACAAAGTAAAATTCTCATTCATTCATCTCTTAGAACCCACTTCAGAAATTATCACCTCAGGGAAGCATTCCCTGCATCACCTGCCAGGCAAGGTTCTCTTTTGGCTTATATATTCCTAGTATATATGTTCAGCAAGTTTATTTTCTAATTATCAATATTCCATACAGGGGATTCCATTTAAATGTAAGTTCCTTCTGGCAGAAACTGTAACTTACTCATTTTTCTACCACAACTACCTGAGAAAATTATGTAATATCTGCTTAATAGATGGCAGACTGCACTAAGTAGTGATGCTGGGTAGACAGTGGGACATGTGCACAAGGCCATCCAGTCACCATAATTATTAAGCATCACTGTGGACTGAATCATGTACCTATTGCCTGCCCAATTCATATTTTGAAGTTCTAATTCTCAGTACTTCGAAATGTGACTATAATTGGAGATGGGGCCATTAAAGAAGTAGTTAAAAGGACCATTAGTGTGATCTTGCTTCTTATATGATGGGTGCCTTGTGTGATCACAAGAAAGCAAAGACATCTGCTGGCTAAGGAGAGAGAGCTCAGAAGAAACCAACATTTCTAATACTTCTATCCCAGACTTACAGCTTCTAGAACTATGAAGGCAAATTTCTGTTGTTTAAGTTTCCCAGCCTGTGGCATTTTGTTATGGTAACTCATGTGCACCATTTATGCATTGAGTCATTATGGATATGGATGTCCTGGTCATGCCTCTCTTCAAGAAGCTTGCAGTCTTCTGAGTGTCTATCGGATGCTAGTGGTGACTCAAGTCCGCACAAAAGAGGGGCTCTTCCTAGACAGCTGTCAGTAAGTCATTCAATACCTGAAAGGTCAAGGCAGACAGTATTTAACATGCACAGTGAAATGAAGAAACAAGATATTCAAGACCCAGTGAATCAAGGATGGGCATGTCCTTAGGAATGCTAAAATGGGAGAGGAGCATTTAGCACAAGGTACATGGAAACATTGTTGGAAAGGATTCTGAGAAGGTGTGACTTTAGATAGGTAGGGCTCATATGGAGGATAAAGTTCCTTGCAACAAGAGTCTCTACTTCTAGAGAAAGCTTAGAAGTTGAGGTCTTAACTGCTGTGAGTAGAGACTATGACCAAGGCAATGTATAGAAGGAAGAATTTATTGGGGGAACTATAGTTTCAGAGGGTTAGTCTGTGACTATCTTGGGGGAGCATGGCAGCAGACAAGTAGTCATAACGCTGGAGCAGTAACTGAGAGGTCTCATCTTGAGACATGATCACAAGGCACATGATCACTGGGAATGGTGTGGGCTTTTGAAACCTCAAAGTCTGTCTCTAGTGACCCACATCCTCCATCAAGGCCACAGCTCCTAATCCTTCCCAAACAGCTCCACCAACTGAGGGCCAACAGGTTCAAATATAAGGACTATAGGGGCCATCCTCATTCAAAACACTACAGCTAACATTTCCAAGGGGTTACTTACATATGATGAAAGGGTATTGTTAACAAAGAGATGGGGAGCTCTTTGGGGAGCAAAAGAGACTGTCAGCCTTAGCTGTCAGAAAATAATGAAGGTGAACAACTTGTACTATGTCTCTGTATTTCATATGTGCTAAGCACCATGCTTTCATGCCTCATTTTGTTTTTCAAGGATGTCTTGGTATATAGCTTTTAGCATGGGTTTAATCACCAGTACCATAAAAACTATATTTAAAGTAAAACTGTAAGTAGGGTGTGTGTCTGTGTATGTGTATTTAGAGAGATGGAAAGCAGGAAGGAGAGGAGGAGGGATTGAGGGAGGGAGAGAGATATTGATTGATTGTTTTATATATCCCAAACTGGCCATGGACTTACTATCTATCTGAGTATGACCGTGAACTTCCAATCCTCCTGCCTTTGTCTTGCAAACACTGGGGTTAGAAGCATGTTTTACTACATCCAGTGTATGAGGTGCTGGAGATCAAACCCAGGGCTTCATAGATGCTAGGTAAGCAACCTACCAACTGATCTACATCCTGGTCCTGAGATGGCATTATTTTGAATGTACAGGTTATAGCCCAAGTCTCAAAGCAGTAGTAATGTTTGCCTATGACGACTCATTCTTTGCAAACATAGAGGAAAACACATGAAAGAATAGACAGCAGCTACTGAATAATTAAGAATGTCGATCTTTTATTAATAATAAAATCATGATTAAAAGCTTGGGTCACTTGAGTTGTAATGTATATCAGCAGTTCCTAAACTGGACTGCCCACAGGATTCCCTGGAGAACAAGAAAGACTTCAGTGCCCAGACTTCACATCATCCCCTAGCACCTGAGATCTCTGTTCCCCAGACCCTCGTGTCTTCTTGACACAGATTCCCTGTAGGTTCAGTTGGCTCTGTCTCTTCAGTTTTCACTGCAGATCGTTTTATATTCCTTTGCAGGTTTTTCCATATCGGGCTCTTAACAATGTAGCAGCCAGTATAAATTTTCCTAGTATGAAATGTACAGCATACAGCTCATCCACTCATTACTGTTATTGGATTTAGAAGGAAGTCATAGACTCCTTTGAGCGTTCTCCCAGTTCCTGAGCATATGTGGAATGTCCTTGTCCTTGTTCAGTCTCTTTCTCTCTCCCCCCTCACCTCCCTTCTCTTTTTGATCCTTTTATGTGCTTGTCCACCTGTCCAACTGTGGCTTTTACAGGGTTCCATACCTCTGGTGCATGCTGTAAACATTAATTCTCTCTTATTAATTTTCTGATGCCTCTGCTGACTTGTTCCAAGTCAGATCTATTGTGGACTTCTATCTATTAGTCTACCCTCATTTATCCACCACACTATTTCCCAAGGCGTGGAAAACAAACCTGCTGTATTTTTCTTGGCTTATACCTAGTACAATGCAGCCTCATACAAAGTAGAAAACACACCCTTATCTCCCTAAAGAAGATAAAATAATAATTCTTCCAAACAAAAAGCTAAGGGCTCGCATAGCTCATCAGGCAAAGCATATTAGCTCTGGCTTCAGTGTGCATTATAAATTGAGATAGAAACCACAGATGGCAGGGCAAGAGCTACATGCTTTTCTCTGCCCACTGAGGCTGGGTACTGCCAGATGCTCTGCAGTAGTGGGCGGGGCCGGGCAGGTACATGGGTGGGATCTGAGAGCCTTTGGCTCTGTTTTGTGGCACAGTGCATCTGCCTCAATGACTCACTCATCTCACTCCGTTTCTGTTTCCTACAGGCGGTACACTCCATCCCTTAACCGTGGTTCTCAGATACATTATCCATGACTACACAAAGGCTGAGCATATAAGTAGACTCAAGAAGAATGTATATACATTCAGGTAAGGCTGATGTATTATCAATGTTTTAGAAGGAAAATTTGGAGTGTATTATCTCTACCTCTGAAACTACCACCCAAAGCACCCCTCTTCTTAGCAAACACTCACTTGGCCCCATTCTCAGACATAGTCAGCTGAATTTCCTGTGTGCTTCAAGATCATAGGTAAACATCAAGGTTATTGATTTCATATGCATCTACCAGAGTTTTAGTTTGAGACATTTGTGGGTCAGTAAATAACTGTTGTACATGTAGATACTGAATCACTAACAAGAAATGGGGCTTCAGAGAGGCCTGGAGGTGTCTTGTGTTCTGATGGTACTTAAGTTATTGGACAAATATATTATGAAGCAAATTTCAAATCAGAGTTGTTCAAATGCTAAATAAGCTACCAAGCAAAGACCCTGTGGTTGATTTTATTAATAGCATCCAGAAAGCCACACAAGAAAAACTGCATTGTGAAGACTACACTTAAGAGTCTGTGGCTAAGAAGACAATAGTGCAAACAGATTCTGTCTCCAAGAGCAGTACAGACATGCTGCCGTCAAATCACCTCAATTCTGTCTTTCTGGTAAAGGGAAGAGGACAACTTATAATTTCTCTTAAAGTGTATTGATTTTGGCCTTGTTATCTTACTTTTTAGAAGCATTTCAGACACAGCAAATAACTTCTTCAGGGTAAAGGATGACAGGCCAATTAGCTGCCAAATCAAGGATGAGAAGAGCAAGGGACATGTGTACTGGAAAATTCTTTTACCTGAACAGCCAGGGTCCATGAGAAGTTGATGGGATAAATACAATGTTTTCTTTCTGCTTTTTGTAACATAGCAACGGGAAAGAACAAGCCTAAAGAAACCCAGCTCCAAATAGACAATAGCAACTTCCTGTTGCTTTAA
This sequence comes from Mastomys natalensis, assembly GCA_021653895.1. Taxonomy (NCBI): domain Eukaryota; kingdom Metazoa; phylum Chordata; class Mammalia; order Rodentia; family Muridae; genus Mastomys; species Mastomys natalensis. The sequence goes on along the minus strand of JAJTUV010000220.1, from coordinate 165,326 downwards.
AAAATAATAATAAGCCAGCTAACCAGGAGAATGAAGGCCCAGCAGTAATAATAAACAAGAGAGAGGAAATAGGCATTAGAGACTTGGGACTCCAAATCATAATAATCGCTGGCCAAGGATTGTTGTGTGACTGTTAGCCACAGACGTTTTCCTAGGCCATCCAAGAGCAGCAGACCATGAGGACACTGGGGTTCTTCCTGAGAGAAAGGTGGGGTTGCAACACCAAGTACTCTTGAGCCTTCACTCCTGGCACTAAGCTGAAAATCAGTTTAAATAACCTCCAACCCCAGAATTACCAAATGGGTGGAGGAGACTCCGAGGCTGCCTCATGGGAGGAAGCATTCAAATACTGGATTTAGTTACATAGAAAACAGTTCTTAATATTCTCTGAAATTAGAAAAACGGAATGCTAATTCTTTAAGGAAATCAACTGGAAGCCAGGAATGGCAAATATCATTAGGACATTCAATTTAATTTATTGCTTGTGAATGCTAACATAATTGAACGGATGCAGATAGGCTGCATGTTAGACATTTTCCTCTGTTTGTCTGTGGCCTGGCCCCCTTTTTTATTGGAGTGAGTCATGACACGGTATGGTCTGCGTACATCCAAAGCCTGAGGGAACAGGGGTGTGTGCCCACTTGCAGGCACAGCCTGCTGCAGCATTATAATGTGTCCCTAGCTATTCTGGCTGTCAAATATGTTATGTCTTTTTTTTTTTTTTCCCTCTCTATAGATCTAGGCTAAGCTATGATAAAACTGCCCAGTCTGAGTTTTTGTTGTAGGTAAAAAGTGAAAACCACATCTGGCTGGGTAACACAGCATCTTAATAGTGGACATGAATACATTTGAAAAAGACCCTGTGGCATAATGGAAAAGGGGCGGGGGGACTGATACCATTGCTGGTATTTGTGGTCTATGGAGACACGGATAAAACAGGTGGCAATATGCTAACTAGGAAGGTTAGGGGTGATGGCTTCTCTTCGGGATTCTGTTTATTTTCAGGCCTTTTATAAGGCTTGTATCATCAAGCTAGGCTCATCGGAAGTCCACCCCTGTGTGGGCTTGGGAAAATGGGTGATGGTGCAAGCTCCTGCTGTGTGGATACAAGCTCCATCAACACAGTACTTGAAGCTACCTCAAATGGCACAAATTCACATGAATTTTCCTGAATCGTTTTTATTTTTAACAGCATTATTGAGATTGACATACAATGACTGCACATGTTTAAAAGTGTACAGTTTTGATAGATTTTGACATATTCATACACTGATGAAATTGTCACCATAACCAAGAGGGTGAGCATAGCCATCGTTTAAAAGCTGAGGGTTTTATTTTTGTTGTGTTTTTTGTTTCATTTTTTATAATTTATCTCTTCTGCTTGCTGTATTCTTCATTCCGCGTGTATCTGTCAATATGAATCAGTTTGTTTTTTTCCAAAATTCTATATAAATGGAATCATATGCACCCCCCCTTTACCTAGTTGATTTCCCTCAACATAGTTGCTTGAAATTCATCCATTTTGCTGTTTTATTGGCATATCAATAGTCTTTTCCTTTTTATTGCAGAGATATTAAATTATATGAACATACCAAAATTTGCTTATCATTTTTTTTATTGTAGGTAATGTTTTCTGGTATGGATATACCAAAACTTATTTATTCATCTGGTTGTAAACGCGAGTTGTTTCTAGTTTGGGGCAGAGAAACAAATTAAAGAAGAGCCTGAAGATGGTCATATACAATGCATTGTGTGAACGGCCTCGTTTTTTCAATTCGTGATTAGATGCCTTAGTGGGAGAGCCTGTTATGTAATATATGCATTTTTAAATTTTTATCTTTTGGTGTTATTTATTTATGTATTTATTCATTAAGTGTTTTGTGTGCCTGTGAATATGTGTGTCACACGTATGCCTAGTTAGTGCCTGCCAAGGTGAGAAGACAATGTCAGATCCCCTGGAACTGGCGTTATAGATGTCTGTAAGCTACCATGTGAATGCTGGGAACTGAACCTGGGTCCAAGAACAAGTGTTCTTAATCTCTGAGTCATCTCTCTGGCCTCTGTATTTTTATTAGAATTTTGAAAGATTTTTTTTATTGCTTTTTAGTTTTGTGTGTGTGTGTGTGTGTGTGTGTGTGTGTGTGTGTGTGTGTATACAGATATCCCTGGAGTCCTGAAGAGGTTGTCAAATCCACTGCAGCTCCAGTTACAGCTGGCTGTTAACAGCTTCATGTGGGTGCTGAGAACAAAGCTGGAATCCTCCAGAAGAGCAGCAAACACTCCTGACTACTGAGCCATAGCTCTAGCACCCTTTGTTATGTGTTCTTCCCCCTAAGTTTAAGACATTTAAACTTTTCTTTCAAGACTAATGTGACTTGTAGGTTTTGTAGGCCTTCTCATCTGTGTGCCGTTTCCATGGTTTTTATACTTGTCAGCTCTGTTTTCCCTTCCTCCTTCCTTCTTTCTTCCTTCCTTCCTTCCTTCCTTCCTTCCTTCCTTCCTTCCTTCCTTCTTTTCTTCCTTTCTTCCTTCCTCCCTACTCCCGCCCACTTTCCCTCTCTCTCTCTTTCTTTTGTCCTTCTTCTTTTCTCCTTCCTTCCTTCCTTCCTTCCTTCCTTCCTTCTTCCTTCCTTCCTCTCTCTCTTCCTCTCTCTCTCTCTCTCTCTCTCTCTCTTTCTTCTTTCCTTTCTTTCTTTCTTTCTTTCTTTCTTCTTGATGCTTGCTGTGATATTTGATTTTATTCCTATATTCTTTATCATGTATTCACCATAACTCTTTGTTTTGTTAAAAACTTTAAGATCTATAGGATCTAAGCACAGTTACCTTTCCTGTAACATGATCCTGGACAAGCATAGAGTACAGAGTTTCCAGGAGTCTCTTTTCAGCTTCCACATCCGGGCTTTTAGTTTTCCTTTCTTCTTGTTTTATAGTTCTGATATTACCTAATTACTGAGTTAGCTTCAGATCATGGATTAGTACTCTAAAATCCAGAGAACAAAGTAACCTACCAACTATAATACTGGCACAAGTGGACTGTTCTTAGGGCTTTATTTTATGTCACCATGGAGACCAGCTCTTTCTCTGTAGCAGGGAGAGCCTGTGGATTTTTGCCTACCCAGGCTGCTGCCTTCCTGGCTCACCTACAGACCTGCCATTTGAATCTAGGTCTCTCTATATATTTGGGGTACAGAAATTTTGTCTGTCTGCTCTTAAAGTGCTTTAAAGAAAATAAAAACCTGTACTAGCAAGCCTAAAACATTTCCCTTAATATCACTGTACTTATCATTTAAAAACAAGGGCTTATAAAAGGAAAGGTTCTTTTGAAACTAGCTGAATTGTAGCTCTCTAGCCCTGGAGTGAACTCAAAGAATCATTCATTTGGCCCTGAGGGCCAAAGTATTCTAGTATGGCCTGTAGTAAATATATTTATTCAGCTTAATCATGTGCTTTCAAACTTTCATGTGTGTAAGTCATGTGGGAAATTTACTAAGATACAGGTTTAAATTATATAAGTCTAGAGTATGGGAGGGGGACCCAAAGGATGCCTGTCCCACTGGTTTGGGGACTATACTCCTGAGTAGTAATGTATTAAAAGAATTTATTTAGGAGTATATAGAAATTCTTGTCTATATGGAGGGGTATATGGGAAAAGAAAATACAATTATAGTAACTATTTATTCAGCCACTGAAGGTCTGATATATGTAATAAATAATACTCACTGGTGTGAGAAAAGTAGGGCATGAGAATAAAGCCTGTTCTTGTAGAATTTAGGAATCATAGGAGCTTAAAATATGCAGCATTAGGAAGCTCTAGACTATATGTAGTAAAGTGTTCTAGGGGCTCAAAATTCCTATGCTCAAGTTTTAGTTTGTGAAAAATTAGTCCAAACTATTTAACCTTTAGATTCTTTAGTTTCCCCATCTGAAATAAAACAAACAAAAACCCAAGAACTATGCTAGCACCTGTAGCTGACTGTTAATGAGTTGACACATGTAAAGGCAGAGATCATTGCCTGAAACACAGAACTAAAAAGTTGCTCTCAACACCCGTTAAAAGCAAAAACATCATAAAAGAATTCATATAAATATTATGAAGTTTGATTCCAATTGATTACCATTGATCATTTCTTTTTGATTCATGGACCTATAAATGGAGAGGGTATTTTTTTGTTTTGTTTTGTTTTTAGTTTTCCTGCCAATGCCAGACTGACAGAGATGGTAATTTTGAGGCTATTCCTGCTATATGGGGGAGATGAATGGGAAGTTGAGAAAAAAGCTTTGGAAAAGTTGTCATCTACACTTCTTAACAACCCTGCTTTTCCTTCAGTTTATCTGTAGTTCCAGGAGGGATGGCTTGAAGTCTGAGTCTGCCACTGACAGTTGGGACTAATGATACGTCTTTTAAATGTGCTTCTGCAGCCACAGCTTTAACATTAGAGTAGTGGTAACTATGGGTGGAAATGCAGGTGCGGGAATTAAGAGCAAAATTATGGGAGGCTGTGTAATGGTTTCCCAGAAGACATCCAGGTCTTGGCAACTGTGAATGCTACCTTATGGCAAAAGAGACTTTGCAGCTGTGATTAAGGCTCTCAAGATGGTGAGATTATCCTGGGTTATCTGAGTAGATGCAAAGCAATCACAGGTGTTCTTGAAATAGACAAGTAGAGGGGAATTTGACACAAGCAGTGATCATATGACCACTTCAGGAAGAGGCTGCCTGCCTGGCTTTGGAAATAGAATGGTTTTGAGTAATATTAAGATGACAACATCAGGGAAACTAATCCCCTCCTGAACCATCAGAGGAAGGTACCATTCTTCCTGAAACTTCAACTTTGACCCAGTGACCCAATATCACATTTCTGATCTCTAGCGCTACAAGAGTGAATACATAGCTTGTAAAACTAGTAACTTTGTGATGCTTTGTTACAACAATGGAAGAGGAAAATCACAAGAATTAGCTATGGAGCTCACCAAACTGCCATTGCTCATCCTTTCCCTGGACTAGAGAGCCATCCCTGGAATGAGACATTGTTAAGACCAAGTCACTGTAACAATCTGTTTTGCATGAAGAAAACTAAACTACGAAGTGTTCTTTCTCTGACTATAAGGCTGATATAAGGAAGAAGACTTGTGATTTTTCCAAAAGAATGACAAGAAACTTGGAGGCTGCACTGCTCTGTGACTCCATGAGACTGACTAGGTGACCAGATATCCCAAATGAAAGTACTTCTGCTTTTCACAGTGTTCCAAAATTATTTGTCTACAGTTTAAAAAGCACCAGGTCTTATAAATGCTGCAACAAGTGTCAGTATATAAAGATCAGATTAATGTAACTAAAAGTACTTTAGAGATGAACTTTGTGGTATGTGTGTTGGGGGCCAGCCATAGTTCTGAGTCCTCTGTTTCCTCCCTCGGGGTATCCAGGTGCCACTGCATACTGGGCTGGAAGGATGAAGCAGAGTCTAGGATGAGTGAGGTCTGCAAGATCCTGGCTGGGAGTGAGTGGGGGACAGGGGAGTAGGCATTCTCTGAGGATTTAAGTGTTACAGCTCTTTTAGATGATACACCGTGAAATATCTCAGTGAACCATCTGGAGCACATACACTTTATTGGGAGTGACCAAGGGCTGTATATGAACCTTGAAGAGTGGGAAGGAGTATTCAGGATGAATATAAATCATTAGTTGGAGTTTAAAGTACTGTGAATGCCTCATTTATGGAGAGGCATTCCAGGAATCCCAGGTACTTGCTGAGCGGGATTCTTATCGGGAAAGAGGAAGTTGAACTTACAGGTTGCCAAAGGCTACGTGACCATCCTCAGATAAGTGGTGCAGGGGTCAGGCTCACCAGATAAGGTCAGACAAGGGGAAGCCCTGCTTGAAAAGGAGGTCCTTCCTATTATGCCAAGCTCAGTGGAGCTATCTAGACCTGGTAGACTGCAACCTTAAGTGGCAGGGTTTCCCTACCAACTCCATGCGGGATAAACAAGGAAGAGACAATGATTGTTGAAGTGATTGAAGCACATTATACCTAGAGAGTCTTTCAGATTTTAGTCTGGAGTATGAATCATATATTGCCTAATCAGTCCCTCTGGATTGTCAGGCATCAGGGAGGAGAAAGAATACGCAAAAGTTAATTGTTACCATCTGTAACTGACCACTAGCTCAGTACCACAAGATTAAAGTGTGGGACACATTTGATAAATTAACCCTTTAATTAATTATAAAATAAAATGACCTTTTCTTCTTCCTTGTACATCTGCTTTGAAATGTGATTGGAGACACAGAAGTCCATCCAAGAGTCTCTGTGACTTATCAGGAACTAAAAGACTGTTAGACCTGTCCTGTATCTTCCTCCATCACCTACCCTCTTTACCCTCTACATGACACCAGTGGCTTTCTTGAAGAGAGAATCTAAGTTCCTACTGTGAAAGATGGTGGTTATTCCTTCTTTGCATCTTTTTGAGAGTCTATCATGGCCCCCTGTTAACCTTAAGTAATACCCAATTAAGCACAGTAGTTTAGCCGATAGTTAATCGAGTTCAAAGCCTCCATTTAAAATGTGGTATATGATAGCCATTTTACTTAGTCAAGCATTCGGTCCGGGAACCCTTTGAAAACTCTGACTGTGATTGGAGGACTCAGAATTTGTTACTTAGGTGAAGCATTTGTGGTGCTTTGCATTAGTTAGTTAATCATCATAATACTTGCAAAGCTACATAGCACCAGGGATAATTTGGAGAATGAAGAAGTGGCGATTGAACCTCCTTCCTAGCTTGATTCCTATCCTGTGAAAGGGTTTGGTTCTGGTCCCTGGATCTGTGTAGATGAGACTCTGGAGGCTCAGCATAGAATTCAGCTTTCCACACTAACTATCAGCAAGTCTGCTTCCACATTCACTGTCACATCTGCTACGTGTCACCCATCTCAGGATTTACTTTCGCCTTTCCTTTCTGCATTTTTTTCTTCCTCTGTCACTTCTGATAGTCTCCTCTCCCCTAGGTCTCTGATCTCTTCACCCTTAGTCCTCGTTTTTAATCTCACAGTTCTCTTTCTCTTATTAACTTGCTGTGGTATATGAAGAGAAAATAAACTGTATTGTGCAATATCAGAAGGTATTATGGAGTTTGGGAACACAGGCCAGGGTGACAAACTTGAACCCACTTATGGAGGATTTTTTAGGCTAAGAGAAGATATGATAATTTTATCTTGAAATTAGGGTTTCCATTCCGAAAAGACTTAAACAGAATGTTATTTGGTTAGTTTGCATTTGTGGTAGATTATGATGATACTGCTGCAGAAACCTGATTAATCTTATGAGGGATGTGGGTCTGTGGGATAAAACTGTCAGGTCAGCAAGAATACATATGATTGTTAATCTTTATTGTCAGCTTGACTTGATTTGAAGTTAACCTAGGAGATACACTTCTAGGTGTGTCTGTGTGGGCTTTTCCAAAAAGGATAAACTGAGGAAGGAGGACACTCCTTGAATGTAAGTGGCACCATCCCATAGGCTAGAGTTCCACATTAAATGAAAAGGAAGAAGAAACAAGCTCTCTGAGCACCCGTATTTGTCTCTTTATGGTTTCTGACTGCAGACATGATATAACAAGTTCTCTCAAGCTCCTGCCATCAGGTTTCCCTTCTACAATGGAGCATATTCTGAAACCCCTGGATAAACCTTCCCTTCTTTCCACAAGTTGCTTTTGTCTGGCGTCTTATCCCAGGAAGAAAAATAAGTAACACAACAGGCTGGGGCAGGTGTATTAGTGAGCAAGGTGCACACAGAATAAGAATTCTGAGCTGAAACAGTTAAAACTGGGAACAGAAGAAAGTGATTGCTAGGAAACTCATTAATGGAGCAGAGGTAAGGATATCTGCTGGGGGTTATCTGCACAGGAAAGTGGAACTCTGGGAATCAGATACAAGAACAAGGGAATACATGAGCAGGATGACCCAAAAGTCACTAGAACAAAGCAAGAAGACACGTGTGGGTCAATAACCTATTAGAAATGAGTAGGATTTTCTCCCTTCAGACCCTCACCTGTGCACCTGGACTGGAGTCTAGAAACTACATTTCATTTTACTATAAGGTTCTTTCTAGTTCAAGTCTTAATGAGAAGTGAACTATAGAAAAGAAGGAGAGGCCATTTTCTGGTCAGGTTAGAAAATGTGAGTGGGCATATGGGCATCATCAGCCAGCATTGGGCAGTTCTTCAAAGCCTTCCAGATGATTCTCTGAGAACCATCTACTCTTGTGCCAGTCAGCCAAGGTCATGGGGAGCACGTTCTGTGAAGCCTTCCTCTCTAGTATGTTGATGAACTATCCTGGGTTCCCTCCAGCTTCATACTGCTAGCCTCTGCAATGATTTTATAAATTCCTAAATTCTGCTATGAATTCTTTTTATGTTGTTGTTATTTTAAACCCTTGTAGCAGTTCTGTTTTCCTGACTTGTCTGCTATATAGAAAAAATATCCCCCAAAAGACCAAAAAACAAAATACAAGGGAAAGAGACTTTCTAGTTGAGCTCATGTGGCTCAGAGATCAGCAGCTCTACTCACCCCAGCCACCCTCAGACTGTCCTCCCAATATCACACAGCCCTTTAGTTAAGAACACAAAGGAATGGGACATGGACTTACAAATATTTCTACTCTATGTGATTTAAATCTCTAATGAGTCAAAGCTTAACATCCAGTTACCAAAAACTTGACTATTCAAATGATCCTGTTCTCCTAAAATACAAGCACAGAGCTGAAGTTTTAGTAGGGGTACAGTGGTGTTTCGTAATAGGAGGGAACAAAAGATTACTAAGCTTGAAACTTCATGTATAGTCATGTATCAGATGTTACTGATAGGTGGATTAATTTTTTTTCCCAGTAACCCCTGGGCTGATGAACAGATATTCAAATGGACTTGCATTTGAGTGCCAAAAAGTTCCATGCAAAATTCCTTTGGGACTTCTTTTTTCTTCTTTAGGTAACTAAAGCCAAGTTCTTGAAGCTGGATGAAAAATAAAGAAGCCTAAATATTATGACCTCACTTTTCATCAATATGCATATCATGTTTTGCTGTTTGAAAATCCTTTTGGTCAATGTAGGTATTAAAAGTCCCTTGTCAACCAGCCAACTGTGTTGATATCTTTTCTCCTCAATAACTGTTTCCTAGTCAGTTGCTGTCTGGGGTCAGTTTTCTAGGCTAGACAGCATAGTTGCAAATACAGAGTCCTCTGACTTTGAGTCAGTCCTTAATATCTGGGTGGGGGAAGGGAACGGCTCACATTTTCTCAGGTCAGTGGATTGCTGACTTTTATGTACTAGGCATCGAGTTACTCAATAACTTTTGGGCACAGCAACTGTATTCTCAAAGCACGTAGGCACTTTTGGTGTTTAAGAAACATATTTGACACTGAATCAGATCCCTATAAGCCAGATTTCAGTTTTTTTTCCAAACTTCTAGAGATGGGTAAGCTTGGCTTTCAGCTTAGTTCACTGAATAGCTCAAAATTGTTTTTCAAATGTCCCTGGGATTGGCCAAAACCAAATCTACTTTGCCAAACATTTTACTTAATTTAATAACAAAAAATCCCATCTGTATTTTAATGAAAATTTAATCCATATGCTTGATTCACTTTTTGCATTTAATCCATCAAAATATTTTGTAAGAGTTATCTGGAATCCAAAAGGCCTTCTATGTCATTTTTGGTAGAAATGTGTTGGCATAGGACTCTCTCCCTAAGCTTTTCTTTTTTCCTCCTAATAGGGAAATTCTGCTTTCCCAGCACCCAACTGACTTAGAGTTTATGCATCCTATCTGTGATTCTCCTTCACACCAGTTACACTCTTGTGGAATCACTAACCAAAATGGCTCACAAAGATATTTAGCTTTTCTGTAGTATATAAGAAAGGAAAGAGGTAAAAGGTTGGCTGATAAGGCATTTTAGCTTTTCTTCTAGGGAGGAACCTAGAAACCAAACCCTTAGTCTTCCTTGTCCACGAAATGGTTGAATGGAGAGCCACATTTATATATTTAGACAGAAGCATTTCATGTCGAAGGCGATGGAGAGGTGGTTAAATGTTTCCCATAAATCTATTTATAGAGGTTGAGCTGTTAGGAATAAATAAATAAATAAATAAATAAATAATAAATAATAAAGATGGCCAACCATTTGAAAACTGACTAATTTCTTTTTTTCCTTCTTTTTGATCATTCCATTTGTTTACATCTCAAATGATATCCTACTTCCCAGTTACCCTTCCACAACCCGCCCCATCCCACATCTGCCCTCTCTTTACTCTCCTTATCCTCTATGAGGGTGCTCCCCAACCCACCCACTGCTCCAGCATTGCCCTACAGTAGGACACCAAACCTACACAGGACCAAGGGCTTCTTCTCCTATTGATGTCAGACAAGGACATCCTTTGCTACATATGTATCTGGAGCCATAGATCCCTCCCTGTACACTCCTTGGTTAGCAGTCTAGTCCCTGGGAGCACTGAGTGGTCTGGCCAGCCAATGTTGTTCTTCTGATGGGTTTGCAATCCCCCCTGCTCCTCCAGTCCTTCTGCCAGCTCCCCTACCAGGGTCCCTGAGCTCAGTCTGATGACTGGTTCCAAGCATCCACAGCTGTATTGGTCAGTTGCTGGTCGAACCTCCCAAGGAACAGCCATACCAGGTTCCTGTCAGCAAGTGCTTCAACTTATGTAACATTTCAGGTGGCTTTAACATAGAGAAGTTCTTCCTAGGCTCATTAGAAAAAAGATTGCAACTGCAATGCATTGATAGTTTACTTTGAAGACTAGCTCTGCCATGCTGGGCAACTGGCAGTCCAGCAGTGGCTAAAGAAAGGAGGGAGGGTGGAAGGGAGAACCAGAAATGGAGGTTGGTGGCCTTGGCTGTGCTCTTCAGTGAGGTCATTGCTCTTCAGTGCTGCCCTGCTGGGTCTGTCCTGCTGCCAGGACCCAAAGAGCTTCAGATACAATTGATCTCATTATAGATCAGGACAGACTTGGCTTGGATGGATGATGGGCTCTCTTCCAGTGATTAGGACACAGCATACTTTTCTCCCCACCCCCATTCCTATCTCAGTCTTCTGGCTGAAGGTTCTTTTGTCTTTGGATTAATCTAGGGTTAATCTAAGTTTACTTACTTGCTGCAAGTCTGAGCTGGCAAGGTGGACATAATCTTCAAATAACTCTGAAAACGCCGCTCCCACCATCAATGCGTGTGCTAATTTGTTTAACCTCTGTCTACATTGGAGCCAGACCAACTCTGAAACACTGGGCACAAGGCTTAGTAGGCTTAAATCGAAGATTAGTTCTGCATCTGATCTCAGATGTAATTCTTATTTTCATGCCTGCTTGCTAGGAAGCTCCTCAGTGCTTTGTTTTTCTCAGAGACAGAGTAGAATGGAAGAATCTGGAAACACAAAAGGGACTTCAGAAGGCTGTTGAGGTGCTCCAATAATGACTGCACTTAAACTGTTCCCTCAGTGAGAAGGTTTCTCTCAGACACATGTGGAGGGAGACCACCAATTCCTTGATAAGGCATTCCGTATTCCTATAACGTATGGTGATTTATGAGGGTTTAGGGAGTGGTGGTGGGCAGGTGGGAGAGAACCCTGCTTCCTCCCCAAACTTAAAGTAAAATTAAAGATGGAAGAGAAAACACTGTGTAGATTCTTTCCAATGTACAGAGATGAACTCCAGTCTGACTGTAAGTTCTTGATATTCCTCGTTTCTACCTCACTGTCTCTGTCAGGATGACAAAGATGATCCTTGATTTCCTTACAGCCTTGCATCATTCTAGATTGTAACTAAATACCTCTGAAAAAATTAGTTGTAAGTCACAGAGGGAAAATGCAGCATAGACACCCTGATTGTTTCATGTCTAAAATCTTCCTCGTCCAATCAGCAATCTATTCAAGTCAGGATATAGACTTCTCTGTTCTTTTGGTCCATACCAAAGAGTCTATTCTCATGTTTAGTAAACTTGCTACTACCAAAGATAAACACTGGGACCTGGGAACCTACAGATGATCCTGAGGATCTGTGATCCTCAGGTTGAGCTGTTGCTACAGTAGGCACACACAAACAAATGGCAAAGTCCGTTTCCCTCATAATGGACCTTCATCATGGAGGGGACAGAGCACTCTGCTCTTTCTCATTATACCTACATCTTTTTTATTTCTCTACAGATAATAAACTTTGAATAGTCTCTACCTTCCAAGGGGAAATATATAATAACCAGTAAAAACATGTTTTTTTAAGAAAAGAAAATCCCCAATGTTTTAAGATTATTGATCTTAATGTTCTAGTGATATTGCCGTTACTTGGCAGTACTTACTCAGGCAAAGACAGGGCTCCCAGTTGGGCCTGAGAATGCTGAGCAAGTCACTTACAAAGCAATTTTAAAGTTATGGAAAGAAAGTAAAGGCATTGTATAATTTGAAGCATAAGAAGGAAACCTTGGTAAGTCAGTGTTCTGTTTGAAGGCTAGCATCTGGAAATCACTTAAGGAATAAAGCATTTATGACAAACAAATAAATTACCATTGAGTTTTAAAAAGAAAACATTCTTCACTTTAGTAAAACTAAGACTAGCTTTATATCAGGACCATGTTGCTTGAGATTATGCACCCAGGTGACTTATCTTCATTTTCTATTTATTGAGATTATAGTATCCAAAATCCACAGAACTCAAGGTTAACAAGCAGAAGGGCCCAAGTGAGGATGGTTCCGTCCCACTTGGCAGGGAGAAGAAAGCAATCACAGGAGGCAGAGGGAGGGAGGGACCTGGCTGGGAGAAGGGAAGGTCGAAGGGAAAAGGGGAACATGATCAGGTATGGGGGGAGGGGCAGCAGACAAGAGAGAAGCCCTGAGGGTCAGCCCAATGAGTGGAAATATGCAACTTCAGGGGGTAGAAGGTGAGGGGACCCTCTAGAAAGTACTAGAAACCTGGGAGGTGAGAAACTCTCAGGAATCAAAGGGTCCTTAGATGAAATGCCCAACAGTGGGGAGAGGGAACTTGTAGAGTCCACCTCCAGTAGAAAGACCGAGCATCAAGTGGAGGGATGGGATTGCCATCCCACAGTCAAAACTCTGACCCAGAATTGTTCCTGTGCTAAAAGAACTGCAGGGACAAAAATGGAGAAGAGACTGAGGGAAAGGTGTCCAGTGACAGGCACAACTTGGATCTATCTCAAGGGAAGGCTCCAAGGCCTGATGCTATTACTGATGCTATGGTTTGCATCCAGTGTACAGGAGCCTAGCTTGGTTGCCCACTGAGAGGCCCAAAAAGCATCTTACTGAAAGATAGATGCAGATACTTACACCCAATACTGGACTGAAGAAGTCAGGAACCCTGTGGTTGAATTAAGGAAAGGCTGGAAGAAGCTGAGGAGGAGGGCGACCCCATAAGAAGACCAGCAATTTCAACTAACCTGGACCCCTGAGATCTCTCAGACACTGAGCCACCAACCAGGCAGCATACACTAGCTGATATGAGGCCCCCAACACATATACAGCAGAGGACTGCCTGGTCTGGCCTCAGTGGGAGAAATGTACCTAACCTTCAAAAGATTTGAGGCCCCAGGAAATGGTGAGGCCTGACGGGGGTAACATCCTCTTGGAGACAGTGGGGAGGAGGAATGGGATGAAGAACTGTGGGAGGGTGGATTGGGAGGAGGGGCAAGGACTGGGCTATAAAAAAAAAGTAATAATAAAAAATTATAAACAATTAAAAAATTATAGTATTCAATTAAAGACTCGTTAGAAATAGTAGCAAGATCTTTCTTGCTATTCACATTGAAAAATTATGGAATAATTTCTCACTGGAGATAGATGCTGCATCAGTAAGTCCATTGCACTAAAGTAGGGAACTTTAATCCTGATGACTCAATACGGAGGTGCCAATGAATGGAGTCTGAGATTCCTCTTTGATATATCAGTTATTATCAAGCATTTTCCATATTGCACAGTAAAATCTGCATCTAATTTTTTTGAAAACGTTTAAGAATATTCTTTGTGATATTTGCACAGATTTTTGTCTTTTCTGGATAAAAAAAACCAACATGTGCTAGAGAGAGAGAGAGAGAGAGAGAGAGAGAGAGAGAGAGAGAGAGAGAGAGAGAGAGAGATTGAGCTATTTGAGTCAGAGAAATACTGAGTCTTTATGTACAGCAGTAAAAACTGAAAATGTATCCATACAGTGATGTGTTCAACCTATGAAGACGCTACTGGATACCAGTCAAGCTCAGTGTCATGCAGAAGTACTTCCATTTCATCCTATATTTAAAAAGTTATTATGAGCTCGGTCTTTAATGGGATAGAACAAGTCAAGTGGAAAACCAAAGTGGCGAGCTTTCTGCTCATCTCATACTTCAGGAAGTGGCCTGTGTGTGAAAAATCTTCATTTGTTCCAGTAACACTACAGCCAGAATCTGAGTCCCGTGGGAACACTGTCCATAGAGAAGCCAGTGTGTAGACTTCTATCCAGGTGAGACATCTTTACTCACAGACCAGATCTACCCCTGCTGCCCATCAGTTGGTAGGTAGCAACTGTTAGCTAAGAGCCCCTTTTTAAAAAACTCCCTTCGAGCAATTGGTAATGAGGGGAAAAAAAGAGCAATGAAGATTTTCTCTTTTGGCATGGATTTTCAATGATAAGAATTTTTAAATACTCATGTAAAATATTAAAAACTATTCATAACCTTTTTAGGAATAACTCTATACCATAGCAGGAAAGTTCTCTGTATGGTAACTAAGACAGCAGACAGCACAGACACACACACACACACACACACACACACACACACACACACACACACTCATGCACGAGCATTTTTCCACTCCCTGAGTTTCTGCCATGAATTTCTACAAGGAGATCTTTAATGCTCAGGTTTATGATTAGGTCCTGGACCTTCATATATAGGTTGAAACTTCACTCAATGTGTGAACTCCTTAAATATCAGACTCTTGAGTTCTGGAAGTATGACCATAGTTCGATGATTTTCTTTTGTTGTTGTTGATTTGAGGCTTGTATTCCGTATTCATGAATGAGCTGGCTCACAGCCTAACACACAGATTTAACCTATGAGCGTGGCATGTTCTGGAAGTGCCCTTTGTCACAGCTCCAGCCATTCTCAGGAACACAATCAAATGCCATCCTCCTGGGAAGCCTTCCTAAATTCCGTAAAGTCAGAATTTTATTTTTTCTCAAATTATTTTCTATATTGTCTTATAAAAATAGCCTATGGTTATTGGCAAAAAAAAAAAAAAGTTAAGAAATTCACAGTATTTAGAGGGAAATTTCACAGTAAACATTTTGACATATATCCTTCTGGTTATTTACATCACATATGTATAGGATTAGTTGTATATCTCAATCCCCCCTCTACACTTTATATTTTATTCTTTAGTACTTTTATTTTTGCATCTATTTTTTCCTGCATAGCATTTTAAATTTCCCTTATTTTAACAAGGCATTTTAATTTTTGTCTCAAGATCTTCTTGGAGAAGACCACTCAATAATAGTTATTACGTGGATAGATAAGTGCCGCACCATTGAGAACAGAAAATTGAATTTATACCTCATCAAACCCTGCTTTTCCCATTCTAGCTTCCCAAACAATGTTTCTATTGAATTCAAAATCTTTTCTGTCCTGGGATATATGTCAACACAGCAATGTGATAAGCTGAACTGTGTTTCTGAGGCCAAGGCCATGTACACCAGTTACTCCATACATAGTTCTAGCAGGAACTAGAATGGAAGAGGTGGAACTTACACCAGGAGTCGCAAGCTGAAGAGCAGGAAGAAGAAACCCAAGCCATGTTTGGTGTCACAATTGCAATTTAGACTCCCCATTTTGAAAGCATAACAGCACTGGCGTGGCTAGCACAGACATGAACCTTCTAAGAAAATCCCCTTGTGCTTCATAGGAACTTAGAGGGAGACAAACAACACGTGGGGGAGATAAAATTAGAGTCAGGAAGTGTGAGGGCACAGGTGCTTGTTTGTATTATTTTACTGTGCACAGTACAACTCTGCATTTGTCAGCATCCCTGAGAATGAACCAGGCTTGACTCTGAAAACACTCGAGTGTCATGGCAACCACACAATGCCACGGAGCTTTTATTGTGAGGAGTTAGAGCTAGTTTCTTTCCCTCTTCTTTCAAAGTAGTCATATTAGAAAGATAGTGCCTGTTTCTTATTTAAACTGGGTTGTTGTCCTTTATCACACTTGACACTGTTATCCAAAATATTTCTAGCTGATAGACTTCAAAACACTGTATATGTCTTGCTCTCTAGTCTCTTGCTGTAAAGCATTGGCATGAGTGGATCATTCCTTTGACTAAAGACTTAGTTTCAAAATCTTACAACAGTCTGGAAACATTATGTACCCTCTAAGAATCATAAAAATTCTAACTAAACTACAAATAATACTCACATAGCCCTACTGGATGCCTGCCAGGTGCCAAGCCTTGTATTAAACATTGTTTGTAAATTATCTATTTAACTTCCACGAAACCCTAGCAAGGTAGAGAAATAAGAGATAAGTAACTTGCTTGTCTTAGGGTTACCATTGCTATGATGAAGCATCATGACGAAAAGCTACTTGGAGGGGATGACATTTATTTCACTTAAAGTTCCATATAACAGTTCATCATCAAAAGCAGTGAGAGTAGGAGCCTGGAGCAGCAGCTGGTGCAGAGACTATGGAGGGGTGCTGCTTTCTGGCTTGCTCCTGGTGGTTTGCTCAGCCTGCTTTCTTATAGAACCAAGGACATCAGCCTAGGGATAGCACTACCCACAATTGACTGGGCCTTTCCACGTTAATAAGAAAATGCCCTATCGGCTTGCCTACAGCCCAATCTTCTGGAGGCGTGATCTCAGTTGAGGCTTGCTCTCTCTGATGAGTCTAGCTTGTGTCAAGTTGACATAAAACTAGCCTGCACATTGTCAAAAATGATTTATCACCTTTTAGCTCTTTTAGGATGTGCAAAAGGTGCCACTTCCACTCTAAAGGGAATCCAAAAGTATCTTGATCATCTTTGGAAAACAGCACTGTTATGGTACTCTTTGAAGCTACAGGAGAGTCTTGCACAGTTGCTTTGACATGGCAAAATTGAAACTTTTGTTGAAAATCAGCCTCATAAGTTTATAGCCTTTTTTTCAAAGATTTTTTAAATTTATTTTTATTTCATGTGTATGAATGTTTTGACTGCATCTAAGTTTACTGAGTACACACAATGCTCACAGAGACCCGACACGGGCATTGGATCTCCTGGTGCTTGAGTTACAGAGCATTGTGGGTTGTCATGTGGGTTCTGGGAACTAAACTCCTATCTTCTGCAAGAGTAGCCAGTGCTCTTAACAACTGATCACCTTTCCAGCTCGACTTCATAGTTTTTTCCTTTCCTTTCTTCTCTTTTCATACTTTTCTATCAGTCTATAGTCTTCCAGGGTAACCTTGAACTTACAATCCACCACACCCCCAGCATCTCTAGTGAAGGGATTATAGGCACATGCCACCATATCTTCCTTTGTGGTGACACCATGCATCTTCTTCTGATAGTGTTCAAGTTACATCTTCAACGATGGCTTTTAATGACTATTATGGCAGAATGATGTATCTTTCCTTTATCCTCCCCACACTCCTTTGTGTGGTTCTTAGGATTAAACCTTGGCCTCATGCTTACATGTTAAGTAAGGGCTCTACCACTGACATATATCCCCCACCTTTCTGTTACTTCGTATTTTGAGACAGTGTCTTAGGAAGCTGCCCAGGCAGGCCTTGAAGTTGCAATCCCTTGCTCCACTTCCTAACCAGCAGATTATAGACCAGCCTTCTTTTTCTTGAAGGTCAATGTGCAATTATTAAATAAACCTCAGAGAAAATGTCTCTTGCTTCAGTGAGACAATTCTTGACACATGGGATGGAAAACAGAGCCAGGAACAGAACAGAATATTAATGGTCATCTAGGACTTCACTCTAAGGGGTAATTACTCCTGCTGGGTTTCCATCTACCGTTTCTTTACTCTGTTGCTGGGTTTGGTTCACACACACACACACACACACACACACACACACACACCACATACACATACCACATACACATACCACATACAATACCACATACACATACCACATACACATACATACCAGGCGTCCTCTCATGGCCCACTGCCCCATTGGCCCACCTCGCCACTGGGCACGGCCTCTTGGGGAGGCAGAACAGAGGGACACTTCTCAGGGTGGACCTGAGATTAAATACCTTTTACAGGGAAGAATATCTGGGAAGGGAAGCTTATTGGCTAAGCCCTCATGGCCTCTAGGTATCTTATTAGCATGGAGAACTCTGTTTTGAACCTACATGACCATAGGTTTCATCTCTTTTATGTGAGAAGCATAGCACATGTTCCAAGTCAGGAGGTCTGGCAGGAAGCTGGGAGTCACCTAAGCCTCAGGTGTGTGCTCACCAAGTCTCCTGGCTCAACCTGCTCTACCTTACCAAACTTCCTGGCATGGTTTTACATTCCCACCACTACCACCCACACCCACCCACCCACCCCCCACACACATGCACACACACACCCCACACATACACACACCACATACACATATGCACACACACAGACATACCACACACATACATACACACACCAGACATACATGTACATAGACACACAAGACATATATACACCACTCATACGCATATACAGACATATCACACACACACACAAACACATTATAACACACACAAATATACCACATACATATACATATAAACACGCCACACATACACACAGGCACACACACAAACACACACAGACACTAAATATTTGATTACAGGGTGAACCATCTGTTTTAAGGATATACATCCAAAGTTCAAGTTCAACTTAGGCAGACTTGAGAGCAAGCACTGTGACAACAATTTTCTTGTTCCCCCTAAAGTAGTTTCCTTCAAAGCCAGATGCAACCCTAACCCTGAACTATTAACCTCCAGCATTCTGGAGAACCTATGAGCTTCAACCTTCTGCTGGCTGCGTTTTGAAAAAGAAACATGCTAATCTGCATTGTTTAATTTTTGCTCTTCATTTAATAGAGAATCTTCATTGTTCTTACCTCACTGGGCAGCGAGCCCTCACTTAGTTATTCTGAACCTGAGAAATAAATGCTCTAACACACACACACACACACACACACACACACACACACACACCCCAAACAAACTGGATATTGCTCTATGATATTTCAAACAGAAGGAAAATCTTAGACTTATTAAGACTGAATAGAATAATGATTATTTTTGCCTAGTTGCCAGATATATTTTATGGATTATTACAAGTGTTGATGAACAAAAGTGAATGAATTAGTCAACTATTATGTAGTAATTTCAATTTTTTCTTGACACATTTAGGGCATGGTACTTGAAGACAATAAAATTGGTCTATGGGAGATAAAATATGATCCTGCATTTATTAGTGACACTTTAAAATATCAAGTGAGGAAATAAAACCAATTCTGCTTTTGCTTGCTTAAAAATATATATATATTTTTTTTGGTGTACATGTGTATGTGTCTATGTTCCTGTGTGAATATTTGTGCATGCATGTCATGGAGCGCAAGTGTTGGTCAGCCTCAAGCATCAGTCCTCCCCTTCCACCTTGTTTTGAGGCAGGGCCTCTCTTGTTTTCTGGTGCGTGAACCAGGCTAGCTGGCCAGCAAGTTTCTGAAAAGCCCCGTCTCTGCTTCCTATCTTCCAGATGAAGTGCATTGCCCACCGATACCGGCACTACTGTAGTTGCCTTTTAAATTTGGATTTTGGGGGTCTGAACTTAGGTTGTCAGGCTTGTGGGATAAATATCTCCCCAGCCACCCTACCCACCACATATTTACACACACACTCATATAAACACTCTCATATACACTCACATACATACACATACTTTTACACACACACACACACACACACACACACACACACACACACACACTCATGTACACAAGCACACACACTCTTGGCAGAATCATTGTTTGAACACAGTTGATTTAAGAGAGGAAAGTGGATTGGTTGTCGTTAAAGGTGGGGTGTGTGTGTAAGGGGGGCTTCGAGGACCTTGCTCTCTGTACTTGGACCACACAGATACTTCTCAGCATCACATCTGGAATCTCAGAACCTTAGGAAATGTAGTTTTCAAATACTAGCAACCAACCCTCCAACGAGGACCTTTCTTCCACACCTACTCATCCCTGTGTCCGTCTGCTTCAGCTGTGTGATTGAACAAAGTATTTTTTCTGTAGCTGACAATGAGGACAGGAAGAAGAGAAGACACTTTCAGTTTTCTGCAATTTCCATAAGATCAATCTGGAAATCCAGCACCGTGGTGTCACTGGGGAGGTTCCTTCTTGTTCTCTGCACTACCTACTGGTGGCTTCCTAGCATTCCCTGGTAGTGTTTGCTTGCAGAGAGGATCCACCTGAAAATTTATTTGTTCAGTTTCATGTGACCACTCACCTTATATACCTGTCACGTTAGTCTTTCTTTAAAGTCTCCCCTTTTGTAAGATCAACAGTCACCTTGGATATGGCTCACTCTAGTGACTTAATTTGAATTTGATTATCTCTCTAAGAATACAGCCTGGAAAGAAGGTCATGTTCTAATATACTTGAAATTGGGGCTTCACTATACAAATTTGGAGGTAGGTACCCACCAATCAATCCAATACACATAGATATCTTTTCCGATGAAGGAAACAAGTAAATCATGGTTTTCTTCACCAGCCAGTCAAAAAGGGGATGTATAAGGTCAAATCAGGTAGTGGGACTTAAGACCAACAGAAGCCATTTATAAATAGTGGTTAAGTTTTATACTTACCTGTGGTCAGGTGTGGTGTCTCATGTCTATCATCTTAGCATGTGGGAACTTGAGGCAGGAGGATGATAATCTAAGACAGTTAACAAACACCGAAGACTGGGGATGTGGTTCAGTGGTAGAGGGCTTGCTTGCATAAAGCAGGCCTCTGCACTTAACCCCCAGCCTCACAAAAGCAAACAAACAAAAACCAAATGCATAAAACATTAACACCAGCAGTTGGGCCCAACTGTGGATTCCATTGCTGGCCTCATTCCTTACCAGCCAAGTGAGTGAGGCTTGCTTCGTACTCTGGTTCCTCTTTTGGAAATGAGACTGACTGTAAGAGGCACACCTTGTGAGGCTGTTGAGGGTATTCAAAGGGTTAATGAATGCTGCGCCTAGGGTCAGGCTCAAGGCAAGTGTGTTATTAAGTTTAGGAAAGTAATTTATTCTATTTCATTTTCAAGAGGATCATTTATCAGCAGCATGTCACCACGGGCTACCACTCAGAGTGAGGGTGAGCTTTACCTAGGCAGCCAGCCTGCCTTAGTCTTTGCGCAACGCTGTGGCTACCTCAAACCTGGGCGGCTTGTCTTAGTCACCTTCTGAAAACACGTGGTGATCTAGGAGCAGATGTTTGCTGCCTCCCCTTTGTAGCAGTGTGTTACGGGTGCTCACATGGAGAGTCCCTGCAGTATCTTTTCTGTTCTCTAAGATGGCTGTCTCTATGCCTCCTGGCTGAGTGAGGCCAGACAGAGATTTGAGTTCAACAGAGAACAGAGCAGCCGAGGACTTGCTTCACAGTAGTCTGTTCTCAGGGTGAGAAAGTGGCTTGTACACATATGTCACAACCCTGGAGTGACATAGCGTCATGTGACTGAGGTTCGTATCCATGTGTACTCTTAGTAATGAACTGATCATTTGGGCTTTTCGAATGGTAACTGCCATGCTCAACAACTTTTCTCAGAATGTTTGGGGGAGATTTAAAACATCTTTACCATCTACATGGAACACTCGGTAGTTACTCTTTTAGTTATGTATCATTTTTAAATTTTTTAGAGCAGGACATTTTTTTCTGCTTTGCTTCTTTCCAACTATAATTTTAATGACCACATAAAAAAATCTCTCAAATGATGCATTGTGGTTACTTAACCATACCCTCATTGGACTTCTAGATAGGTTTTTAAAAACTGGTAGGTTATAAATCTGTGATGAACACAGCTCGCTAAATAGTTATTCCCTTCCATATTTTAGATGACTTCTTGAGAAGAGAACCACAGTGAAATTACTGGATCAAAAAAATCATGATGTTTTTCTGATACTTAATTTACACTGTTAAACTGCTTTCCTAAAGAGCTGTGTCAATCATAATCATGGCTGCTATAGAGCCAAATGTATCCATAATCTCTCCTCCAGCCCTGAGTATTGCATATTTTTTATTTTGTTTTTCCAATAAAATGGTATCTTTATTTTAACATATATTTTATTACTGATATTAAACTGATTTCTAGATTTTAAAAATATTTTATTATTAATTTACTTTTCTTGGTTTGATGAGAAAATTTAGTAAACTTGATTTTAAAGTTTATTTTACTTCACTTAAAAATTTATCTTTTGCTTATCATATGTGCTTTAAATATCGTATATTATACATATATAATGTACTTTATGTAAGCATATCACATAAAAGTATACTACAGCTCTGGTTTTAGTCAGTGGCTTCTTTTTTCTAGGACTTTTCCCTGGTATGTCTCTGTGTGATGTATGTGTTGCATGTGTGTATGTATGCTCACATGTATTGGATGTGCATGTGTCTGTGATTCTGTGATGTGGAAGCCTGAGACTGAAGTCAAGTATCTTCAATTGTTCTTGAGCCTTATTCTTTTGAGGCAGGGTCTCTCAGTCCAACACATGGTCAATATGGTTACTATAGCTGGCCGGCTTGCTACTGGCCTCTTTTATCTCTGCTTTATAATCACTAGAACAGCATGTGGCCTACTAGAGTAACCTGTGAATCTGCGGATGCAGGGGATGCTAACTCATACCTGGGCAGCTAATGCTTCACACACCTGTAGCTTTTTAAAAACGTTACATTTCATTAATTTGTTGGCATTGGGATTTAGCAGTAAACCTGTTGGCCTTTCCTCTCCTAAAGTATTTTCTAGTGCCTTAAGCTTACAAAATATCCTCTCTAGATGTTTAATAGTCATCCAATTCCCTTTGTGCATGATTTAGTCCTTTAGCCAGTTGTAGGCAAATTTGAATCTATCTGAATTTATTCTTGTTTTCAAAGGATACTTCTTAGTTTAGAATTTCCTTTGGGAAAAAGTAACTTGAGATACAAAGCTAACTGAGTCCCTGCTGGAGAGTACATGGGATGATGTAGAAGATACTGGGAGAAGCAGAGCTCGGGAAGATCTGAGTTTGGAAGGAGACTGATAAATTAAAGGATCAAACATGTATCCTCAAGGTGATAATATAATTAGTATGTTTATTGAAGATAGTTTTTAGAAGACCTAAGAGTCACCAGAATTACCAGTCTTTGCTGAGTTATTTCTTTGTGCATCACCAATGTAGTCTAAAATAATAAATACAAGGTTTAGGAAACTTCAAATATTCTTCCATTAATTTAATAAATATCTATTGGACAGCTACATATTCTAAATTCTACACATTATTAAAGGATCCAACAAAGCAAAGTGAGGACTAATAACCTTTGAGCAGAAGTCTTCTTACTCAAGAGAGTCAAGGCCATGTAGCCCTGCCTACCTAATTTTACTATAAATTAATAAAACTGGATGCTTTGCTGCTGCCTAGACATATCAGTACACTGACCTTAGCCCTGGATTCCCTAGTCTTGCACTGTTGCTTGGTTCTGCTGAGAGTGAGCAGGCCATGGTAGCTACCAACTGGTAAGATTAGTTCAGTGGGCTTGGCTAGAGTTGCCTTGGGTCAAGCCAAAGACTAATAGACAAGGCTGATCTAGGATTTCTCAAGGATCTTTCAAGTGCTCCCAACCAGATGTCCAATGGGAACCCACCTGAGGCTATTGAGTGTTGTTTGA
This sequence comes from Mastomys natalensis, assembly GCA_021653895.1. Lineage (NCBI taxonomy): Eukaryota > Metazoa > Chordata > Mammalia > Rodentia > Muridae > Mastomys > Mastomys natalensis. The sequence continues at coordinate 141,408 of JAJTUV010000220.1, read as the reverse complement.
CAGCAGGACAAGACTGACTTTTGACCATATCTGGGGTTCCTGATGAACTAAACCCTTTTCCTGTAATGGGGTTGAAGCTAATGAGTTGAAGGTCTAAATGCAGCTAATAGTGACGGGGTCAGCTGGACAAAGTCATCCTAGACTGAGGAGACTCTCAGGGCTTAGGGGATATTGTCATTAACCCTGAAAGGTAAACAAAATATGGCTTGAAATGAACTACAAAGAATAAGCTGAGTTAGTCAGTGAATGAATTTCTGTCTAGGCTACGAGGAGGCAATGAATGCTGTGAGGTATAGCTGATGCAAGGGAAAGTGTAGGTGATTAGAGATAGACCAGGAACCTAGCTTAGTGCCTGATACTCTGCTGAGTATGATAGGCTGTGTCCTACTGAGGAAAGAGACTCAGACAGATCCATGCATGTAGGGCCTCAAGATCAGTTACTTTGATCCAGTAGACAGAAAGATTATGACATCACAGAGTGGGCAAGATTCCAGTATGTGAGACTCTCCTGGATACCCACAGAGTTCTGTATTATTTCAGGTGGTTCTTGGGTACCAGGTACCAGTGGTTGCAGAGGGCCATGCTAGTATCCCCTCCTGCTCATCAGGGTTTCTTGAGCTGGATCTTTTAAACACCCCCAACCAGATGTCCAGTGGGAACGTCTTTGTAGCTGCTCATGGTGGCATCAGGGTCAATCCTACTCCCAGACATAACAGCACAACCATCCAGGAAGAGGCCAGGGGGGAACAGAGGAGGAAAGGGAGGCGTCCCTTGTAGTTTTGAATCTCTTTCTCTTCCTCAAGTCAGTGTCAGGAGTCAACAGGTGTGTAGAGCACAGGTGAGAGTTTGATTTTTTTATTTTTAAATTCTTTAAAAGGGAAAAATTTAAATTGTACACTCAGTACTCATAGGAAACCCTGAATTACTCTCTCTCTCATGCTCATATCCCAGAAATTCTGACAATACGAAAGAGACAGGAGGTGGCCAGAGCAGGGTATGTAGGAAGGCCTGGACTTCTTCCAGTCATTGCGTTCCTGAGGTGTGGGAACTGGTTTCCCTGGCATCTGGATGCCTTTATCTTATCATTTGCCCTCAGAGCAGATGGCATAGCCTTTACATGGAGCATATCTTACTTCTTAACCCATCACAAGGGTCTCCCCTCTTTACGCAGACATTCTAGCTAAAAGAGAATAAGAGAACAAGGGGCCCTGATTTTGGAGAATAATTCAGTCTTGTTATTGACTATCTGTTTGAAGTGCTCCCTTCTCTGTAGATACCCTCCATGTCGAGGCTCTGAATGTCAATCTTGACCTAAGCTCCTTGGTCCTAAATCACATACAGCACCTCCCTTATGGTTTTTCATCCTCTTGGAACTGTGTTCTTCCTGCTTTAACCTAGCAGGAAGTTACTAGTTGGCTGATTAATTGTCTTTCCTTCCTCTCATTCTTTTTTTTTTTTTAAATATAAACTCCCAAGAGTTTGCATAACAGCCTCTTTCATTTTCCCTTTCCTTACAGCTACACACAGGAGACATGATACAGTGTGGCATGTTTTGGTCACTCGGACATGACAGGAGGCGATGAGTGTTTTCAGAAGAGCTTAGGTCACGGAAGCTGAGCTTCTGCCAGTCTGGGAGATCCTAGTGCCTGACAGTGTCCAGGTGACTGCAGACAGGAATTAAATAAGTTACAATGGAATAAATGTTTTGTGCGTTAGGCAAACACATATGTCTTAGAATGCTGAAGTATATTCTGCAACTGCCTATGGCACTGGCAGACTGGTTATTTTCAGTAAATAACCAACTAGTAAGTATTCTTGATGATAGCAGCCTTATTGTACATAGGCAGACAAGGATGAATGAGTTCCCTTAAACTGATTCATAAAAATGGATAGCAAGGAGGATTTGGTCCATTAATGTGGTTTGTGAATACTTCTCTTATCTATCCCTACCAAGTCTCCAAAGTACAACAGTAAAAGCTCATTAAAATGACATTTATTTATTTGCTTGTTGTGAGGCCTAAATCATATCCCTCATTAAAATTACGAACCAAACATGGAAACCCCTATTCTTTCTGTAATTTACTGCTCACTGTTTTAGAGGTACAGATTGATTCAACTGAATAAAAGACAGAAATGTGAAGAATTCAACTGGAAATTATCCAACATAGAGATATTCAGCATGATCATTATATACAAACTTAGTGCAAGAAATCATCTTTCTAAATGTGGATAATGTTTTAGAAAACACAACAGAAAAGTGCAATTAGAGCACAACTAATAATATTTAGTAATAAATAGGAATATTTATGACCAATAAAAATATTTGAGAATCTAGACATATAAAAAAAGCTTGAGTAAAATAGAAAAAAAAAAATCTTGTTTGTATAAAGGAAGGCTTATTATGTAAAAGATAAAATGATCTGTGGATTCTACTTAGAGCCTGAAGAATAAGAAAGACATTTAACTTTAATTGTTCTAATATAAATATATATATTTAGTTCCAAATTAAAACTATTCTAAAGATCTACATGCAAGTAAAGAATGCTGAGGGAGGAAAAGTAATCTCCCCCAAAGACCAATCTGGTAATTGGTGGTTCAATACTAAGTGGTCAGCTCTGAAATCATACACATGCAAGTATGGTCTGAGAAGGTTATATCTACATATTTATGAACATATAAACATTACAACATATCTAAGAATTAAAACATGGGAGCATGATTTTGAGAATTTGTAGGATGAGGAGTTGTTCAGGAGGTTGAAGAGAGAAAAAGAAAGAATAAATATGATGTCATGCTTTAATTTCAAAAGATAATTTTAAAATAAAAATTCTAACAGTTGACCATAAACTAATCCTACATATGTGACCAGCCCATATGGCCCTTCTGTACCCATAACCCTTATGAACTTTAATGTGTCCTTCAAGTTTCTCTTTATCAAATTAAGAATAGGTGTGTTCAGCTTTAGGATAATCTCTATTATCCTAAAATTATTAAATATTTCCTACTTTATTCCATTTGTTTTTTCAGATTTAAGCACATGTTCTTTGTACTAAACGATGTGTTTTGCTGGCGTCTTCACAACGTGTACTGTGTTCTTTGGTCCCATTAACCCACTAGCACTCTCTTTTCTTTCTTTTTCCTTCTTCCTAATGGCTCCTCCCCCTCTCTAATAATTATCTTCCATTTTATAATAGTTCTTTTTTTTTTAAAGATTTATTTATTATGCATATGAGTATACCACCATTGCTCTCTTGAGACACACCAGAAGAGGGCACCAGACCCCATTATAAATGGTTGAGAGACACCATGTGGTTGCTGGGAATTAAACTCAAGACCTCTGGAAGAACAGTTGATGCTCCTAACCGCTGAGCCATCTCTCCAGCCCTAATAGTTCTACTTTAGGGTTTTTCCCTCTTTGTATTCCATCCTGTCTGCATTTCTCTCTCTCTCTCTTCTCTCTCTCTCCTCCTATATATATATAGTGTGTGTGTGTCGTGTGTCTGTATGTATGTATATGTATATATGTATATATGTATATGTGTGTGTGTGTATATACATATATGTATTATATATATATATAAAATTTTTCCTGTGTATGAATATTTACATGTTCATGTGTGCATCTGCTTATGGAGACCCAAAGATGATATAAGCTGTCTTCCCCCATAGCTTCCCCTGAGCCTGTTTTCCAGCTCAGTTCTAGGTTTGTTTTTGAGTAACCTCCATATTTTTTTGTGTATTATCTCTCCTTATTTACATTTCTACCAATAGTGATTAAGCATTTCTTTCTCCCTGTATCCTTGTTAGTAATTTCTGTTGTTTTCTAGCCAGTGTCTACTGGAGTGAGCTGTGGTATCAATACTGTCTTTCTTGCATTACCCTAACGACTAAAGGTGCTGATCCTTTTTAAAGATATATTTATTACTAATTTCTACTTCTTCGAACTATTCTATTCATTTGCCAATGGATTGATTAGATTTACTTATATATAATATTTTGAATTATGTATATATTCTGGATATGAATCCTTGGCTCTATGAATAGTTGGCCAAAACAATAAATAAATAAATAAATAAATAAATAAATAAATAAATAAACCACACCTCACATTTTGTAAATCGTCTCTTTACTCTGTTAATTATTTTGTTTGACATTCAGAAACTTTTAAATTTTATATATCTATACATTCTTGCAATTATTTTCATTATTATTGAGGTCATTTCCAGAAAGTCCTTGTTTGCACCTATGTCTTGATATTTTTCCTCATGTTTTTGTTTTTTTTCTAGTAGTTTTAGAATTTAAGGTTTGCATTAAAGTCCATGAACCATTTTACATTATTTTGTTGTTTTTGTTGTTGGTTTTTGTTTTTGTTTGGTTTAGGTTTTGTTGTTATTATTGTTGTTTTTTGTTTGTTTTGCTTTGTTTTGTTTTGGTTTAATTTGGTTTGGGTTTTTTTGGTTAGTGAGATAGCTCAGCAGGTAAAAAATATTTGCATCATAACCTAAAGTCAGTTGTCAGGATTAGGAGGTGTGGCCTTGTTGTAGTAGATATGGCCTTGTTGGAGGAAGTGTGTCACTGGAGGGTGGGCTTTGGAGTTTCAAATGTTCAAACCAGACCCAGTGTTTCTTCTGCTGCCTGTGGATCCAGATGTAGAAGTCTTAGCTAACTCTCCAGTACCCTATCTTCCTGTGTGTTGCCATGGTCCCTGCCTTGCTAATAATGAACTGAGCCTCTGAACCTCTAAGGATGTCCCAATGAAACGCTTTGTTTTATAAGAGTTACCATGGTCACGGTGTCTCTTCAAAGCAATAAAATACTAAGACAACATCTTTGTCAAAAATCAGGTGGCTGTAGAGGCACGGGATGACTCGTAGAATCTCTACTCTCTTCTGTTCATGCATATGGTTTTCTGTTTACTAGTGTCATGCTGTTTTTGTTTCTATGGCTCTGTAGTAAACTAGACATCAGAAATTGTGAAGTCACTCATGTTGCTCTTCGTACTTAGGATAGTCTTGTCTATTTGTGATTCTCTGCACCTTCACATCAACATTGCGTCTGTTTTCTGCTAGTTATGTGAAGAATGTCATTGGAATTTCGATGGAGGCTGCAACGAATCTGTAGGTCACTTTCGTAGGCATTTTCACTGTATGGTAGTATAGAGAGGTTTGTATTTAAGACATGGGGCCTGATAGGAGGTAGCTAGGTCTTGAGAGCGTTGCCGTTGGGAGATTAGTGGAGTTCTCACAGGAATGTGTTCTCATACTCATAGGAAGTACCACAAGAATGCTTGCTATGCAGCAAGGCTTCCCCATGTGCTTGATTCCTTCGGCGTATGCCCATCTTCCTTTCTGATTCTGTGCCATGCTGTGATGCGTAGGAGGACTGATCAGATGATGTACAGATGGTACCTCTGACCCTTGACTTTTGCCCTCCAAACCTGTATGCTAAAGGAACTTCTTCCCTTCTCTTAGAAAGTATTCTGTTGTTTATGGAAGATTAAATGTGAAAAAAAAAGCAAGGAAAATAAAGATTATTGACCTAGATTTTAATGCATGTGTACATGCCTGTATACATGTGAGAGCATAAAACAACATTCATTTATTTGATTTTACTTATAATTGGTTAAGTTTTGGAGATAGTTTTGTATAACACAGACTGCTCTCCAGCTCTTTCTGTAGGTGAGGATGGCCTGGAACTTCCTATCCTCCTCTGTCTACCTTCTGAGTGCTAGAATTTGCAGGCATGGCACTACCACACCTGTTTTTAAAATCCTCTTATTAGATGCTGGTGAAGCTGGCTGTTATCCAGATATTCTGAAGGCACAGAAGGCAGAAATAGAAAGTTTAAGGCTAGTGGCATGTTACAGAAACCATGTCACAATAAAGAGAAAAAGATGACTGGGACACAGGTCAGTCATAGAGAGCTTGCCTAGCATGAGCAAGGTCTTATGTTCAATTGCAGGAAATAAGTAAAAAAAACAAAAGAAAACAAAACAAAGCAAAACAACAACGACAACATCAACACCCCTCTATCACAAATATGAGATGTATGTATCCTTTCGTATCTATGAATTGTCTATAAGAGGTAATCAAATGCACTGCAAAAAGTAGAAATAATTCTAACAAATGCATTCTTACTACAGCAGAAATTAGAAGCATAAACAAATTTAATGGAATATCACATGGAAAAAAAAATCTTTAAAGGAAATGTTAAGCTAAAAAATGCATCAGAACTGCTACCTAGAGAACAACAGGGACAATAAAAGCAAAACGTGAGACTTCCTAAAGATTCAGGTCTCCTTATCAGAGGAAAAGCTATGATAGCGAATAGAGTATAAAGCTGGCTGACTGAAGTGATCTCATTTGCAAAGTTAAGAAGGTAATAAAGCAAAACCAAGGAAGCAGAACTCAAAAGTATAAATGAATATTATAACATCTATATAATATAGACATAAATTCAATAGCTATATATAATATAGACATATATATATAATATATACAATACAATACAATAATAAGTTCAATAGCTCTCATCTGTAGGTAAACATTAAAAGATAACTCAGCTAATCTGAAGAAGACCCAAAGGAAGAAAGTAAAATGGGAAATAAGCAATTACCAGATCAATAAATAGCTGCATGTGCAGAAAGAAAATAGTTACGAGGCATTTGGTTGTGACATTTTATAATAAAATATTTTATCAATAAATATTTTATAATTTTATATTTTTTAATAAATAATATTTTATAAGTACAATTTTTTATCTTTATAAGATAAATTTAAAAAGCCAGATGTACTGCAAAATTTGATAGAAAATTGTCATTTTTCTAGTTGTCATACAAAAGTTAATAGAAAAAACAAGTAAGATATGTACCCTCTCAAGAAGCAATAGACTCAATTAACTGACATCGAGTCGCCAGACCTATAACGGTAGAGAACTACAATACAATGTAACACATTTTTTAGTACACAGAAGCAAAAGTATGCTTACAACACAGTCTATATTACAAATATAGCACTGATTTCAAAATATAACAGAGAAACCCTCTGGCTGTCAGTTTCACTTTTGAATGCTGATGGATTATCCAATAAAATAGCAAACAGAACCCAGCAGCAAACTGAAAAATTAAAGCAGCATGGTAGAGCTTATCCTAGATATGCAAAATATTTAATATTACAAAATTGTGTTATGAACATTTATCCATTTATAGGTAAAAATTAAAAATATTGTCACCTTTGGGAGGCTTAGAGGAATTTAATAACAATTGACTTTCATTCTTGAGTCTTGAAGTCTCTCAATAGATGTTAGGCAAGTATGTACACATAAAGTCAGTATGATTCTTACCAGGAAATGGAAACATTTCCATTAAGATGAACAGGGAGCAGACTTCCTTTCTCAGGCTCTTATTAGCAAATTCTAAGTGAGTCTAGCCAGTGTAATTAGATTAAGACAACAGGAAAGGAAATATGCAAGATTTATGTGAAAAAATGTAAATGTCAGTAAAAGATCTGGAGACCAGCAAAAGAACATTTTCCCAAATAAAAAGCATACTGTAATTGCTTTGGGATAGGGACAATTAAAGCCAGAAATATTCATTTCTTGTAGTCAATACATTTCATATTATCAATTAAAATATAAAAATAGCATACCCACTATGGAACCATTCAAGTTGGTTGCAAAATTCAAATAAATGTTGCTCTTTACCAAGTACTTTACCAAGTAACAAACACAGCTAGGTTATTATAGAGAAACCAGCCTATTGGGCTACTGATGCTTGTGATAAAGCTGTAATAATTAAAACAACCCAGTGTTCTTAAATGAATAGCAAGTTCAGCCTAACAAATAGAAACTCTGGGTTTAAACTAACATGGGACTGGATTTAGGAATATGTGTGATTCAGATAGCATTTCAGATCATTAGAGGAAGGTGGGTTATCCAGTAAATAGTGCTAGAATGACTGATTTAGATTCCCAGCACCATGTAAAGGCAGCTCACTTATCTCAGTGCACAGGAGGCAGAGACAGGAGAACCCTGGAGCAGGCTGGCTATTTTGATTAGTTGAGCAAGGTCTGGGTTCAAGTGACAGACCCTGCCTCAATACATAAAGCAGAGAATGGGAGTGATCAAGAAAGACATCCAACATCTACCTCCAGCCTCTACAGCATGAGCACACAGGTACACTTACACACACATGTGCACCCCCACATCCAAATACACATACACCCATACACACCAAAAAATGACAAACTCAAGAGAAATGTCTGTAATTCAGTACTGAAGTAAACATAGTTTGTATATATAGAAAAAAGCTACAGAGATAAATATGTATTTTAGAATATAATAGAAAAATCAGTCAGTAAGTTTTAAACATGGGTCACAGAAATGAATACACAAATCATCTTGAGACTATAGGCAGATCCTCAATCTTACAGGTCTAGAAACAAAAATTCAAAGTAAATAAGACCTTATTTTTCATCTGTTACATTGTCAAAGACAAAAGAGCAAATAGTTGCTTGTGATAGTGTAGTCTATGCAGTCCACATGAAGAGAAATTCACTTTATTCATCAAAGTTACATTGCATCTTTTGGAAAAGTAGTCTTTGGGCAGAATCAGAGTTGCAGGAGTTCACAGACTTACATGGCTATTCACTGTGGAATTGGCTAACAAGTGTGCAAGGAACATGAATGCGAATCAACAGACAATAATAGTGCAAATTGTGACATGTCTGTATCATCTAGTTATGAAAATATGAGATATATGTCTATATCACCCATCATAGATTGATAGATGATGGTCTTCAGAATATACTGAATGATGAAAAAGCTAAGATGTATAGGGGAATGTGTAGCATGCCAACAATTTTTTTAAGGGAAACACTCCCTATAAGAATATATTTACATATTTACATATGCATGAAGTGTATGCAGATGAATATAGAATGTTTGATAGCATCAGTTGCACCCAGGATGGAAATGGGTGTTAGAGGCAGGGGGATATTTTTGGTTTACACATTTTTGTGGAATCATTCTTATTGATTGCATATATTCACAGATGAACTTCCCATGTTGCATGTTCCCCCAGGAAATTATCCCCACAGTCAAGATGCAGAAAATGCTGTTTACCACGAAAAACTTTTTTCGGCTCCTTTGCAGGATATAGCTCTCTTCAGTTCAGGCTTCAGGCAACCACTGACCCATTTTTCTTATTAAAGATTGGTAGAATTTTTATTGCAATCACAACAGAACCTAGAAATTAATCTGGGCAGAAGTGATATTTTAACAATGTTATATCTTCCAAACTTTAAACATGAAAGATAGTTCCATTTATTTAAGTCTACATGCATTTATTTAGTAATACTCTAATCTTCAGTAAGATTTTATTCTTTTTAATCTCTAAGCATTTCAGGTTGCTTCATTGCTATTACAGAGAGACATTTTGAAGATAATGTTTTATAATTAGTTTTTTTTTGTTAGTAAGTAGAAATATAACCTATTGTGCAAATTATTAACCTCACAAGTAAGGTGGCTTACAATACATCTCATGATCTCTATGACTGGCATCCAGGAGTGACTATCAAGGTGGTTCTACTATGTGGTTTCCATCAAGAAGTGGAGCCCCAGTCATTTGGTGGCTCTCAGGAGGCAGAAGAACCTGCCTCCACAAGGGGACATTCATGCTGGCCTGCCAGATGGTGCTCTATGGATGACGCAGGCAGTCACTGGGTTCCCACAGAGCAAGCAAAAGCTGTAGTGTTTCCTTCTGACTTACATTCAAAAGTCACATGTTATTATCTCTATTATATTAAGGAGTCCAACAGTCCGGCATTATTTAATGAGAGTGACAAACACACACCAGCATGACAGCTGAAGGTGAGGATCACTGGGAGCTATCTTGGAGGATAGCTACTGTATACATGTGCTATAGTTTTAGTTTATACAGCTTGGATTATCATGCTTTCTGAACATGTAGTATTATTTAAGTGGATTTTGAGATGCCTCTAATCTTTCGTCAGATGTTTCCTGCACTCCACCTCTTCCTTTTTTAAGTCTCAATCTGGGGCTCCAGGTACATGTGTGTTAAAATGCTTATCTCTCATGTTATTGTAGTCCTGTTCTTTTTGTATAAATCAGTCTCACCTACCTGTGTTTAATTTAAGACAGTATATTATATCTTTTAGTTTATTGATCTTTCATTCTACAATGTCTAATCTATGCTAAGTCCATTAAATATCTTTTGACTTCAGATATATAATAATTTTGGTTTAGTTTTCTGTGATGTTTATGTACCTTTAGAATACATTTTCACTTTATTTATGTCCCACTTTCTTATAGATTATTGGCTTAGACATTAGTTGGGAAATTCTGCTAATTCCACACCTGAGCCACTTCTGCACCTCTGTGGACTATTTCTGTTTTGATTGACTGGATTACCCCTTGGCATACGTAGCACTTTTTATTAGCTATTAGATACTGAGTGTGCTCTATGTTGAATGTTTGGATCTTGTTGTTTTTCCTTACCATGCTGATGTTTGGGCAAGGTTATTTGCTCATCAGTTTGATCTCTGTTGGGACAGCTGGACAGCAGACTTCTCATAGGGATGTTTGACTTACACCACTAATGTTGGGCTTTTCGGGGTCTCTGTTGCATTCGTATTCAAATGAGGTCATACTCTGAGTGACCACATGAGTATGTCTTAGTGTTTGAGCTCCAAGGATCTTAGGAGAGCCCTGAAGCACTCGATTTGTGGATTTCACTAAACATCTGTAGTTTGGGTTTCATCTAGAGACTCCTATGAAGACTGCTGGATTCTTCCACTGGGTAGCTCCTCCCTCTCTGGAACACTGCCCTGTGTAAATTTACTGCTGCCTCAGCCTTTCTGGGCTCCAGTGTCTCCTTAATTTGGGGAGCCTGCCAAGCTCTGCATGAGTGCCCCTTCCTGCCCTAAGGTTAGGAAATTGCTTCCAGAGATCATAGATCTTCTAGTGCTCACTGTCCAATGCTGGAAAAATGGCATTTTCTATGCTTTGTCCAGTTGTCTGTGGGTTATAGGAGTAGAGGTGCAAATGTCAGTCAATTACTGCTCCTTCATGGGAGGAAGCTGAAGTTGCTCTGCCTATGATTCTAAAATGGAGTCAATGAAAACTATTCAAAGGAAAAAAAACAACTTGAAATAAAAATAACAGTGGCACTGAGTTTACAGGGAGTGTATGGAAGTAGGGCATATTTAAAACTACTGGTTGAGGTTTAAAATTAGAACAATCTTTCAGAAGGTTGCTTTGGCAAAAAAAAAAAAAAAAAGATTTAAATGCTTAAACACTGCTAGCTTAAATGCAGACATTTATATAGAGGAAATAATCAGATATATGTAAAAATGTTCATTAAAGAATTAATTATAATATGAAAACATTAACCTGAAATAAGCATTTAACCTAAATATCCAATAATATAGAATGAATGGAATACGTTTGTTTATATATCTGCATAATGGCTTGCTGTATAGCTGCGAACATAACCTTGCATAGATATAATTTAATGGATGGGAAAATGTTTCAACAGCTGTGTTATGTTGAAAAAGTCAGATCATAAAAAAGTTGATCTTGATCAGTTTAATGTAGGGAATATGAGAAAAAACTTAGTCCCTGTGTGCTGTGACTATGTAAATGCTTCCCCTTTGTGCTCTCCCAAGTTTTCCAGATTTTCTATAGTTAGATGCAAATTGTTTTTCAATTTAAAAAAATATTTATTTAAAAATTCACCATTAGATTTACCACAGTTTCATGATCTTTGGAAATGAAATAAGAGCCAATGTAGTATATCATTCAGGGTGATAAATTTGGGCTTCAATTCTGTTTTACATTTTTCTAGGTGGATTGGCTCCAGAGAAGTTTTTAAACTCTCTGGAACTTCTATTGTCTTACATACAAAATAGCTATGAAAAGTTCTACAGATGGTTCCCATAAGGATGGCATTCACATAAGCCCCTGGCATGGTAAACTATATGGATGGGAGTTTACGGTCATGCTACTACTGCTGCTACTAAAGAGAAGCGAGCTGAGATGAAAACCTAGCGAATTTTATGAGAAGTCACCAGGTTTTTAAAAACAACAACAACAACAAAATGATAGCACTAAATAAACTAGGAAATGAAGAACTATTTTCAAGAGTATGGAGAAGGTAATGCATTACCTTGTAAGACCCTCAAGAATGACAGGAATCACACTCTTTAGCTTGCAAAGAGGGGTCTTGCCCAGGTGATACTAGTCATTGTGAATGAGAAGACACAGTAGACATGAAGGTAACCATCAACAGGATGCTAGATGACAGCTAGGAATTGTATATTTGAGTTCCCTCCAAGTTCATATGTTGAAATCCTCGTCCTGGTTATTGTTAGGAGCCGCTGGCACTATTAGCTGATGGGGGTGGCATCTTCATGAATGGATCTGTGTCCTTGTAAAGGATGCTCTGAGCCCCCTTCCTTTCTTTTGCATGAGAAGTTTTCCTGAAAGCAAAGTCATGGCTGTCTGGGACATGGGTCCTCAGCCCTCACCATGTACAGTGAGACCGAGGCTCCTGATGCTTACAAACATGTCAGATTGTATTTCATTATAGAAACCTTATTGGACCAATGACCTTGCAGTACTGTTTTTCTACCTACCAAATATTTCAAAAACTTCAGGATGTTTTAATGAAATATATCAAGTAGGTTCCAGGAAAGTATACACAAACCTAAACATTCTACTTTTTACTGCTATCCTTACAGGTCAAGTCACCATCAATTTGGTCATCTCTCCTTCTAAATTTGTCTATAAGCTGTTACTCTGTGTTCCCTCCCATGATCGATACTTATGAACTATGAATCAAAGTAGCCATCAGTGGAAAGGTCATCTCAGGCCAGGAGAGTGGCAGCAAAGAGAACACAGAGTTTCAGGGAGTGGTTGGAAAAGGAAACTTGACATTGCTAAGATTTAGTGGGGACAGAGGAAGAGAGAACAGAGGTAGAAATGAGGGACACACATTGACATTTCACACATGGTCATTGGACAGATATGCATCTTTTAGGTGATAAAAAATTGGAGAAAAATTTAAGCAGAGAAATGGTTATTTTTGGTAAATATTTTAGGAAGACGCTTCTAAGATGACAGAACTAGAGGGGGTAGGGAGAAAGAGAAATCAGGCCAGAGTTAGCTCTTGGTCCAGGGCTATACATGCACTTTTGACACTAACCCACAGGTTGGACAAAAGATACCTGAATATATCATCTTCAGTATTTAGCTGTCTAGCAACAAAGACATTTTATAAAATAAAGACTTTGTATAAAAACAAACAAACAAGCAAGCAAACACCTCAATAAAGAAGGCTTTAAGCTTTGAGGTTTAGATACACATGTGGTTTTGATTCAGTGGTTTCCTCCTAAACCCATCTCATCATTTTGCAGCCTATTGAGAGGTTTCCGTGGCACTTCGTAGGTGGAAGATCCTGCTCTAGAATCACTAGGTTTGGGAAACATATTATTATGTGGACAGAGAGGGCAAAAGATAGACACGAAATCATCTCATAAGATGAAATTGCAAAGGCTTGGATTAATTGATAAGGGATTTGAAGAGAGAGAAAAAAATCTGACATCCAGGCCCCTGGTTTGAGGATTATCCCTGCCCTACAGAGAGAGGCATCCAGGGAAAAACTGTGTTTGGGAGCTGTGGAAAGGGATGGATTCTGCTTCAGATCTAAGTTAAGGTATTTTGTTGCTGCTGTTGTTTTGTTTAACATACAATTGAAGATGTCTAGTTGAAAACATACGTTGCTTTGGAGCTATGAAATAAGGCATCCAGAAAGAAAATTCACATTAAGGAATATTCCTGGTTATAAAGTGCAGTCAAGGGTTTTATGAGCCAAAAAGATTGTTGTCACCTGTAACCTAGTACAATGTTTTGTTTTTTTAAAAAATAATTTTTCTTAAAACAGGGTCTTAGGTGTAAGCTAGCCTCAAACATGGGGAACTCCTGCTTTGGCCTCTGGAGTGCTACTTTGTCCTTTTAGATGGTGACTTTGAACCCTGTATCTGGGAATTCTCTTAGCTCCTGAGTAAGGACTGAAAGACAGGATTTCTGATTCTTAAATTCCAACCTTTTGTCTAGACTGCTTAAGTAATCACCAACTGAACTTGATTGCTGAAGGGAGAACTAGCTTGCTTAAAGCTGGAGGGGCACAACCTAGCAAGGGAACAAAGAATGCAGGGGCGGGTAGCATTAGTAAAGGTGGGCTTTGTTCTGGGAAGGTGGGGCTCCCCTAAGTGCCAGGACTTGGAGAGGCAATGGAATGTTGATAGCAAGAATTGCTGAGTTGTTTTTGGCAGCCTGAAGTGTCAGGAGGTCCCATAACAAGCCGGAGTTAAGGAGGCAAGGAATTATCTAGATGGCAATCCTCTTTGGTACTAAATAGAATATTTAGCAGGCTTTGGAAGCTGGGTGTGTGAGGAGTAGGGGAGGGGCAGTCACAGCAAGGAGAATTTAACACATAGGTCAAATATCATCCAGCTTGAGAGGGGAGGCTCTCTGTGGAAGTATTTACTGTCAGCAAGTTGTCCCTGCAGAAGGCAAAAAGGCTCCAGTGGCAGAATTCTGGGACCCATGGAGCGCACACTGCCAGCATGAATGGTATGTGACAAATAGACATGTTGGGGCTGTGGTATGCTACGAAGCCACACTGCGCCCTTGATAGTTTGTGGTATGCCACGGGCTATGAGCAGGTGGACAAGAGGCACACTTGCCTGCATCCCTTGCCAGAAGTTTGCTGCATACCATATTGCTTGAGACATTTTTTGGATGTACAAAAACTTTTGGCCTTTTTTTTTCATCATGGAACTTGTAAACTGTTAGGAGATGTCAGTTATGGACTGTCACTCAACTGAAGAACTTTAATGGTGTTACCAGGCCACTCGAGCTGCTGTTGTGACATAATCCCTAACCTTGTTGGGATGGGGATGCTATTGGTATGAACTAATAGGATGAGAGCCCAAGGTCTGTGTCTCTTAGGAGTTATGCAGACGGTCTGCATAATCTTACTTATGCAAGAGGACTAGAGTCATGAAGCTGTGGAGGAGTAAGTAGAAATGTCTCTGTAAAAGTCACTGTGGGACCTTAGAAGGCCACATGCCTGCAAAGTGTGCTTCTACCAGGTGTGATGGAGCATATGTGTAATCCTAGCACTTGGGAGGCAGAGACAGGTGGATTTATGTGAGGTCAAGGTCATCCAGGGCTACATAGTGAGATCCTGTCTCAAAAGTCAACCAACCAACTAGTCACTCACTCAGTGAACAGTCACATCAAAGGCTAGAAAGATGGCTTAGCAGATAAAGGTACTTTCCAGCAAACCTGAATGTCTGAGTTCAGTCTCTGGAACCTACACGGTGAAAGGAGATAAACAACTCCCACAAACAAACAATCAATCAAACAACAAACATAATAATTTTTAAAATCTTCAGGCCTCACAAGATGAAAATGGAAAAGCTTTTTAAAAATCCCTGGCACCTACATGGTATGAGAAGAGAACCAAACCCACAAAAATAAATAAATAAATAAATAAATAAATAAATAAATAAATAAATAAATAATGTAATATTTTAGAAATCACATTGAATACTCAACTGGTAACTGGCACTATTATAAAGATGCTTCTAGAACTAGCTTATGTAGTCATGTCCAGATGCTAAGACTCAGTTCTCTCTAGGATCACAGCAAGGTTCCTCCCAGCATGTTTTTTTCCTGGTCCTATCCAGTTTGAGCCTACATTCTTGGTTCTTCCCATAGATTGCTGATGTACTCCTAGCTACATAGGAATGGAAACCGAGTTGTATCCGGGGCCTATAAAGAGCAAAGGGCTAGGCCTGGCACAGAGCCCACTGGCTGCTGGTTTGGCTCTTTGTGCAAGGAGCTGAGTCAGGAGTAGTGGTGGCAGCACACTGCACCCTGGGGCTTGGCGTGGCATCTGGAGGGATTAGCAGATTATGATCAGAACAAGATACAAAGGAATTGCAGCTGGTACTGATAAGCAACTTGGAAGGCCCCCAGAGGAGGGAACACATGAAAGCAGACTGCAGAACCAGCATGAGAGTGGGGAGAGTGTCTAGGGGAGGCCGGGCATGGGTCTTGCAACTCAAGGAGGGCAAGGGTTTCCTATTCTGCTGCTGTTGCTTTGGGCACTTGGAGGAAACTGCTGAAAGGAGTTGAATTTTGGCATTTACTCAAATGAAAACATTTTCTGTATGGAGCACGAGATTGCTCAAACATCGCTGGTAGAAATGTAAAACTATACCAATCTGGAAAGACCTGGTAGTTTCTCACAAAACTGCATATTCAGCTGCCATGGGATCCAGAAAACTGAACCCATGGATTCTAAGTGAAAGCGTTGGTTTTTATAGAAGCATGTACAGTAATATTCATAGCAGCTTTACCAACGATAGTCCCAGACCTCTCAAAACAACACAGATATCATTTAATGGTTGAGCAGTTAAACTATAGTATATCCTGGAATACTACTTGGCTAGGGACATGACTAATATAGATTAGTCACCAGAGGATTATGCCAAGAGCCAAATAGCTAATCTCAAAGATTTTGTACCCCTAGATCAACACTCCATGACCACACACATCTTTTTAAGATTTTATTTTATGTGTATGTGTGAGTGCTTTCGTTCATGTATGTCTGTGTGCCATGCATGTATGCCCATGGAGGTATCAGATACCCTGGAGGTGGAGTCACGGGCAGCTATGAGCTGCCTGACATGGGTGCTGGGAACCAAAGCCAGATCCTCTAGAAGAGCAGCTGGTACCCATAACTGCTGAGCCAATATGTTAGCCCCAATACTTCGAGAAATTTTTGTTTGAGACAGGGACTTGCTATATAGCCTTGGCTGGCTTGGAGCTCACTATGTATACCACCTGCATCTGTCTCTCAGGCACTGGGATTAAAGGCACGAGCTACCAAACCCGGCCCATACATTCCTGAGATAAATTAATTATACAGATGGAGAACACATCAGTGCCTGGCTCAGTGGGGGTGATGGTGGAGAAGGAAGTGTCTGTGGGAGGTACAAAGTGTGGATAGGCCTGGTGACAATCTCACAGAGCTTCACACTTTATGAAATGGCATAGGACAAAACATACACAACATGAATAAAACCAGGAAAAGCTGTGGTCTTTAGTTCTTCACACACAGCAAAAGGGACACTCAGGCCACAGGTGCAAGACAGAGGCAGCATGATCTAGTGTGGCCAAGGAGCAGAGCAGAATGGTGACACATACATGAAGGCTGAGGTGTGGAAGTTGCCATGCTTAGGCCAAAGTCTCCCAAGATACAAGATACAAAGGAATTGCAGCTGTACTGATAAGCAACTTGGAAGGCCCCCAGAGGAGGGAACACATGAAAGCAGACTGCAGAACCAGCATGAGAGTGGGAGAGTGTCTAGGGGAGGCCGGGGCATGGGTCTTGCAACTCAAGGAGGGCAAGGGTTTCCTATTCTGCTGCTGTTGCTTTGGGCACTTGGAGGAAACTGCTGAAAGGAGTTGAATTCTCTGCTTCATCAGGCTTAGAGCAGGCATTGGTTAACTGAGGGCATGAATGGATAAAAGCCTAAATCTTAGAAATGAAAAGATTAACCATTGCTGCTGAAAAACTCGTGTGGGAAAGCTTTCTATTCTCACAGTCCTAGGGAATGGGACTTTGTTGAGGCATACCTTTCTGTAAGCACTCCTCTGTCAGCCCAGGATCATTGGTTAGGAGCTGTCTTGTTGGGCACTCTTCCCTCAGATTGTTTCTCTGACCCTATGTTAAAGCCCACCTCTCCATTTTTCCAGCCTCCTGATTAATTAAAGGCACCTGGTCATGCGACCTCATGTTTGCATTAAGGTATGCATGGCAGGCAATGGCTTGAGGTCTGCTTTTGTGATGGTGCATCCACAGATGCCTTCTGTGTCTGAACATGAAGAGAGCTTCCAGAGGCCGGGAGGTGAGAGAGCTATGTAGACATATTTTGCAGAGAAGACCTATTCAGAGTCCCTCCAATACCCTCTAACAAAGTTAATGCTTACTCTGGCTAGAACAGGCATTCTAGGAAAGGCCAGAGCCAAACAGAGCCAAGCAGAACAGGGCCCAGTGCCCCTTTAGCCTGAACAGAGAAGAAAGATGGAGAAAAGTTTACCACTAGCCTCGTTCCTATCTGCCGACAGTCCTAGGGAGTTAATTTTGGCCTTGGCTCCCTTCACGTAAGACCTCTAGATACTGTTTACTGGCAATGTGTACTATAACAACAGATAAGGTTAGACCCATATTAAGCAGGGTGGGGGCATCATTTAACACCCTAATTTGTTCTTCCATGCTCCTATTTGGCAGAAATCATTCTCCTGTCATAACAACAACCACATATTCACTGTCACATCTCGCCAGCCTCCTCACTGGGGACTAACAGAGATCTCTTTGCTCTTTGAAAGGAAGAGCAGGGCTCACAGCCTCTCTAGTGAAACAGCAGCAACCACACGGGCCAGACATGAGGCAGCAATCAACAGGCAGTCTGGGGTCAGCATTCTGAATGGGTCCAGAGTACCAGAATTTGGGAGACATTTTCTTATCTGTACCAGTGGAAGAAAAAGCTCTCAGATTTCTTATTGACTCAAGATGGATTTGATATGGTTGCTTGGCCCCAAAGCCCGTCTGCCCAACTGCAGAAGATTCCAGAGATACACAGCCATCTATCAATCCTGACAGGACTGCCTCCTACAGCAGCTGTATTGTTTATCAAATGAGTCACTTACAGAACAAGTCTGAGAGCAAACTTGAGCTGGGCTTGACAGTTGCATCCCACCTCATTCTGCTGCTCCTCTCCCTTGGCAGGCTTGTCAAGCTTTGGACAGCAGCTCAACTGTGCTAAAGTGAATTTTAAAAAACCATAAATTCAAGTTCTTGTCCTTGGGCAAAAATCACTGCATCTGATTTCGTAGATTAAGGGGTGATCACCAACCCTGTGTCTTCTCTTTTCTCATAGTGGAAAGCAGAATGGGGGAATGAGTGGGTAATGGCAGTGACTACCACAGTTGCATGCTGGGGAAAAAGGCTCTGAGGACGAGACTAAGATTAATTTAGGGAGCTGTCCAGGTTTGGCATAGGAAACTGGCTCATTCCAGTTCAGCCTTACTAGCGAAGCCTAGGAATTCGAGAGACATCAAAAGATTCTGTCCTTAGTTGCTTTTAGATGATAAAAATGTTTTTAGATGATAAAAATATTTTTAGAGTTTGGATATATATGCCCAACTTAGTGCCATAGGACTAGGGGACCAGTGTTATCAGTTCACTCAGAATAACCTGAGAGAACTTAGCATGTGGGGCCCCTGTGATGAGACATCTGAGGATCTGAGGGTGTTCTGCTTAAGAGGGGAAGGATGTAGTTCAAGTCACCATTGTAGAGACTTCAGTTCATGGTCTCCTGGCTCCTTTGTTTCTTGGCCATGGTGAGGCCAAACATCATGGTTTCTGAAAGTCATGCAGAGCAAACGTTTTTCACCTTATGAAAGCCAGCGAGTCAGCAGACCTGAGAGGGACAAGATATACTCTTCAAAGACTTCATTTAACCAGTGCTCACCTCTTAATGGAATATTCAATTTGGATGAATCCATTGCTAAAGCTACAACCCTATGATGCAATCATCTTTTAAGGCATGTAAACAGTTTCCTCTGAATGGAAAGATTTGTTCCAGGAGGGGAGAAAGAGGCTCATGAGACTCAGGAAGTGAACAAACGTAAGTCTTAGCTGGCAAAGCAAAACCTCGGCAGATTCAAGATGGTCCCTCCCTAACTGTATAGCAGCAGTGAAGGACTATTGGAGAAGACTCATCAGGCGAGCTGTGGAGAGGAGGTCTCTTGGATCTGTCCAACTGCCTGCAACTAATACAGAGAGCTCCTGGGATGCAGCTTGTGAGTCAGCACTCACACTGGGGTGCACTTTCCAGTGATGGAACTTTTTTGAGCTCCATCCCCTGTTCCTGTAATTAACTCCTTGACCACAACTCCTGCTAAATAAAAACTCACTGGTTCACCAAATTACATTTTGGTATGGTTGGTACTTTGATTTGTCATGTCCTTTTTCAGGGTGAGTAAGTGTGTGTGTGTGTGTGTGTGTGTGTATGTGTGTGTGGTGTATGTGTTGTAATGTTTGTGTGTGTGTGTGTGTTGTATATGTGTGTATGTGTGTATGTTTGTGTGTGTGTGTGTGTGATAGCTCCCTAGGAAAGTCTCTCAGACAACATGTAAGAGTGCCACAAAGTGGGAATGAAGCCTTCAACACATGAGCCTTTGTGTGTGTGTGTGTGTGTGTGGTGGGGAGGTGAAGGGGTACTTCACATTGAAGTCATAATATGGGATATGGGTATTTATAGACTAAGATGCAATTAAAGGAGAGGGGATATTATTCAAGGATCGTTTATTGAATACCTGTTGTTTGCCAATCATTAAAATAGATTCCTCGGCTACAATTGTGAATAGACCACAGTCTTTTCCTTGGTGGAAATTAGTCTGACTGGAGACAACCCAGACAAGTCTATAAATATGGTAAGCGCTGATGGAAGAAGTACTTGACACTAAGAAATATGTGTCATTTGGGTATTATATAGCTGTCCCTGAGGAAATAAAACCTGACACCCAAAGAGCCTGGGCAGGTACCTGAACAACACCTGGCACAGGAGACGAGATAGAAGATGCCACTGGAGAGCTTGTGACAGAGCAGCAAGAAACATAGGACAAGAAAAAGGTAGAAAGCAGAAGCCTTGGTACTTGGCTTCATAAGGACTCAGAGTTTTAGAATGAGAAGAGAGAGAGAGAGAGAGAGAGAGAGAGAGAGAGAGAGAGAGAGAGAGAGAGAGAGAGAAGAGAGAGGAGGAGGGAAGAAGGAGGGAGGGACAAGGGAAGGGGAGGAAGAGAAGAAAAGAAAGTAGAAAATGAGAAATTTTGAGGGGAAAAAAACCCAAGCCCACATTAGTTGCACACTAGTCGGTTATCTGATACCAAATGGTCAGAGGAGGAAGACATACAAATAACATTATATAGACTGAGTAGTTACATGCACCCACACACTGACAATTAATAAATTAATAAGAAAGATAAATTTGTAAGAGAGCAAGGAGGGGTATATGGGAAGGAATGGATGCAATTATAATCTTAAAAATAAAAGAAATAAATCATAGGAGTTGCTTTCTTTCACATATAAAGAGGACTTGTGGGCAAGGAAATTTGGCTCCCTTATGAATATATGGGGCATAGTTATTCAGCATCACTATTACGGTTTAAAAGTAAAGGGTTCAGTCTGATGTGCTTAATACTTGACCCTTAGCTGGCGGCCCTTGTCTTGAAAAGCTATGCAACCTTTGACTCCAGCTGTCAAACCTGAGTTTCTAGACAGTATATACCCCGAAAGTCATACCTGCTTCTGGTTCCAGTCTGCTTTCTGCTGTTTTGTCCAGCCACCACTTGAGGAACTGGGCCAACTGCACCCTCTGAAACTGTGAGCCTAGATATGTCTCCTTCCCCTTAGCTCACTTCTGTCAGCTGCTTGCCAACAGGAGCAGTAGCTCATGTGATTACTGTCTGTTAAGTAAATGTGAACAGAGTGGAGGAGTAGGGATGTTTAGAGAGCTGCCTGGTTTTAGCCTTGCTGGAGGGAACAGGGACTTGAAAAACCACCAAGTCAGCAAGTGGAGATGCAGTTCAGGTCGCTGACTATTCACTCGGCTTATGACTGGAATGCCGATTTCACAGTTATTCTGAGAATAATAGTGCAAGTTGGGAACAAGAAATTAACACCCCCATAACTTCCTAGGAAAATTGGTTTGCTTGGCTTCTTGTCATGGACACAGGAATGATTGGTGGGGCAAGGGATACAACTCTGACAGTGCTGGGGGCGTGTATCTGTAGCTAGTTGACTTTCTTCAGTGCTTTTTATTCTAATAGAATGATGTGGTGGTGGGTGGGGGTTTGCCAGCAATCTAATTCTCCCAATTTGAATAAAATTAAATGCCTAGTGTATGCTACTCGCTGGTTTTCCAAGCTCCACAGAAGTTGGCATTTGTGGTGGCAGTGGCTTCTAGCCTTTTGAGTGGCCAGCTGGTTGTAGTGACTTTAGCCTCTCTCCTTGTGGATTAAATACCATTTCCCCAAATTCATATATTGAAGTCCTACCTCCTAAGTACATTACAATTTGACCCTGGAAATAGGATATCCAAAAGGCTAATCAAGTTTAGATGAAGTCCTTGGGATGAACTCATCCAACGAGAAAAGAGGGAATTTGGAGAGAACCACATAACGGGAATAGCATATGAACAGGAAGACAGCCACCTATGAGCAAAGGAAAGAAGTCTGTTGACACCTTGATCTGGCCTTCTGTAAAGAGAACTGTGAGATTCTGTCCTCACTAAGTCATGGTGTTAAAGTGATTACTCAAAGCCACTCAGATTATAGTGGTTTTAGTAAGTGAATCCGTGGTTAGTCATTTTCTTCCATCTCTCTCTTATCTTGATGGTCTTGGATATAGAAAGCAGTGGAGGAAGGCAGAGGAAGAAGGAACCCTTGGGCATGAAGGCATCTGGATTTTACATGCCTCCCAGTATGCTGGCATCAATGGCATGAGCAATGAAGATGAGGCCCCTGCTTTTGTGGTGTCCATATTTGGCAGGAAGAACAATTGGTGAAGAGTATGTGTTCTGTGGCAAGGGTGTGTGTGTGTGTGTGGGGGGAGGTATAAACATATATACCTGCAGTGTGAATCTCTGATAGGAACCCTATTTTTTGGGTTCTAGAAACATTTCTCTGACTGAAAGTGACATTGACCTGAAGGTTGAATCTGAGATTAGCTGACGAAAGGGAACAAGACTAATGAAAGACAATGAGGGTCACACTCCCAGGCAGAGGCAGCAGCCAGGCCCCTGGCTTCAC
The DNA here is from genome assembly GCA_021653895.1 of Mastomys natalensis. NCBI lineage: Eukaryota > Metazoa > Chordata > Mammalia > Rodentia > Muridae > Mastomys > Mastomys natalensis. The sequence goes on along the minus strand of JAJTUV010000220.1, from coordinate 118,440 downwards.
ATGTGACATGGGAAGAAAGTTTGATATTCTTATTGGAATTAATGATGCTACCCCAGAATCCAAATTCAATGCAGGTAGAGCTATTTGATGGGGAACGAAACAAAAACAAACCTTCAGTCATTCCTTCAATTTAAATAGTGGGGAGGTTGGGAGGCACTGTTGACATGGCAGGAGAAGCATTTGGCTGGCTTACATAACCCTACAGCAGTCTAACCCAACACCTCGACATAGCGGTCTCACAGCACACGTTCACAGCTTGGTATGGGAGCGTCTAAAAGTATTTTCACAGAGCCAGACTTTGTGAAGGGGCCAACTAACAAAGCAAACCTCATCGAGCTGATAGAATTGTTGCAGCTTGTCCCCTGATGGAAAGGCCACTCCCTCTTTTCCAGTCCCTTCCAAGAACCTGAAACTGAAAGGGCCTTTTATGTTTCTGATAAATGGTTTGGCAAACATTTGCCTTGGAATCACAGCCTACCTTACTTGCCTTCCGCTAATCCCCTCTCCTACACCGAAACATGTTGTGTCTCCTGGCAACAGAGCCAAGGAGAATGGATGGTGTCTCCCAAAAGGGGAATGTTCTAGAGGTCACTTCTGGGTCCTTGTCCTGGCCTTGCCCTTAACTAGTCTTGTTGCTATTTAGAAAAAAAAATCACCTTTCATCCTTGAAACTCAGTTTCTGAGAGTAGAAATCAACTATGGGAGCTGAGCGGGTAAGCAAGACAAGTTGAGTTGCTTTATTTATCTACCAACATGGGGATTCGATTTTCCCTATTATTTCCTTCATTTTCCCCACACCAACCACATCCTTGTTACTGTCAGAGATCAGCAGAAGTGGCCTTTGGCAGTCTGGGGCAGTCATACTGCTGCCGTTATTATTGGGCAGGGGAAAATGGTAAGTAAATTGCCCCTTGTACACTCTACCTTCCATGATCCACAATGTCAACTTCCCCCTTCTCCCCACCTCCCACCCCTTTCCATCCACAAATCCATCCAAAAACTTCTGCCTGGAGGGGAATTCAAGACTTATTTCTTTAATGGTCAGAATTGTGCTGGGTCAAGGCTTTTAACTGTGTATTTAATTAGTCATCTGTACGCATGCAACTCAAAGGCGTTCAGCTGTGCCTTTTTATAGGATTAATAAAGCCAGTTGTAAATCACCTCTGCAGCCCATAAAAGTATTTATAGCAGCTTTTCTCTCCCTCTGCCATTACAGAAGCTCTGTTTGAACTAGCTGAGGTTTGCACGGGGATAGTTCTACCCAGTTCTAGAAGGAAAGCGTTAAAAATCCTTTACTGGCAAACCACAACTTCATCATTAGGCAATGTAGAATGTGCTGGAATGTTAAGCTCCAGCAAGGACATTCCAGGGTGCGATTGCCAACAGCAAGCCTTCTGTGTTAATGAAAAATCAAAATACAAAAAAGCCAGTCAACTACAAGTACAAAACCTTCAGTCGAACTTAAGAAATGGGCCCAGAGTTGGAATTCTGTGGCTTCTTGACTTCCATAAACCTTAACGGATTTGGCAAGCTCTTCCCCAAACCCATGCATTCACAGTGGCCAAACACCTTTGCAATCCCCACAGCCAAGTCCGTGCTATCACTCAGTCTGTAGAGAAACAAGCAACCTTTGTCTGATGGGCGTTCAGAGCCTTTGCTGGTAAAATGAACATTACCAAAACCTGTCTCTTGTGTTGGCAGAAGGCTTATTTCTCACACCTCCTTCTTCTGCCCAGAAAGAAACAATCTCAGTTCTTAAGAGACAACTAGCCTCATGTCATCTCCCCAATTCCTTTCCTCTGCATGGCCCACCTGACTTGAAACTCCCCACTGAATGTCACAGCATTGATTAGACGTTGACTATGGAAGTCACTTATTGCTTTGAGGCCAACCAGGGCAGAAGCAGCCATAAGTTTTGGGTTTGCAGATACATGTTCTACAATCTCACAGTTTGCCTGTTTTCTTCACTAGATTAACTGTCTGATGATTGGCAAGCTCTCGGCTGAAATAAGGGTGGTGGAGAAAAGAAACAGGATGTGCAAGCGATCATACCACCAACTGAGGAGAGTCTGCACCAGGTGGTTCAGGTACTGCTTGCAGAGACAGGTTTGCACTTGGATGAAGATTGCTAGGGACTTCCTCACAGACGTGGAGTGTTCCCTATGTCACTGGCTATCTGGGGTCAGCCAACTGTGTCCCTGTAGTGGCTCTTAGTGCTTATAAACTTCAAGGACAGCTGGGCTGTCACTTGGAGTCCTGTGGGATCTTTTGTATATATTAAGGAGTAAAATACTAGACCAGGTGTGCTAATGGAAAAGAGGCACGGGGCGGGGGTGGGGGGGGCTGCTCCTTGATATTAGCCCCAGGGTGGATATGACTGGGATCCAGTTCATAGACTCTTGAGACTTTAGTCTTGGAGGCTGGCTTGAGTCTCTTCACATTTTATATGTGTTGTTTCCTCTATGGCTTTTGCTTCTCCTGTTTCTCCTTTCCTTCCTTCTCCTTCACCTTCTCTTCCTCCTCCTATTGCTCCTTCTCCCATTCCCTTCTTTCCTATGCTCCTTCTCTCCCATCTTCTTCATTTCCTTCCTCCTTTTTGTTTGGAAAAGATCGTTTTGGGAAAATATCTTAGATGACTTTCCCAATATCTGACCTCAAAATATCTTTTCCAAGACTGATTCTTTATGAGAAGGGATACATTATTATTAATATTTTAAAGATGGGATATCTTCTACAAAGGATATGTAGAAAAGAAGCACAGCTTTTCCTTTGGGTACAGTTGGGCTGTTTTAAACGTCTTTTCAGTTAATAGAGCATTTGATGTTTCCAGAAAAGACATTAGTGACAGAACCATTTGCCTGCTTTTCGCTCAGAGTTAGCCAAGAATAGAAAACATTTTGAAGTGGAAACCCAAAACTTAGTTTTTATAATCATCTATCATTGAGTTTTCTTTGGTAATTAATAACTTTTAACAAATTTAAGGCACTATAATTTGTCTAATAAACATCACCTGTTTTTAACAATCCAGTGCTTTTTCATCAATATACTGAGTTAAGCCGTATGACAACTATCCAATTTTAAAGAATTCCACCCCTGCAGTGAGATCTCCTATATACACCTCCAACCCCAGGCAGTCACTAACTCGGTTTCTGGTCTCACCTTCTTTGAGATATTTCATGTACATGGCTCCAGTATGTACCTTTTGTGTCTGTGCTTCTTCTAGGTGAAATAATGTCTTTGTAGTGCACTATTTTATTTTATCTAAGTAGTCTACTCCTCCGTGCTGTAGAGCATGTCCTATTCTGGTGTATGTATCATGCTCTGCTTCTTCATTCATTACTGTATGAGCCCATGGAGTGTGTGCACTTTCAGGCTAATGATGCTACTACATACATCTCTGTATAAATCATCTTTAGTCAAGTGTTTTTGCATCTTTTAAATGGAGTTCTGTTACTTGATTGTGAGAACTTTTTATATACTCAGGATCCAAGTCCTTTAATTGCTATGTATGTGTATCTTTAAGGTATTTTCTTCCAGTCTGTGATTTATCTCTTAACTTTCTAATGATACCTTATGAAAAAAAAATTGATGAACTCTAAATTATCATTTTTTCTTTTTATAGATCATGCTTTTAGTGTCATGTTTTGTCCAGTTTTATTCTTCCTCCCTTCCTTTTCTCCTTCCTATTCTGCTATTTACATGTAGTATGTGCTTGTATGTATGTGTGAGGATGCACAATCCTCGGTGTGTGTGTGTGTGTGTGTGTGTGTGTGTGTGTGTGTGTGTGTGTGCATGCGTGCATGCACATGTAATAGCCAGAGGTTGACTTTGTATGTTGTCTTCTCTACTATATTTTGAGACAGTCCTTGCACTCACCAGCCACTGTGGCCAGAGGTCTCCCATTTCTACTTGTTAGTGCAGATTTTAGGCACCTGCCACAATAGGTGCTTTTTCCCGGGATGTTTGGGGATGGGGCCAGAACTCACTTCTTCATGCTTGTGCAGTTCTGAGCCATCCCCCATTCGTTCATTGTTCTGCTCTCATCTCAAAGTGTTGCACTTATCTATTATACTTAGGTCTCTCATTTATTCAAAGTAACTTTTGTATGTATGGTCTTACATCTTGATTCTCCCATCTGCATATGTGATTTTCTTAGCATAGTAGTTAAAAAGATAATATTCTCCATGAAATTTTCCTCAACATAACTATCAAAACTCAGACCATTATGCTCTCATGGATTGACTTCTCTCAGTCTGGAGTTCTGCCTCTATGTCTATAACAGTGGGTCCTAATAAGTTTGATTAATACAAAATTTGGGTTGTATGAAGAAAACTGGCACAAATGTGAATAATATATTGACTTGCATTTTTTTTTTTTTTTTTTTTTTGTTTTTTGTTTTTTGTTTTTCGAGACAGGGTTTCTCTGTGTAGCTCGGGCTGTCCTGGAACTCACTATGTAGACCAGGCTGGCCTCGAACTCAGAAATCCGCCTGCCTCTGCCTCCCAAGTGCTGGGATTAAAGGCGTGCGCCACCACCGCCCGGCTGACTTGCATTTTTTAAAAAAGAGATACCCCTGCAAAGAGAAACGGGAAGACTGGGTAAGTTAAAATTATTTGCATGAAAGGAACAGCCATAAACCAGAACTAAGACTGCTTAGGAGGCGACAATGACTTTCATGCCAAGGAGTTTCACCATACCAAATGTAAACAGTAGAGAACTTACACCAATCGACGGTTCTCCAGAAGAGGGCAGAGGAGACATGAGAATTGTGACAGGCGGGTAGTTTTGGAAAGTCTCTTTACTGTCTGAACTCATCAAAGGATACCATATTGGAAATAATTTAGTAAGAACCTGTATTTGAATTTTAGTGGAGATGTCTCTAGAAAATTATAATTTATAGGACAAAACCATCTCTTGTCTTCCTGGAGAAAAGGTGAAAGTTCAGCCATCTTAACGCAGGAGTTTTCAACAGCTGACCATCCGACATCACCATGCTTCCATTATTTCTCCAAATCATATCATGTCAGATATGTATCTGCTCCTCTGGACTCACAGAAACAGTTTCTGGGGTCATTTTTAAATGGCTATATGATTAATTACGCAGGAACTTCAGGATGACAGCATGGCAACTCTGGCTTAAAATTTACAGTTTTGAGGAACATAAGCAAGCAAAAGAATGGCATCTGAATATTACCTAAGCCTGCTGATGCAAGCTATTCCCTGGAAGTTCTCTCACTACCATGGAGTGTACAACACACATAAAAAGATTGCTCCTTGAAGGAAAGTCTGCTTTCAAAGCGTTTCATCAACTAACAAGATTTGGAGGTCATTAAAGTACCAGAAGCCACCCACATAAATGCTTCCCCCAGAGTCCCATTTAAAAGATCCTCATGAATATTTTCCAGAGTTGTCTGGGTTCCCTAAGACTTCATAGAGGAATGGGATGAGGTATAGTTAATATTTGGATCCTTATCTGTAGATGGAATTAGTTCTCCATCATTTGACACTGAGGTGCAAGCCCTTTCTTCACCTTCTGGATCAAGTGAGAATATGACCTCAGGAATCAGAAACCCCTTACAACAGTTCTGTGAACACACTGGCACCTACTCCAGTTCAATAATTTTGGCTTCCTTGTCATGGCAACAACTCTTCATGGTCATGAGGGAGGAAGCATCCAGTAGAGTTAGGTATCAGATAGGTAAAGTTTGCACAATAACAAAGGATACCCAAGGAAAATGATCTCTCTAAACTTGTAAAAATGAAGCCACTCTTCAGAATGTTAAACTTGTGTGAATCTTACATTAAATAATCCTTCCAAAGAGGCGAGCATACACTAACTGCCACACTGAGAACAGAGCAGTAATTTGGTGGGTGTTAGCAGAGCCATGCTGGCCTGGTCCTGGTCCACATGCCACTCAAATGAGAACCCTATCCTCCCCCATCCATAGCACATTACCAAGACAAGCACTGAAGATAGGCAGAAACCTCAAGCCCAGGGCTGGCCTGAGACACAAATGGACGGACTCTGTCTCTGACTCTGCTTCCTGCGATAGAACCTCTTAATGCTTATAAAACCCTTCCTTTCTGCACTCTGCAGCCCAGAGCTCTGCAGTTGCTCCTAGAAGATGTCAAAACAACAAACAAACAAACAAACAAACAAACAAAATCCTGCATTGTTGAACCCCCTTTTCACAATGCATCTGCCTTCCATTTGGTTTTGAATGTGCCTTCCATGGAGAAGGCATCTGCCATGCACATGGATGGCTACAAACTAAGTTAAGCCTTGGAGATCAGATGACAGCTGCTAGTTGAAAAGATACTGAAAAGCTAAAGTCACGATGGTTTGTAGGGTTTAATCCACTCTACCAATTTTCTATATCACCTGTCCCACCGGGAATCCAGAGATGACAGTATCCACAGACCATGTGCTACGGTGGTTTGGGTGGGAAGGGTGCAGGGGGACAACACAGTGATAGTGTCTTTTAGCTTTGTCTGTGAACCTAACATTTGTTATGGCCACGAGACTATTGCCTTGTTGTGAAAACTGCATCCCAGGATGGCCTCAGATGCTCTGGTTAGTCACGTTGATCTGTGTGGTTGCTGTTAGGCCTGGACATGGGGAGAGCAGCGACCACAGGCAGCCCTGTGCACCATGTCCCAGACACTTTGTTCTGACCATGCTGAGCTCTTGGCTTAGCTAACTTTCCATAGAAGCTATGATGACTCCATTGTCTTAGTGTTGGCTGTAGCTCAGAGAGACATGTAGGGACAAGAGCCCTCTGGGAGGTAGGCTGCTGATGGGCTCTAGGGAAAAGAATCTGGCTGCTGTCAACCACAAGGCCTGATGGGGCTTTGTTCCAGGACTCTGATCCCATAAAGAGGCTCCAAGAAGTAGCTACTCACATACAAAGTTGTCTACTCTGGGGACATGGGGGTCTGGTGGAGTGGATGGATTAGGGACAAAATAAGAAGAAAGATGTCTAGTAGACTTGATTTTGGCCTGTGAGCCAAGCTCATTACCAGCAAATATAGGTGAAGCATCTAGCAATAAAGGGTTTACTTCATCTGATTATAACATCAGTGTATACTATAGACTTTAAGACATAGAAAACAACAATTTTCAGTGTAAAAACAAATACTATCCAAACAGTTAACTATGTTAACAGTTTAGTAATTTTTATATGTATTATATGTATAGTATCTGTGTTTGCATATGTAATTTTAGCTAAAAGAAGAATCGTATTATATCTTGCCTTTTCCACTCAGTATTAGATATTTTAAGCAAGATTATTTTAATAGCTGAAAATAATTTCATCTGTTTTGCATCCTATAATTTCCTCAATCAGACTCCTATTGTTGGACATTTAGGTCACATTTTTTTTCCTAATTATATATTTTACATGTAAGCCTTTGCTCACCTTCATAATTATATCCATAGAATACATTCCTGGACTGGCATATTCACATTGCATTTTGAATACGTACTTTCCTACTTGTATTACAAAAATCATTCTAAATTATTTTATTTCTGACAGCTGAGCACACAGCGCATCATTCTGCATGAAGCCTAACTCCGAGTAGACTTCATATGGAGTAACCTCTGTTGAGATGAGAATTGTAAAGTTTTTGTTTAATGAAGTGCTGTTTTTTAGTTTTGATTAAATATATAGATAAATATCATCCATAAGCATGGTCTTGCTTTAACTGCTCTATAAGATGTTTCATAAACTGAGATCTCTTCTCTGTTCTTACATGAATAATGCAAACACTATTGTAACATGCCATCCCCTGTACTTTTGATTTATAACTTTTGCTGCCCTATAATCAGTATATTAAGTTTTTTCCTTTGGGAGAATGTCTATGCTTGATGTTATTAAGATTGTTTCTGTTATAGGATGTAATGTCTGTATACTTCCCTTGTTATTTAGAAGTAGTATTTTGACTATTAAACAGTTCCTTCATCCATCTGTATTTTGGTGATATGTAGAGTAGGGTAGAGTAGGAAATGTAATGTCCTCCCCCTCCCCCAGAGGCTTACCTGTTTCCAATATAATTTATTGAATGATAAATCATCCTGCAGTGACTCAAAATGCGACTTTCTTGGTACATGGCATCTTTACATAGAAATTACCTTAAAATAATTTACCTTGATTCCATTTGTCTACACATTCTGAAGCAATACCACATGGCTTTAATGGTGATAAATCTATGTTGCCTTCACATTTATTCATATACTTTTTTCTTCCAGTTTTGGCTTTTTTTTCTAATGAAACTCTTCCATTTTTTTCTGCTTTCTCTATCTCTTCAGTGAAGTCTTAATACAATATTTATTTCCTACTTTATTAAAAAAAGTTAGAAATGTATTGCTAGGGCCTGGAGAGATGGCTTAGGAGTTAAGAATCCCTGCTACTCTTGCAGAGGACTTAGGTTCAGTTCTCAGCATCCACCCTGAGCAGCTTACAGCTCCAGCTGCAGGGCATCCTGTATCCTCCTCTGGCCTCCATGATTACCTACACACAAGTTGAATACACATATACACTCAGGCACAAATATGGACCCATAGAATAAGTAAAATAAACCATTTTTACAAAGAAATATACTTTTAACTACAACATTGATTCCACACTGTTCTCATAATTAATTCTCCAGGGTTTTTTTAAAATTACTTTTGTTTGTTAGGTTTTTGAAATAGGATCTCATGCTGCTCAGGTTGGTCTCAAACTCATTCTGTAGGTGAGGCTGGCCTGGAACTACTGATGTTCCTGCCTTTTCCTCCCAATTGCTGGGATGATGGCCCAGTGCACCTAGCTCTCTTAACTATTCTTTACTCACAGTTTTGAGAGAGGTTTTTTTTTTTCCCTCTAAGAGTTATTTTTAAAGTATCACCGAATAGTCCCTTAGCAATTTAATTTTTAGGCCTGCATTATTAAAATGAAGTCTTTTGTGGTTTTTTTTTGTGTTGTTGTTGCTGAATATTTTGTTAACTGAAATGTATATTACTGTTTTATGCTATTTAAAGCATGCTGGTTACCTATGTGTAGGATCCAGAGGATGCATGCGTGCACGTGTGTGTCCCTATCAATTATAGTTTTCAAAGTTTTCTCTGTGTTTCCTGTTTTTCTTACAATGTATCATGAACAGATTTGAGTTTTCCTGTATTATTGTTCTTTATATACTCCTTTATATGTTTGATTATTTTTTTTGCTTTGTGCATTTTTCCCCCTTGTGCATTTTGAGATGATTCTATACCTAAGAGCAGTATCATCAATATGGAAGAAACTGATGCGCCATATTGACTGAGATGAAGGCCATCAAGTCTGTCATTTCTGCTTATATGCATGATCTGATTTAATCATGAAGAAATGCCAAATGAATCGAAATTGGAGAATATTTTTACAGAAATAACTGAATTATAATCTTAAGGTCGAAAGTCATGGAGATCAAGGAGAGAGTGAGGAATTGTGCCAGACTGATGGCAATGCAAACATCTCACTCAGTCCATTCTAAGATTTGACCATTCATTGTTTCTGTTTGCCTTTAAAAGCACCATTGGGACAATTGACCAAACCTGACTAGCCATCTGCATTAGATGCTAGTAGTTAGTCAATGTGAAGTTTGTTGAGTTTCCATGTATCAGCAACTTTCAATAGATTAGGGAAGGCCTCTGTCCTCTTGGAACTGTTCCTACTCTAAGTTTGATCAAAATACTATTTTCTGGACATGACAAGGCTATTGCATACATGAACTCACCAGGGCTGTGATTGCAATGCACAAGACCTGCACAAGAGCAAACCAGCTAAGATCTCAGCATGCACTGGGGAGGGTCACATGAAGCCCCACCCCAGCTGAGAAGCTATTGGCCATTGATGCTTGCTGGGGAAGTTTTCTTCAAGGAGGCAAACCCTGAATAGCTATTCATGCCCCAGGAGATGGTCCTACATCCATGCATATATAGGCGGCACTAATTGGACTCTGGGTTGGGAGACAGGGTTCAAGGGAGAAGAGAGAAACCCATCAAGTTGGAAGGGAAAGGTGGTGGGAGAGGATAGGTCAAGTGGGAGAGAGGAGGGATAGAAGTGGGTTTGATCAAAAATACACTATACATATATATGAAATTCCCAATGGTTTGACATTATTTAAATTTGAATGTATTAACTGGATAGAAATGTATCCTAAGTCATTTGGACTTCTTCCTTTTAACCAAATCCTTCCATGTAGCTTGGCTTTGAAGTTAAGCATCAGGTATTGCCAATAAACATTCCTACACTGTGATGATGGTTAGTTCTGAATATGGATATATATTAGGAAGGCTCTTCTAGCAATCTGAGTAGTGGTGAGTAGTGGTGTGTGTGTGTATGTGCACACGTGCACGCACGCGCTGAGGATTAAACCCAGGGAATTGCCCATTCTAAGTAAGTATTCTACCTCTAGCTGCACACATGCCCCACCCCCTCACCCCAGCTATCTCAGTAGAATAGTGAAGAAGAAGTTGGGCACCGACAACAACTCACACTGTGAGCATCCCTGGAGATCCTCAGAGGGAAGAAAGCACTGGCTATCCTGAATTAGAAGCAGGGCTCTTGTTACATAGATTGGAATGAATTCTGATGAGTGCTGTGGCCCCCATTGTCTCAGCTGTTTCTGCAGTGAGACAGAAATCTCCAATAGAGGATGCCATTTGGTGATTTCTAGGTTTTCCTGATTCTGGCAATCATTTATGTATGGGGTAAGCAAGAAAGGTAAGCCACTTCCAGGAGACTTCCACAGCCTAAATATTGCTTAAACACACGACTTGATTTGTTACTCTGTAAATAAAGAGGTTGGCCCTTCTAAGTGTGAACTTTTGAACTCTGAACATTTTAAGATTTACAAGGAAGGAAGGATCCATTTGGGCTGAGACTCCAGAAAGCTGGGCAGTGAGCTGGGTATTGAATGTAAGGCAGAGCGTCAATTCTTGGAGAAGGGAAGGGAACATTGGGGAAGGAGATATCTTGGGTAGAACTTGAGAGAAGGTATTTAGGTGGACTCCACCCACAGGGATGCTGGTCTTGGAAGATTCTGATGTACACTCTTGCCTTTGAGGTTGCTCTGTGGACAAAACTCCTGAGAGTTCTCAGTACCATTAAAAATGATGTGGTTTTGAAGGTAGACCAAACTGGCCTTCTTACAGAAGAATTATGGGTGCTTTGAAGGGATATTATGTCACTGCAACCTTTCTTTAGAAATGACTAGTAGGCAGACTTAGAAGAGCAAAGGCAACTAGAGAAAAAGCTATAAAAATTAATTCGGCATTGCCTTGTGAAATTTAATATACCACGGTTGGGGCTTGTGGCTGTCTCATTTTTCCCTTTCTCTTAAGTAAATGTCTGGGTAGGGTTCATGTGAAGTAAGGGAAGGCTAAAGACATATGACCTCCAAACTGTAGAATGACCCCCAGGACCTCAGTAGACATATCTCTAGTTTTAGTGGCCTGCTACTGCTATTAGCCAAACCAAGGATCTCTCTCTAGAGAAGAACTCATTTGGCAGTGGTGGATGGGAATATTGGATGGGTACCTGGCCTGGCTGAGATGGTTATGGTTTACGTTAGGATAGTGGGCCTGCATGCTGTGGGACACTTGGCAATGGTGACAAAGAAGAAGACACACCTCTTGGATCTCAGCCTTGGGAGTGGCCAAGCAGGGAGAGATCTGTCCCATGGGATGTATGTCAAGCCTGCTTGGGCCCTGTAGCTAGGAAACTCTTCATTTATCTGAAGGAAATAAAAGTGCAGCAGCCTGTCTGTCTGTGAAAAGCAGACAATTGTGGCCCCAGGAAGGAAGAGCCTGTTCCCAATAGCTAAGTGGAGCGTGGAGCCCTGGCAGGGAGGAGTCAGAGAAGCGAGTCTGGGCTGAGGGCCATGACTGCACCACAGGAGCATCAGTGCTCCACCCTCTCTCCTCCTCTGTCCGGTTGGGAACACAAAGAAAAAGAGGGTGGGGCGGGCAGGAGGGCTTGGCCTTCCTCCCTGCAGAGGTCGCTCCACTGGCCTCAAACGATTATTGCATTTAATGAATTGCAGCTTGTAAAAGGCTTTGAAGCTAGAAGGCAAAGCCTGAACATGGCAGATTCTTCTTCTTAAGTCATTTTAGTCTATGATTTCAAAAACAGAATGCTTCTTGAACAGAGAGTGGCAGACGAGGCTGCCAATCTCTACTTCCTCCACTTGTATGAACTTGTTTGTTTTCGTTCTTTTTTTTTTTTTTTAAGTGAACCGCAAAATGTGGATGAGCCAAAGCACAAGAAGACAATGGCTTTGACATTTAGGCAGGAGGTGGGGATATACTTCAGGGGCTTCCACCAGAGCAATAACAATTAGCCCCATTAGCTTATGCATAACCCATCAATGTAAGGAGCATATAAACAGATAGGGCAAATCTCTGTGGTGCCCTTGGGAACATCCCTCCATGCTTGAACCATCTCACCAAACAGATGTAAAAAGATCATATGGTGCATTATTGTCAGTGACAATTAACCTCAATTACTACCGAATTGTCCCTCATATAGTTGAATGGAATTGGGTCTGGGAGGACCCTGGCCCTGGCTCTGGGCTCTCAACAGTTACCCAGTAGACAGAGATTGTTCAGGGGACATTTTCAGACCTGGTACAAATCCTGCTTAACATTAGTTGCTGCCAATGATAAAAGGAGTAGCAGGTGTTCCCCCACAGCTCACCCTTTATTGCCTGGGCACTGTGACACCATCTCTCTGGCTCTATGTTGGTAATGAACCAGAGAAAAGCAGGCGAGGAAGGCAAATGAACCTCCAGGCTGTTCGCAGCAACCTGGAAGCATAAAGTTGAGTCCAGCTTTTCAATTTATACTGTCCCTTTCTCAGAAGCAGCCTCGGCTGATAGCATGCTAACCCACCTCTAGTTTATTTAGGATGTTACCAAGGTATTTTGTGTTTGCAGCTTCCCTGATTAGCATAAAATCAATGTTGCCACAGACTTCAGAATAATTACATGCCTGTTCTGTGGAGGCGTTAGAAGTCTCTCCCTTCATCTCTACCTTCCCTTTCACTTCCCTCATCCCTCAGTCTCTTCCCTCCCTTTGTCCTTCTCCATCTGTCTCCCCTTTCTGTTGCTCTTCCTGCCCCTGCAACCATGCCTTTGGCAATTTAGTTTACTGTTCTATACATTTGTAAAATTTATACTATTTAATTGCATTGCCCTTTCTAGTTCCTCCTTCCAGGATTGAACTCATAGCTTCTTCTGCTTGTGCTTGCCCACATCTCCACTGTCTATAGTCTTGTCCCCAGAATCTGCCAATACTGTGTTAATGTGGGAGTTTGTACTGCCCACAGTCCTTGACTGGGCTGCTTTTAGGTTGTGCTCTGATCCACCTTGAAATTCTATTAGTGTGTCTCTCATCACTTCTCAAATTTGTCTCCATTGATTTTTCTCTTAGTTAACATTTCGAAGCGTCCTGGCTGTATAATCCATGTCAACGCCTCTGACATAGTTCATGCCACACCCTTGATTTCCCTTTCCTGCCTGTCTATCTTTGTTGCCTTCACTCACCATAGCACCTTCTAAGCAGTCAGCATGATGGAGAAGAAAGGCAGTTTGATTTCTGACCTTAGCTCAACTTGATCCTGGGAAATCATACAACTTCTGAGCTTATGCCTCTTTAACCATGAAATGAGCACACAAGAGCCAAACTCTCAAGAGCAGTTACAGTTGCTCATTTGAAGAGCATAGCTGAGACCCCTAACTCAGTGCCTGGTGTCCAAAAAATGCTCTTTTTTGGCCATTTAAAGCAATGGTTCCACTTTATAAATTCTTAAGGAAAAACCCCAACTTTCAATACAGGCAGAGAATAGGGGACAAGTGGAGCTCTGTAAGTTCAAGGCCAACCTGGTCTACACAGTGAGTTACAGGACAGCCACAGTCTCCAAAACAAAAATAGCAAAAGTTTACTCAACAGGTAGACATTGAATCTCTATGTCTCACTCTTACTTTCTCCTGGGCTTGTGTACAAAGCTATAAATCACCTTTTGTCCACAGTATGTCCGTTGGAGCTATGGAAACATGAAACTCTTATCTAGTAAGGGGCTCAGGTAATTTATAGATGTTTGCCCCATTGTTGGGTGGAATTGTAACCTGTTGTGAATGTCCTCACAATCTTGATGAGTGGGAGAGAGAATGTTGGGGGCAGGGGACTCAGGATGTTGAAGCTATTGAGAGGAGGAGAGTAGGAAGAACAGTCATGGTACATCCGTGCCCAGTGTGGAGAAGCAGCTCAACTATTTCCACTCCACTTGACTGCATTGCATTCATTCACTCTGGAATCAGTGAATGGTTAAGTAATCTAGAAGAAAAATGTAAACAGAATGTCTAGAGGATGGGAAAAAATGGGACACACACACACATACACACAGGAGCTGGGAGTGAGACTGTCATGGAAGAAAATCTGGCTAGCAGAAGGAGCAGTAGAGAGGTACAACTTGCTTACACACCCATAGCTAAATATATTATGGGATCAAAATGATGGGGCCATGCTATTCAATGGATACAGAAATGCAACATAGTCTCCATTATAGCAGCAAGATCTACAAGCATGATGCTAGAGGGGAGAGAACCATGAGGGAGGATCAACTCCTGCCCACATGAAAGAGGCCTTTACTTCAAAGGAGACAACCACAGTCCTCTTGAGGGATGTCACGGATCACAGGTGTCCTGGGCTACCACAGCGAGCTTTATTTGAACTGAGAAAGTGTGCCTCCAATACCCTACCTCCTCCTATTTCTTTTCCAGGGCATGCCAGCCATTGTTCACAGATTCTCTTTTCAGAATCTCTCAAGAAGCAGAAAGGGGGATAGAAACCAGAAAATAGCAGTCTGTACTTGAAAGCTTTCCCTGAATAGCTTTTTCAGAGTATGATCATGGGCGATCACAGTAAAGTATTGGATGACGGTACTCAGAGTGGGAACCTTTGACCCACTGAAGTAGAAATCCTGGGCTGGGCTCAGAAGTCTGACCAAGCCCTTCAGGTGATGCGTGGGCATGCTAAAGTTTAAGAACAACTGACTAAGGCCATCTGGTTGAAGAATCACATGTTCTGGGTTCTAACCTCAGTTCTGCTGTTTACTCGCTGTGACGTCACAGAGCTGGTATGTACATTAAAGAGAGAGGGTACTGATAGGATTAGAGTCTAGATCAGCACTCTGTGAATGATACCTCAGGAATCAGATGCTGCAAGTCTATTGACTGGGAGGTTTCCTGAGGGAACTTCCTTTTCGTGTTTCCTGCCTCTCTGCCTTCTTGGATGCTCTTGGTTCTGAAGGACATTCTTTTCCTTATCTCCTCCTACTACGTGGTGTGGAAAACAGTGCTTTATGAGTACCCGGTTGGTGTGTGTGTAAGAACTCCACTCAGAGCTCTGGAAACAAGACCAGGGGAGCTCATTGCTGTGTCTAGCTTTGTTTCCTGGGAGGTGAGTGGAGGCAGCAGGCTTTACCCAGCATTTCTCCTGTGGTGACGCTGTCCTAGATTTTCCCCTTTGGTGACACTGCTCTTCCTGAACCCTGTAAAGAAATGAAGAGACAAACATTAACATTTCTGTGGTCAAGTTGACATTAAAGTGGTGGGAAAAACACAACCAGAATTAGAATGTCCCATTCATTAGTCATTTTTTCTTCTCAAATTAAAATGTCCCACAAGCAGGGAAAAAAAAGCAGGCCCTCAATGACTTCATAACTCATTATTTCCAAGGAATATACTTAATTCCCAGTGGAGAGGAATCTGGAATTGTTTGCCATTTCTATAAGCAGCCTCACACATCCTAATGAAAGAGAATGTATACTTCCTGAAGGATTGGCTACGGCTGACAGGGAGAGGTGGCTGATGTCCTCAGGAACCTTGTGATATGCTGCTGGGGACCTCTTTTCTATTTTAGGTCATTGTAGGTTTTCAGAAACTAATCTCAATTAATCTTTTTCCTCACAAGGTTTTCCCAAGCTTGCACATAGGCAATTTTGATAGCCCCAGTAATTTTTTTCTAGGTTTGTGCTTCTTAACCTGTGGGTCACGACCCCTTTGCGTCGAGCAACCCCTTCACAGGGGTCACCTAAGGCCATTGGAAAACAAAGATATTTATATTATGATTCATAATAGTAGCAAAATTACAGTTATGAAATAGCAACAAAAATAATTTTATAGTTGGGGGTCACCACATCATGAGGAACTGTATTAAAGAGTCATAGCATTTAGGACAGTTGAGAACCACTGGTCTAGGCCATCAGAAATGAATGTGTCAGACACCAACTATTGGTTTGGGATAAGAATAAAGAGACTGGAATCTTTGCTCACATGCAGATGATGGCTGGAAATACGTTCAGACCTGATACTTTCTGCAATGACCTTTCTCTGATCTTGAACTTAATTAGAAAGTTGACTTTAGTTAGGGAGATGCCTGCCCAGTTTATCATCAGTATGTGAGTGTGACCAATGCAGGTAGTGTTCAAATATATTCCAAGGGCTAAAATAAGTAGTCCATCTCACGTAGCATGTGCTCATCTTCATACCTGCACTTAGATCTGTGTGCTTGTTGAGGAGTCTCAGTATCTCCAGAAATTGACATTTGTCCACAAGGGCCCTGACTGTTCAGCCAGGCTCTGCAGGAAAATTGTGTGAGTTTAAGTCTCATTTATAATGCCAATAAGCCACATAACTTTGAACATAATGTCTTTAAATTTCAGAATCTTCACATGAAAGTAAGGATTGTAGTAGATTTTATCTCACAGGATTTATAAGAATTCTTTGAGAAATGCTTGTAAAACATAGTATGGTGTCTCCTACTAAGATAGGAACCAAAAGAGACATTCTCTGTATATTCTTTCAACATTGTACTAGAAGTATTAGCTAATGGAGTAAGGCCTAGAAACTAAATAAAATGTGTGTGGACTGAAAAGGAAGAAGTATACTCATCCTCATAGATGACATGATTATAGAAAATATAAGAAGCTAAAAGTAACAAGGCATTTATTGTATTATATATATTAATTGTATTATTATGCTTTGGAAGAGGCAGAAACAGATAGATAGATAGATAGATAGATAGATAGATAGATAGATAGATAGATAGATAGATGGGACAGACAGATGATTTTGAAGAGCTAAATTGTAGTCCTTATGTAAGTAAAAGAGAATAAATGATGGAAACCGTATTTTTCTTTTAAATATACTTTTAATTGAAAGAGAATTATATCAGTCTTTTTTCCTTCCTCCAGACTATCCCAGCTATCCTCCCTCAAGTACCTCTCATGGCCCCAAAATTATAGTTTCAACCAATATTATTACTTTTTCATTCCCTGTATTTTGACTGCAATCACCTCATAGTCCTCTCCTTAGCCACTCTTCCTCTCTTTCCTCCTCCTATGTTGCTTCTTTTCTACTTTCTCCTCATTTACAAGAAACTGGTATTATTAACTTTGTTGGAAATATACATGAATTAGCCACCCTGTGCTTTACTTAAGAGCCTTAGACTTTTATAACGAATGGATAGGGTAGCCTGTGAAGACACAATAGGGAACATATAGGAAGTGAAGACCACAATTATAATAACTTAAACAAGGTGGACACATATTAGTCTCTTGTTTACAAATGGGAGCTTGGGCAGTTCTCAGAGATGTGGGATCTCCCAGTTACTGCTTTACTGTCTTTAGAGTGATTCAACTATCTTGGCTCAAGATGATAGTTAGAGCTCAAGTTTTCATTTGTCAGTTCCCAGCAACATCAGGAAAGAAGGGATACAAAAAGATCTGGCAAAGGGTTTCCTCATCTTCTTAAGGGAAAGTTAGTAAGTCTGTATCACTGTCTCACCTATTCCCCATTGGTCCGTCCAGCTATAGTTTTAAGAATCTATTACTATGAGAGGAGAAAAAAAGCACTATAATTTCCTATATCTCAGGTGTTGTGGATAGCCTCAGCCTTGTATTTTGATCCTAGTTCCCAGTGGATAGCCTCAGCCTTGTATTTTGATCCTAGTTCCACCCTCCTGGGAGGGGCTGCAGAGGATGATTGAATCTGTACACAGGAGACGTCTTGTAAACCTTCTGTCCAATTTAAACCTGTAAAATAAAGGCTAGAGCCAGAGATTGGGCAGTAGAAAGGGAGGCGGAGAAAAAGGCTTAGGGGAGGAGAGAGTGAGAGGAATTCGATATAAAAGGAGGCAGAAGCAGAAGAAGAGAAGAGAGAGCAGGAGAAACAGGAGGGGGCAGAAGCAGAAGGAAGCCATCGGTAGAAGGAAGCCGATAGAGGAGCCGGAGCTTCGAGGGCAACCATGAGGCCTAGATGAACTGCAAGTTATAAGGGGTCTCATAGCCGGGGATTAGAGTAGTGTGGTGGTAAATCTGCCCAATCTAGGCGTGCTATTTATACCATAATTATTGAGTTGTGTCTTCCTTTATTTGTCTCCTTCGGGTAGGAGATCTTACAGCGGCAAATTTGGGGGTTAAATAATTACCACTACAAATTGGCACCCAACGCCAGAGGCCGATTAAATAATTTCAACTACTACACTCAGGTGTCAAAAGTCATCATAATGAATATTGCTCTAGCATTCTTTAGTATTGAAGTAAGACTACTGTTAGACTCAATGTAAAAGAAGTGGCCATTTTTACTTTCAAACTGGTAATAAAAGTCAACCTTTTCTTTGACTCTGGATGTCTCAAGGAACTTCATATTATTGTGTTTCTGCCACAAAGTGGAATTAAAATTGGGTATGATGAATCAAGCCCAACCCTTCCTTTGAGTAGTTGTTGCAGGTATGTTCTTCAAGCTTTGGCTTTTTCACTCTGGCAATGGGTATGATACCCGTATCCAAGGATGCCGTAGAGGGCAGTAGAGGTCACGAAGTGCTTTCTCCTAACAATTTCAGAGTTTCAGAACTTCCTTTAAGGTACTTGATTTGTTTTGAATTGATTTCTGTATAGCACTAGAGAGAGGTAGGGATCTGGTTTCTTTATTTTCTTAAACTACTTGTTGACAGGGCCATTTTATTTTTGTTTTCCCACTTATCCAGTTTAAATTATATGAGGAAGTCAAAATCAAGCACTGGATCCCCCAAACAACCCAACCCTTAGACAGGCTAAAGAAATGAGTAGACAGTTTTCAAAGGACAGAATGCATATAAACATATGAAAAATGTTTGGCACCGTGACCTATCATGGGAATGCAAATTAAAACCAAAATAAGATTCTAGCTCCAATTTCAATGGCTACCATTAAGAAAGAAAAAAACAAAACAAAAAAACAAAGAACAAATGTTGGTGAAGATGTGGGGACAGAGGATGGAAATTTCTCCAGCCACTATGAAAATCAGTATATAGGTTCCTCAAGACACACTCATCCACACGCACATGCACACACACACACACACACACCTACTCTGTGGTTCAGCTGTAACCTATGAATATGTACCCAAAGGATTCTAGGGCCTCATTCTACAAATACATCAGCACATCTATGTTTATGGCTGCACTGACCCTAAGAACAAAGTTATGGAATCAACCTGGTGTCTACTGATAGGTTAATGGGTACAGAAAATATACTATGTATACATATCTAATACAGTTTTTAGACAGACATAAACATGAAATTATATTATTTGTTGGGCAATGAATGCAACTGGAGGTCATCATATTAAGTAAAAGAAGTCAGAGTCAGAAGGACAAGCATCACATGTTTCCTCTCATTTGACAATCATGAGATTCTTTTTATGTACATTTAATCACTTGCATATGATATAAAAGAAAAAGGTAGGAGCCTAATTTGAGGGGGTGGGAGGAGCAGGGCATGGGGCTAATTATTAAAATGCATGGTATATCTTAAATAAATTGTCCAAATGAGACCTAACACACTGTGTTCGGTGAAACATATAAATGCCTGACTTAACAGGTACAGCTGATGTAATAAATAAGATCAATTTTCTTTTAATATGTATCACTGGAAGCTAGTTTTTTTTGTTTGTTTGTTTCCTGTACCCATAAGCCCTTTTCCTTCCTAATCTGGATTTTTCTCCAATCAATGTAATGGTAGCACTGGGGTACTCTAGACACATGACCAACGAGAGCAGTGGCCATGCTGTGGAAATCTGAGAAATCCACCAGAGCTCGGACTAGTACTCAGCTAGAAACACACAGAGCACACCCAGCTATCCCCAACTTATTATTATAATTGTCTTTATATTTTAGAACCATCTATCATTATGGCTGAACCTTACATTTCTTGAAGGAACAGGGACAAATATGGTCTCTTAAGTCATTTCAAGATCCAATCTAAGGGGTTCTAGGTTGACAAAGGACAACATTTGTATATCAGGGTACCATTTAACCTGGATAGCTTGCTTTTGCCATGCTCATCCTTGCTGACAGCCCTCTGTTTCATCTCATAGTCACTGGGAGTGAGCTAATATCGGCTACAGTCATTGTTTGTGTTGACATAACAAAGTTCCACAAGTGACATGTCATAAATGACAAACATGGATTCTCAGTCATGGAGGTTGGAAGTCAGACATTGGGTGTTGGCAGCAGGACATGCTCCTTAGGGTTCTCTGAGTACACTTCTCTGGGGCTGCAAACCTTCTTATGGTGGCTAGGAGTCCTGGGTGTTCCTTGGCTTGTGGATATTTTTCCTTCATCTTTGCCTCTGCTCCCATAGGAGGTTCTCCTTGTATGGCCCTGTCTCTCTATTAGGATGATATCAGTCATATTCAGTCAGGCCCCATGCTTATAGTATGATATTAAGATGGTTGTAGCTATAAAAACATTCACCAGTAGTAGAAGTTAGGATCTTAGCATATCTTTGTCGAGGATGCAATTAAATCTTTAACATTTATATTATAGAATTTTGTGAAACTAAGAAATAATTTGTGCCAGTTGGTGGTGGAAAATTCTAGGACAGCCGGGGTTACACAAAGAAACCCTGTCTTGAAAAAAAAAACAAAAACAAAAACAAATCAAAACAGGAAAGAAAGAAATTTTAACAAATTAAAAGTTCCCCTTATATATGTCTCAGACTGTTGTAATCTCTGTCTGATTACCTAGATTGGCAGGTGGGACCGGATACAGTAGTGTGTCGCTAAAATTGCAGACATTCAGGTCCCTGGGTGAGCTCAGGAAATGTCTTGAAAATGGACAGCACTGCAGGTATATAATCTCCCAAGAGGAAAGACTCCCTCCCTGTCCTCCCTGCATCCCACTCCCAACCCCTGGCTATGAGGGAAGCTGGGGTTTTAGGGGAAGGAAGAACCCATTAAACAGTTGTATAGTATCTGAGCGTTTGGATGCTTGGTGTGACTGCCTGCCTATGAGTGACTACCAGTGTGCATGTGAATGATCATCTGACTGTGGGGCTTCTGTGCATGTGAATGGATGTGTGCATGTGCTGAATGGCTGTTGTGTGTTGCTGGGAGAGTCAAGGGAGGGGAGTGCCAAGGTGTTCCCGGCAGTTAGGAGACGGATGGGGAGAAAGGACCATCCCAAGAACAGCCATCTAACTGTATAAGGCTTGGATGTGACACTCTGGCAAGAGGGAACACAGAAGAATGTACAAAATTAGAAACCTAAAAGCCTGTGCCAAGTCTATATCGGGTTGCCTTATGCTTCTCTTCCTCCAGTGTTTAGGATGAATGGCTATAGGCCAGATCCAACTGTAGCTTTTGTCTCTGACTTCATTTTAATGAGAAACAAACACTAGTATTTTTTTTTTTTTATGTTGTCACATGTAGAAGACTCTATCCCCTCCACCTTCTTTTTTGGTTCTGCTCTAATATAAGAACAACTAAGCAGATTGAGAGCAACCTTGCCAAGAAAGTTGTACTGTGGGGTTGAATTGCACAGAGGGGAGTTTCAGACTGAAGACGTAAGGTAGCAACTGAAAGTAGACATCAAAATCACAGTGCACGGAGACATTCTGTGGTAGTCATTTTAGTTGCCCTTAGCAATGAATCTCAATGTGCAGAGAAACAAACAAACAAAAAATTATACCAGTGAAAGACTTATTATTTTTACCAAGTCCACTAATGCCCACTTTGTTCTCATCAACTTCTAATATGTCATTTAAGGTACTTGGCTATAATTGAATGATCCCAAGAACAAAATAGAATGGAAAGTGAAACTAGCTTTTGAGCTTTTGGTCTTGGGACAAAAATGTAATACAAGAATTCCCAAGAATATACTACCCCAAAGAGACATGAGAAGACTATAGCATTTCCTGTGGAAGACAGGACACGGATAACTCATTCGTGGGTAGTTGTAGTGGTAGAGCGCTGTGGGATTTGGCAGTTCACAGATGTTCATAGCTGCACGGCTTCTGCTACATGGCTGGGTCTCTGTTTATTCCTTTTCAGCCTCAGCAGAACCTTTCAACTCCCCTGAATCAGGAGAGTGTGGTGGGAGCTGTGCTCCTAGGCTGGTCATAGAATGCCCTGAGACTGTGAATTTGGCTCCCTTCTTTACCTAAGGTATTGTCTTTTCTTTCTCCCTCCATCCCATCTTCTCTTTCCTTTCTTCCTAATCCCTATTTCTCTCCCTCTCTCAGTCCCATATCTGTTTTCTTCCCTCTCCATTGCTCTCTTCTTTGTCCCTCTTTCATTCTTCCTCTCTCCATGGCCCATTGCAGCTTATACTTGGAACCCAAGCACACATTCTAAGGAAGACCAGGCCATACAGAGATGCATTGTTGGCATTCTAGCTGAGAAAGCTAACAGATCTGCAAACGATACTCAGCAACAGTTGGTCAGATAGAATTGAAAGCCTTCAAGTGATTCTAGCCCTAGGACTGCAAATTTTCCAACTGAAACTTCAGATCCAGTGCCGTGTCTTAAATCATTTGTTCTGTGCATGTTTATATGCATGTGTAGGGGTAGGTTTGCACACATGTGCACAAGTGTGTGGCCCTGTGTGGAAGGTGGATGATGTCTTCAAGAATACTAGCCAGCATCTTTGAGACAGGGTTTCTCATTGGCCCAGAGCTCATTAGTTAAGGTAGACTGATTGGCTGCTGAGTCCCAGGAATCCTGTCTCTGCTATCCCGGAGCTGGGATTACCAGCATGTCACACACCTGACATTTTTACTTAGGTTCTAGGGATCAAACTCACATCCTCCTCCTTGCAAGGCCAGCATCTTAACAACTGAACTGGCTGAGCTTCTCCTAAGTCCTGCCCTGTCAGAATTTCTCTCCAGAGGGACTTATTAGTATTCTTTAATGCCACTAACTTTAGGGGGCTAGTTATCAACTTTTTATTTGAGACACAGTCCATGTTGACCTCAAATTTGGTATGTACCTGAGATTGGCCTTGAACTCCTAATTCTCCCCCTTCAGTTTCCCACATGCTGGGATTACAGTTATGAACCAGCATAGTTGGCTTGGGAAGTCATTTCCTATGCAGCCATAGCTTATATTTTGGCAGGACTCTAGGATGCCCCCAGATCACCTATCCAAGAAGTTATGAGGTTCTGTGTCATGTAGAGTTCTGTCATCTAGTATTCTGGTCCTTTCTAGGAGGTCATAGTTTACTTGTTTTAATTTTTCTCAGCCATGTGCACACCAACAGTTCTTAAGCCTTAATGTATATGCAAATCATGTGATGGTGCTGTTAAAATGGAAGATCTGTTGTAATTGTTCTGGTGTACATTTGGAGATCTTGGTTTTTTCCATTCCTTTTTATCCCCTCTTTCTTTTTTGATGTGCATGCTTGCTGGTGTGTGTGTGTGTGTGTGTGTGTGTGTGTGTGTGTGTATCCTCATGTGTGTGGAGACAAGAGAGTATCCTCAGGATTATAAGCATATGCCACCATGCTTTTTCTCTTCCTCTTCCTCTTCCTCTTCCTCCCCCTCTTCCTTTTTCTCCTTTTGAGACAGGGTCTCCTTATGTGCCCTTGGCTGTCCTGGAACTCACTGTGTAGACCAGGCTAGCCTCAAATTCACAGAGATCTACCTGCCTCTGCCTCCCAAGTCCTGAGATTCAAGATTTGCATCACTGTGCCCGGCCACATTTTTTAATGTAGGTCCTAGGGATTGAATTTAGTCATCATGATAGTAAAGCATGTGTTTACTTACTGAACTGTCTGCCCAGCTCTGATGTTTCTTTCCTAACAAACTCCCAGATAGCACTGAAGCTGCTGCTCTATGAATCACATTTTGAATATTGCATCATTATATGTACAAACAGGTAAAAGAGCAGGGATAATACTTGTTGTCAGTAAGTACCAACCAACTTCATAACATTCCTAAATGTTTCATGCACATTAACTTTCGTCTTCAGAATGTTCTTCCCTGATATGTATTATTGTCCTCACATTTGAAGAAGCTAAAAATTATAGACATTAGAAAAGTGGCAGAGTCAAAACTTACACGCATAATTCGTCTATTCAACTGGATCCTTCCCACAATGACTTTCATCTTTGGTTTTTTCTAAGCCTGTGATTGGTTCTTCTTAACTATCACTTCCCTTTAAATAGAGACACCTCTGTTCAATAGAACTTCATGGAACAATGTTCTGCAACTATCCTGTCCAACAGGTAGCTATGTGTACTGAGAAATGTGACTAATGTGTGGGAGGAACTCAATGGTTTATTTTATGTGCTTTTAATTAATGGTTCAATTAGCCATTTTATTTGCAACTAGTGACTAGAACTTTGTCTTGTTTTTAGTGACTTTTATGTGGGGTAATGTGGCTTTATTGAAATGATCCTAGGAGACACTGATATTTGTGAAAGACCTCTGGATATGCGCTGTGGAGTGTGTGCCATGACCACTCCTTACCACAGGACAGTGTTTGAAACACAACCCATGAGTTTCATTATCTTCACTTCCTCTTGCTTGTTTCCTAAACACACTGCCTTGGACATCTTTCTCTTGGTTTCACTTTAGTTAAGCAGGAGTCCTAATCCAGAGCAGTCTAGAATGGAGAACGGAGAGCATCTTTCCACTACCAGAGGCTCGGGAAGAGAATGGAAAGGATGTGCCCACATGCTTCCGTTCACCTTGGGACCTTCAACAATCAGAGTTCTTTCAAGTAAAAATACAAGGAACCCTGACTCATGTAGGTTTAAACCCTAAAGAAGTATATTGTGTCATACAATTGAAAACCCAGGGGAAGAGTGGATGCCAGAGGAAGCTGACTCAGTTGCTCAGCAATGCCCCTTATTCTATTTTTGGACTCCTATGCTTTTAACTTGGCTTTATCTTCACCCCAGTAGCAAGATGCAGAGGTGTTCCCTATGGTGTATGCTGCTGTGGGAATCTATGTGGAGATGACACTTTCTTCCTGCAGTTCTTTCTTAGAAGCGAGAAGAGTTTCTACAGCAGTGTTAATAATTATAGACTTCCTATATGTCTTTTTTGGTTATGATTTGATCACATGACCACTGAATAAGTATGAAAGGGAAAATTGGGTATTTCCCTACACTAAACAGATCCATTGTGGTATAGGGGTGAGATCAGCCCTTGCATGGGCTTTGGGAAGGGTAGTTATATATAATGAAATTGGGGTTCTAGCTAAGAAGCAAAGGAGGAGATCAATCTAATGTCTGCCAGAAAATCAAAGCTTGAGTGGAGTTTGGGGTGGAGCTGTAGTTGAAGCCTTCAGATTAGGAAAACTACTGTGGAGAGGTCAAGGTTGATGACCTACTGATCAAAGCATCACTGTGAGTGGACCAGTCCCAGGGAATGCCATATCAGCTCAGAGCTCCACCCACTGAGGGTCATGCTGAAAATATAACATGATGCTTCCAGTTATCCCTAGCCCTGACAGGACGTACAGATACCTAAAGATCCTCCCCCGCCAACACACACATACCCTGGAAGAAGCTAAGAGGTGCTGAGAGAGCCAGTAGGCCAGTAAAGTTCAGAGTAGCATCTCATAAAAATATAATAAATCAAACTTTATTATCCATGGTGTGATGTGTGTGTGTGTATGTGTGTGTGTGCATGTAATCATGTATATCCTAGCATTAAGTATTGAGGTAAGAGCAGGAGTTGCAGAGTCAGGAATCATTTGTTTTCTTCTACTCTGTGAGTTCCATGGATGAAACTTGGGTTGTCAGGCTTGCTTGCTTGGCAATTGCCCCTATTTATTGAGCCATCTCACCAAGCTACAGTGAAATATCCCATTTTTTAATATAAGAGCCTTCTTTCTTTTAGAGATACTCCCAAGTCTTGCATTCCATGAGACCATCCTGGAGCTGACCTTTGCCCACCTTCTTGGTCATTCCACTGTGTCATGGGGCTGCTTTTGTTCACACTTAGGTTCCTGATTCCAAACGGTTTTGAAGAACATTCTTGTGACTGGCTGCGCCTTCAGAGATTTATCCTAGAGACAACCCAAGTTTGATGTCTTCCTCCCCTTCTCTAAAGCATGTAATAAATGTATGGCAAACATTCAGCCACTCAGGGTTTTTTCTTTTTCTCTTGAATATCATTCTCTAGAGTCCCTTTTTACAATTTTACTCTTTAATAATCAAATTCCAAGAACTGAGCCATCCAAGGCCTAAACATTGTCTTGTTCTAAGTCACTGCTTCTCTATTACTTAGTGACAGCCCACAGATCTCCCTTTCATACAAAAACAAAACATAGCCAAGACCCAAGTCTATGCATCCAGACTAGAACCATGTATCTCTGTGGCTCTGGCATCACCCCCAATTGGGATGGGTTGTCCCTGTGGATAGATGGATGTCCCCATGGCCTAACCTTAGGAGCACCCTTTCCTGAGCCATTTTGTGACTTTCTGCCTGTTTCCTCATCCTTGCTCCTCAAAAGCACTGTTTGTAGAATTGCCTTTTCTTCCATTATTTGTGTCTCATCCCATGTTCCTGAGTTCATCAGACACGGTGTGTCTCTCATCCCCTCTGTCACTTGAAACACTTATCTCTGACTGTCATATTTTTCTCCTTGATAGACCTATTCAACAGTACTCTCTTAAGTGTTTTTTCTCTCTTGACTTACACACTTCTTAGATTTTTGGTTGTGAGCCTAGCCCTTAATGGCTGAGCCATCTCTCCAGCTCAACTCATGCACTTCTTGTAACACAATAACCAATCAGCTTAGAATTGTCTGGAGCCCTTATGATAATATGGGTCAGAATTTCCAAGGTTATTTCAGTTTTTCAAGTCTGACGCCAAACGACCAAAAAAATGCAATCATAAGCTCATATCCTGAACACTGAATTAAAACCTGGGAAGAAACATGTACACACACACACACACACACACACACACACACACTGTATGTGTATGTGTGTATATGTATGATGTTATGTGTGTGTGTATATGTTTGTATATGTATGTGAATATGTACTATAGATGAACTATGGGTGGGAAGCATTGATTTGCTGCCTCTCAAGTTTTCATGCAATTCTCTGATTCCAGATGTCTGAGTGGTGATGGTGAAATTACTCTTGCAGTGGTGGTTAGATTAGAAATGAAAGCCAACACAGTGCTCTTGGGATTTGGGACAAAGACTCATTTGCAAGCCAGACAGCAGGTCCAGGCAGTATGACTAACTATTTGGTGGCATCAGCAATAAGATGCTGTGAACAAGTTTGTTTGTTTATTTGAACAGTGGGTATTAGGGTCTTGAGATAATGATAGCACCAGCATCATATGATAAGTAGAATAATTAAAGAAGCATTAACCTAATTATTATCACCATCAGCAAATACCCACGGAGTACCTGTCTTGTTAGGGACACTGAAGTTTGCCACTGGAGAATCTAGAAATAAACACCTTTCACCTGGCATCACTTACCATACAGCTGAGAAAGAACACGGCTACAGATGTGCTGACACAGCTATTTTCGGAGGAAGGTTTTCCAATCTTGTTTCAGGTATAGTTTTCTGTGAACTCACTCAGCACACTTATTAAGGGGCTATGGTATACCAGACATTGTGCTGATCAGATGAGGGAAGAATATGGGAAGGACAGAGAAGAATAGAGATGGTCCCACTGCAGGAGAACAAACACATCTACCAAACAACAGGACAAGGACTAAGTGGAGAATATACTAATCTGTATGGGAGTAAAGAGAAGAGAATATTCTTCCTGTAAGTCCAGGGAAACTTGTCCCATGATCTAAGACTATATGGCAGAGACCACGAGTCACATTATGTTGTCATCTTTTATATAATTTCATCCCTTACCCAACAGACCACCAGTAGGTCCATACTCTTGTCTAGTGTTACACACTTCATGGATTCCTGTTAAGTGATGCTTCCGGAAAGGTGACAACCCCTCTCAAACCCCAGCTTTCAGATCACAGCATCTGTTTCTAGGAACCATTCTGATTTTCATTGGGGGCGGGGTGTGTACAGTTCTTGGTTGTGAGAACATAAAGTCTGTTACCAGTGAGAAACCAGAAAGGGGGAGGGTCAACACCAAATTGACCCAGTTAAAAGTTTGGCCAAGGTTTAGGGCTTGAAAAACACATGAGGTGTGTGAATTCATGCATGTTGCATTAACTTTTGCTGGGGAGATATGAGAAATCTCATCTTAGAGACATACCAATGGCAGCCTGTAGAATGATTCTACCCAAGTCTAGCTTGGCAAACAGTGAGTTTAAGTGGGGTTGAGTAGAGCATGGGTAAGGAGTATCTGTCAGACTGTGGGCAACTTCTGAGCAGCTACACCACACACACAAAAAAGTCCTGTGCCCTTCAGCAATCAACTTCCTGTATATATCCTGGGGGAGAGGGGGAAAGGGGAAAAGTGCCTCCAATGACTACTTTGATGCCCCTGAGCCCAGAGCCCCTTGTATGGTCTCCTAAGCCTGTGGTCCTATTGTAAGAGGATTACTTACAATATTACTTACAGCATTGTACTGTTGTAGTCTTTAGGGACTACATCTTCTGAGAGCCCTCCTCTAAGTAATCAGAGCTGTTGTCATGCCATGTCTGGAGGACAAAGTTCTACAAGAAATACTCTGTCTTTCAAATCCACTAAACTCGATGTTGCAGAGGACATGGATAATCCCAGATACTCAGAGGTTGAGGTAGGATGACCATGAATTTAAGAACTGTCTGGCCAATGTAGAAAGACCATTCCTGAAGAAAGCAAACAAACAAATAACAACAATAAAATGGCCATTACAATCTGTAGAGGAAGAAGAGTTGGTAAAATTTTGCGGGAACCTTTAACAAAAACATAGAGAGCTATTGTAAAATAGAACCATTAAAGAGGAGGAATAATAGTGTGTGAGCTCTTTGGGCTGCATGTGAGAAGAAAACTGAAAATCATTGTCCAATGTTGTAGGCTCAGCAAACAGGAGAGCCAGCACTTAGAACCAGACTCCTGACTATAGAGCTCTTCTTGCAAGATACATTTGAGAAGGGCTTTTAATTAAAAGGGGAGAAATAGGGGGGAAGGGGGATAATGGCAGGCCATTCCAGAGACAGGCGTGACAAAGGCTGGATGCGGATGCAAGCCTTTGGGAGGCAAGATGATGCAATTTGTATAGCTTGAGTAAGGAAAGTTACAAGTGAATGAGCCTAGAAGGGCTATTTAAGGGGGAAGCCAGTGTGCCCTGCAAAGGCAGAGTCTCCAGGCCTCTCTTAACCCAACCTTCCTACTTTTGGATAAACACAAAGATCTACTTTTCTTATTACTTGAAATCTCAAATATTGTATTTTGTCTTAAAAATCACAGAGAAGGAAATTTCTAGATATGATTTTCAGAGCCCATTTTTGAGTTTTGTTGGTTATTTTCTTTCTTTACTGCCTTGGGATAGAGCCTGTAGCGGAGGAAAGAGAGAGGCTATCACACCTCTGGGTAGGATGTGAGGAAGCAATGGGGAATGATAGAAGAGTTATTTCAGATGAGGAACAGACACAGGCTCTCACAGTGAACTATTGAATGTCCAAGCTGCCTTGATGATGGAAGAATGTGTTTTGAATGGGGACAATGTCCTAACCAACCCTATACACAAAGATGTATTCTAAGAACAAAGGAACCCAAGTAGGTGAGTTTTAGGCCCGATAGATACTCTGCTGTTCACAAAAGGAACTGTTTCATATCAGAATGAGGGAATACATGATTTTCATTGGTACTTCCTCAAAGGGATTAGGCTCTTCCCCAGATGCATATTGACTGTTATAACAACTTCTAATAATTGCTAGGCTCATGCTGTACACCACACACAGTATGTGGCACTTTGGGCATGCTTTACTAAACCTTACAACTCTGTGAGTTAGTGCTTTCATTATCTTCATGGACTGATGGAGAAACAGAGGCATACAAAGAGGTGGTCTGAAGTTTCATAGCTAGTAGAGTTATCCTTAGAGTGAGAGTCTGTCTAGCAGCAGTCAACCAGAATGGGAAAAGAACCAGAGCTGAGGGTATAGTCCATAGTAAAGGCAGGCCTTCTAGGCATCATCAATATACCCATCCAGGCCCCACAGATCTACTACCTCTTAGTAGCTCATTTAAATATTGACTCCATCAGTGGATGAAGGACCCTGATGATCCAGTCATGGATTCCCTAAGGGCCCACCTCAGAACACTGCTTGTACTGGGGAAGATGCTTTCAGTCCATAAGCCCTTCCTGTCAAAATATAATATTGTGGGGAGAAAGAGCTTGACCTTTGATTTTATGATAAGACACAGAACTTTGAGCATCTTTTAACAATAGTTTTTCAGAGTTTAGCAACTTGGGTTGCAGGTGTAAAAGAAATGTTATAAATAGCATTTAAATATTATGTTTTTAACACTAAAACTAAGTTCTTGTCTGTCCATTGATATGCTACATAGAAGAAATAAGTTTACCTTGTCTCCTATAGCAGCCTTTATTTAGACTGGATTATTTGGTGAGGGGAGACCAATATAATACATTCTGGCCTTAGACTTAATAAAGGGAATCATTTAAAACTTAATAAACATTCATTTGAAAACCACTTACAGATTATTTCTAATAGGTCTATGACCTAAATTTCTACATTAATTTGCCCAAAATTCTTATGACACACTTGGCTATTGTTAAACTCTATTCTTGGTGGTTTAGATCCTAAATCTGCATAAATCAATTCCCTGTTATAATCTGATAATGATCAACCTCAGAACTGTGTTATATGGCCCTAGAAAGAGAAAGAATGAGAGACCCTGAGACTGTTGCAATTTGTTACCAAGTAAGTGGCAAAGACTGAACATTCTATGATAGAACAGTTTGCTCCCACATAACTGGTAGAGACCCAACACATGATGCCACAACAATGAACCCACAGTTCTTTGAAGAAACAGCTAAAAAGATGCAATCATCTATGAATTCGGGAGGGCCAAGGTAAGTAAGCAATCACAGAGTTAACCATGATGTCATCACTGAAAGTTTCCCAAGTTGATAAAAGCAGAATAAAGTTCTAAATTACCCAAAATGAAGTCATATGAAGCCCAAAATGCTTTACACATACACAGTGATGCTTTCATTAGAAAGAAGGACTCAGGAGAGGACAGTCTACCCACAGGCCCAGTCCCAGAGGCTCTGTGACTCTTAACTATGAATATATAATGGAACAGATTTTTTTCTCACAAGGCTTTCTAATCCTTCAGTCCTCTGAGATGTTTTGGTTTCTCCAAAACAGAAGCATCTGCTTCTAGGTACCAGGAGACCAAGAATGATAATCGCAAAGCTGCTGTTCCTCCCTCGCTGGACCTTTCACATCTTCCATGCCAGGAGCCCCTTTCCATTTGCTTTTAGAGGTTGCAACTCGCATTGTCTTGTTTGGAAAAGTGAGTGAATGAAGACATATCTGCACAGATTTGGAGGATGAAGATTGATGTGTCTATCTTCCACATGATTCTGAGGGTATCATCTTGATCATCCTGAGGTTCCCAAGACATCCCATGCCAGGTCTTTGGGGGCAGATGGGATTGTCAATGTTGTTGATTGTTCCTTCTTCCTCATGCTTTGGTAGAAATACCTGAGCAATATCTGAGGGAAAAGGCCAGCTACTCTTTTTCCATAGGCAGAGCAATTTTCCCCTTTGCGGGTGCTGAAGATGTCCAGGTACTTGCTGCAATAAGAAAGGCAGCAGAATTCATTTCATGCCCCTGCTTTGTGAACACTCAAGATTGCCGCTCATCTCATTGCTCATACACTGCATCTACAGGAGTTCCCTGTCATCACTACATCCTTTGAGAATTCACTGCTGGTCAATGAGAATAAAGTAGGCAAGGAAAAAGGCAAGAAGAAGGAAGGGAGAGAGAGAGAGAGAAGAAGGGGTAGAGAAAGAGGGAAGTAAGAAGGGAGGGGAGAAAAGAAAAGAGAAAATAAAAGAAAAGGGGGATTTTAAAAATAATTTGGCTCATTTGCCAGACGTTACCTAAACAACCACAGATGGAAATAGTAGCTCCATTCGTTTCTTTGGTAAAAACTTGATGGCTTGTCTGTTTCATCTCTGGATGGGAGATCCTGGATCTAGTTCATGTGTACTCAGGATTCTCTGCACAGAAAACATGTGAGTATACAGCCCAAAGTAAGGATAAATAGATGGACGATTCATTAGCAGCAAGGAGGAGTGAAGATTTAGGAATTAAAGCTGTGATGACAAGCACAAAGGCATTAAGTGTAATCCTTTGCATGTGCAAAGTGGTGGCAGTAGATAAAAAATTCTTTACTGTTTCCACCGAGGTCCAGTGTCAAGATGAATGGCAAGAGGACAAGTGGGAATCTAAGTACTCAGTGAAACTGAGCATCAAAGGTTGAGAAGCAAGGGACTGGTGGTTGGTAACAAGCTAGTTTCTGAAAGCTCCAACCAGGGGTGTGTAAGAGGGTCTAAAAATAAACCAGTTGTGAAGCATCAGATTCCTTCTGCATCACCTCTTTTTGACTCACTGTCCTTTTGCAGAAGTTAGGAATTCGCAAACATTACAACAGACCTTTGAAGTCAGAGTGGGCAAAAGCCAGTCCCCTGGGATTCAACATTTGTTCATTCATTTAATAAATATTTTCTATCTAGTATATGTCACTTTACTAATATTATGGAACAGAAAGAAAACACAACCCACAGCCCTTACCTTTAGAACATACTTTAAAGCCTAATTAGGGAGAAATGTTATAAGCATTTAAACAACTAAGATAAATGCTAATGAAAATGATAATATAAAAATTGTCATGGCTTTGTATGATGGTTCAAGCCCATACTTACACAACTGAGAGAACATGGATCTGATAGACAGATCACAAGTTCAAGACCACCCTGGTCTACATAATGTGTTGAGACCAATTAGGAGTATACAATGAGACCCTATGTCAACAAAGCAAAAGAAAACAATGGAATGTTAGGAGACAATATGAGATCAAGCTCTTGAAAAATGGGGTTTATGAAGCTCCTTACTGTTTAGAACCATCACATTCCCCATACCAAGGATTGCAGAGGTCATAATTCTTTAACCTGAGCCTACTTAACAAGACAAATGGACTACGTCAGCAAACTGGCTCAATCAGGCTCTTTCCTGGAAATTTAAAATTGAACAACTTTAGTTTGGATGGCTTCCTTTGTAAAGGAGATGAGAACATCTGTAACAGTCATTTTCTACAATGACCAAATTGAGACTGTTAGTTGCTAGGAGGAAAAAGGATGAGCCAAGTCAGTAGAAGAAACAGAGACAAGCAGAGAAGGCACTCTAGCTCCCCAATGGAGTCTCTTCCTTGTTGGATTCTCTCTGTTGCTCAGTTTTCTCCCTCCTTGCAGGCCATGAGACACTTACATCTGTAATAGTTCATTTGGCGTCTCACTGCCTTTATCCCTTAAAATCCTTGGGATTCTAGATCCCTGTTTGGGATGCTTTCTAAACCCCACCTCCATGGCCATATACAAACACACACACACATATAACAATATATCACACACACACATCACACACGTATATATAGTATATACACATACTCCACCAAAGACCTTTGGTACTTCTAAATGTTCTCACTCCAGAGATCCTTCAAATAATTTATCTTACATAAACATTTGGTAAAATGGTCATTCTTCTCTTCATTTCCAGATAGAGCTTGCTGAGCAATTGAATATTTTACCCAACTCCCTGTATGTAACTAATAGCAAAGCTATGAAATGAACTACTAATGTAGTATGACTCCTGAATACTTTATCCTACCAGGGGACTCCTTTCTCTTTCTTTGTGACCTAGCACAAGAAGCATTTCACATCTGCTTACTAGGGAGTTAGAGACAGGAAAATCACTGAAACTTGTTGGCCATCTTGTTTTTCCCATGGTTGCATCAGCCTGCCACCAACTTCTTTAGGAATATTTCTTGGCTCTTCCTCTTTATTCTACATGGATAAGGAAATCATGTCTGTGAATGATAAGGGCCCAAATCCTCAAGTCATCACATGGTGGAAGAGCTATGCAGGTGTTCCGACACTCAGAGAGTAAATAGGAAAGTGACATTGATTGCGTCCAGCCATTGTAAGCTCCAGCCTATTTGTTAGAGAAGCTGCCAATTTCCCTGCATTGATCTACCAGCAATGTTCCAAACCTAGGGTAAGCAGTAGTGGGAGGCTATGAGCAGGTACTTGGGATGCATACAAAGACATTTTTATAGCAATTTGGTCCATGCTTGTAGAGATGCAGTTTGTTTTGTTAATGACAGGAATTACTCTTGAAATATACTCAGTCCAATGCCTCTGTGGCTAAAGGGAATATTCCCACTAGGGTCTTTTCCATCATCAATGGAGAAGATCATTTCTGTGGTTTCAGAGAGCACTCCTTGAGATATAGGGTCATCTCCCTTCTGTAAGGATGGAGACTTTGGTCAGTACACTAGAGGGTCAGGGAGAGACAGTCCAGGAGGGGATACTTACAAGAAGCCCAGATCCAATTTACACATAAAGTACATTTAGCATTGATAGCAACTAAAAAAGTTCTGTCTGTCTGTCTGTCTGTCTGTCTCTTGGGATATACTTTGTTCATTTCCACCAATCCAAATGAGAAATCACTGTTGCCATTTGACAAACTTCAAGTTTGAGAGATTAAATCTTGACAAAGTGATTTGATTAAGAATGAACCCTTTAAAAAAAAATAGGTCCACTGATGGGTATATAGAGTAAGACATACAGATTTACTCTATAGTTTCTTCATGCTATAAAATCCAGACTGGGAGCTGCTAAATTCCTATGGAGAAATCAC
This sequence comes from Mastomys natalensis, assembly GCA_021653895.1. Lineage (NCBI taxonomy): Eukaryota > Metazoa > Chordata > Mammalia > Rodentia > Muridae > Mastomys > Mastomys natalensis. Next base: position 83,275 of record JAJTUV010000220.1, on the reverse strand, counting down.
AAAGACTATATAGGAAAAGTTTCTAAATTATGTTAAGCTTATCATAGTTCAGAGGCCAAGGCTTATTTCAAAATTGAATCTATGGACTTGGGAAAATGAGTTTGCACACTTCTGACTGGTCACAGCAATTTTCCATAAGTCATAGGAAAGCCTCCTCATATAAATTAATTTGGTGAATTTCCACTGCAGAAGGCTCTTTCCATGACCACAAGGACAGGACAGACACAGGGTTCTAAAAGCCACGCTTTTGTTATATGTCTACAATTTAAATTAAACGACCAAGGTTACTCACCGTGTCTTCAACACACATTGCCAGGGCACTGCTACATTAAAGCTGAAGGGCATGAGTGTGGCTGTTGTTTTATTATCTACGCAACTCGAATTTCCTGAGTGTCTTGATGCACTTGGAGAACAAGATGGAGGTCTACCAGGTGCTGGAGAAATGTATTTCTAATATGCTGCTGCAGCTCCATTTTAATGCCCCACAAGAAGGAACTGGAACTGGCACATAGTAGGTGTTCAAAATGCTGTTGAATGAGAATGTGAAGTCTGGAGTCTCCTCTGGGAATAGTAACAGCAACATCATATGTTTAACTTTGGTCTGTGTCACCATGAAAAGAAGTCATTTTCTTACCTTTACAAGTGAAAGGAATTATCTTCAGAATTTCTCCATTCAGCCAGCATTCACTGGGTACCAGTGGGCAGTGGTTGTAGTTTCCTGTCCTCCAAAGAGACACTCAAGCTCTGACCTCCACCATCATCTAACAAGCAGCATACACTGCCCTCCCCACCCCTGATGCTTTGTTGACTTGGCTAGATGGATAATTACGCAGTTAAGCACCAATGCCTTTGAAAACATCTCCTTCCTTTCACCCTCAATTATTCCAAGAGGGGAGAGAGGGAGGTAGCTGGTTGGTAAGAATGTCAAGGCCATAACACCACTGCTGATTTACTTGAGTACATGAAATGAAACAAACAAAGTGTTAACCAACATCTCCTTTGAAATGATGTTGGGTCGGATTAGCTCAGAGGAGGGCATCCTTAGAGGGAGAAGAGCCATTAATCACTGTCTTCAACAATCCAAGTTGAATATCTTATTGTTTAATTATTTTTAATCTTTTGGAAATACAGAACCGCCCCCGGGTATTTTCTTTTCTCTGTCCCTCCTACAGAGCTGCCTGCTCTGGGAGCTGAAGGCCTCCTGTGTATTCCTTGAACTGAATCCAAATTCATTAAGATCTACTGTAAAGTAGACATAGATGACGTGGCTGGTGGGGAGGGAAAGGGAGAGGGGAGGAAAGGAAAGCTACCATAATAGTAAGTAGCCAAGGCCAGTTTGAAAAGTTGAAAGGTGATCTTTGACCTTCTCATGACTCATAAAGCACTTTATGACTCCTACCCCATTAGCCAAGAATTCTCAAGCTCAACAAAAGGCCTTTTTTTTAGCTGAAATACCATTTTAACTCAGACTTACAAGGACTGCTTATTTGGTTTATGTGTTAAGCATGTAAAGTCTTCATTTCTGACTACCTAAGAGTTAACCAGCTTGGTTCATTCTGTGTCTATTTGCTAAGCTATGCACTTTGCCCAGACATAGAATCAAGTGGATGCTGAGAAGACCAGATGATTTACTTAAATACATGCTTAAGTAAAGACATGTTTAAGATAAGATAACCTTTTCTCTGTGTGTGTTGTGTGTATGTGTGTGTGTGTGAAGGGGGGTGCAGAGGCATAGACAAAGAGACAGGCAAAGGGACGGGGAGAGAAATATGTGACAGGGAGACAGACACAGAGAATAGGGTAGGGCAGGGTAGAGAGGGGAGAAAAACTGAGATCTCCAATCACAAGACATCTAGAATGTAAATTCTAATAAAACTATGAGTCCTCCCTAGAATGAAAGATTTGGGATGGGGGTGGGGATACATTTTTTGAAACTCTTTCCCAAGACTCTTTCCCTTTTACCAATATTTATGTTTTATTTCCTGTGTGTATACAGTGTGTCACAATCATATCCACCCTCTCTCCATCACCCTCCAACTCCTTCCAAGATCCCCTCATCACATCTCCTAACCTAATGTTCATCATTTCGTTCATTATTTAATTTTATCGCACTGAGTCCAGCTAGTGCTGACACATATGCCAATGGGTGTAGGGCCATGAACTGGATCATAAGAAACATACTTAGCATAAGGCCTTCTAATATGCTTACAGCTTCAGTCTCTAACTTGTCCTGAGACTAACCGAGTTCCAGTCATTTTAGTCACCACTATTGAGTTGCTAGTTGCCTTCTGGAGAAGGATGCGAGAAGGCCACAGTGGCATTGATAGGAAGCTCCGAAGCTCTGGGACCAAGTTGCCTGGGCACTGAGCATGTGTAGGACCGCAGACACTAGGATTTTTCTTTCTACATTTTATATTTCTTCCTATGTCTTTTGAATTCTTTACTTCCTGAGCCACAAAACATGACTTGATTCTTTGATTCATTGAAAGAATCATAAAGTCAGTTAAAAAACGTGTGCCTAGTCTGCTTTTCACAGGCGCGGGCAGGTGCTGGGTAAAGATTAAAGGTGACTACAAGTTCTTCAACATGTCCTTCAGTGAGAGATAAGCTTTTAGTCCTTCTGGACGTACTCTGTGTCTGCTTGACCAATGGACTTCATTGAAAGTTATAATATGCCAGTTACTACAGTAATTAGTGATATGATAGTTACTTGGGATATGTTGGTTAGATTCTGAGTGTGTGGATTTGAATGTGTGGTGCTATACAGGAAACTCTTAGAACTGTGAGAAATAGGTAACACAGTGCACAAGAATCTACTGTGCTTGTAGGTAGGCTTTACTTGGAAAACCTGAATATCTGCTATGGTTCCTGTTCAAAGAACTTCCAAATCTACTGAAAACGGCAGTGGAGCCAGGTGTGCGTTATCTCAGAAGTCAGAGGTTAAGGCTGGAGGATAACAACTTGGAAGTTAGCCTGGGGTACATAGTAAGGTCCTATTTCAAAAATCTAAAAGGTATGTACATATATGAAATATCATGATTCAACCAAATGTGGTCCAAAGAACTGCATCAGTAGTCCTTAGCATTGTATGTGGGCTCAAGGAAGGACCAGGAATTCAATGCTACAGAGTCACTGGTCCAGAGGTTGTGACTCAGTGGGCTTTTGATGGACTTGAAGGCTTAACAAGATCTCCAAGTTATTCGCAAGAGCGGGACAGAGAACAACATCAGCTATAGGGAAGTGAATTTGGAGTTTCTATGACTTAATCTCTACTCATGTACAAGGTCCTTAAGGAAGAGTAGGTCGTTTGCGCTCTGTCACTCAGGCTTCTAGTAACCTCCTGTGTTGCAGTCAGTATAATGTAATACCCATTAAAGGAGTTCATTAACCCAAAATACTGCTTGTGGCCTCCTACAGTATTCCATCTTTGACCAGGCTTTGAAGGTTGGAACCATTATTTGAAAAGGGTAGTACAGTCATTAATGCATTAGAACAAATTTTATAAGGTTTTATTCTTCAAATTAATATATTTTATTAATGATATAGGTAGTCTCTTCACCTTAGAGGTGCTCAAACCTACTCTTTGTCTGATTAAATAAATACTTGCCTTGGGCACAGAAAGCACATGGACACTTCAAAAGACTCCGTGAATCACAAAGGAACTCTCCTGGGTAGAGAACAGCCACATGCTCCTGAAAAACAAATGTTGTCTATGTTCACAGGACTCTGAGCACTGAAGATGGGGAGAGAGGAGCACGGAGCAGGTCACACATGATACAGCAAGGAGCGCAGTGCAATTAATCAAAACAACAAACCCAGAGAAAATTACAGTGTGTTTGTAAATGAATGTGAAATGATGTAGTCAGACGTAGAGTGGTTCAAGAGTACAGTGTGTGTGTGTGTGTGTGTGTGTGTGTGTGTGTGTGTGTGTGTGTGTGTAAGCCATGGGGGAGTTTGCGAGAAGGATATCCACAGATTCTATGACAGACCTACAGCCATGGTTTGCATGTGGTTTATCCCCATAAACACTTACATTAAAACTTTAGTTCCTCAACATAGCAATGCTGGGAAATGGGGCCTGAGAAAGGATTATTATCTTTCTTGGGAAACTGGTTTCATGAGAACAGGTTGTAAAATAGGTCAGCGTTTTAGCGTTTTTACCACCCTCAGGCCCCTGGCATGCCTGCTTTCATTGCCACCCAAGCTGTCACCATGTGGCACCCACCATCAGTGTTGTAATGCAGAAGAGATTCCTGCTAGAGGCTGATCTCGAACTTCTCAGCTCTCAGAACTACAAGATAAAGTCTTCATTGTAAATGTCTTAGGACATCTCAAATGAACTAAGAGAATGATCTTGTGGGAAAGGTGATTAACAGAATCATTGTTTGGGTTATAAAGCAAGATGACAGTACCTAGTCTTCTCAGTGATTACAAAACCCACATTCCTGACAACATCACAACCAGGAGGGATGCTTTGACTACAGTATCTGTATCTATTTGTCCTGCCTGTTTCTATAAAAAGGTTTGGTGCAAGCACCATTAATCCCATACAGCTAATAAACTTTTTATCATGTGGGTTTGGTGATACCAAATCCCTACTTAAGTACATGAAAAGTTAGAGTGTTGCAACCTGGCATATGAAAAACCCCTCAGCTGTGCACACTATGCCCTTCTGGACTACTGCCTTAACCATAACACATCTTTTTCTTCCTGAACCTCTTTGGTCCACAGTACTTACCCTTTCCACCTAGATCAGACTTTTATCTATTCAAAGATCGGCTCAAGCCTCAACCCCTAATTTTATGTTTGCACTTAGCATCCTAGCAAGAATTCATCTGTTGTGCCTTTCCTTGTGTCCTGACCACACTCACAGAACCTTTATATTCTAGGTCTTTGTGTCTGTACCCATCAGGATGGACTCATCTGTGTTCTCTGTGCTCCACCACTCCTGGCTTTCCCTCTTCCAGCTCCCAGAGATATCTAGCTAATGGGAGACACCAGCAAGAAATCAGTAAACAAGAGGAAGTTGAGATATTGGTGAGTGTGAGGCATCTGTATCTACATACCAAAATCTATAGTTCTTTCCTTTGAGACAACCCTGTACCTATAACTACCCTCTTCTCCCGCACCCCTGTCCACCTTTGAGACAACCCTATATCTATAACTATACCTCTGCCACTAATGTAGTGGCAGTTCTCATACAGCTAGCCATGAAGTATTTGCTCAACCCTTTTTTATTTACCAAAATGCTGGACATATTTTAGGAATAGCTTGTAATTTGTTTTCCAAATTGCCAAATTAGACCATGCTCTCTGGTATTCTGCAAGACTCTGATGGATATGCCTAGTTTGCAAGTAGATAAGGAACTTTATGTAACATTTATAATCAGACATGTGGTGTCTTTTTTACATGATGACTCTTGATCTTCTTCACTGAACTGTTAGACGGAGGCTGGTAACAATAGCAGAGACCATTCCCAGCCCCCTTCTCACTATGGCTTGGATGTAAAGTTTGGATGCCGTGCTCATTAACTGAGTTCACAGGGACCAATCAATTTGGACCAAGAAAGCACTAACATGAAGGCTATAGTAGCTTGATGTCCTTACCCTCATTAGCAGAGGATGAAACATTTAAATAGAAACTGGAGGCAAATATAGAAAGCCAATCCTGATTGTCCAATTTAATCAATGATGTGTGTTTGCATTGTCTATGGCAAGTTAAATTACAAAGTAGATGCCCAATAAATGCTTGTAAAATGGAATTCAATTGGATGATTGCTCATGCTGCACACTCTTTGGAGCATTGACCTGAAACCAGAATTGAATTCCTGTTTGAATCAGCCAGAGCTTCTAGCCCAGAGCTTACATCATGATCTATGCAGTGGTTCTCAACTTGTGGGTCACAACCCCCTTGTCATACCTCTATCTCCAAAAATATTTACATTACGATTCGTAACGGTAGCAAAATTACAGTTATAAAGTAGCAACAGAAATAATTGAATGGTTGGGAGTCATGACAATATGAGGAACTGTATAAAAGATGTTGCGACTTTAGGAACATTGAGAATCACTGAATCCATAGATTCTGTGAAGTTTTTTTGAATGGACAAAGCCACCACTCCAGAGTCTCCTTGCTTCAAAACGAGGGTAGCAACACACTTTTAGGTATTTACCAAATGATAATAGCGACTACACAGAAACTTCCGATGGGTAGAAACTGGCCCAACTGAGCTGGGACTGTTATATATTTAAATGTTACTATTTGCACAGAATCCCTCCGGTCTCCCTCTCTGGCAAACGCCCAGGTTTGCATAGACTGCTCTTTTTGAGCCCCTAGACAGGCTCTGGGTGGGGGACAGCTGCCGTAGATTTTCAGAGCAGTTCTTGTGGATGAAAGCGAAGCCCCTGACTTGTGTGCCCAGGGGCTGGGATCAGAACTCCTGGCCTGAAAGAGGGGCTCTGTTGAAAGAACAGTAGGCCTCCCTGTTGGACTGGCCAGTGGGATTTTTTTTTTTCAGTTTGCACCTGGTGTTGGGTGGTGGGAGTTTATGAAAATCCACAGAGGGGAATGTTTCCGAGTTGAATAACAGAAGGGCAAAACATTGAATGGCAGATCTTTGGAACCGTGAAAAGCACAGACTCTGGTCTGTGGATTGGAGACTTGGGTCTTTACTGAGGGGAGCCTTTCACAGGGGCTATGGAGGCCTGGACTCCGTTCTGCATGAACAGCTGCACTGGAGCTTTGCTGATGCCTCTCCCAACAGCTTTTGAAAGGGGACCAAAAACCATCCAGTGGGAACTAGAACCAAGGGCCCTTCCATCCTGTCCTTCGGAGTCGGGACCTTCCAGCCCACTCCGCATCCAAATTTAGTATTCATTGACAGTTCTTCCTTTCCCAAGCTGAAAATCCTTGGTACTTTCTAAACCCATTTCTTAGAGCCTTGTTATAAAATATGCATGTTCTCAAAATTTATCTTTTCATAGTATAAAGTAATAAAACTCATTACAAGCTACACATATCAAATGCCACTGAAGAGAGTAAGGTAGAAATCGAAGTCACCCCTAATTTTACTCCAAAACGAGCCTCATCAGAGATTGGAGGACATTCTGTCAGATCTTTACTCTCCATGTATATATCAAATTTCAAGACAAGCATCTCAACACCATAATAAGCAAATATTGGAACAATGTTCTTGGGTAAATTGTTTACATTTGTTAGTATTTGTCACATTTCTCACTGTTGAGACAAAAGCAACTTCCGGAAGGGTTTATCTTGGCTCCCGAATCTATCATGGCATCCCATCATGGCAAGGATGTCCTGGTGGCAGGGGCATAAAGCACCTAGTCAGGAAGCAGGAAGCAATGGAAGCATGCTTAGATAGATTCTTCTTTTTATTCAGTCCAGGATCCCAGCCCAGGGATTGCTGCTGGCCACTTTAAAGTAGATCTACCCACCTCACTGAATTCCCTTAAAGGGATGCCAAGAGATTTGCCTCCTGGATGATTCTAGATCCTGACAGGTTGACAACCTCAGAGTTGGACATCACATTTCCAAAGAGGTAAATTTCATTTCTGAGAACTGATGGCCCCTGCCAAGCTGGGGGTTACGTTCATGGTTAGTTTCCTTGTTTTAATAAGATGGCCTTGAACAGGTGATCTTTCTGCATTTACCTCCTGAGTGCTAGCATACGTCATCACAGGCAGAACATCAGGAGACCTGCAGATGGCTTGTTCTAACTATTAAGCAGGACTGATATAAGGGAACTCTGGAGGGAGAAATCAGCATGAGACAAACAAAGTGATTGAAATTATGATTTTTATTCTAGAGCTGGGTCCCATACTAATGATAAATATGTATGTGTGTGTGTGTGTATATGTATATATGTATGTATGTATGTGTGTGTGTGTGTGTGTGTACTGTGAACCCAGACAATGTAGAAATGCTTCATTTAGATTCATTTAAATGCCCTGCAATGTGCTACAGACAGGGTTTTTCTGGTTCTGGACCTCCAAGGGTCTCACTGGGTGTGGCTTCTGCCCCCATTACTCATAGATTCCATTTCTAACACAATCATTTATTCCCAGGAATATTTGTCTCAGTTCCATTCCTGTTCTTTCAGGATTCTGCTTAACCATGCTTGAACCTGTCACTGTGCTGGGACAGGTTGGAGTTTCTGATAACTTGGGATGTGAACAGATACAAGGGCTTTGGAAAAGCACATTGGGTATTTCAGTAGCTTAATGAGGAACTGGGGTTTTGTACACAGAGGGATAATGATAATGAAGTGATTTGAGCTGTTGAACACATGTCCTAAAAACAGTTTGTACCAGGTACATTTATGTACTTAATTTCATATAATTCTGCATTAACTTCAGGAGTTCAGTATATTAATTATCTCCAGTCAACAGATGTATAAATAAACATTCAAAAGGTAAAATCATTTACCCAAATTTATCCAAAAGTTCACTAAAAGCAGTGGTTCTTAACCTGTGGGTTTCAACCCCTTTCAGGGTCAAACAACCCTTTCACAGGGGTCACATATCGGATGTCCTGCATATCAGATATTTACAATTCATAACAGTAGCAAAATTATAGTTATGAAATACCAACAAAAATAATTTTATGATTGAGGGTCACCATAACATGAGGAACTGTATTAAAAGGGGCAGAGCATTAGGAAGATTGAGAACCACTGGCTTACGGGGCCTAGATCTAAAACCAGGGCGTTCTCTTTGGCAGCCTTAAGCATTGCATGTCTCTGCTTCTCCTTGGTGCTATGGAGGCGTGTCTTTCCAATTCAGTCCTCCGGTGTCTGGGAAAGGTTCTTAGACCTGGTTGCAGGCTGCACATGCTAAGGAGCTTGGAAAACAAACCCATGCCAATCTCCCCCAGCAGAGATCTCAATTGAGCAGAGGTTGAGGCTAGAACTTCCTTGTGTTCTTTCCTTAAATTCTTCCAATGTGCTTTACATAACCTTGCAGCATTTCACTTAACAAGTAGGTTTCAACACAGAGCTCCTGTAGGAAGGTCTCCTTCTCTTTCTCTTGCACTTGGAGGTGATTTCATATTAGCTTGGCCCAGATTTTAGCGTAATGTAAGCATCGTAGAAAAATTGCGATCAGTCTGAGCAACCTCTGTCTTCTTACCCAGGTAATTTGTAGAGTCCTTGAGGGCAGAAACATGTCCTCCACAGCTCCTGTCTTCTTCCAAATATCCTGCATAGTGCTATATTTGCAGATGCAGGAAAAGCGTGGGCTGAGTTAGCAGCTAAACTGCTCTGGGATTTGGAAGCTGGGAGGCAAGTATGCAAAGAAGAAAAAAAAAGCAAAGGAGAAAAGTAAGTCAGACCCCAGATGTCCTGGTATAGTCACAGTTTAGCATGCTGGTAATAGCCATTTTGGAGTCTTTTCATGTGACATTGTAGTTCAGTTTGCTTCAAGTGCTAGACAGTAGGTCCCTACTCTCCTGTTGCTTATGGTCCAGGGAGAAAGACGTAGAGCCATGCTATAAATAAATTTCATGGGAAAGAGAAGAAAATCATATGGAAGAGAGGCTGGAAGAAGGTTGCTTTTGGGACTTTGGGGAAGTCCCATCTGAGGCAGGGGATCTCTGACACTGAAACAGATGGCTCAGATATGGGAATTCAAGAGAATGTTCTCTGAAGTGTCTCTAGATGTGATCATTCAATTGGTGTCAGATATTTATACTTCCATGTTTATTGCAGAACTATTTGTGATAGGCAAAATACAGAAATAGCCTTGATGCCCCTCAACAGATAAACAGATGAAGAAAATGTGGACACACTGAACTTTTGTTCAGCTGTAAAGATGAGATTATGTCATTTGAAGAAAAATTGATGGTACTGAGGAACATTCTATTCTGTAAAATAAGCCAAATTCACGCAAGTGTCATGCATGTCTCCTATGTAGAATCTAGATTTGCATACATACATACATATATAGAAATATGTATGAAGAAAACAAACAAAAAAACATATTGCAATCAAAGGAGAATGGGAACTAATTGAGATGAGGGGAGCACAGACTATAGCAGGGAGGATTGCAGGGCAGGGTTAAATAGTGAGCATGACTGTTAACTTAAAGTATTGATAAATATACATTAGATGTCATACAAGACTCAGTATTTGTATGCTAATAAAGAGATATGTCTTGAAAGAAGGAAACCAAATATGACTGGCCTATGTGGTAGAAGAGAGAGAAGGTCAATGGGGTCCAAGGCACTGAACAAGGAGGCCAGTGAGGAAGCCAGCAGCAAAGGCTGTACCTGATAATAAAGGCCTGAGACGTGAGATGAAGAATTGGTTTCATTGGGAGCATGAGACTTTGGAAACTCCATGTAACCTGATTCAAGCCCCATTCAGTTGATGATGCAAATGCACTATCTGTGGACTGCTCTGGCTATAGCAGACATTTGCAGAGAGCCCTGAAGGAAGCTCCAATTGTGAGCTCTTAGGTTGGAAAATTTAATATTTGGGGTTCTGTGCTTTCTAATACATCTCTTGATGAAATGTCAAAAAATGTCAAAGTAGCAGGTCATCATTTGCTGTTGGTTTTCGTTTCTGACTAGACTGTAAGAGAAGTAAAGCATATCCCTGATGGTATATTTCTTGTTGATTTTCATTCAACTACTTATTCGCCATTTGTATTTCCATTTTCAAGATACCATGAGTCAGGATTCTGAACTCCATTTACTGGCACCCTCTGCTCAAGGTCTCATATATTCTCCTGGGCTATTGTCTCATATGGACACTTAACTAGGGATGTGTCTGTTTCTGAGGTTACTTGATGTATTGGCAAAATCATCTTTTTCCCTTGCTGCTTGTTGAATCTCAGTTGCAGGCCACCCTTAGTTTTTAGAGGCTTTCCTCATCACTTGCCATGTGAATGGCTAGCAATACAAAACCTTTGCCACAATATATCCCAGTAGTAAATATGATATTTTACTGTATTCTTTTAGGTTAGAAAATACTCACAGGTCCCATCATTCTCAAGGGAAGAGGTTTAAACTCCTAGGCTGTGAATCTTGGGTGTCAGAAGTCATAAGGTCATCTTAAAGTCATCAATAACACTTTATTTTATTTTTAAAAGGGGAATAATACTGGTCTTAGGAAATCATAGCCCACAAATGTGTGTGTGGTGTGTGTGTGTGTGTGTGTGTGTGTTTGTGTTGATAAAATTGCAGATAGATACTTTAAACATTTTTCTCTTTCAGAAACTTAAACTTTGTTCTCCATAGTCACCTTGTTGGGGGAGATGGAGACATGTCTTTTAAATATTAGTCTAAAAGTAGTTTTCTTAAGTTCAAAGCTAGAAGGTTTTAGCACAGAATTCTACCAGACTTTCAAAGAAGAGTTAATACCAATTTTCCTCAAAGTATTCCTCAAAATAGAAACAGAAAGAACATTGCCCAATTCATTTTACTCTGATACCCTAACCACATAAAGACTCCACAAAGAAAGAGAATTGTAGACCAATTTTTCTTATGAACAAAGATGCAAAATTACTCAACAAAATACTTGCAAACCAAATCCAAGAACACGACTGGAAGATCAATTATTATGATCAAGTATTCTTCATCCCAGAGACACAGTGATAGTTCAATATATGAAAATTAGTAAATATAACCCACCATATAAATATACTGAAAGAAAAAAAAACATAATCATCTCATTAGATATAGAAAAGGCTTTTGACAAAATCCAATACCCCTGCAAGAAAAGTCCAGGAGAGATTAGGGATATAAGGGACAAACCTAAATATAATAAAGGGAATTTACAGCAAACTTATAGTGAATATCAAAATAAATGGAGAGAAATTCAAAGCTATTCCACTAAAATCTGAAACAAGACAAGGTTGTCTACTCTCTACATATCTATTCAATATAGTACTTTGAAGCTCTAGCTAGAGCAATGAGACAACTGAAGGAAATCAAGGTACACAGATTAGAAAGGAAGAAGTCAAAATATTATTTGCAGATAATATGATAGACTACATAAGTGAGTCTAAACATTCCAACAGGGAACTCCTATAGCTGATAGACATTTCAGCAAAGCAGCTAAATACAAGATTAACTAAAAAAACAAAAAACAAAAAAATCGGTAGCCCTCCTATATACAAATGACAAAACTGAGAAAGAAATCAGGGACATAACCTTTCACAAGAGCCTCAAATAATGTAAAATATCATGGGGCAACTAACTCTAACCAGGCAAGTGAAAGACTTATATGATTAAAAAAAACAAAACCCTTCAGGTCTTGAAGAAGATATCAGAGGATGGAAAGATTTCCAATTCTCATAGATCAGTAGGTTAATAAAGTAAAAATGGCCATCCTACTGAAGGCAGTCTAGAGATTCAATGCAATCCTCATCAAAATTTCAACACAGTCCTTCACAGATCTTGAAAGAACAATTCTCAACTTCATAAGGAAAACCAAAAATTCCAGGATAACTGGAACAATCCTGAATAATAATAATAATAATAATCATAATAATAATAATTTTCTAGAGGTATCACCATTCCTGATTTCAAGCTGTTCTACAGGGCTATATTAATAAAAAGTGCATATTATTGATATAAAAACAAAGAAGTTGATCAATGGAATCTGACAAAAGACCCAGACATAAATCTATACACCTATTGAATCCAGAAATATACAATGGAGAAAGGCATCATCTTCAACAAATGGTGCTGGTCAAACTGGATGTCTGCATGTAGAAGAATACAAACAAATCCATATTTATCACTCTGTACAAAATTCAAGTCCAAAGGATCAAAGATCGCAACATAAAACCAGATACATCGAGCCTGATAGATGAAATAGTTGGAACTAGCCTTGAATGCATTAGCACAGGAGATGATTTTCTAAACAAAACACCAATAGCTCAGGCACTAAGATTAACAGTAAATGGGGTCTCATGAATCTGGAAAGCATCTGTAAGGCAAAGGACACTGTCATTCAGACAAAGGAGCAGCCTACAGAACAGGGAGTGATTTTCACCAACTCTACATCCAATAGAGGACTAATATCCAAAATATATAAAGAACTCAAGAAAGTAGATAGCAAATAAAAAAAAAACCCAAACAATTTCAATTTAAAAAACAGAGGATAGATCTAAACAGATAATTCTCAACACAGGAATCTCAAATAGCTGAGAAATATTTAAAGAAATGTTCAGCATCCTTAGTCATTAGGAAAATGCAAATCAAAATGACTGAGATTCCATCTTACACCTGCAGAATGACTAATATCAAAAACCCAAGTGACAGCTCATGCTGGTGAGGATGTGGAGCAAAGAGAACACGCCTCCATTGCTGGTAGGAATGCAAATTTGCACAGCTACTTTAGAAATCAATATGGCAGTTTCTCGGAAAATTGGAATCGATCTACCTCAAGACCTAGCTACACCACCTTTGGGCATATATCCAAAGGACAAGCATCTTACCACAAGGTCATGAACTCAACCACATTCATAGGAGCTTTATTCATAATAGCCAGAAACTAGAAACAACCTAGCTATCCTTCAACCAAAGAATAGATAAAACAATGTGGCATATTTACACAATGGAATAATCTCAGCTGTTAAAAAATGAAATCATTAAATTTGCAGGAAAATGGATGAAACTAAAAAAAAAAAAAACCATTCTGAGTGGGGTAACATTGTCACAGAAAAATAAATATGGTCTGTTATTCACTTATAAGCGATATTAGCAATTAAGTAATGATAACCAAGCTATAATTCATAGACCCAGAAAGGTTATATAAAGAGGAGGGGTTTGGTGGGAATACAGGGCTCTCACTGGGAGGGGATAATAGGATAGATTTAACAGGTAGACTGGAGGTTGGTGGAGGTAATAGTGGGACAAGGCAGGGAGATGGAGTGGAAAGAGAGAGTTCAAGGAGAGTCAGCTGGAATTGGGAGACATTTGGGATGGGTGTGGAATCCTAGTGCAGTAGAAACTTCCTTGAATCTATGAAGGTGGTGCTAATGAGGACTCCTAGTAATGGGAAATACAGAGCCTCAACTGGCCATCTCTTGCAGCTAGGCAAGGCATCCAATGGTGAGACTAGGTTACATTTAATTGAGTTACTGGCCAAAAAGGCCCTATGGAAATTCCCAAACAACCCAGACTGTTGCTAATACAAAAGATTGCTCTCCAAAAATGTATAGAGGACCTTATTGCTGAGGACAGCACCCACACAACTCATTCAACATGAAGAAGTCAAACTGGTGCCTTCATGGAGCCCTCACACCACGTTCTAGTCTCTTGGTGAGGAATGTCCTCTCCAGGCTACCAAAAGAGAGCCTTGAACATCACCCCTGCCACAAAGCCTTTTGTCTACAATCTGTCCTGGCTACAATATAGGCTAGGGCAATGATGCCATAGAACTTAAGAAGCTAACCATGGTCTTATTTGACTTAAGACCGCTCCACAAGAAGAAACCCATGTCCAGCATTATTTGTATAGTCAAGAACCAGAAACTAGATAGCCTAGAAAGACCTAGGATACAACCAAACACTACTGGTCTAAAAACAAAAACAAAAGCAAAACAACAGAAACAATAAATTGATTCAGTGCCTTATTTGCCATCATCAGAGAGGCTTCCTCCAGTAGCAGATGAGAAGAGATGTAGAAACTCACAGTGAGCCATGATGTGGAGAAAGAGTCTAAATTGGAGGTCTGCACCAAATTCCTCCCCACAGAATTCAGGGAAATCCCACAGAAGAGGAAGCAGAAAGATTGTAAGAGTCAGGGGGATATAGAGGACACCAGGAGAACAAGGTCCTCTAAATCAACTAATCAAGGTGTATATGAGCTCACAGGAGAGACAGAAGCAGCAAGCACAGGACGTACACTAGTCAGGCAGCTATGGCCTTCTTATTAATAATTTACTTCCTAACAATTCATCTATCTACTACCCACTACAGACAATTTCTTGTTCTTATGCTTGCTTGACATCATAAGACTAATTGGCCCCAGTACTCATTAAAACATCATTTACCTATTTGCATTGGTCTGCACCAGGTCCTCTGCATAAATATTATAGCTATTAGCTTAGTGTTTTTATGGGACTCCTGACTGTGACAGTGAGTGGGTCTCTGACTCTCGTCCCTGCTCTTGGGTCTCTCTTCATACTGTTGGCTTGCTATATCTTCTTTGATATTATAGTGTTTGCTTCATTTTTTTTATTTCACCATATTTTATCTTTCATGTTCAGTTGTTATCTCTTAGAAGCCTGTTCTTTTCCAGTGAGAGACAGAAAGGGAATGAATCCAGAGGAGAGGGGAGATAAAAGGAACTGAGAGTAGAGGAAGGGGAAAGTATGATCAGGATATATTGTATGAGAAATGAATCTATTTTCAAAAAAGTAAAAGTAGTTCTTTTTAATGTATAAAGAAATTGGAAGTTATTGATTTTCACGACAGCCCAAGGCTGCCTTATAATTCTTGAGGTAAAAATCATTCTGTCCCATGCTAGATATTCCAAATAAATCTATAGGAATTTTCAATGTACTTTTCTAGGAGATAACTTCTTAGAAATATCTGCCAAGTGCATATCCACTGTCCATGCTCACACGATGCTCCAGCATCTTTATAAATAATGTAAACATTATCAAAAGTCATGGGGGTGAGGGCGTGGTGGGAGATAGGAATTAGATCAAAATAACCTGGGTATTTCTCCAGCCTGCCGAGGCTGGCAGACTCAGCATGCACACCCTCTCAGCAAATATTTGTTTGAGTTTTCACTCTTGTTAAGCTAGTCTTTTAGCAGTTCCGGGTTGCTTCTGGGAAGTTCAGCCCACTAAGACATTAGTTCTAAAGTACAGGGTGGCAGCAAGAGAGAAATGTAAGGAGTGGCTCTGGGTCCCTATCACCCAAGGTTATATCTGCCTGCTCCCTTTTCATTTCTCAGTCTAATGTAAGGTGACACTTAAACTGCGCCCCAGAACAAGCCCCCTTTACCTCCTCTTCCAGTCAGGTTGCTGGCCCCAAGTTCTTCCATCTAGAAAGTCAAGGGCTGCTTCTATTTTAGGTTGATTTTAATTCAGATTTGGAAATGCCTTTTCCCTTCCCCCAAGAAGTCAATGGAGTAAGTGGAGGGTGAATATTTTAAATCCTAAGGGAGGGACCTGCACTGCTTCCCCGACTCAGACAACCAGTTAGGTCAGTTTCTGCTTTAGGGGTGGCTATGCCAGCCTTTTCAACTTCCCTTGGTCAAAGAAACAGAATTTAGAACCTGAAAGTGTTGATCAAGAAAATGCTACAACTTTGATTCACTAAGTATGAATAAATTAGAAATTCAGACACACTTTGAAATGCTAACACACTTAAAGGTGAAGGGGAAAGCATTTGGCAGAACACATCTGAGCAGCAGTTGGCAGCCACATAGCGTGCTTGACAAATAGCCAGATATCATTTGCCAAACCTGAACATGGCCAGCTTTTCTCATCTCCACATTAAAGGAACATTAAGGTCTTTATCTATTGGCCTGAGCCTATTGAAGAAAAGGAATTTCAGAGTTGAGACTAATGTACCTTTCAAAAAATGACCTCCTACTGCCTCATCATTTCTGAGATCTCAGTGTGCACAATATTCAATAATGCACTAGTGTGAAGCTTGCAAATAGGTAAAAGATGTTTTAAAGAGTACTGGGGCCAATTAGCCTTATTATGTCAAGCAAGCATAAGAATAAGAAATTGGCTGCAGTGGATAGAAGTTACAT
The DNA here is from genome assembly GCA_021653895.1 of Mastomys natalensis. Taxonomy (NCBI): domain Eukaryota; kingdom Metazoa; phylum Chordata; class Mammalia; order Rodentia; family Muridae; genus Mastomys; species Mastomys natalensis. The sequence goes on along the minus strand of JAJTUV010000220.1, from coordinate 66,532 downwards.
GAATTGTTAGGAAATAAATTATGTAATAGGAAGGCCATAGCTGCCTTATGGTGCAAAACAGCATCCTATGAGAGCCCCTGAAAGGTCCTCCAATCCCAAGTGGTCAGTCCTAAATACACCAACACATGAACAACACTAAATGGACTATATATGTTATATATGTAGACGTATAAAACAATATATAGTATATATATAACAAAAACAATTACAAAAGAAGAGGTTATAAACCCGAGAAGAAGAGAGGTTAAATTGAAGGGAGAAATCTGAAGGTAGAAATAATGTAAACACAATATATACTCATCTATAAAGCTAACAAATTTACAAAATAATGTTACAATGCATCCAAAGTGGAAAGCATAAAACATAAAGTCTTCAAGATCTCAAAAAAATATCCAAATAACTGTGATGATTTATATATTTTTGTTTCTATTATCACTGTTTGCATTGATTAAACACTTAGAAAGTACTTAGAAGTTGCCTAGGTATGGGGTTGGCGAGATGGCTCAGAGAGATGTACTACTTATGCAGAGGTCTGAGTTCAGTTTCTAATACCTGTGTCAGAAGGCTCACAATGGCCTATCACTATAGCTCCAATGGAACCCAATACTTTGGCCTCAAAGGGAATCAATGAGCACATATCTACATAAAGACATACACAATTAAAAATATAAATAACCTAGGTATTATGTTTGTAGATGGCATTTATAAACCGTCTCAAAGCTCCCAGCATGAGGATTATTTGGGCAATGACATTTATAATATTCTGAATCTTGGGTTCCTATGCAAAGGCATATATGGGCAGCACAAATATCTGACAGAGGTCCCTGGGGGATTTCAACCATTTGAACATAATGTTTTGCCTGAACTTAAGCATATCATAGAACCCCATAGTAACTGTGAGGGATAAGTGGCCTAGTCCATTCTCAGATACGTGTCTTTAAAACATCAACATGTTGGCAGCCAAAGTACATGGCTTGAACCTGAAAATGGACTCCCAGACAGAGTTATTAAATTAACAAGCTGGCAAGCCAAGGACAAGTAAAATTCTTCATAGAGCCTTACCAACCTAAGATATAAGTGCATTACTTTTGATAATGCATATTCCATGATGGGTAAGGAAGGCATTCTTGTCAGAATGACCTAAGACAGGCTCAGTCTTGTTAATGAAATAAAAAATGGGGAGAGGCAGAGAGCCTTTGGGGCTGCTTGACAAGAATCTGACATGGGCCAAGGACAAGGAAATGGGCTGCTTGGCAGAAATATGACATTGGCCAAGGACAAGGAAGTAGGCTTCAGGCAGGAATCTAACATTAGGCTAGAACAAAGAAGTAATTTCAGGCAGGAATCTAAATCTTAGGACAGAACAAAGAAGTAATCTCAGGCAGAAATCTAAATTTTGGTAGATCAAAGAAGTAATTTCAGGCAGGTATCTAAATTTTAGGCTAGAACAAGGAAGTAGGCTTCAGACATAAAAACAACTTTGGGCTAGGACAGGGAAGTTGGCTCAAATATTTTGGTCATCCTGATAAGCCCTTAGAAACAGTGATCACGGAAGTGTTCATGGAATTGTGTTTAATGCCTTGCTAGTTCTTTGACTATTTGTGTTTATTGTCTTGCTTGTTTCTTGACTATTTCCATCTATTGTATTGCTAGTCCCTCAACCTAGAACTGACCTGAATACTTGCATGTAATTCAAATGGTATAAAAGCAAAAAAGAAGACGGGGATAGGATGGGGGGTTCTAGGGAGGGGAAATGGGGAAAGGGGATGACATCTGAAATGTAAATAAATAAAATATCCAATTAAAAAAAGAGGAAAATAGTATTGCTTCTAGTTAATAAGACTAAGCAGGGCTCATGAATGCTGCCAACTGTCGACTCTGCCTGTGTGAGACAGAATACATGAGAATTTACTGCATACCACATACGATCCCAATACTTTTCATATACTAGAATTACTTGTAACTTTACAGTAACTCCCAGGTTGGTTTTTAGCCAAGCAATTGCTGGTTTCAGGTAGTTTTGGAATTGCCTAACTTCTATAACAAATGTCCTGTGCGTCTCATCGCCATCACATAATAAACAATTTATTTCTTGTTAGTATCATAGCCCCTACTGTGACTGTGCAGACATTGAGAAGAAAGCATCGTGTGGGAAGTATTAGGAGCCAACCCAGCAATGGCATAAACATTTGGACTCACTTCACTGGGCAGAACTTTACATAGATACAATGAAGCTTTCAGTTGTTCCCAAGAGGGAGAGATAATCAGGATGGCAAGCATGTAACAGTTCTGTGCCATATACAGGTCCCTGATTTTACAGCTGAGGAAATCAAATCAGCAGAAGGCTCGCTATCCAGTATCACGAAGCTTGGCCTCTTCTATCACAAGAACAGAGTAAAATGGGAATTAAAACACAGGCCGAAGCAAAGGGGATGGTTCAGTCAATGAAAGGCTTGCTGCACAAAGACTTGACAAGTTCATTCCCCAGCACCTCTGTAAAAACTGGGCCCAGTGCTGTGCATCTGCAGTGCAGCAATGGGGAGACAAAGACAGGAGACCCTGGAGATTGCTGGACCATCAGTCTAGCTAAGTCAGAGAGCCCCAGATTCTGACAGAGACCCTGTGTCAAAAACATAATGGAGGTAGAGGAAGACAGCTGATGTTGACCTCCGGCCTCCGTAGAGCACACATATCAATGAAAGCAAGTGTGTGTGTGTGTGTGTGTGTGTGTGTGTGTGTGTGTGTACACATGTACACACACAGATCTTATTCCTCAGCTCAGGCCCATGTTTAGAATCATTTATCTCTACCACTCTTGAAATATAAATCAGTCGTCACAAATGAAGTGTGACAGTTTCATCCCAGGTGTAGCCTAAAGTATTATTCATGTTTTTCAAACTGAGTGAGGAGTGCCATGTCTGAGTCTCAAAAGAGGTTGGGATTTCCAACAAAATGAGGCTCTAACATCTGTGGCAACATTAGACTTTACTTTTCCACACCCCCATACTCTTTTCCAGTCTCAGAGTCAGACCTACCCTCTCAGTTATTAACCATGACTACAGCTGCCAGGACACCCACTTGAGAAACGAGAGAGTGCAATAAAGCATTGGCAGTGCTTGATAAGGTGACAGGGAGTCCAGTGAGCTGATATCTACCTGCACCTGGATTGGCTCCTTTCCTCCACTGCCTGGTTATGAATCTCAAGTCATGAGCTATGACTGAGCTCAGCTCAGCCTCTACCCTGGGTTCAAGAGCGGGATGCTAATTAGTTTTCTTCTCTGCCCCTTCATGTCTCAGGTGTCCAAAGACATCTGAAACTGACGCACTGAAGTGTTGCTTTCCCCTGAAGTCTCAATGACAACCTCAGCCTGGCCTGGTCAGACCCTTGGAAGGCTCCTGAAAACAGCCTGTCAGATGTGCACGCATCAACACACCACCTGTTCTGGCAGGAATCCAATTTTCTCTATTTCTTCCTCCCTTGGGAAACGTGCCCGCCTTTGGCATCTGTCCCCACTTACCCCGCTTCTCACACACAAGACAAAGAAATCATTTTGTTTCTCAAGTCATCTCTCCGGCTTCTGCTTAAAAAATAAAAATAAAATGACTTGTGTTCTCTCTCAATAGGCATGCTGGCACCTTTCTTTTTTTTTCTCTCTCTCCTCTCTGCATCTTTACAACTATCCTTGTTTGCTTGTTTGCTGATCTCGCTCCAGTTCCTTTTATGCTTCCCTTATGTGGTTCTATGTGGAGCTCCACCCCCTTTACTGTCTTTGATTATAGGACAGAAGCTGCTTCAGTAATCTAAGATGCTTTCATTTCCATTGACTACTGATCCTAAGTGTTATCACTGCTGTGCTGGCATCTTTGGCAGGGTGTCTGTAGGCAGTCTGTTTCGATTCCCCCTAGTAGCACTTACTATGGTATAGAGCACCTGAGTGGGTAGAACGGGCAATACTAAAACGACCTCACACTCTTGAGTGGTCCTGTAAGGACCATTGTTTGTGGTTCTTAAAAGATCACAGGACTGCCCTCTTTGTTCCCAGGGTCCAGTCACTGCTGCTGTTTCAGACTTGGTTTCATATCAGTATGGGCTGAAACAGATTCCAGAGTCCTGTGATCTCACTGAAGCGTGGGCAAGATCCATGGATTCTTTCTCCTCCAGAACTGTCCTGGGACCTCTAGAGGGCGAGCTGCAGGGCAAAGAGTAAAAGGAGAGATTTGGGGACAGAAGTTACTTCTTAATTTGATGTCTCCCATTTTAAGCAAATTGTCTGAACACTATGCACCTTTTAATAAGAAGGAAACCAGTAAAAATATAGAACCAAAATGTAAGCTCGGACACATTCATGAACTTAGGCTTGTTACCATGAGTTAGTGTTTGGTATCATTCCCTGCCTTCTTCCTGGTCACTCTTTGCCAAACCCTCAGCCAGTCCTTAACAAAAAGCCTTCCAAGCGAGCAATACTTCATTTGCCTGATGTGTTTCCAGTAGAATAACTTTACTGGAGACAGGGAAAGGCAAGGTATAAGGGTCTGTGGCATGTACTCTTGTATGCTACAAATTTCCTTACCCACACTCCTTTGTTCTCTGCAAGTCACCTTGTCACAAATCAGTATTGTACTTCTGCAAGCTTTCAGGATAGAACCCACAAGCTCCAATCCTGACCCTACCCCAATTAGCTGAGTGATTTCCACAGGAGCCACAAGACTAGTAATCTTTCTGATCCTGGGTGTGGGTGTGTAGGTGCGGAGGCAGGAAAGCTTCCACAAGGAAAGCGTGAGAACATGTGATATAGAAACTTACATTTGGTTCACATAGTCATTGGCCCTTTTGGGGACTCAGTGGGAGCTCCAAAGCTTAAGTCTGCATTCTCAAAATATGGATATAGTCATTATATTAAACACTTTTTGCACCCTGTGGTAGAATGCCCCACAGAACGATTTAAGGGGTGGGAAGATTTCTCCTGGCTTGTGGTTTCAGAGTTAAAGGGCATTGCTGTAGGAAGACATAGCAGAGCGGCTCTCTCTGCAGCAGTTGGAGATCACACCACCACAATCAGAAAGTAAAAAGAAGAGCTAGAACTACATAGGAGTTGGATGTTATCCTAAGAGCCCTGCTCCTATAGACCTGCTTTCCTCAGGAAGGCTCTACCTCCCAAGGTACCACAGGCTCCTAAAGGCACAGCATTAGCTGGGAACTAGTGTTCGAAACACCAGCCTGTAGAGAATATGTCACATTCAAACCACAATAGTGACTCTCTCTCCTCCCTTTACTCTTATTCTGTGGTAAATTCTCTTTGGCCTATTTCAAAGGTTTTGGCTTTTTTCCATGGGAAAGAAAGACCTGGCATCTACCAAACCTCAGACATTATTACGTAGCGCTGAGTAAAAAAGCTGCCCTTTTTGATTTTGCAGTATGATATAAAGCTTGTAACGAGGTTTTTGAAAAAGAGAAGAGCCTTCACCGTTCTAAGCTTCCCTTCAGTTATCAAGAGTCAAGGCTGACACACCATGCAAGATGAAAATCCAGTGTGGACCTCAATAGATATGACCAGTGTTTGACAGAGGTCAACACCTTGTCATTATAAAAATGCTCAGCAAACTGGGTGTAGAAGGAACGTGCCTCAATAGTAAAAACCACACACCACACAGCCACAGTCCATTGTCACTTCCTCTGTTCATCATGACTCTGGGAATTTTAGCCAGAACAACAACATGAAAAAAAAAAAAGAAAAGCAACAGAATTGGAAGGCATCAGATTATCTCTATTTGCATATGACATGGCTCTATTTGTAGAGAACCTTGAAGATGCCAGAAAAACAGCTGGACTTTCTAAATGTCTGTTGCTGTGATTGTTAGCTTTCTGACATTTCAAGGTACAAAAGAAACCTACAAAAAAACAAACAAAACAAAAAAAAAAAACAAAACCCATGTTTCTATATAATGTAAACAACTATTCAAAAATTCTAAGAAAATAATCCCCATGCAATGACATCAAAATATTCAATATGTAAAGGTAAGTTTAAGTGAAAAAGTTAAAACTTACAAATGAAAATTAAAAGACATTGATGAAATAGATTAAAGAAGACAGATGAAACAGATAAGAAGAGGGATGTTAAATTACCCATAATACATGTGCCATCTGTAGATTCGATGCTATCCTTCACCCAAAACCCAGATTATTTTTACAGAAATAGAAAAAAAAAAACACATCTTAAAATTCATATTGAAACTCAAAGGAGCCACAGAGCCACAACAATTACACTTTAATAGTGTTTTTTTTTTTTAATCTCTAGAAGACATAAAAAGTTGACAATGCATATGGAAAAGTGACCAATATCAGTTAAAATCCACGAACTGGGAATAAAACCACAAGTCATCAACGTGTCAGAGTTTCTAGGACAACTGTTACAAAAAAGATAATCAAAACTTCTGGTGAGGTTTTGGAAAGATACAATGCTTAGACACTGTTGATTGACATGTAAATCAGTGACATCATAATTGGTAACATGATGAAGATTCCTCAAAAATTAAAATGTATGTATATGAGTGCCAAATTACACGGTAGTTATTTTAATATATGTTTGCTTACATATGTGCATATATATGAAATAAATCAATATATCAAAGAATTGTCTGCATTTGCCTATTAATTTTAGTACTGCTCACAAGAGCCAAAATAGGGAGTTAGGGGCAATAATATGGCTTAGCAGCTAAAGAAGCTTGCCACCAAGCCTAAAGTCCTGAGTTCTATTCCTGGAACCCACATAGTAGAAGGACCGAACTGACTTTTGGATTATCCTCTGACTCTTATAGATGTTCAGCACTGTATTACCATGTGGGCATGCACACAAATAAATGTAAAAAATTAGAATATATGATATCAAAAGTGGCCATAAATAAACACATTTCTAAAGAAAACATGGTACACATAATATACAATAGAATACTGTTCAATGTACAACATTGTATGTGGTACACATAATATACACATGGAATTTACAAAGGCCTAATGTTGTTAATGACAACATGGGTGAGCCTGAAGGACATTGTGCTAAGCTAAAAGGCCAGGCATGGACATGCAGATATTGAATGATAATAAAATGGCCTCATCTTACCTCTTAGACTTTTCTCAAACCTTCCACTTGGGATTTTGATAGATATGTTCTTATAGGTCATCTAAGGCTGTCCACCAAATACACACACACACATACACACACACCAATAGACACCACACTGGGCCAGAACAGTCTTATACAGGGTTTATGAGGCCTAACCAGATAGATTTCAGAACTTACTGCCTGAAGCACTCCTTGTTTGGAACTGAAGTCATCTGACTAAAAATACATTCACCAATCAACACCTCCCTGTTGTTTATAGCTACACAGATGCCGAGGGCAGAGTAACATCTCCAAATAGGCTTCAAAGAGTGCACCGTTCTTCAGGACATAGTTCACACCGGCCTTGTGTAGGGAAGAATAGATGTGTAGCACAGATACGAGAAAGTCGCCAAGCTAAAGTGTCAGTGTGTGAAATGAAATTGTTCCTTTTGCTGACAGTGCTTGTGTCAACTAGTCTTCCTTATAATCACAGGATGCTCTTAGACTGTGGACACAGACTTACCAGTTGTTTGGAGAGCAAGCTTGTAGCAGCCATTAAACCATTTGTTTAATTGGGTACTATTAGGCAATAGAAGAAACTCGCCATTCTCCAATGGGTTTGTAACATATCTTTGCAGTTCTGTGAATTTCTTGGCAGATGGTTCTTGCAGATGTGCTTATTGTGGTCATTTCTGCTGTCACCAGGATGGAAATCCCCCAAACACACACCTTAGAGTCCATAGGCAGACTTCGTAATAAGTGTCCTAACTCCAGATGTTTTACTGTTGGAACGGTTTTCATTTTGCTATGTGAGTCCTCTGGCCTCATGAGAAGTCTGTGTTTTGGGATATCTGTGTCTATGTCCGTGTCGTGCGTCTGTGTCGTGTGTGTGTGTGTGTGTGTGTGTGTGTGTGTGTCTGTCTGTCTGTCTGTCTATCTATCTACTACCTACCTATCTATTTATTAAAATACAAACCATTAACGTATTCCCACTTCTGTTATATGGCAAGATATTTATCATTTCAATCTAGGACAGCTGCTGGGGTGTTACTCAGGTCTTCCTCAAGAGCATGTTCACCTTTGCCCTGGATGAGAAAGTGCTAAAATCATTGCAATTTTCACTCTTTCTACTTCTAAGAGTTCAGAAAGTCCAGAGCTGCAAAACTGGAGTTTTGCATCCATGTAAGTCTAATGGAGATGACTCAAGGAACAACTTCTCCGCTCTTTGCTAGTTACCAACCTAATTTCTCTGCATTTTCAGTCACAAGTTTGTATGCATTTATAAAATGCAAATTCAGTATTTACTTGAAGCTGGTTGACTAGCAAAAGCCTGATAAAAATCTCAGTTCTGGAAAGGTCTGTCTTTGCTTTTCTGACTCAGGATCCATGATGAGAAAAGGAATATAACAACACCAGAGTCCTATCCAGATGCATTCAAAGTGTGGAGATTTCATGCTCAGGGAATAGGATTCTACCGTGGTTAGATATCTAGGTTTCTAAAAGCGTAGAATATACTCCTTATTACTTCCAGCTGCCCTACTATGTGTTAAATTCAGTGTCAGGTAAGTAAACAAACATGAAATTTTCTGTCTCCCATTTAGAAGCCTTTCCTTGGATGTTTCTTCCTGTTGTCTGCCAAGCCATGTTCTGAAAACCCTGGTTCAGGCCATTCGTTTGAATTTACCACATGTACTGTTCTCAACCAATTCTGACTCTGCCTTGGTGTATTGTCAAATTCCTCATCTTCTGGCCCCTTTTTATGCCTGATCTAGTTCTTGACAGAAATACCAAATTCACAAAAGGACACCAGGTTCTTCCCCATCCTCGAAATCTCCCCTGTATATGTTCATTACTCCTGATGCAGCAAAGACCACCTGTCAAATGGAATACTAAAGGTTCAATGTGTGAGATTTTTTTTCTCTCTTCTCAAGGCTCAATTTTCTTGGCGATTTACATTTGAGACTGCAGAGTAGTGGGTGTGTGACTGCTTCCAACTTTCCCTGGGTGGTGATGTAATCACAGAGCGGCCATCTGTAGTTCCTCCATCTGGTTGGTGAAGCTGCTCTTGCCGAATCAGGAGCAATGTACCAAAGCCAGTCTCACCTTTCCAAAGCTGTAAAAGGCAGTCTACCAACTCTAGGTCTTCAAGTAGAGGGCTTATAGATGGGGTATATTTATTACAGTGCTAAGAAAGACCTGCAGGGCTCTGAGTCTCAACATCTTCATCCATAAAATGGGACGAACATGTTTCCTCCTCCTCCACAAATTTGATCTGAGGATTGAGACACAACAGCAGCTTTTGTATGGTATGAGCTTAGCAAATGATAAATGTCCCTCTGTGGCACGATCATATTGGAATCATCACTGTTAAGCTAAGTCTTATATCCCCTCCATTACTACAGCCATCTCCATGACAGCATCTCCATGACAGCATCTTGTCTTTCTGGGATTTATGTAGGATGCTAAAAAGAGCATTTAGAATAACAAAACCATGATCTTGGTCATGGAACCTGCCACTCAACTGGATGACTTTAGATTAGCATAGTTTTTGGAAAAGCAAAAAGATTAACTTGTACTGCTAAAAGTCTATGCATCTCACAGGATCTGTGAGTGTATGAATGAATGCATGCTCTGCATGAGAACTGAGCCTTCTCCCTTAAATAGATGTGTGCTATCTTAAAGGCACTGTGATCACATTTGGGGACTTCTTTCCAATAGGCTTTTCAATACAACGACTCCAGCCTTTTAATCACGAGGTGGCTCATCAGACTCATAGAGCGATGGTATCTTTTAACATGAAGTCTCATCCCAGACCAAATCCTGTGAAGCGGCCAACCCATTTCTATGAAAGCTTCTATTGCTCTCACTGTGTCTGTCCAATTACTCAGTGAGTAAGAGCTAAGGCCTGCTGGGGAGGACAAAAGGGGAGAAGGGAAACTTGGATTCAGGCTCAACAACTCCCCTTTTTGTCACTCACAAAACTGACACTGGAACACAATGTGCATAACTAGGAGGAACACATTTGAGGACCTTTCCTACCTAGTAACACTGCAATGAAAGTCAGGACTGATGCTGGGAATTGCTTTGAGATTGCCAAGTTAAAAAATGTGATGTGGGTTTCCTTGGCAAAACTGCCAATTCTGTTTTTATCAACATCTCTATATAAAAGGAAAGACACTCCCCTCCCAGTTCAAACTCTTAATTTAAAGCTGAACCAAATATGGCAAATGTATAGTGCAACCAATGTAGATGCTACCTTTGAGCAAAGAAAGCCTCAAGGAAGAGTCCATTCTCCATTTGTTCCTGATAACATCACAAGTATATTCCACCACATGTCTAATAAACCATCTGTGGTGCTTGGCCCAGGGGAAGTGGCACTATTAGGAGGTGTAGCCTTGTTGGAATAGCTGTGGCCTTGCTGGAGGCAGTGTCACTATGAGGTCTCCTAGTGCTCAGGCTCCTCCCAGTTCTGAAGAAAAAGTCCTCCTCCTGGCTGACTTTGGATCAAGATGTAGATTTCTCAGCTTTCATCATGTCTGCCTATGAGCTGCCATGCTTCCCACCATGATAATGGACTGAACCTCTGAAACTGTAAGCCAGCTCCAATTAAATGTTTCCATTTATAAGAGTTGCCTTGGTCATTGTGTCTCTTAACAACAATGAAACCCTTACTAAGATACCATCTTTTACAAATGCTGAGATGCAGATCCAGTTGTAACTTTACCTGTACCTTCCAAAAACAGGAGCCTGAAATCAAATCCAGGTGTTAATAATTATTTGAAGTTGGGCAAAGGTCTAACCACTGGGAAGGAAGACTTAGAAACAGGTATCAAAATTAAAAATTATTGTCTAGATTGAAATATAAGCTCAACCACTTGTGACTCTAACTCCAACTTCAGCATATCCCTCCACTTGGTGTCTGGAGGGCAGGCAGGTAATGGGTCTCATCCTACAGGAGTGCCCAGCTATTTCAGCTTTTGCAAGTTCTTTGAGGAGTTACAGATGAATGCAGAAACAGCTGTTATGAGCCAACTCAGATGCATGTGGGCATAGCATGCCAAGTGATTGCCTCTACCTTTGTTCGGGTTGTATGGTAATGCTAAGCTAATGAAATATTACATGAGGCTTTGTGCAAATGCCCAATGTGGTAAAATTACATAAATTCTCCATTTCCCATTTGGGTTGGTTTCTAAAGAATGAAAAGTTTTCATATTGGTTTCCTAATATACATATGTAAAAGTCATTAATGTCATCAAGCCTCTAATCCCACTACAATAACGTCGTTGCAAGAACACTGCTCTTTTGTGTCTCTCAATAGACAGCAATCCAATTTAAAGCAGGGGACTGCCTGGCTCACAGGTGCCTGGCAGAGGAAACACTTGCTTTACGTTTGCTGAGTCTCTCTCAGAGACTACTCCCGCTAGTATTGTCCCCATCAAGGTAATATTCAAATGCGTTTTAAAAACAATATGGTAACCAATAATAGTTTAAGATCTACATCATCAGGACCCTGGTGATAAAGACACACTGACAGTTCATGAGAACTACATACATGCCGATATATCATGTGTGTCATCTTTGTTTATACTAAATGAAACGAAAGACAAGAAAGGGAGAGTCCTGAGCCCCCTTCTCCCAGTGTACTCAGTCCTGTTATACTTTGTCTCTTAAAGGCTGACACATAGAGGAGTTAAAGAACGTGCCCTGATCATGTATCCAGCACGTGGCAGAGCTGACATAAGAATAGAGTCCTAACTCCAGAACTATGACCCTTAACCACTTCACTCCAATGCCTCTCTGGCTATTTAAAAAGACAGAAATATAGAAAACACAAGGTATTGGGCCAACTAATGCGCTCTCTCTCTCCTGGGCACTGTGCTCTGTGCCAGGTGCAGTTTGGCGACTGACGCTTAGGAAGCTCTGGTTGTGCCGAGAGGATGTTCTATCTGCGACATGCAAATGAGAGCCTTCAAGATGGTGTTCTCTAGCAGGCTTGCCACCGAATGCTGTCGGGAAACTAAAATTGTTCAGGCTATTTTGAGACCAAGCTCCAACTGCATCCAGTTTTCCCTTAGAGTAAATTGAAGTTCATGAATCTAAGATCTGTTCTTTGCTTCATATTTCAGGTAGAGTTGTATGGCTAAAGTTTATGCACAAATTCTTGTCCCAACAGTCCCTGAATCTTCTGGAAGAGCCCAGTGCAATCCCATGGTCTCATGTGGGACCAGGAAGCTTGATTCTCTAGGTTTAAAAAATAAAAGGAGAGAAGAAAAGCAAGAGTCGTTTGAGAAAATGAGCGCAGTTTTTACTGGGGGTAAAATTAGCATCAGCTGCTGAGTGGTTCACAGCCCATAGGCTGAGAGAGGTTTACTTTTTACATATAAATTATAGAGTTTTCCCACCTTGAGATAGAAACCTGACCTGCCAGACAATATTTTTTTTTCTTCTCTCTTTTTTTTCCCCCACAAGTAGGAATGACTTGGCAAAAGGTGTGTTTTCATTCCAGGTGAGAAAGCAGAAGTCAGGCTGCAAATTCTAAGTCATACATTAAGATGCCTCTGAGACTACACTAGGCACTAAAATAAATAGAAAAAGACACAGGAAAATGTCACGCACCCTTCCACAGCAACCAAATGGTGGTTCTGGTTGCTTGGCCCTGGGTCCTGGTGTCCTCACAGTCACTGTGCAACCCGGGAAATGATTCGAGGTGCATGAACAGAAATGCTTTTCCTGGAAATGAGTCCGGAGGACAGCTTATTATAAACAATAAGCCCTTGTGTATGGGATTGAAAATAAACCCAGACAGTGCATGAGGTTACGGTTATGTGTTGAAAGGCAAAAACCCGCCATCTGTCACCTCTCCACACTCCCTGGCGGAAGCGCTTGCCTCTTCCTGGAATCCCCTCTCAGACAATCCTGTTGAGTGATCCCTCACATCTTTATTCAGAGTCCTGTGACTCAAGACTAGAACCCCATGGCATTTAAACTACAAATGAAAAGCATGGGGTTTGGGGATGCCACCCGCCTCCTGAACACCAACCTAAACAAGGACAACAGAAACAGATGTGCTGATGTGGGAAGGGGAAGCTCCTGAGGCTCCATCATTAGACAAAGAGCTACAAGTGACTAAGGAATTCTGAGAGCTAGAGAATTAGTCTTCTCCAGGGAGGAACCCCCAATTGGAGGAACACCCATTCAATACAAAATGGTCAATCCTGGAATCATGTATACATGAGCAGCTGAGTGGATATAGCAGGTTATATTTAAATATATGTACAAACTCTGTGTGTGTGTGTGTGTGTATGTTGTGGTGTGTGTGTGTGTGTGTGTGTGTGTGTATAACAATTAAAAAGAGGCCATGAACTTGAGAAGGGTCAAGGGAAAAGTTGTGAGAGGAATTGGAAAAAGAAAAAGAAACAAGGAAAAATGATGTGATTATGTTTTAGTTAAAAATATTAAGAAACAGAAAGGAAGGAGGCAAAGTTACATGAAAGAGCTGCATAATCTGTTATCTTTCAGCTCATTTTTCTTTAACCTGAATGCTTTCGTCTAATGGATTCTTTCGGCTCAGGTTTTGTATATTAGCCTCTACTTTATACATGATATCATTTAATCATAGCATACTAATTGGCTCCAAGAGAATAAAATACAATTTTTTAAAGATTTGTTCCTTGGGTAAAGCTACCACTTTTCTATCATGGTGGTCAATTCAGCCACTGAGGTTCTTGTTGAGGGAATATTTTTGGACAAGAATGCTACAGAATGAGTCAGGGTATGTGCTCCTTCCCTCATGGTATTCTCATGGTATTCACTCTTCCTTGTCTATTATCCCTGGTCATCTCTGGAGCTAATGGTATCATTTCAAGAAGAGATTTTTCCCATCACTCAAAGCACTTTGGAGACTAGAGACAAGTAGCTTGGCAATTACTTGGAAGTAGGAGTTATGGTGGTAGTGATAACATCTTGCAAATAAAAGTTGTCTTCAATTTAGTGATTGCATACATTTCTGCTCAGTAGATAAGGATTGTTCTGGCATCATGGACTTAGAACTTAGCATCATGGTTTATACCTAAGTTCCTTATCTATGAATCTCTATTGTTGGTGAGGATACAACCCAGGTAAACAGTGGCTGAAATTCCAACTCTCAAGTCTATGGGCTTTGCAAGTCTAGGGAAGCTCACATCTTTTAAGCCATTTCATGGATAGAAAAGACTGGGGTGGGAAAGCCAATCTCTATTATTGGTCCCTGTACCGTCAGTGGAGGAAGTTTCGGGGCACAGTAGGCTTCTGGAATGGGAACACTTCCACTACACAAGTCCCCATGACAGCACACTGCTGTAGGGAGAGTTAGGTCCTTTACTCTAAGTAGTTTTTTCAACCTACAAGTTGTAGGCTCTTGACAGGCTATAGTTTTATAAAAAATGGAAAGTTCACCATCAGTCTAAGAGTAGCCTGGGTCCTCACACATTACAACCTATGTCCTCTAATGTCGTGACTAAGGCACTAGAGCCAGTCATTTTGGATTTGAATCTTGATTATGCTTCTTGTTAGTTAAGTGGCCCCAAGCAAGGTATTTAGCTTCTTAGTGGCCAGTACAATCATCTCTAAAATGGAGATAACAGAAATGATACCATATATAGACATGTTGTCTTTAATGTGTGAATATATGGACGTGATGTTCACCTTATTAGGATAATAAACTTAATTATCATTATTATTATTATTATACAACAGCTAGCTGTATTTGTATCTTTAATCATTATAAACTAAATCAGTCATTTAAATGTGATTTCATCACTTTTCTATGGATATATGTGTTTTCAACATGATTAATTAATTAATGTTTGGGGACAATGTCTTGCCATGTAGTTCTATCTGGCCTGGTACTCACAACTCAAGGTAGCTGAAGCTGACATTAAGCTTGTAGCAATATTCCTGCCTAGCTCCCTTACCCCCCAATATGAAGTACTAATGTACTTAGTTTCAATAGATAAAAAGAAAACCAAGAATCACCATCTCATAGGAAGTTGTCATTCCTAGGAAAGAGTTATCAGAATAAAGAGGTGGGACAAATACAGAAGAAATACAAAGCTTTCTTCTCCTTTAGGCTCAGTGGTCAGTCTAGGATCCATGACACTTCTAGAAGCCCATGAAAGTTGGGATAAAATTAGCTTTTTCAGATTGAAGAAAATGTTTTTAAAATACAGTATTAGTACATTTATTTGTAGGCAATGAATTAATGTGACACATACATTTCAACAGTTTTGGGGGATCACTGAGGGAAAAAGTAAGCCATGGAACTCGTACATGGCCCAGCTGTGAATGTGTTTGCTATATGTGCTGATGTGTGTGTCTATGTTCCCCAACTGACTGTGAAACTGGATCTTATTTATGTTTCTGCACACAGTGCTCGGCATATCATAGACACCAAGGAAATATTTAGGACTAAAGGAAATGATTAGTATCTGGATCACATGCAACAAGGCCTGAGAAGAAAGCCTTTGCTGAGCAA
The DNA here is from genome assembly GCA_021653895.1 of Mastomys natalensis. Classification (NCBI taxonomy): domain Eukaryota; kingdom Metazoa; phylum Chordata; class Mammalia; order Rodentia; family Muridae; genus Mastomys; species Mastomys natalensis. The sequence continues at coordinate 50,920 of JAJTUV010000220.1, read as the reverse complement.
GTCAACTTCTGCTGTTGAGAAGTCAATTGAGAATGGTATCCTGTGCAAATAGATGGAAAAGTCATGGGGCATATCATGTGTGTTAGTTCTCAAGCATATGTACAAGTCACTATTGGCAAGGGATGGAGGGAGATTGGTTTGGATTTGACTCTAAAACAGACTTTGCATAAAATACTGAAAATTCAGGCCCAGCAACAGTCCAGTTATGAACAAAGGAACATTTTCTTATGGATGCTGGAAGAGTGAAGCTGCCTGAAGCAGAAGGAGTAGCATAGGAGAAATGCAACCACAAAGGACCAAACGCAGAAGCATGTAGCTATAGCCATCTTCCTTGGAGTGCCTCTGGGTCCTCCACTGCAGTGTCTGGGAGGCAGTGGGAAGCTATACCTATCTTCCTTGAAGTGTCTCTGGGTCCTCTATTGCAATGTCTAGGAGGGAGTGGGAAAGGGAAGCCTGGTACCCAGGAGGAGGACAAATCAATATGGTGCCAAAACTCAAGTAAAATTGGAGAAAAGCTCACATTCTTCTGCCTAGAGCTCACTTGGAGAAGGGATGCTTCATGGAACACTGGAGGAGGGGAAGAAGGAGGAGGAGGAGAAGGAGGAGAGGAGGGAGGAAAAGGAGAGGGAGAGGAGGAGAAAGTAGCAAAAGGTAGAGGGAGAAGAGGAAGAGGAGGAGGAGGTCCCTCCTCCTCTGGGACAGGGCTATTTAGAAGACAGGCTATTTAGAAAGAGCATAACCAGTGAGGATGAAAAAAATCAAAATAGCTACATGACTGAAATCAATTGTTAAAAAAATCTAACTTTACTACATTAGAATTTTGGATTGATCATAGATCTTCTCTTTGACTCATTAAATATATTTAAAATAAATTGGCTATTTGGTATAAGAAATATTATACAGAAATCAATGTTTATCTTGTCTAGTCTTGTGACATATGTTATCTTTTGTCTACTTATCCTTTTAATTATTATCAATGTTATTATTGCTATTGCTGTCACTGCCACCACCATCATCACAATCATCATCACCACCATTATCACCATCATCACCACCATCACCATTACCATCATCATCATTATCACCATCACCATCACCAACAATATCATCATGATCTATTTGGTATAAGAAATATTACATGGTCAATTTTGGAGAAGGTACCATGAGGTGCTAAGAAGAAGGTATATTCTTTTGTTTTAGGGTGAAATGTTTGTAGAAATCTGTTAAATCTTCATAACTTCTGTTAGTTTCACTATGTCTTTGTTTAGTTTCTGTTCCTTGATCTGTCCTTTGGTGAGAGGGGAAAATTGAAGTCTCCCTCTATGAGTGTGTGAGGTGCAATGTGTGCTTTGAGCTTTAGTAATGTTTCTTTTACAAATGTGGGTGCCCTTGCATTTGGGGCATAGATGTTCAGAATTGAGAGTTCATGTTGGTAGATTTTTCCATTGATGAGTATGTAGTGTCCTTCCCCTCTTTTTTGATAACTTTTGGTTGAAAGTCTATTTAATTGGATATTAGAATGGCTACTCCAGCTTGTTTCTTAGGACCATTTTCTTGAACAATTTTTCCCAGCCTTTTACTCTGAGGTAGTGTCTGTCTTTGTCACTGAGGTGTTTCCTGTATGCACCAAAATTCTAGGTTCTGTTTACATATCCAGTCTGTTTATTGGGGAACTGAATCCATTGATGTTGAGAGATATTAAAGACCAATGATTGTTGTTTCCTGCTGTTATTTTTGTTGTTAGAGGTGAGATTATGTTTGTGTGGTTCTCTTATTTTGTGTTTGTTGTGAGACAATTAATTTTTTGCTTTTTCTTGGGTGTATTTTCCCTCATTATGTTGGAGTTTTCCTTATATTATTCTCTATAGGGCTGGTTTAGTGGAAAGATATTGCTTAAATTTGGTTTTGTCATGGAATATCTTAGTTTCTTCATTTATGGTAATTGAGAATTTTGCTGGGTTATAGTAGCTTGGGCTGGCATTTGTGTTCTTTTAGAGTCTCTATGACATTTGCCCAAGATCTTCTGGCTCTTAGAGTCTCTGTTGAGAAGTCTGATGTAATTCTGATAGTCTGACTTTATATTTTGCTTGACATTTTTCTCTTACCACTTTCAATATTCTTTCTTTGTTCTGTGCATTTGATGTTTTGATTATTACATGATGGGAGGAATTTCTTTTCTGATGCAATCTATTGGTGTTCTGGCATCTCATTCCAGAAGGTCAGGAAAATAAATAGAAATATGTAGCAGTGGGGGATGGAGAATGGGGAGAGCCACTAGAAAGTCCCAGACACCAGGGAAGTGAGAAGTTCCCAGGACCCAGTGGGGATGACATTAGCTAAAATACCCAACAAAGGGGGGATAGTACCTGTAGAGACTACTTCCAGTAGATAAGTACAGTCACCAGTTGAGGGATGGGGCCACCCACCCATCTTAAAATTTTTAACCCAGAATTGTTTCTGTCTAAAGGAAACACAGGAACCAAAAAATGGAGCAGAGCTGAAGGGAAGGACTGAAGAAGCTGAAGGGGATTACAACCCCATAGGAAGAACAACAATATCAACAAACCAGAATCCCCCAGAACTCCCAGGTCTAAACCACCAACCACAGAGTATACATGGATGGGTCTATGGCTCCAGCTACATATGTAGCAGAGGATTGCCCAATGGGAGGAAAGCCCTTGGTCCTGTGGAGGCTTAATGCCCCAGTATACAGGGATGCTAGATTGGTGAGGCAAGGATGGGTGAGTGTGTGTGGAGCACCCTCTTAGAGGCAAAGGGGTGGGGAGAGGGGGTGGAGGGTTTGTGGAAAAGAGACCTGGAAGGGAGACAACATTTGAAATGAAAAAAAATATATTTTAAATAAAAGTTTAAAAAAGAAATATACAGAAATCAAAACACAATAATATAGGTAGATCTGAATAATAAAAGAATTCTCAATTACATAATACCCTTCACAAATTTTAACATAGATAAACATGTTTAATTGTGATAGATTCTCCCCTAATGTCTGTGACCTGTCTAGCTATAGGTTCTTGGCCTAATAGTTGTATCAGGTATAGGCTTTATCCTGTAGAGTAGGACTTAAAATTTAATCAGAAGGTGGTTGGTTACTCGAAGGATGTTCATTCCACTATTGGACCAGCAGGCATGTCTTGCTAAGCCAGTCATTAAACAATCAATTTTTGTTAGCTGGTGCACTTGACTTGTGACTCAGAATCCATAGCTTTTCTACCTAGAAGGGCACATGGTAAGTTTTTGGTTGTTCCTTCCAAGTTCCTTGGTAACCAGACAAGAGGAATTCTAAGATAAATGTAGAATCTACTCTTTAGCATGTGGAGTAGTTGTGTGAGAGAGATGAAGAGTCTGTACTGAAATTAGCATTAACATACCAATGGAAGTAAATAAAAAACCTAGATTCAATTAATTTTATGGAGATGGGGGCAAATACATTATATAATAATTCTGGGATGCTTACACATTTGAAATCTTATATACTTCAACATACTACTTGGTCTAAATCGAAGAACCTACTAGAAGTAACTTTAGGGTTACCTGAAAGATCATTCTTAGATATTCTCAGATCAAAGAGCTGTAACTAGACACAGAGCCAGGGAGATTGCAGAGGAGTAAGAACTGATTGGCCTTTTGTGGGGAGGCTAATGCATGTATATTTTAGAAGCATATATAAACCATAAAAGCATACAATCCTAGAAGGACTCAGATACTGATTCTATCAACTGTTTGACCTTAATGAAAATACAGCTTTTTTTCTTTGTGCTCCACTTTCCTCAAATTGCTTTAAACAATAATAAAATCCCACTCATATGCTTACTAGGAGGATTTGTGAGGAAGGACTCAAAGACCCTTAGGATACAATAAATGACTAGTTGATATTACATAGTAACCTTGTTGATGTTGTTTTTAGCCATATTTACATTTTTTCTACCATTGTCTATCTTATGTTTGAGTACATGATGTAGTATCTCATGAGACCTTGTTTTAAAAAAAAAAATACAAAAGAGATTTGATGATAACATTGGGTTACTTCCTCGATACCTAGGGAACTATTTCTTGCACATTTGATTCCACATTCTCTTTTCTGTGGGAAAGTGAGACATGTAAAATTTCTGCCTGGTGGTAACTTACAACAATTTCATACAAGCTGTTTCCTCTCACAGCAAACTGAGAGCCCTCTCAGGCTTCCAGCCGTACATCTATGGTCCAAATAAGTATTCCTGCTGGGAAGGCTGCTATAGTGATCCTGTAAGATAGAGGCTCAATATAGCTTCTTGTTCTTACCCATTTATTCAACAGTGAGAGCAAATTCTCAGTCAGGTGTATTTCCTAGAGAATATGTCATGATATTTTTGGTACTTCCAAATTGGAAGGCTATGGCTGAGGAAATGAAAGAGACTGGGTCAACCATCACTTTCTGGGTTCCTCTGACCTCCTGTCCTGGATAAAACTGTACTTCATATGTAATTTATAAATAAAAAAAATTTGCAAAATGAGTTTTAAAGCATAGCATTGGAGTGAATTTGACTGTGACGTGCAGGTTGTACCTGTGGATGGTGACATGTGAGCCTTCTTCAAAATAGTGTGGTAATCAGCCATGAGTGCTATTCGGGGGAAAAAAAATCCCATGATAAAGCGGCTCTATTTAAGGGTGGTATTTAGAATAATAATTACTTAGGTTACAAGAAAGACATGGTTTGGGCTTTGACTCATGGATCTTGGTATGGGAAGAGCAGCAACTGAAGAAGGGGTCTGGATTTGGTCCTGGTATCAGCTACCACAGTACCAGCATCTCTTATTAAGTAGAGATAAAATTACTAGAGACTGGAAATTAAGTGACTTGTATAAGATTGCATACTATTCTCTCTTTTCTCCCAGAGAGACTAAGGCCCACACTTGTCAATCAATGAAGTATAGAAAATACACCAAATTCTCCCATTGCAAACTCTAAGATCAACAGGCAGAGAAGACTGCCAAGTAAACAAAATATCTATCTACTCAAAATGGGCAGGTCAAAACCTTACTATAGAATAGCAAGGAGCCTTGAAGATGGCTGACCTAATCTGTACTGTAGGTTGGGCTGAGAACAGGATGAGGGTTCTGAGAGCTGATCCTGCCATTCAGCCCTGCTAGGCTCTGGGAAACAGCATGACCTCCCTGCTCTGGCCACTCAATCTCCGGTTCCACTGAGTGGAGGAAATGCTGGTGCTGCTGGTACTTTTGAGTCTTTTGGTGATGCTGAAAAGATGGTTCCAGTGTAAAAAGAAGATGCTTTGGATTGCTATGGCCAACTGTCACTGTGAGATCATATTTGCACAACAATGCGATGGTATCTATATCAGAAGGCTGTTGCAAGAATTAAAGAAGATTAATTTATGCAACAGGTTTTAAAATATGAGTATTATATTCTGCATATTCTCTATTGCTCTTTTTCGGTGAAAGATGTTGGAGAAAAACTAGCACCATATTCTGCTATTGCATTCTCCTCTTTCCCTTATTTCTGCAAACTTGAGGTAGAAACCCTGCCTCTTGGTTGTAGTTTTATTCTCTTGAGTTATAGGGTAACATGACTATCAACAAAACCTATCTCAATTCACCAGCTTTTGGAGCCAATGTAACACTATAGTCAGATAAGGAAGCTTCACTTAAGACCTGGATACATTAACTCACAGTTATATACATAGAAGAATCACAACCCTGTCATTCTAGATTGAATGCTGATATTGTAGAGAGATACACTAACAAAGAGTTAGTGTTAATGTGCTTGAACTTGAGACAGCAGGGCAGGTGGCTTAGAACACACTTTAAAATAGTAATACAATTGGAATGTCTAGTTAATGTCTACATCTCTAAGTACTGCATCTAACAACAGCCTGTTTATATTCTACGAGTCCCTGCACTGCAAGAGGCACCTTGCACCCATGGTAGCCTGGTATGAATGACATCTGACTACATGTGTCAATGAAGAGAGTCAACCAATCTACTAACCTTGAGGTGAGTTATAGAAGAAAACTGCATTTTAAAAATCAGATGCAAGAAAAAAAAAAAGCAGGGTTAGATTAGCCAAAAACCCCACTAACCACAAAGGAAGTACAGATATGCCAATCCAACAAAGCCACACTCCACAGGGAGTTCACAATCACAAGCTGTTTCCAAGAAAGACAACCAAGTTCCCTATAGAGGGAAAGATTTTCCAGAACATGGTATTTGTATTCATTGGGCTGCTTAGCTGGAAACAACAAACTCTGGATCCATTTTACTGAAAAAAAATTTCTTGAAGACATATTTAACAGCTTCATAAATGCCTAGAAGATGAAGAGCCAGGAACCCAAGAAGGCTAGGACAAGAGCCAAAACCACACCAGGGGAATTTTCTGGGGGAGCTAGTATATTAGTTTGCATAAGTTGCTATAACAAAGTACCACAGGCAGGTGGTTTAAACAACAGAGATTTATTGTCTCAGGGTTCTGGAAACTCAAAGGCCAGGATTTTATCAGAGTTGGTCCTTCTGGGAGGATTCACCTCCTGGCCTCTCTCCTTGGCATGTAGATAATTGTCCCTGTGTGGGTTTAGTGTTCTCTTATGTCTCTTCATACTGTCTCCCCTCTATACAAGTCTCCAAATTTCTTCCTTTCATAGGGACAGCAGATACAATGGATTAGGGCTCATTCTAACTTGATTTTTCTCTCCAATGACCCTATCTCTAAATGTACATTGAATTAGGTATTCAGCAAATGAATTTGGGGCTATGGAATAGGCCAACACATTTACAGGCAACTCGGTCTCCTGCCAAACCCGGGCACTGGGACCATGTTACTGCCTGGGCTTGGTCACATGGGCAAATCACCCTGGCAGGAAAGAAAAGGAAAATCAGAATCTGGCTTGCTCTGTTAGACTATGTGAAGTGGGGTTGGCCATCTACCAGGAGTCCTGCTGTGAGAACATCCATGTGAAGAGAGAAGTTTACCAAGAATCATGCTGTGACAGCTCCCATGTGATGGACAGGGCTCTGTGGCCAAGTAGTTAAGACCCACAACAATCATTCACTCTACCAGCTGAACTATCCTGTGGAAGTGAGGGTACGGGGGTCGGGGGGAGTGAGGGAGGGAGGATTGTAGGAGCCAAATGGTCATGGGAATCACAAGAAAACAGCCCACAGAATCAACTAAGGCTCCAGGGGCTCACAGAGATTGAACCAACAATCTGAGAACGTGTATGGGTCTGACCTAGGTCGTTCATATATATGTCACGGTTGTGTGGATTGGTCTTCTTGTGGGACTCCTAATAGTGGGAGTGGGGCTGGTCTCTGACACTTTCCCCTGCTTTAAGGACCTGTTCCTCCTACTGGGTTGCCTCATCCAGTCTTAATATGAGGCAATGTCTAGTCGTACTGTACTTGGTATGCCATGTATAGTTGATATACCTAGGAGACCTGCCCTTTTTTGAAGGGAATTGAGATCTGAGGAAGGGGGAGGGGGTTTTAGGAGGAGAGGAAGGAGAGGAAACTGTGGCTGAGATATAATATACAAGAGAAGAATAAAAAGGAAAAAACCCACAAGGAGCCGCATCAGTACTTTAAATGTTTGAAACTTTTCTAATTATATTTTCATGCATTCATACAACACAGGATGACATATCAGCATGTTTAAAATTTACTGGTCTCTTCAAGTTAGCCATACTTATCTATGGAAAGAGGCCTTGGTAACATTTAAGAGAGGCTCTAGCACCCAGCTGCATGACAGAGAAACTCCAGTGGTTAATGACAACACTGTTAACTGGGGCCCAAGCCTATCTTTCTTTCTCCCTGAGAAAGCAGGGATAATGTAGAGCCTTTCTATTCAAAATGATTAATCCCCACTCTTCCAGTCCCAGGAGACATGACGCAAACAACCAGCTGTGACTGTCCTTCTCTGTCTTCTCTGACTTTGCCACCATGACTGACTGCTATGAGATGGAAGAGCCTGGATTCCAGCACCACTGGTCAGAATCACGGATAAGCAGTAGATATCATGTCGGGAGGGCTCTCTTGGGCCAATCTTAAAAGAGCAGTGCCAGGGTAAGGAACAGTTTTCTCCTGAAAAGACGGAAGAGTGGACTGGAAGAAGTACCTCACCAAACCCTCAGCTCTGCTTCTCCCTTTACCATGTGTTCCTCTGAGCTCTGTCCACTTAGGGCTCCTTATAACACCAAGCAGTCTGCTAGGAATAGGGAATTCAAAAATAAAAGACCTTAGTCTCTGTCTTCAAAGAAAACCTGGTGCTGTGAATAGCTTTTATTTCTTAGTTATTATTTTTTTAGTTAGCACACAAAATAATGGGTTTCTCTGTGATGTGTTCATAGATATCCCTTGTTCTTCATTGTTCTACCCATTATCTCCCCCCCTATTCTCTTATTCTTGCTGGCCCCACCCAAATAGTTCCTCTTCTGCTTTCATACCAGACATATTCCATCTCTCCCTCTCTCTTTCTCTCTCTCATTCCTCTTCTCCTTCCCTTTAGATTTCTTCTTTGCCTCCCATAGTCCCCTTTTTTACTTTTATGTCATATATATATATATATATATATATATATATATATATATATATATATATGCTAGAACAGACACACACACATACACACACACACACATAGACCTGTCATAATGGAGAAAATATGCATCATTTGTTTTTGTGAACTTTCCTTCCTTTGCTTAATATAAAGATCTCCAGTTTCATTTCTTTCCCTTAAATGTCATAATCTCGTTATTTACAGATGCACTACATTTTCTTTATCCGCTCATCTGTTGATGAACCTCCAGGTTTGTTCCGTATTGTGGTTGCTGTGAACGATACAACCATAAACACTCACCATGCCAGTATCTCTGTGATGTGGCTGACTAACAGTCTGTCAGGTACGCATCCCAGAGCATATGTTACAGCAGGGTCCTGTGGTAGCCCTACTTTTTGATGTGTAACAAATCTCCATAGTCATTCCTAGAGGGCTGCACCATTGTACATTGCCAACAACAAGGTTCATTTCCTCTCAATGTGCCATTCTTCCCAGAATCCCAGATACAGCTTTGTAGCAATTCTTCTGGAGCACCTGTCAGGATGTCTGCTTACTCACACACTGTCATCTGCTACTACAACATGATGCCCTTTTATGTTCACTGCTGTGTCTTCAACACACTAATATCCAGAGTCTTGCGACTACTAGACATTCAATAAACAGTCATGCCTAGCTTAGAAATACACCAAAGACTTCTCACATTGGTAGAGGAACACCAAGGACATTTTTTCAGGAAAGGAGACACCCCTTTGTTATGCTTCAATTCCGTTGTGTGGATTCAGTGTGCTACTGGCCATGGGTTTGCTGTACTTTGCTCTATTCATGGCCCTTGACAATGAGCTTGGCCGTGGACTTGCTTGGATTATGGAATGGTAGCAAATTTGAGGCAACCAGAAACTCAAAGCACACATATGGGTTTCTGATTTCTCTTTTGGAACTCTGCCACCAACAGCAGCACAAGCCCAGACTAGCCTGCTGGGAGGCAGAAGGTCATATGGAGCTGAGCTTAGTCACCTCAGTTGAAGGCCATCCTAGGCCAGCTACCTAAGCTGGGTAGTCAGCCAATTAGTGGTATGTGAGTGAGCCCAGTCCAGATCAACAAAATAGCTCAGCTGACCCATATAAGAAAGAAATGTTGAATGGGTATTTTAATGCTAAGTATTGGGCAAGTTTTTTTTTTTATATCATATTGTTGTAGTTAACTGACATACTGTCTGTCTCACTCAATAGTGACCTGGGTAAAGTTGTTATTAATACTCTCAATAAAAGAAAACTGAGAATCAAAAATAGAGAGAGAAAGAAAGAAAACAGAATTTTACTTGGATTGCCTAAGTCTTTGGACTTCAAATTGAGTACTCCCTTTTTTAAAGACCATAACTGCCACTTCATTTAAAAATATAGCAATGATGTCATGAAGTTCCATGACATTAATTATGCAAAGCAGAAAGAAAGGAAGAAAGGAAGAGAAAGAGAGAGGGAAGGAAGGGAAGTAGGTGGAAAACAGGAAGAAACAAAGAAAAGGAAGAGGCTGGTATTGGCTTCATGAATTTAGCTCCATTGTGGTACTCAGGGAATTCTAAGTGATGTCTATATATACTATTGTCTAACTTAAGAAATGGGTTAAAGAGAACTTTTTTAAGGGTGAGAAAGGAAAAGAGATGTAGACAAGAAAGGACAGGGTAATGAATGTGTGTTTCTGTAAGACAGATGGAATTGTTCACCCTACTTTTGGCTGGGCAGACAGTCAGGGAAGTACTTTCTAGGGAGGTGGCATTAATTCTGAAATTTGAATAACAAGAAAGAGCCCTGCTAGAGAGAAGTGCCTTCCAAGTCAAGAAGACATCTGTGGCAAAGGACCTAAGAAAGAATCAAGCTTGTTAAGTTCTGGGGATCCAAGGGAGGACTCAGGACATGCTCTAGTGCTGGGGAGAAGAGCAGATTTTATTTTCAGTGACATCTGACATATATTTTCAGAAGATGGACTAGAGGGAGAATGGACGGTAGGCAGACAAAGTGAAATGTGAGGAGAGCAGGTTTGAGGAAGAGATGATGGTTGCTAAGTAAACTCAAGGTTCTTACCGATGTCTGCAACAGATGACAGCATGTGGAGAGCAGTGAAGACTATAAAAGGAGAGCCATCCACATTTCTTCCAAAGATTGAGTGAACTGGTTCTACCAGTGGCTGCAACATGTGGGGCGGGCATGAAGAGTGATTCCAGTTTGGGGCTTGCTGGATAGTGGTGTCATTTACTAAAGTAGGAAGTCATACAAAGAGAAATTATTTTCAGAGTGAATTTAATAGAAAAAGGAAGAGATATATGACTAGCAATGCAAGGTTTAAAATGCTAGGCCATCAGGAGAGGTACAGTAACCCCTTCAGAGTACCTACCACTCAAAGCTTCAGAGCCTTTAGGACTAGACCACCCAAGGCTGCTCTGTCAGTGGTCTTCTGTGGCTTTAGCTTCCTCTTCCATTTAAGCTGACTGTATCACTTGTATCCATCCCTCTATGCCTTCTACAACCATTTCCTAACTGTCTGGGGACTTTCTATTGTCAAGCTCCTCATCCTTCCTCTCTTCCCTCCCTCTATCATCAATGGTGATGCCTTTGTTTACCATTCAATCATTCTCTATGAAAATCAGAACCCAGTCCTATTTTGCTGGGATAACCATAGCCATGTTCTCCATTACATTTTTGGTCTCCATGTGTGATGTCATAGTGGGTTTATTCTACCACCAACTTCTCTCTCCTGCATTCTTTCATCGCGTGTGGAGGATAAGCTGTCCATCTTCTTAGATACAGTAGCCCCCTTACTGGGTCCTGTGGCAAGACATCATGGGCAGGTCAGATGATGACAACACAGCCTTCCTTGGCCACAAACCCTGCTCAGAGATTATACTTCACCTTGAGTTTTTGCACCTGTTTATGATCTCTCCACTCTCTAATCCTGTAATTCTTTGCTCACATTAGGAGATGATAGCATCTCCTGCTTCTGAGAATCGATAAAAACCATGCTATGGAAATGGTTTCCACGTCTGGCCACAGATCTGCATGCTTTTCCATGTCTGTCCTTTTCCTTTCCCCTTCCATCTATAGTGAAAGAGTTGGTTCTTCTTCATTCCTAGATTTCTCCATCCATCTGGTCTTTCAATCCCATCCGCCTCTTATCTTTTAACTTCAGTGATTCCAACTTTCCTTATAAGTTCACATTTATTTATCAAAAGCAACCTAACTAAATTAAAATTCTTCCTCAGAACCCCCTCAGAGCAAATCTGTAATCTTTGTCATCATCCCGACTCATCTTCGCTCTTCTGTCCTTGCCAGCCCTCCCTTCTTCCTACATGCTTTTCCTTGCTAAATCTAGCATATTTCCTCATCTTCTGACCAGTGCCACCAGCAGCCACCAAGATTCAGCTTTCATCTGTACTTCCTCAAATGACTAGATCTCTCAGAGGACTGTCGTGCAGTTAGCTATCACAGTTTACCTTCAGCAGAAAGTCTCCATTTCACTGGCAGGGTACTGACCAGGTTTCTTTCTCACCTGCTGGCCAGCCCTTCCTTTACACCCTCCTGCAACTCTCTTCTCTTTCCTGGCCCAACTACTACATTTCCTCTTCTCATCTGACATACTCCTCAGATGATCTCACCCATGCCATGCACACTGGTAACTTTCAAATCTTGAACTACAGCCAAGAACTTTCTACTAAGCCTTGCATTCACATACTTCTCAGCTCACTTAGCATCCCTGGGTGAAATCCCACAAAGAGCATGTGCAAACCTGAACCTGTAATCTTTCCCTCAACACTCTTTTCTTCCCCAAGGGAATGACCTTCCCATTCATGCAGTTATGCCTATAAAAACAATGGGAGTCACATATAGTAAGTGCTGTAATTCTTGCATATCTTTCATCCACTCTGCTTCTCTCCTCTGTATATATTTACTTGATATAGAATTGGTTCTATTCTTGAGCTACAGGCACAAACATATTGCTCTAGACCAGCTAACAAGGTTCCATTCTAGAGCATTTCCTGAGACTATTAAGAAGTTTCCTTCTGCAAGAGGAGTATCCTGTAGGATGCAAATCTAGAGTTACAAGAAGCTATTTTGTCAGCGTGAGAAAAGGGCTTCAAGGAAAGGGCGAAGCCAACACATAAGAATAGGAAAGAAATACCTTTTGTTAAAGACATGATCTGAAGTTCATTTCCTACAAGTAGGTAATCTAGCTTCCTAAGATATTATTTGCAATCTATGTAAAATGGTGTCAGTTTTTCTGTGTAAAGATTAAAAACAAATTGAAAATATGTGTATGTAGTACCTTAATCTCTGAAGGCAGGAGGCAGATCTGAGAAACTAGTAAAATAATTTATTTTTCTAATATAAAGAATGGAAAAAAAACCCCGCTGGGCAGTGGTGGCGCATGCCTTTAATCCCAGCACTTGGGAGGCAGAGGCAGGCGGATTTCTGAGTTCGAGGCCAGCCTGGTCTACAGAGTGAGTTCCAGGACAGCCAGGGCTACACAGAGAAACTCTGTCTCGAAAAACAAAAACAAAAAAAGAGGAAGCTGTGGACTCTTTTTCCATGCTTAGTAATTTGCCTGTAGAACTAATTTGTAAATAAAAGTGTGAGATGGAAAAAAATAAAAAAGACATGATCTGAACTCCCAGGGCTAGCTGTATCACAGCATCTGATTACTACTCACTTTTGGATACTTGAGACAACATGTTTTCACTAGGTTCTAAGCCATCTTGAACCTGGGGTGTAATTACTTGCACAGCTCCTGAAAAGAGTCCAAATAGATATATCATTGTTCATATGTCTTTCCTCCTTCCCTGCCACTTCTCAATCACACTGGTCCCCACATCTTCTGGTTCCACTTTCTAGCAAGCTAAATGCATCTCTAAGTCACCCCTCTTTAGTCTATTCTACCCACCAATCAAGGCCAAGACATTCAATCTAAACTTAGCAGCTAAGTTGGCATTCTATCAGGTTCCTTGTCTCCATGCCGGTCTCCTCAGTGTTTCTTTACCAGAAGTGAGCGTGTCCTTAGTAAAAACATCAATCAGATCACGATTTCTACTGCTTGCAGACCTTCATTGCTCCTTCTGGCCTATAAAATCAATAAAGCATTCCCATGGCCCGGGGCCCTGGGTGAGCTGGCCTGGGCCTTCATCCCTGGCTCATCACATTCCATTTTGTCCATGTTTTCTCTATCTTGGTCATAAGAGAAATGACTCACAACTAACTCCAATATGTTAGCAAATTCCATTTCTGATGCCAGAAGTAGGCTTTGCCCTCCTCTCCCAATAGACATTCCTTTAGAGAAGCCCTCCTTTGCACCAGACTAGGCCTGTCTCCCCAACTTTCTCCCTGTGTCTAGACAACTTCTATCCTCTGCTTCCTCAGCAGCAGCATCTAATGTGGTACTTCATGTTAACAGTTAACTTAGGGACTTCCTTCCCTGCTAAGACCTCAAGCACCATGAAGGCTTGACCATACCCTCTTGCTATACATCGGATACAAATTTTGACTGACTTTGCTATGTTTAGGTCTGGGTAAACTTAAAGATAAACAGAGATGTGGGCTGGAGAGAGAGAAGATGGCTCAGTGGTTAAGAGAAATAGAGATATTTCTCCAAGATTTCGAGCAGGTTTACAAATTTCATTTTAGACTAAAGGCTGTACATTTAAAAGCTGACCATCTGTTATACCAATAAGGCATAGCGACTGTAGGTGAAGATAAAGCAGAAAGTTAGGCAGGTTTTTTTTTTAAAAAAAATCTACTTTACGTAAAGAATAAAATCTGAAAACACACATAGCAAACTTCAACTTTCCCTGCTTTTTGTTAAGTTTATGAAAAGATGTTAGATTAGCAAGCTTAACAGAACAGGATAACTAAAAGCTATGCAGAGTCCTGCATTTGAGTTTAGTTTGAACAAACCAACTGTAAACAGACATTTTGCAGACAATCAGGGCAAATTTAAATATAGACTGGATTTCAGATAAGATGAAAATTTATTGGCAAGGAAAGATAGAGATCATTAGCTAAAAAAGCAGTTTACAAGCAGCATGTACAACAGGATCTCATTTTGATAGCAACATAGGTATACCAGCGTTAAGAGTGGTAATCTCTAAGGAGTGAGAATATGGTGCTATCATTTTTAAATTTTTATCATTTTATCATTCTTTATCTGAATTTATAACTTTCTACAAAGCACACATGACTTTTGTAGTAATAAGACGTAAAATAGCGATTAATTTTTCAAATATTAAAGAAGAGTTACATAGACCCAGATTTACTCTGAAAGCCTTCCAGGACATTTTTTTTTCTATATCCTACACCTTAGGAATGAATAGCATGTCCTAACTTCTGGGTGGGTCTCACATGAAGGATTAAATGTTTCAGCAATGCTTGAAGGAAAGGGAATCAATCAATTACTGAGCGTGCCTACATTTTCTACTGGCAATGTCATGAAAGGGCCTCCTGATTACTCGCAGAGAAGCCACCCTTACCGTGAGGGGCTCACACAATTACAGGCAACACTGAAACTGCCATTTCCCACTCTAATGGAAAAATCCACAGTTCATCAACTCTTAAGGGATAAAGTATACAGAAAACTTAGAAAATGCTGAGTTCCAGTTGTCTGAGAAGGGGAGGGAAGGGTATTTTGATGCCAACTAAGAAAGCCAGAAAAGATCAAAAGGTCATTATCAGACAACTACTGAACTGAATATCAAAGGGCTCATATTCAGGTCCTGGAAAACCTCTTCCCACAGAACTAAGTGAAGCTCGAATCCAAGGCCGTCCCCCATTTCTTATCTGAACAATGAAGCCTGGATGAAATCTAATACTTTATTGATTCACAACTATGTTTTATTAATTAAATGATATATTATATATGGTTAGAACACATATACATTTATAGACACTGTATATACATCTATGTATAGCAAATACATATATTTTTGCTAGCATCTTTCTGGGGTTCCCACACTGCTGAGAAAGTCCCCTGTAGAGGGCACTAGTCAGATGTTAACCTCTGGGAATCCCTTTAAATCAAGAGAAGGAAATGACCTTAAGGATCATAGAGCCAAATCTTCCTCCTCAGGGGCTAGAAACTGAGGCCCAGGGAGATGGGGGCGGGGGAGGGGGGTGTTCAGTCACAAAGCAAGTACCGCACAGAGCTAAGAAAAAGTAAGCCTGCTTTGTAGTTTTTAAAAAGAAAAAGAGGAACCCAAAACTCAGAGGCCACAAATGCATTTCCGATAGTCGTCCATTTATGAATCATCACCCCTGAAGACCACAGCATCGACACCATAAGTAGATGATCCCAGAGAGCCCACTGTTTGAGACGCTTCTGCAAGAGACATTACCAAGTGCCTCCCATCTGTAGTATTTTGTGGCAAAATTTGCTGAGCCTTTACTGTTTTTCCAATAACCCTTGTTGTCTAAACATTACCAAATACATTTGCACAATTCTGAAACTCCATTAGTAGAAAGGATACTCTGTGTTTCTCTTCCTCCCAATCCCATCAATAGCAGTCCATTGTGAACTGATTGGTGGGGCTGGTTCATTTATTTTATTAGGATTAGGCAAACTGGACTGGCAGTGTGGTTTCCGGAAAGGCTGCCTGATTACGTGTCACCCTACGGTCAGGTTAGAGAAACACCTTAGATGCATGAGTTCATTTCTGTTGCTGTGATAAAGTACCATGACTAACAATGGCTTATGGGAGAAAGAGTTTATTTTGGCTCATGGATGAAAGGGAGAGTCCATAACGGCAGGGGAAGCATGGTAGCAGGTGACAGGAGTGGGAACTGAGAGATCACACCTTCTACAGCAAACATGAAGCAGAGAAAGAGCTGGAAGTGGGTCCAGGCTATGAGTCTGTAAGCCCACCCCCAATGACGTATTTCCTCCAGGTGGGCTCCACCCCTTAAAAGTTCCACAACTTCCTCAAAGCAGTACCACTAACCAGAAATTAAATAGTCAAATATATGAGATTCTGGGGACATTTCTCATTTAAAACACCACATATAATTACGTATGCCTTGCCCATGTATCAAAATGGCTGCATATGGACCCAGTCTATGTGAACTGTGGTTTTATATGTTTGATATTTTATTTTTGGGCTTTCTGTTTGTTGTTGTTTAGAGGTATAAATGAGTCCATGGCAACATGCTGTTGTAGGGAAATCACCAACTTTGGAACCCCAGAGACAAGTTAAACTTTAACTCTTGCTCCATTTATGAATAAGTTCGGTCTAGTTGGCAAATTATTTAGACTTTGAGCATCAGAATTCTCATCATAGCATCTACCCCCATAGCATGAGGATAGAAAAAAAATATATGCAGTAAGAGAAGATGGTCTGTTTTGAGATTTAGGAGAGAGCAAGCAGAATCCCACTGTGAAACAGATTCAAGGTCATGCTACTAAGACTAGGCATTGTTCTTAAGAGAGTCTGAAAATAGACTTAATGGACTTTCTAGTGCATGGTCTTCTAGTCTCAATCCTCTCCAAGTTAGTTCCACAGTGCTTTTACAATTCCTTCACCTGAGTGGCAGCGTTACTGCTAATCTCCAGCCCACATCACCCCACACATTTCAGAGATAAAACAACATGCTCAAGAGAGAAAAAGCTTGTGAGACAAAGGCTTCTCTCCCTCCTTAATATTTCCAGGGTGCAGAGAAAACATTCCAACATATGTTTCCAGAAAACTCCAACATTTCTTGCTGTTAATGGGATTGAGGATGGGGGAGCATGTGCTAAAGGTTTGACCGCCCAAGTCCAAGTACTGCTGTGCCATGTTCTCTAAGTTTCGAATGACTGATTTATGCATATGTAACATGCATGCTGTGAGCATGTTAGACATGCATTGTTTCCTTCCACTGCAGCAGGTCTGAAAAGGAAGAGATTATCAACTTCAATATATTGCTGGAAAAACTGGAGATTGGGGGAAACGGTATGCTTGCACAAATCATTCATCAAGTTCTCAGTATGATGAAGCCTGGCTGGACCTCTGGAGTAGGAGCTCCCTAATTCATTGTTTTTACTTGTATCGGGTTCTCCAGATGTAGCAATAATGTGCCCAAACGCAGAAGCAAAGGAATAAAATCAAGTAACCTTAAAAAGCCTCTGAGATCTCATATGTTAATATCCTCATGAGCACATGACTTTACTCTTCCAGCATTTTTATTCGAACTTCCTTATCCAGAAAACCTTGCTCAGTAAGAAAATAGTTGTTTTGTGGTCATTCTAGAAACTTCCACAAAGATCCATTGACTTCTCAACTGAAGGCATCATGGAAATTTTTTCTATCAATTGGACATTTTCTAGCCCCCTCATCTCAAAATCTTTACCTTACTGTCTCCAGCAACCCTACACAATCCATCATTACAATCCTCCCACAACCCAAGCCCAGCCCCACACTTCTGCACTAAAGGCTGCACATTGCATTCCATCTTCAAAACTGTAAAAACACCCCCAAGTCTCCTTCAATTTCCGAAGCTCTTTTAGACTCTGCCAAAGCAGTGTTCCTCATTTTCTGCAAGGTACTGATTCCACCTCCTGGGGACATTTGACAATGTCTGGAGACATCTCTGATGGTCATGACTGGGTCAGCCTGGAAGTCGGGTGCTGCTGACCATCTACAATGTACAGTACCTTCTCCACCCAGAACAATAAATGTAGATGGGTTATTTTGATGATAGTATGGAAGCCAGCATTTGATCCACAAACAAAATAGCTTAGTGAGTGAAGTAAAGTCTTCTCACAGCCTCTGACCCTTTCTCTTTGATTTGTTATTTTCTCTTGTTCTTGATCACAATTATCCATGCTGTCTAACAAGGCCCAAACCCACAATGCCCATCTAAGAAATTTTACTCTGCCAATTTTGTATGTTTCCCCCCATGAAAAATTAATTCTGCACTGTGTTGTGAATGGACTGTTTAAAAGAGGGGCTTAGGATACAGTTTTTGTAGATGTTCTTGACCATACTAATAATGTCAGAGTTCCCAGAGTTGTAAAGGTGACTTTAGTAGAGAGAAGGCACTTTTTTTCTTTGTAGAAAAATAGCACAATTTCACTGTAAAGAAATAGAGATGGGTGAGAAATTGTCAATTGAAATTGGCACTTTGAACCTCACATTTTCTTCCAAATATTTCCACTGGCAATAAAGGTTCCTTGCAGTTACAGGATCAAATTGTGACCCGAAAATATAAACAATCTACTTCTTCCTTTTTGTAATAAGTGAAGGACAAAGTTGGGGAAGGAATAAGCAGCCCTGGTATTACTTAACTTAAAATATTATGCAACGATGTTTAAAAGACAAGTAACAGGCTTTGGATCTGAGAGATTTAACTGGCACCAGCTTTCACTGTGGCACCAAGAGATGGCTTAAACACTGTGACACAGAGAGATGGCTCACACTGTTGGAGCAAGGCCCAGGGTGATGTCAGTCTGTGCAGGGATCTTATTGATAACCCCTGCAGTGCACTTATATTATCCAGCCATTTCTCTATCACCAGGACTGTCACCAACCTTTCCTGAAGCTCTCAGGCATATCTCTAAAACACTATCTCAGAACTTTAGGCCTGGAGGGCTTTGGTGGGTTTTTCTTTGTGGGATGGCACATGTCTCTGGTTTCATGGGGATATATGTGTAGACTCTCAGAATAGCAATAAAAGATTATTTGGAAGTAAAATTTTGTCATTTGAATAAGATACAGAGCTGGTAGCTGGACTTTACTTATCGAACACGAGTGCCAGGAACTGCAGCTGCCATCAGACTCCACTCCCAGGAGTATCTTGGAATTTAGCTGGAGGCCAGGGAGGCAAACTGCATGAAAGCCCAGTAGAAGCTTCAGTACCTTGCCACCAGTGATCTCATTCTCCTGTCCCTTTGCTGTGCTTGGCACATAAAGCTGACCTGAGATACTGAGTGGGAGTATACAGCACTGAGTGCTTCTGTATGTGTTCCTCAGTAACCCTGTCTCTTGTCCTTGTTATCTGTCTGTTGGAAGATAATTATTGGACCCCTGACCACCGGACTCAAAAAAAAAAAAAAAAGAGAACAGTTTTCTCTCTGGGATTTGGTGACAAGTCTGGATGTCTGTGAGTCTCTGTTCTTCCAGAAACTACAGCTGAGATCTCAACATCTCTGACTATGCCAACAAAAATAAATATCTTACCAGACAGATTCCCGGATATCTGTTCAGGGTCCAGCCAAGTGAATGTGGTGGGAATCCTTCTATCTTTCTTCTAAGATTCAAACTTGTGGGCACATTATAGAATATTGTTCTTTGTGTACTTTATTTTGGTATTCTTCTTATAGATCCCTTCCCTCCTAAGGACAGCTGTGGTGCCCTGCCTGTTTCATTTTGTCACCCAAAAGCATGACTAAAATCCAATGAGAGAGTCCATTCTTTCACATGCTGGGGTGAGGTACAGACTGTGGGCTCTACCGAGAAACGGTCAACTGTCAGTGTGAGCTCTGAAGAATTTGCAGCCAGTGGAGCATGAATGTAAGCACCCTGAGTTTTCCACTCACAGCTGGCGTCATACCAAGAAGTGTTCCTGTAAGTCTAGATGATAGACCCCAGTCAGTAATGGTCTTTATGAGTCCCTGCTTGCTGCCTTGCTAGTGCTAGGATGTCTCATTTCAGCATTGGCTGCCCAGTGTCATGGGAATATCAGGTTTTTCTTCTTTATTTTTGAGATTATAATAAAATTACACAACTTCTTCCTTTCCTCCCACAAACCCTCCCATATATCTCTCCTTATTCTTTTTCAAATTTATGTCCTCCTTTTTCATGACTTATTGTTACACGCATACACACATTTTGTGTGTTCTTCCTAAATATAACCTGCTTTGTCTGTATAATATAACTTATATGTATGTATTCAGGGCTAAGGATATAAGTTTTGGGGCAGTCTAAGATTACTTGTCACAAATCTCATTCTTACTTCCTGTAGCAATGACAGTCTCTGCTTTTCTTTTTGTTTTGAGTTTCTATTGCTGTGCTAAAACCAGGACAAAAAGGACCTTGGGAGAGAAAGGATTTATTTTAGCTTACAGTTCCATGTCACAGTTCTATTATCAAAGGAACTCAAAGCAGAAACCTGGAGGCAGGAACTGAAGCAGAGAGCATGGAGGCATGCTACTCACTGGTTTTCTCCTCATGGCTCCAGCCTGTTTCTTTGTACACTCCAGGACCACCTGCCCAAGGGTGGCACCACCCACGATGGGGTGGGCTCTGCCACAGTCAGTCACTAATTAAGGAAATGCTCATAATCCTGCTTACAGCCCAATTTTAGCGATACATTTTCCCAATGTGGTTCCCTCTTCTTAGATAACTCTAGCGTGGTGTGTCAAGTAGACATTAAACTAGCCAGCACACTAGGTTTTTGCTTTTTAGGGTTAACCTTAGGTTCTGAGAGTTGAATCTTCTGTCTCTTTGGGGGCATGCCTCTTGTGGCTATGCAGTCACATCTTGAACAGATAACTCTTTAGAGACCTTAAATTATCCATGACCAAACAAGAGATCCCTTAATATGGAAAAAACGTTTATATTCAAGAAGATTTTGAGAGAATTCTTTTTCTAAATAGGTGTTATAGTACTAATATGGTGGAATCAAGTTGGAAAACAAAAGCTTTAAAAGAAAGCATCAAGGCTAGTCTTAAAAATTCCTTATAGCCAGGCAGTGGTATCGCACGCCTTTAATCCCAGCACTTGGGAGGCAGAGGCAGGTGGATTTCTGAGTTTGAGGCCAGCGTGGTCTACAGATGAGTTCCAGGACAGCCAGGACTACACAGAGAAACCCTGTCTCAAAAAACCAAAAAAAAAAAAAAAAAAAAAAAAAATCCCTTTATAAAATTAAAGGTGAAAAAAATCAGATTAGAAAAAATTTAAACCTGCTATTTACCATAAGCTTCTCTCTTCACCACCTTCTATCACCACCATCAGGCAGAGGCCGATGTCTCCGAGTAGGTCTGATGGAGGCCGATGTCCGGTTGATGGGGGCGTGTCCATCGATGGCGATGTCGCTGATATCCGGACAAGTCCTGTGGGACTTGTAGAAGTCTTCTCTTTGAAGGTTAATTGGGTGAGGGTGGAACACTGTGCTTAGAGGGGAAGAGCACGTGCTAAGTCCCTGTTGAAGGGAAACATTCCAAAGGCACACAACTCGAAATATAGAAGATGGAACACAGACATCTTTTCAGTTCCACTGCAGTTGGAAATCTAACAACAAAAAAAGCAAATAATGCGGCTAATTTAATTAATTTTCATACTGAGGCTGCCATTAAGTTCCCTGAAAAACTAAAGTAACCATCTTTCACTGAGCCTTGTTCATCTTAAGATGTGTGCAGACATTTTAAAAAGAACTAGGGGAAGGGAAACATGTAATAAGAACAGATAGTACCTGTGTAAATTCAATATATGTAATATATAATAAATATAATATTCAATAATTATATATACACACAATATAATATAATACATGTAAGTAAATGTATATGTAACAATAAATAAGTCTTTGTAAAGATATAGGAAGTGCCTAGAAATTTCTTACTGTCCTTATGATTCCAGTAGAAGATCACCAGTCGTGTGAGGTGCTCAGAACACAGAGTTCACCTGCATCTCTGAAGTGACACCCTGCAAACAATCAATCACAACTGTAACATTTTTTTCTGCCATCCTCACTCAGACATTTTCATACCAAATTCTAGAATTTTCTCTCACTGACCTCTCTCTGTACTCACCAAATAGATCCAGGCTGCTCACTACTTGTAATCTCTGTTTTCTCTCCCTTTGGAGAAGATGCCTTATCAAAGAACTTCATAAATCTCTCTTTTAGTGATAAGCCTATCCACACCCATTGATGCCTCCTCCTCCTCTCCCTCCTCCTTCCTCACTTCCTCCTCCTCCTCCCCCTTCCCTCTTTGGTCCTCCCTTTTGATAAAACTTCTAAAATAATTTCAAATAGGCAAAATAAGAGAATCTACTTGGACTTGATATAAATATACTTTTAAAATAAATATTTGAGCTAAAGGTGAGACACAAAGACATGTCATTAAACATTTTACATGTTTCTAGTGTGTTTATGTGTGCATGTATATGTGTGAGTGAAGGTGCACATGTTCATGTAGAAGTCATAGGTTGTCACTGAAGCTTTTCCATTATCATTCTCCATTTTATCTCGTGAGACAGGGTGTCTCGCTGAATCCACCTGTCTCCATGCCCCCAATGCTAAGGTCATAGGAATGCATTAGCATGTCCAATTTTTCTATGGATATCACAGATCCAAATTCATGTCTTCATTTCTTGTGAGGCAGATACTCCACTGACTGGACCAGTTTCCAGCCTCTCATGAAATATTTTTATCTGAGTAGAGCCCCTAGAAAGTACAACTACCACCAGCCCTCCTTTTAAGGAAATTCCTGGTATCTTTAACTGCCATGGGAAAAAAGTGACTTGTCAATTGGCTGAAAATTCCCAACAAAACCCTCTATCCTTCCATTCCACCTACACACCCTAGTTTGGTAATGGACTTCTTTGTTTCTAGTTGGTAAATGAGTTACAGTACTCTGACTGTGCCCTAAGTAAACTCTGCCCTCCCTCTTCTTAATCTATTCTGTGAGAATTAATTTCTGTACCTCTAACCACCAGGCCCAAGTTGGAAGGATCTTTCTTCTTAGTAGTCCTTGCTCTGTTTACTGTCCAAATAGCATTCTATGATATAACTGAAAGCTATCTGTTTCTGTATGCACACATATACACACCTATTTTTCCTGTTTACATATGTGCATACTCCCATGTGTTCCTATATGCATTGTACCATGTCATATGTTCCTGAGTATATAATTCTATACATGTGCTTGCCATGGTGTGTACCTATTTCCTATTTGATCCCATATATGTGTGCTTGTGCCCCATTTATGCATGCATTCACAGGTCCATATGTTCCTCACATACATTGTGTTCCAGTTGTATGTACATATGCATTTATGAACATCCAACTAACTATCTTTAGGAACTTTCTTGAAGAATCAAAGCTTATGAAAGTGAATAACACTTCCCAGAAGATCAGAAACACTTAAAACCTAGCTCATGTCCCTGCTATGTATCCCTGAGCATGTACCTTGTGTTCCTATATGTGTGCCCACATGGGCATTTATAATATGTGGCTGACTATCTTGAGGAATTTTCTTGGAAACTCAAATGTATTCAAGTAAAACACAACCCATAAGATCAGAAACTCTTCAAACCAAGCCCACCCCTGCATGTTACATCACCAGGCTAGGCTCTTAAAATAAATCATCTATTAAAAGGGAAGCAATTACAAAACTCACCTTTCAACTTGATTTTCTGGGAAGTGGATAAGAGGACTTCTTCAATGGTAACTTGACCACGCTCTCCCTGATGACCTCATCTTGGAATGTTGTTAAATGTCCCTGGGTGTACACTTCAGGAAGAAGACAGTTGCTCAAATTAGTGACAATCTGACAGTAATGAGCTTTTGGTGTCTGGCAGATTCTGGTCAATCCCTAACTCATTGTGACCTAGAACAACCCTCAGAGAGCCTCAGTTTCCTCATCTACAGAATAAGGAAAACAGCATTTAACTTGAAGGCTAAATTTTGGAGAGAAGGCAAATGAGATAAGTAGATATGTGTGATCTGTGTTTCCTTCCTGGCCACCTTAAGCTACTTTCAAAATTGTTTGGGCTACTGAACTAACATTTTATAGTGACCAAAGACATAGTTTCCTCCCTAACATAACATTCATCCTTCTTTATTTACTTAACATTTATTTGCCTATTTGTCTGCTTTCCCTATTCAAAAAGGTTGTACATGTTTTATGTGGACAGAAAACAATCTATTTTTCTTCGGTGAATAAAATCAGAAAGAAAACCAGAATGTAATATCTATTCGAGGCAAATTATACATTTAAAAAATACAAAACTTTCCTGTGTAATTCCATGAGGGGTTAATTCCATAAGGTTAAACTTTACTCTTGTTTGTGTCTCCATGGGAGATAGGAAGCAGCAGCCTTTCTCTGTCTTTGCTTGTATGTATAGTATTCACCACAGCTGTTCTACATACCATGACCTGAGCCACCCTGTGTCTAGACTGACTACACCAAGCAGTAAGCAGGCCAAGATCTTTCTGGTCAGGCCTTGGCAGCATAAAGGGAGGAAGATGCCAACATTATTGCCAAATGGATGGCTCATATTTTCTTTCTTTGTCTATGTCGATGGCAGTCATGTGTTTCTCATGGTGCCCAGTTGTGCAATTGATGAAGCAGGCCCAGAGCCAGAAGAAGGGCCTATGGTAGGGTTAGGTCTTCCCAGTAAGCTTAAGTCTGGGTTGCACTACCAGGCATGTGTCTTTCCTGAATTATCAGCTATGATGGCTGGGTCATAATAAAACTGAGGTGTATAAAAAGGGACCAAATGCTGAAGATGGCCCTAGGAATGACAGGATTGGATGATTGAGAATGAGGAACTTGGTTTGCTGCTGATTTTAGAGGCAGAGTGTAGCTTTCAAGCTGGGGTCAAGAGAAAGTTAAGGAGACAAGGAAAATGTTAAGTTGGACATAGTTGAAGACACTAATAAACTCATTCCCAGAGCATTCTAAGTGGTCTGTCAGAGGTTCCCTGTATATTTTAGCCTCTCCCTGGGCAGTTCTGCTATGGGACAGTCCATCTACATCTATATTTTTCATATTCAGTTCTCCAGCTCACAGGTAGCCAAGGTCAGGGAAAAGAGAACATTGGTTCTACTGAAACAATGCTGAACGTTCTTTTGATCTGGGCTGCTTAGTGTAACGCTGCTGTCCCCTGAGCTGAACTCTGAGGCAATTTCTTTCAGAGATTCTCTCTAGGACATCAAGAAAGCTCTCTGGCCTGGAACATATAGCCAGAGTTTTGGTAGAAGAAAACCAGTGCTCAGCCATTAAGAAAGCCGCCCCACCCCAAAAACAAACAAACAACAGAAGGGAACCTTTGTTCACTGCTGGTGGAAATATAAACTAGTCAAATCTCTACAGAAATCAGTATAGATGTTGCTCAAGAAAACTAGAAATAGACCTACTATTTAACCGTCTAAAGTTATATAACTCTTAGTTATTCACCCCAAACACTAAGTCAGCATGTCTGTTTTAATTACTGTTTTGTTCCTGGGAAGAGACACTACGACCATGGCAACTCTTTTAAAGAAAAACTTTTAATTGGGGCTGGCTTTTATAGTTTCAAAGGTTTAGTTCATTATCATCATGGTGGGAAGCATGGCAGGATGCAGACAGACATGGTGCTGAAGAAGCTGAGAGTTCTACTTCCATGTTGGTAGGTAGCAGGAAGGAGAGAGACACTTGGTTTGACTTGAGCTTTTGAAACCCAAAACCCATCCCCAGCAATACACTTCCTCCAACAAGGCCACACCTCCTAATCCCTGTCAAGTAGCACTACTCCCTAATGACCAAGGATTCAAATATATGAGCCTATGAGGGTCATTCATGTTCAAACCACCAAAATGTCACAGAGATACTTGCACATCAATATTTACTACAGCACTATTCTCAATAGCTATGTTATGGAATTGGCCTAGATGTCCAAGAACAGTGGAATAGAGGAAAGTATCACACACACACACACACACACACACACCACACACACCACACACACAGGCATGTAATATATTAGATATAGAGAATATATTTATTAGAATTTTTCAGCCATAAAGAATGGACTTATGTCATTTGCAGGAAAATGGATATAACTGGAAATAATCATATTAAGTGCATTAAACCGGTTTCAGAAAGACAAATATCATAAGTTTCCTTCTCTTTGTGATACCTGGATTTTCTGTAGTTCCATAAGATTATATATGCGTGTAGCAGGATATTTATTCTGCTACACTGTATTCTCAGTGGAGCTCAGTGATTAGGCAGTAGAAGAGGAGGTAGAGCTGGGAGAAGAGAGAAACGGGAGGGGAGAAAGAGAGGAAGGAGGGGAGGAAAGGGAGCAGTCATGGAGAACCACGGATGATTTGAAAGCTGTCCTGGGTAGCAACTTCTATCAAAAGTTAGATATTGGGTAACAACCCTAATTGTGTGGGCATCTTGTTAATTGAGCATTTCTAAATATATAAATCCTTTAGATAATCATTAAGCTTTAATCTCATTTTTATTAGATACTGCAAGGATGGGAGATATTGTCTGGGTTCAACTGAGCTTTGTGGATGCAAAGCACAGCCATCTCCCCACGCTGGTGTCTCATGGGTGCCAGAGCTTGTGCATCTAGCTAACCAGAGCCCCAGTTGAAGGCAAGGAGCATCGAGAACATGACAGCTGCCCGGGAACAAGTTGGACGGGGCACCACTTTCTAAATATCTCCCATTACATATGCATAAATTAAATAAGAATGGAAATGGAATTGTCTAGGGGAACAAAAAAATTAAGGGGAGGAAGAAGTGATAAAAGAAGGGCTGAGGAAGAGAGCAAGACCATTGTATGCTCAGCATACATTATATACCTGTGATTGTTAGCTTTTAAAGTTGGCACAACTTTCATCACCTGGAAAGAATGCATCAGTAAGGGATTTTCTACGTTGGGTTGGCCTGTAGTGTTGTCTATGTGTGATTTTCTTAATTAAGTGAACTGATATGGGAATACTCAGGTCCATGTAAGTGTAACCATTCCCTAGGCAGGAAGGCCTGGAACTGTATAAGAGAGAAGAAATCTGAGCTGAGCAAAAGCAATGGGCAAGTGAATGGATGTGCATGTGTTATTTTTCTCTGTTTTGTCTGTGGATATAATCAGCTGCTCTTAGATACTGCCCCTGTGATTGCCCCATTATGGTGAACTGTAACTTGGAACTGTAAGCCTAATATAACCCTTGTGCCCAAAAGTTGTTTTTTTGTTTTTGTTTTTGTCATGGAGTTCTGGAGTTCTATCACAGCAACAAAACTGGAAACAGGACAATGCCCATAAACAATTTTAAATCATTTTTTTAAATTGGTGCTTTAAGTATTTCAATCTGGGGAAAAAATTTGTGGGTGACTTTTGGGGAACATATTATTGGGTGGACACTACAACCTAAGGGATAAATATTTTATACCATGAACTTATAAACACTTATAAGCACTTATATTAACCTGCTCTAGAAGGGAAGAAAAACAAAACAAAACCCTAAGGAACACTCACTGTGAGAGAATATCCGCAATTGTAAAAATGCTTTAAAGCCAAGAATCTCGGACGTAGAGATTATATGGTCTTGTGGTTTGTTTTCTTAACCTAGTTTGTGGTTTAAAAATGAAACCCTAAAAATGGCATAAGGTAGAATTGGGGAGAAGTGGCAAGTTCTCTTTTGGTGGGGTACAGGTTTCAGAACCTCTTGCACTTTGCAGCACTCTTTCCAGAGTTAATTTGCAACTCTTCTGACACTTGACATCAAGAATCCTCTTGGTCCAGAAGTAGATGTGGTCCTTTTAAGACTCTGAAAGTATAAGGTCAGGAAGCATCTTGGCCTCTTTAGTAGTAATGTCCACACAGGGAATAAAATTAAAGACTGGGATGATGGGAATCAGGACATGGGTATCCTGGAAAGATGCCATGTCTTTCCTGAGAGATGCCGTCTGTCTTACTGAGGTGTCCATCACTAGCCTGCAACTCAAATTCAGATTCTTCCCAACTACATTTCACACTACAGGGACAGAGCATCCTTCCTGAGTGACCATGTTATCTCAGTCATGACACTCTAGGACAATGGTTCTTAATCTGTGGTTGAGACCCTACTTTGGACCACACTTTTACTGTGTCACCAAAGACCATCATAAAACACAGATATTTGCATTATAATTCATAACAGTATCAAAATTATAGTTATAAGGTAGCAGCAAAATAAGTTTTTGGTTGGAGGTCACAGTAAGATAAGGAACTATATTAAAGGGTCACATAGCATTAGGAAGGTTGATAACCACTGCTCTAGAACACATGATACATATATTCTAGGTACATAAATGAAACATCTTAATTTTCCAAGGAGTCTAAGTCCAATATAGGAAAATCTTGGCCTACAGTACATCTAAAAAACAGAAACAAAAATAGACAACTAAAGAGACTAAAACAAGCAAATAAAAAGTCTTGGTTTTTCCAAGCTTCACCCATAAATAATTCTCCATGAAAAAGTCTTGTATGTATCAAAGCAAGATACAAGTATGTAACCCTTGTAATGGATCCTGGACTGTTTCTATGGGGCTACCTGCAAAGCAGGCTGCAGGGAAATGTGCACATATCTCTGGTCAATAGGGAAAGCAAGCTCCTCTGGATCATCTTCATCTGAAAAGCACCCATTAGATCAAACATCTAGATGATTGCTTTATACCACCACAATGATTTTCTAAATACAAAAATAACAACATAAAATACTCTGCCATTTAAAAAAATCAAATGAGCTTTTAATGCACTTTATAATCCTATTTTATAAAATTTGGTTTGAGGTTTGAGCTGTACTTTCTGGAATTTTAAATATCTTTGTAAAAAAAAAATTTTTTTTTTAGAAATGTCCCAGAGTTGGTTTTTAAGGCTGCGCTCCCCCCAGGAGTAAGCTGACCTCCGGCAACCCCTCATTTTATCCCCAACAGAAGCTTGAATAATGACTGAGTGACAAAGTGTCTCGTTTAGTTATTATTCAACTATATTAAATTGCTAAAGTTGGTAATTGGAGCATATCTTATTACAAAGGCAAAAGTTCACCATGTTTCCCCAGGCGCAGGAGGCTTGCACATTTGAAAACTACTTCTGGCCTGTTAAGAAATTCAATGTCGGGCCACAGTGCATGCAACAAGTTAAACAGAGAAAGGCATAATAGCCAAACTCTATGAAAATTACCGAGCATTACTTCAAAGATAGTTACCAACCTCAAGGCTTTATTGTGAGGACTGGAGGGAAGGAGTAGAAGGGAATCTTGGAAATATGTCAATATTTCCAAACCCATTAAACTTAAACAACTAAAAAGCCATCATTTAGAATATTCCAGGACTGCCATTTAGACACTAAGTTCCTGGTTGTTTAAATCATACTGTTTGTCTACTTTGACTGATGCTCACACAGTATCTGTCATTAAATCTTCTGAGAACCCACCTGGGCATATTAAAAGCCATTGGCATCCCCACTGCTCAGCTGTTTACAGGAAGTGTCTTCTGAGTAATGACCAAGAAAACCATTTTTTTCCAAAATGGTGGTATAGTGAAGGAGCAGTTTTCTTGAGGCAACAGGGATCTGGGTACTTACTTTGATAATATTTCCCAAGTTTCTGCTCCAGAGGTCAGAAAGTGAATATTATGAGGACTACAGAAACCACCACCCACCACTTGTGGTGGTATTCCCCCAAAATCCCATTGGTAGCCTTGTTCAGAGAGAGCCAGTGCAGTAGTGACATTCCCAGATGCTTCATCTGGTGGAGGCTAGTATGAGATCTTAAGGAAAGCTAGAACAGCATTCTTGACATGAGTGTGATTGTCATAGTAATACGAATTTGGAAAACACTTTACTTAATGACATTATTCATTATATTGTGATCCATTCATTCTTTTAATTATTTGACAGTTGCTAGGGTGTTTTTTGAAGTATGAGCCTCTGTAGCAAACTCAACTGAGATGCTCTCCCAAGCCTACAACAAAAGAACCTACAGAGGGAGGATCTGGAAATCCATATTACATAGAAGTTTATCTTGCAATCCTTCACAGCAAAGTCTGAAACTATCTGCACATGCTCAGGCATTCGGTGTGTCTCTTCAAGTTGCCCATGTACAGCTAATACTTAGCCTATATATCAGTCTGGAGGTTGAGGACTAAGAGATGACTGTCCTTGCTTTAAAGTGACAATAACAGGCTTATGGAAATAAGAAAGGATCTGCTCTGCAGGTGGAATGGTTAGGTCTGGGGAATATGGCACAGATGAGTGAGAACCAATCTTTGTCAACCATTACAGTCTGTGGATGTGGCAGCCACATATCTAGCTGGAGATAGTCATTCAAAGGCTCTGTGACTTCAAAGTCAGGTATGGGCCACTGGTGGGAACTCTCATTCAGAATGTCTTGCTAGAGCAGCAGCCCTAAGCACATGCATACGGTTTTTCTTTTCTTCTTTATCATTTCCATAGCTTTGTTTGTTGAGCAGGGATAGGACTTGAGGAGGTGTTGTTTCTCATTTAGAAGCCTATGGAACATGTGTAAGCTTACAACTTTCTTATAACTTTCACCATCGTACAGTTATGTATAAAAGAACTTGTCCATATTGTGTCTAGAAAATAATACATTATTATAATCACATTTTTACAGAAAACTCCAAATCTAGTTTTCCCCTTGCTCACATGAATGGAAGGTGAGATGAAGGCCCTTCTAGTTTTGAATAAGAGAGTAATAACATTGTTGGGTGTTGTGGTGGTTTGAGTATGCTTGGCCCAGGAAGTGGCACTATTAGGAAGTGTGGCCTTGTTGCAGTGGGTGTGGCCTTGTTGGAGGAAGTGTGTCATTGCAGGGGGTAGGCTTTGAGACCTTCATCCTAGCTACATGAGAGGTAGTCTTCTGTTTGACTTTGGAACAAGATGTAGAACTCCCGGCTCCTCCAGCATCATGACTGCCTGGATGCTGCCATGTTTCCTGCCTTGATGATAATGATTGAACCTCTGTACCTATAAGCTAGCCCCAGTTTAATGTTGTCATTTTTAAGAATTTCTTTGGTCATGGTGTCTCTTCACAGCAATGGAAACCGTAACTAGGATAGGTATACTCAAGACCCTTGTGGTATTCTACTCTAACATAGGTTTTAAAGAAAAAAATTAAAGTCTGGACAAGTAATGTAACATGTCCTTCATCTGGGAAATGGAAATGTAAGTCCTGACAGGTTAGGGTCCTCCCTGAGCTGCTAAAAGTCTACTAACTTCTGAGTTTTGAAGTCAGTGAAGCCGTAGAGTCTTGGGCTGTTGGTATTAAAACACATTGACAATTTTGATGCCTATCTCCCTTTAGCTTCAGCTAACATTGAAATAATTTTTGACACTATGAGTCAACCTAAAATTAAGCACTGAAAAAGAAAACACAGGAATGTGGGTAGAAGGTGCTTACCACTGCAACTGCTTCCATTACAGAAACAATTGTTTGGACCAAGATATTTTGTTTGCTGAAGTCTGGGAAGAAGGAAGTACGATCCAAATAGGAAAGGTCCCAGTGACAAATGAGAAGCCCTTGGACAGTGTGGTTTATTGTTCTGCCTCATCTAGAAGGCAAAATACTGCCAGGACAGGAATGAATCCTTTCCAAGTAGATGATGAAATGCACTTTATTGACATTATCAATAAGGATGTATTTATGGGAAACAAGCACAGAGCATTGCTCACACTTACAGGACATGGAAGATAACAAAAGCAGAGTCGTGTGTCTCATCATGAAGTCTACATTGTTTTGTGGCTACCAGGCAGTGGCTTGGGATGTGGAGAGCAAGGGGACTTTCAGGTTTTTAATCTTATGCCAAGAAGTCTCAACTTCATGGCTAAAATAGACATGAAAGTATCTGCACGCTGTAACGAGATCACAGAAGACAATTAGTTTGATTTCAGGGATAGGGTCTCAATTGGGCAACAAATATGATTTCTTTCATGTGCATTGAGTTCCAAATGATCTATGGTATGGCCAGCAAGGCACAAAGTGTAATGCAGATCTATATCAAATTTTTTGGCTTGCATTAATACAACTATTAATCTATTCTTAGTTTTCCATTTCTTCCTCTGTTAAGGGCTTATCTATTTGCCCTCTTCTTAGAACCTCAAAAGGAAAAACAAACAAACAAAACCCAAAACCAACCCAAATCCTTTGGGGCTACATATGAAAACAAGTTTTATCATTCCAAACCATCCCACTTCCCAGACTCCTTTAAGAAAAATGAACAACTTGGTAGATGAAACACAAGTTCAGAAAGTCGTTCCGGCCGTGCCTTAAATGCATGCATATTATTATAAGACGATGAGTCATTACTTGTTCCTGTAGAATTTTTTAACTGGGGTAAAAAAAAAAGTTAATAGAGGATGGTTAAAGTTGCCAAGTTGAGAAATCCAGAGAACAAAGAACTTTTCTTCTAGGGATAGGTAGGAGTCAGCATGTTTAAAACCACCAGGAACCTTCAAAACCATCAGTTTATAGATGAGAAAGCAAAAAGGTTAAGTAGAGACACTAATAATAAATATTTACTGAACATGCTTAGGACCGGATACTCATCCAGGGGTTTGCATGTAGTGCTTAATCCTTAGAGCAACCCCAGAGCTAGGTGCATAGTTGATGACGTGTTAAAGCTTATCAAAGATAAGGAAATTGACGATGAGGGAGGGCAAGTCATTTGCTCAAGGATGAACAGCCTGTTCAGTCTCCTGAGCTGTCTTGATGAGGAGAATGGTTGATTGAATCATTTATGTAGCCAACTACCATTTTCTGAGCACTTATTAAGTGTCAAATGTGTGCTTGGTGCTGGGGACACAAAAGCATGTGAGCCAGTTGTGGTGTCCTCTTTGTGGCATCTGCAGAACGTCAGGGAGATATGTGTGCCAACTGCCACAGGAGAGTAATTACAAAGGGGGATCTGTGGGTCGTGGTGTAGAGTACAGGCCTGTGAGTGAGCCAGGTATCTTTTTTTAGTTGGAGGATTCAAGGTGGCTTTTCAGAAGTTGAACTCATTGCCCTGGGACCTGAGAGCTAGTGTGATAACTAGAAGAGGTATGGAGAGTCTAAAGATATTTCAGATTGGGAAACTCAAGGGTGAGTACCGTGGGCCAGAGCATGAAGAGTGGGGTGGGGATGGGCGGCAGTGGAAAGAAAGGGCAGATAAGCAGACCTTTTGTGCAGAACATTAGCACTTCCTTTCTGTATTGTAAGGATAACTGCTTTGGGGGTTACCTTTCAAAAGTTTGCCAGTGACGCTCTGGCTATCTAATATTACAGCCTTCCTTGGTTCCTCCCTTGGCAAATGTCTGGAGCAGCTTCAGTTCCTAGTTCTATAGTTCCTTTGGTGGGTCCTCCGGAACCTTAGGAATCTTCCTCTAGATTACTTCTTAGTCACTTCCTTAATACAAAACTGCAGCAAACTATTTCAAAATGCAGACTGTCTTTCCTGAATATTCTTGTTCAATTCTTCCAAATGCCCAAATCACATGCAATAAACTGGCACCATTTGGTAAATCTACTAACATTCCTAGCACCATTTTTTTTTTTAAGATAGTAGTCAAACATTTGATTTTATACCCTGTTCACTGGTGGTATTCGAGAATCTATTCATTTGTTCTTATTTTGGGATAGTGTTTCCCTCTTTCCAATGTATTTTTCCTAACAGCAACAAAACATCTGTTATTACTTTCTCACCTGAGCTGGTAGGATGCCGCCCATTGCCACTGTGCTCACTAAAAGCCATCCCTCATGCATGGCCTGGCTTCTGAGAACTCCACTAGAACTTCTTGCTTCAGCTAAAAGCACTATGCAATCAATGAAAACAAATAGCCAGTCTGAAAACATGTAACACTTACGTTATCTCTACTATAGTAGAAAGGAATTCAGACCTTTTGCACATTTAACTAACTTGCTTTTCAAACACACTGCAACATCTTAAAGGGATAAACGTGCCCACTAGCATCATTCAGCTTAACGGGAGAGATATTACTTGGGAACGGAAAAAAATAGATACATTTGATGACAGCATGAGTCAAGATGATTGGCTCTTATGGGTGGGCTTCCAAGTTCTGTGATGGATAATGGGGGGAGTTGGCTTGGGTCGAGTGGTTACTTATCACAATTTGTGCTACTGGTCTCCAGGCAGTGTATAAATTCCTACTGGCTTGTTGTGGTAGAGAATGAAGGCAAATTCCTTCTGTCAGAAGGCATGCAGCTCTCCTTGATTTATTACATGTGGTAACATTCAGCTGACTAATGAGAAGGATCAAGCTACTCCATGACACCATATCGACTTTGCCCTAACTCTTGGAATTCTACTTGTACATTGAGGCTTATTGCTCAGCTGTAAGGAAATGCACACGGTAGTTAGAGGGAAGAGGTTTTTGTGTTCCCGTTCCTGTGGTGACTTTGAAGCGGTTTGTCAAGTGATATTTCAGGCTCTGCAGCCTCACACCAGGTGTGAACCCGAGGGTAACGGCTTTGTTAAATTTTCTCAAAGCTGGTTCAAGGACTTTGAACAAGTATGTGATGTTTGGGAATTGCCTGCATTGTTATGGATTTAAAAAAAAAAAAAAAAGATTCAAAAGATTCATACTCCCTGAGAAACAGCTACCTCCAGACATAAAGAGGTAAAATGGGTCACTATGTCAAAAAGAACCTAGGAATAGAAGAGAAACTCCAGCAAGACCTATCTAGATGCACCATGGTAGTCAGAAGGTGTTGCCCTGGGCTCTGTTTGGCAGGTGTTTGGTCTGCCCAATGGAAAGTGGGCAGTATCACGGAGACCTGGGATACTGAAGTTCTTTCATCCTTAAAGGGTCCTGTGAATGTTTACATGGAAGACTGGACACTCATCCTGTAGAAAAGAACAATAGCCACCATTGTGTAGAATGAAGTGGAACTGAGAGAAATTCCATCAGATGGTGACTCATGCAGAGTCAGTTGTGTTAGGTATGTGATTAATATTATAATGATGCCATCTTAAAATCACATTGCCCTTCCATTTAACAGCTTCCTTTAAAAGAAAGAAAGGAGGAAAAAAGGAAGGAAGGAAGGAAGGAAGGAAGGAAGGAAGGAAGGAAGGAAGGAAGGAAGGAAGAGAAGAAACCATGTGATCCAACCAGACATGCTGCTAGACCACCATTTGAAGAGACCACAGCTAAGTGACAGGAGAGCTGTTATGGCCCCTACACCCCCACCACCTCTTTCCTTGAACATACAGTTTACACCGCAGATAATTGTTACAAGGGAGTCATGTCCTGTGACCCACCAGTCACTTCTCTGAATTTGTTAAATTCACCCCTCTTTCTCTGGTAGAGCAGAATGAATATATATTACTATGACGGAGAAAGTGGAATTTTAGGGTAAGACAGCCATTGAGTTTGATGATGCCCAGTCCCAGGAAACAAAATGAGTCCT
Source organism: Mastomys natalensis (assembly GCA_021653895.1). Lineage (NCBI taxonomy): Eukaryota > Metazoa > Chordata > Mammalia > Rodentia > Muridae > Mastomys > Mastomys natalensis. The sequence goes on along the minus strand of JAJTUV010000220.1, from coordinate 15,232 downwards.
GCATCCAGCCTGTAACCAGAGAATTGGTCCCTAAACTCCATCCTTGTCCTCTTGCTCTGTACAAGTCCAGGCTTCCTACTTTGCATCTTTTCTCTTCCCAGATGAAGGAAAGGAGGATGGGAAGCAGAGAGAATGTAGAAGTGGGGTTTCCACTCACTAAAGTGGTGAGCTACCTCATTCCATGAACGGGAGAGGACATGGACCAACACTGTCAGGGGCTTCACCCTGCCCATCCAACCATACTAACTGTGCTTGCCTAGTGAGCTCCTGTCTTTCATCCTTCCTCTCCAGTTCCCAATTCCAGACACCCAACTCCCAAAGGCCATAGCAAATTAATAGTATTTAGTGTCTTCCCAACTGTCAGTTCTGCCCAGCATGCAACGTCTGACTTCCATTTTTCTATAGGACAGCTGGAGGTTTCAGGCAGCAAACAAAGATGTCTCCAGCCAAGGTGGAAATAAAGACAACTATTTTATTATTCAGAGCATGCAGATAGCTAGCCACAGAGGCTTAGAAAGGCATGGTGAAATCCCACATGTTTTATAAATCAGCATGCTAGAAATAACAAGCAAACAGCTCGAGTCTCCTGAGGAGACAAACAGTTCTAGCTCAAGATAGGATCCCAGACTCCTTCCAGGGAGGCACGGTAGCATTTGGAGGGGTCATGACCTTAGAGATGTCTGTGTTGTAGAACCAGAGGTTGAGCTTATCTGAGCAGCCCAGAAGACAGCATTTAAATTCCAAAAGATTAGAGCAAGGACTCTGGTCCCTTGTGCTCTCAAGCAGACTTAGTACTAATAACAGGAACACCAGGAGTCTCTTGAGCAAATCATCCATCTCCAAGATGCCCACTCATAGTGAAAGAGTAACCCCAACCTTTTTGGACCTCCAATCCTGGGAGATTGGCTACCCCACATGACTTTTTTCCTTCAGTGCCACCACACACTGAGTATTTTTATGTAGGCATGGGCAGGGGGTTGGAAGTGTAGTTTTCTTAAGTGACACAATTTAGCAGCATCTGCCAGCGTCCAGATGCTCATTCTGGGGAGGTCAGGGTCTCAGCAAGCTGGCCAAAGGAAAGCAGTCTGTTCATTTAAAGGATCTCACATAAATGACAACGAATGGCAGTCTCCTAAAGCGACCAAGGGAAGGAGTAGCAAAGATTCCTTTCTCATTCTAGGGAGTCTCTGGTTCATAACCTAAATTATCTCCAGGGGCCGCAGTGGGGAGAGTCCTACCTTCTCCACTTGCTTGACCTTAATTCCCAACACCTAGCCGGTGCACTTAAACTTTAGTTTGATGCTTGTAATGCCCATCTAAAATGTGGTTCTGACCTTCTTCTCTTGCTCAACCAATCAGGAGTGCAGCCAAAGAATATGCATTTTTACAAAGTGTCCCCAAGTAATTCTGAAGTCAGTGTCATCAAGACTGACTGACCTACCCAATCGCTATACAGCAGCCTATTTGCTTAGGCAGGGACCCTGGAAGGTAGGGTTACCTGTGCCCTAGGCTCTTTTAAGTTGTGGGCCTTAGAAAGGTTTCTGGGAGTGTGTTTTGGCCTCTGCAAATATTACCCTAGGAATATTTGTTAGTTCTAACATATGTATTAGGAAACGTAACGTGTTAGAAAACTGAGTTAAACTCTTCAGCAAGTGGTATTTATTGTTGTTGTTTTTGTTTCTTTGTTTTTAATAAAATTTCTCTGTCACTTGTGTTAGCTCACAGATGCTTCCAGCTGTCCTTTTCTCTCTCTACCCAAGATCAGGCTATGTCCTCTGTAGATCCCTGGACAGAGTTGATAAGCAACCTGCTTTTAGCTTGTAGTCTTCTTTCCCTTTGCAGCAATAAGCCCAACACCCCCCAATACCTAGGCCCAAGATAATCTTAAATTATAAGCTTGCTTTTATCTAATGATTTTCTGTTTTGTGACTTGGCATATACACTTGACCCTGTGATATGGACAAAACCTATAATAGCAATGGACTTCCTTTGTCCTTCAGAACTGAATGGTCTGTCTCTTCTTGAAGGGCCTCTGTCATGCTATCTATGACATCTGTCTCTCCTAATAAAGCTCTTCTTCAGACCTGAAGGTCTACTCCTTCCCTTCAGGGTCCCACTACCGTTGCCATGGCAATGATAGTATGACTACCCTAATGGGCTCTTCAGAAGGGCGATTCTTCTCAGCTTTCTATGCACTGCTTATGACAGCTTGCATTTTCACATGTTAATATGATATTTGAGGGAGAGCATAGAATGCCCCAAGTTTACATGGCCACAGTCCTCTGTGAATTTGTAGCCTGCCTTAGGAAAGCCTGATTCATGGCCCTCAGAGACACATTAGGTAATTTCTCTGTTGTACCTTAATGGCAGCTGAAATACTTGATTTGACTATATAAAATAATGTCAAATAAGCAAATGTATATGGGGTGGGTCATATACATGCCAATCAAAAAGCATCGTACTCCAAGAGCTAAACTGTCTCAAGTATTCTAGTACATGGCACATGTACCATTTAATAAAGTCTTTATAAAGTGGGCAATATTCTTCCTATTCATTGATAAAGGTGCTAGACAATCTTAAATAATTATCTAAGATCACATAATTAATGTGTGGCTATCTTGAGATTCCGCTGCAGGATACAAACCCAGCCAGTCTGAGAGCCACATTCTTCTCTTTATAGTCTATTGTCTTCCAAGAAACACCATAATAAAGTACAGAACATCTCAACTTTTGTGGGTTTAGGTTCTACTGTTTGATATGATAAAAGCTAAACTAGAGAAATCTTTAAATCACCCATAAATTAGTTGTGTAAGATTTGGTATTGTGTTTGTATAAGTATACAAGGTATATATGCATGTAAAAAGTAATTGTATGGTATTTTTTGCCAAATAAAGAAAAAAAACCTTGTAGAATCAGTCAAATTTGAGTAGGTTAGATGACTAGATGGTAATTCTTTACATATACATACATGTAAATGTGGGCCAGATTAACAGAGAAAGCATATGATAATACCTGTTCCATGTAAGATCCAGGTGAGTATTCTGTCATTAGCTGATTTGATCTACAATTGAGTGAATTGAGGCCCAAAGAGGCTGCCCAGTTCCAGTCTCTACTCATGTTTCTAACATGCTCTGTGATGGTGCATCTGTCCTAGCAAGGGAAAAAGCAGAAAGAACCTAATGACACTTATTATCTTCCATTCTGGCCCAACCAACCCCAGGTATGAAATGCAGTGAGTTGCAAGATAGTCAAGGCCTGGGTGTCTTGTCTTACCAGAAGAGAGCTGTTGGCTGTGGCTTCAGCTCTGCCCCGGAGCTGTCTGTCTTCCTGGGAGGAGTGAATCCCAGCCAGTTGCAGTTCTTCTCTGGACAGTTCTCAGAATTGTTCAAAGCAGTAGAAATTGGAAAAGGGTCCAAGGGTGTTGATAAAGGGACAGAAATCTGCAGTGTTAGAACACAGAGTGCATCTTTGATGTACAGACCTCCATCCCCTTGAAACAGGAGGAAGTCAGAATACATGATGTAGTCAGCTGTTGACTTGTAATGAGAAAGTACTAACTTTAATAAATGGGGCAAGATTGGGGGGAAAATGCTCATAGGTCTTGGTGGGCCACACAGTGACAGTCGGGAGCTACCTGTAAAGATGAAGTGGGAGGTGAATTAATTACTTTTCTCATTGTGTGACAACATAACCAGACAAAAGCAACTTAAGAAAGAAGTTTACCTGAGCTCACAAGTTTGAGAGCATATTGTCTGCTGTGGAGGGTAAGGTATCACAGCAGACAGCTTATGGTCACAAGAGTGTGTGGCTGGGACCCCTCACCTCCTCATAGCTTGGTGAAACAGAATTTAGAAAAGGAACAGGAAATGAATGGGGCCAAGACATAAAAACCCACCCAGTGACCCGCTTCCTCCAGCAAGGGGTCATCTTCTAAAGCTTCCACAACCTTCCAAAAACAGCATAAATACGGGGGACTAAGTGTTCAAACACATACGCTTACTTTCAAACCAAACAAAAATAAACAAGACTGCCCTCCAGCCTATGAAGATATGCCCATCCCTCCTTGGGTGTCTCTTAGGATCTCAAATCCATTTTACCTGCCTTCCTTCCCATAGCTGCAGGCCAAGCTTGTAAGCAATCCTTCCCAAGATGGCAGATGACAGAGAGACGGAGGTACTTCCAAAGGAAGCCACGAAAGGAAGCCGTGTCTGCCAGATTGCAAAGACATTTCTAGGCTGCATGCCTTTGTAATGTGTCACAAATAACGACTGAGCTCGTGCTGCCTACTTTTGTGTGGTGGAGGGGGACCAAGTTGGAAATTCGAGGAAGTACTTCAAAGTCTGGCCTGAATAATCTTTCACGCCTAAATTTAAAGATGTAAGCTGTCCTTGCAAAATATAATTCCCTATTCATGCTCATTTATCAAATCTTTGTCTTTATACATAAAAACATTTAGTTCTACAGAAATTTTGAGTCCCAAAATATGGATCAGGTCACTGGAAGTTTTACATTCCTTTTTATGTTTTTCTTCCAGGCATTTCATTCCACCCAGGTACTCCTTCCTCTGCCAGAACCCCTCTCTAAAGCCACCACAAATATGTTTCTAGGTCCTTTTGAGAGATGAAGCTATTTTGAAAACACACCGCGAGTCAGTCAAGACTCCAGGGCTGTTGAGCATTCATTCAACAAAAGGGTTTTCAAGGTCAGTCTTGTCAATTAATGCAGCTGAGAGGATGACCCACAGCTCGTGACATGAAAGGGCCATGATGGTGTTACACAAAGAATGGTTCTCAGAACTCCTGTTTCTGGAACCTGTTAGCATGGCAAGCCTGGTGTCGGATGCTGGAGAGTATCAGGACTGAAGCTTTCAGTCCCTCTGTGAACTACAGGCCCATTTGGATGGCAGATAGCCTGTAGCTTGTTCCCTGAAGATTTCTACATCATCCTCTACGTGCAGAACAGCACTCCCTGCAGGCACTGAGGGAATGGGAGAGGTAGCAACTGTTCATCAGCAGAGATGCTTCTCTTACGTTGTCTGGGAACCTTCTATGCAGACTTGCTTCCTGGCCAAGGGACAGTTAGATTTTTATCTTGACTGGAAGTCAGTCCTGGGGCAGCTTGGCCATGAAGGTTGGTACATCTTCTGAAGAATTCCTCAACAAATTGCCATTCTTTGTCAACCTTTAAGCCTCGTCTGAGAACACAGGGCATTCTCAGCCTCCCATGATTTAAGTCATCAACGAGGTCTACAAAAGACAGTGCAGGAGGCAGTATGGTCTACAAAAAGACAGTGCCAGGAGGCAGTATGGTCTATGTACAAATTTCCTATCTGAGACTCACAGCGGTGTATCAGATTACCCTGTGTGCTTCTATTGTCTCCTCTGGAAAATGGGGATTAATCAGTCTTTCTCTTAGGTTTATTATAATAATTGAATGGAACACTGCCCACTAAATTCTTAAGTCTGGAGTGTCAGAAAACAGCTGTGTCCAGCACTCAGAGTGTCTTTATGCTATTAGAAAAAGTTATCTACCCGAGATAGACAATGTCAGAAGATGCCTCTTTTTCTGGAATGGCTCAGCATGGGGTTTCTGCTGATGTCTTTCAGATGTAGAGTGCCTGCTCAGCTAGCATCCTTTTGGCTAGGCACTTTCTATAAAACTGACGCTGAGGCTCAGGCAATGAGGCTGGGAAAGAGACCGATGCTGAGAATCCCCCAGTTCCTACACCTCCTCCACACACTCACCAGAATTCTCCCCATCTCTAGGCCCAGACAGAATCACACCCTCCAACCAGGGGGTCGGAGTGACTCAGTACCAAGTGCTATGCTCAGCAAATGCTCATCTTGGAAAAAAGAAAAGAAAGAAAGAAAGAAAAAAAAAACGAAAATAAAAAACAGTGAGAACAGAGAACAAAAGCATAAAATCAAGATGAGTTTTCTTTTCTGAGCTTTTTACCAGCTGATCACGCTTCCTGTTTCTCTGAGGGCTTTCCTGACAGGCAACTTGCTTCATATTTGGTCATTGCCCTCTCACCTTCCTGGGTGAGTCAGTGCAGTTGACCCCATGCACCTCAAGCTCAGGGCTCCCATGTGTACTCTGCCCATTTCCTGGACTTCCCAGGTAATCCCCCCTGCACAGAGAAGTCACCCCACCCACAGCCCACAGCCCACACCCCTCTGCCTCTGAGACAGCCGTACATGCACTGGGGACGTGAGTCAGGGCATTTACCCATCCTCTCTTTCTGAAGCTATTATTGGAACGCCTGTGCACGCAGTGCATGCCTGCTTCCCGTATTTCATGGCCAGGGATCCAGGAGCAGCTAACCACACACTGCTTGGTCCGAGATGCCACTTGGATGATCACGAGCTGGTTGCTCGGAAGAGTGTGTGCTTCCAAGAAAGCAGGTTTGTTGAGTCCAGAGATCTCCACCTCCTTCAACTAGCACAACCATGTGTCTGGGACATGTGCCTAGTCGTGTGCCTTGCCTCTGTGGGTGGTACAAAAGAAATTGTTCTGGATTGAATTTAGAGGAGGAGGCAGAGACGTGGAAAGCAAGAAAGGCCGTTGCAAACACATGTGCTAGGCGAACTCTCCAGGCAGAGGCAGCTGGGGAGCTCCGTGTAGGAGGAGAAAGGGGAGGGCAATTCAGAACACAGGTAGCTGTGGGGGAGATGATGGACCAGATGCTGCCGTCAGCTCAGTGAAGATGCAGAGGGGGCATGTGTTGGACTTGTTCCTACAAACCTAAGCACTGAGCTAGCTCTGGATTTTAAAGTTGCCTCCTGTCTATGCTAGGTGATTAGCAATTTAACAGGATTTTGTTTGTTTAGGAGTGTTCCTCTCCCCCAGTCAAGGGTGTTTGCTTCTTTTGCCCTTAATAGAAAAAGAAACTGAGGTCAGAGAGGTAAAGGCCTGAAGTCTCAGTCCTTTCCATCAGAGCAGAGGGGTGACATATGCATTCAAGAGATCTGCCTTCTGAGTTTTATGGCCATGGGCAGGGAGAGATTTTTCCCCTTTTAAGTAGAAATGTGAAGGGGTGGGAAGAGTCTAGTTTCTGCATCCCTTTTCTTTGAAAACCTAATGTGATCTCACTTTGTAGATGTAGATCTTGGTTTATGCCCAGCTAGCTGGGTACTAGGAAAGTTCTGGTGCCTGCTGCAGGTTGGATAATGCTGTGGTCTTCTCAAATTCAGGAAGCCCATTGCCATGGTGATCTGGTAGAGTTAGAGCTCCTGATGGAGGCATTGATTGACATCTACGTTTTCCCTAGTTGACACTGGCATGGAAACACGAGCGTAAGTATACATACAAAAACCTTTGTCTAGGGCATTTCCAGGTTCCAGGAAAGAAGACTGGAAATGGAAAAGCAGTTCCGGGACCTGTGTGGAGGCAAGTCCCAGACGGGTTCACAGAAGCCTGTATCTGCTGAACCATAATGGGACCCGAGTGGAAAGAATTGAGGATGAGGGTGGACAAGACATCCCCGCCTCAAGTCTCAAGCACACGTAGTATCCCAGAACACTGGGGGCCATTTGGTCTCTTCCTTCCTCCTGACAATGGGAGGAAGTGGCAAAACCTCAGTAGCCCACTGTGGTGAGTCACAGAAACTGCTGAGGACCCTTTAGTTTGTCACAGCTGATTGAATGTCTGACTCCTATCAGCTGGGAAAGTGGGGCTGGTGCAGGGCAGTTCTGTGAATCGAAGCTGACTCAACTCCCTCCCTCCCCAGATGCAAATCTTAGAGTAGCCGCCTCATGACAGTGAACAGAGCCCTGTTAGGAAACAGCAGTATGCGACCCCTTCAGCATTACTGAGAGCATTGTCATGTGTCTCAGTTCCACTTCTAGACTCTCTATCCCAAAGAACCTATAACAGAGAAGCGCTACGTGTTCTCATGCTCACAGCAGAGGTATTCACGATAGTTTCCCAAGTGTCCTTGGGCAGGTAAGCAAGTTTTAAAAGTACCAGCATGCATCTGGTGGAATATTACTGAGTCTGTAAGAAGTGCTGACAGGTGGTGCCTTGGGGGAGCCTCAAGGATACCATTCTGTTCTACTTGTATAACATGTAGGATAGTCAGAGTTTAGAGACAGTGTGTCGGAACAGTGGTTGCCAGACACTGGAGGGAGGGAGACTGGGCCGTTGTTTCATGGGTACAGAATTTCAGTTTCACAAGATGAAAAAGTTGATGTCATATGTATTCCTTCACATTTTTAGTTTAAAAACAATGAAAAGAGAAGGCCTCATTTTGTCTGATACATGACTATACCTATGTGAATTAATACAAGAATCTTAAGTTCTCCCTGTAAATGGCAGACCCGTGTGGAGCTGGGAGGTTGGTGTTGACATAGACATTGGAAGCACTTCTTAGTCCTTGCTTCCATAGACAGTACATCATTGCATAGTCGTGACCAACCAAGGGAAACTGGAAGACACCCCAAGAGTTTCTGTGACTCATCACAGTGGGCTCCCCAGTTCCTGTCAACTCCTCCTATAGCTGTTGGGGAACACACAGTTCAGTGTCTCTTCCAGCTTTCACCAACGAGGCGACTTCCACCACCCTGACCCACAGAAGGAAAGGTGTTGCATTTAAAATTACCACGTGGTATGTGCTGGAGGCATTCAGAGTTCTTCACTGGTGCCTCTGAGTTGCAATCCTTTCAGATCCAGGGACCCTCTTTCTTAGGTGAAACTGAAGCATAGTTTAAAAAACTTTTGAAATCTGACTGAAAACCTACTACTTTAATAGGCCCTGATAAGCAATCTCCTCCAGCTGCTCCATTAACTGCTTTTAAACAAAATGAAGTGATCCTCGTATGATAGCCAGGGGAAGAGATTTACTTGGGTGAACACCATAAAGAATGGGAACATCACTGAGAGAGAGAGAGAGAGAGAGAGAGAGAGAGAGAGAGAGAGAGAGAGAGAAGAGAGAAAGAGAAGAAAACAAAGTGAGTGAGAGCCAGTGTTTATTTTTTTAAAGTGTCTGTTGAACATTTTGTGGTTGGAAATGCTGGACTAGAGCTGGACTCAAGAAGAGGTGAGATACCTCAAAGGCCAGAAACAAAAAACTTAAGACCACCACACAACTTTTAGCAAAGTGACATATTATATCCCTGTGGCCATTGCATGAAGAGTGGGTGAGTTTGTCACAGGAGCCATTGCATGAAGGGTGGGCCACCATTCAGAGCTTCACTTTATACACCTGCCTTGTGTTTTGCTCTTCTGCCTTCTGCATCTCCAAGCTTTGTCTACATGCTCTCCCACAATTCTGAGGTGATTCTTAGTGTGACATTTTTTCTGAAAATCTCCCTAACCAATCCATCCACAACCTAGAACTGTAGAATACTGCTGCCATATTAGTTCAAAGTTCACATTAGGCCAGAAGTTTTTGAAACATGAAAAGATACGTGTTGAGAGTAAGAAGAGCCATAGAGGACATGATTTAGAACACTGAAATAAAGAGAAATCTGGAACTTTCCAGAAAAACTTCCAGTCCATCTTGCTTGTAAAAAATAACCATCATCCACCTATTGTACAGATCTAGTCTACTTCATTATGTGTTGGATATTCATGGACTTCCCCAAGCCTCAGCAAAAATATGGAGCAAACCAGAACATGAATTTCAAATAAACTGGATCAGCAATACAGTAACTGAATTTTGGAATAAATCAAGATGGGTTTCTCACAATAAACACACCAGTCAGTTGTGCTGTGTCGGAGTGGAACCTGTTTCAGTCTTGCAGTAATGAACCTTAACTGATACTATCAGTAGTTTCCAAATTCATGTTCCAGTAAGCTTAAGTTTCTTAGTTTCTCTCTGTTTCACATCAACATGAAACAGTCCTATTAGTCAACAGCAAGAGCTTCACCATGCCTGGAGCTTCTGAAGGCCAAAGGCAGTGACCAGCAAGACGTTCAAGAGCAGTACTACCTTGCAGAATGATCACTGATGGACAGCTGACCCAGAGATGAATAGCCATGTCCATTCATGCAGTATGGAATGGTTACCCATGATAAAAGAAATGCTAGTTTTAAATATGTGGGCTTCTGGGCAAACCTTGAATTGGAACGGGGTTTTATCATTGCAAAGTATGAGTCAAATGGATTTGAAAGGTGACTCCCTCTTAGTATTCACTCTTCTGCTCTCTTGATGTGGAATGAAGGGGAACATGAGTGCCATCATTTCCTCTAAACTCTGATCATCCTAGGAGACGGACACTAGGAAACAGGGATGTGGCTTCCAGTTGTCCATTCTGCCTCTATGTAGCCTAAAGAGTTTGAGTGCATCTGTGAAATGGGGACAATAGTGCCTAGCTTACCTGTACTGAGTGTAAGTGGCACAAAGATTGACGGCATGGTATCTGTCATGCATTTTCTTGGTTCTCTGTATTTTTACTCTTGATCTTTCCAGCTAATGTGGATCTGCAGAGCTTCTCTGCACTATGATCCTCAAGCCTCACGCCCCCAGTGGCCCAAATACCAGCTAGCAGATGTAAAGGAAAAGCAAGTCCAGTGGGAGGTGGGATCAGGGATGGTATGGGGTACAGGATTGTAGGAAATAAGTTAGGAAGCGGTGCTAGTGTACTTTTAAAAAGGGGGAATAGAGATACTTTCTGGATTCCAAGAGGCAGCAGAGACTTGTGGATCCCTTTAGGTCATTTCTTATTTAATACATATGTAAGACAGAGCCAGGAAAGATCTTTCAAGGTACAAAAAAATAAATCTGGGACTTTTTCCTTCTGTTAGTTTTTCTGGCTTCTGTTGGCCTCAACCCTCACCATTAGAGCATGTATCACACAAGATTGGACTACACCAAGCATAAAAGATCCTGCTGGTTGGTCTTTGCACTTAGAGGGGGGAAGTTGAGGTTCTGTGTGGAAGAAGGCCATGGCTTAGTGAACTTCTGAACATCTCAAGAACAGTTGCCTCTGCAAAGAACAGAGAGGTGGATTTGCCTATGCTTAATGGGGTCCAGACTTCCCCTTCTAGTTCAGCATGAGTCATTATCCAGAACCTGTGTTAGAACTCTTCAAGCTGCTGCCCCAGAACAGGCACTGGGCCTTGCCTTCTGGATTGCTTAGTAGGTGAAAGTAGGTGAGCATCCCACCAGCAGGGAGCTTAGGGTGTATGAGGGAACAGAAATAAGTGGCTTCACAGTTGGAGCTCCTACCTTTGGGGAGAAATTGTCCAGTCCAAAAAAAAAAAGAACAGCAGCCTGAAATGAAAAGAAACAAATAGCATCCAGTTAGAGCCCAGGTTCCTTCCAGGTCCCCACCCACACAGCAAGATTCTGTGCTTCTCGGTATTTGCCTGCTGTCCTGCCTCTGGTACTTATTTCAAAACCCTGGCTGAGAAAGTTCTGTGGGACTCTTGTCATGTAGGCAAACAGCTTAGTAGCTTAGTCTCTCTTTTGAAACCGAGGGAAGCCAGACAGAAATGGTATCAAATTTGACAAGCTAGAGAAAGGGAGAGGCTGTCCTTGGCAGTTACTAGGCCCCTGAGGGATGTCTTCACATCTGGTGCAAGACTTGCCCAGAAGGGAGGCCCTGGGCAACCCACAGGCTTCATGAGGCTACTGCCTTCATTATCAGCTTCTCCCTTGCTTCAGCCTAAGCTATCAGAGACCTCAGGCAGCCCAGGCAGCTGGGCTGTGCTCACAGCAGCTACGCTGTGATTAAAAGGGCAACTAGGCCCCTCCACCTTTGCTTCTGGTGCGGTTCAGGCATCATCCTGGGCAAGAGCTTCCTGACAGATGACTGCAGATCCTGTATAATCCTTCTGTCCTGGCCTACTTTCTCAAGTGCCCCCTTCTGTTTTTCACACGCACATTCATTCTCTAAGAACCAGAAGGAAATTAATGTTGTGCTAAATGAGCAGGCTTAGAAGACTTAAGTCCAATGTCAAATCCATGTTCGTTTTGCTTTACTTTCTCTTATTTCCTGGGATGGCTTGAGTTTGACTTTTGTATCATTAAAAAAGAAAAAGTAATAACTGTGGGGTACCTCAGAATTTCTTAAGAAGCACTTGCAAAGCAAGTTGTAGATTTTAGCTTCAGAACTCAAACAGACAATGTATATTGTTGGGCAGTTAAATGGGAAGACATAACCCTTCGTATAAGAAAGGCTTATGAACTGCCCCGTATTCTCCAGACCTGTAGGAGATACAGCTTTAGAGATACCAAGATGGCAAGGCACGCCCCTGCTCCCTCCAAGTTTGAATTTCTCTCAAACTTTCACTTCATGGTAAAACACCAGTCTAATTCGTATTCCATTCCCTGACAATGTTTTCAGAAGGGTGGGAGTGTCCAAGGAGCTCCAGGAGTGTAAACCTGTAGCTGTCAGCATGCAGAGATGAGGATAACTGCTTTATATATTCAGTGGTAAGTTCAAGGATCTCACAATACTCAGCTTTAAGCATGTTTAATATAAATCTTCCCCAGGGCTCTACTGTGATGTGTGGACCAAGACTAAATACCATTGAGTATTTGGTGTACACAGTCAACGGGAGAAAGACATAAAGGGGATAAGGTCTTATTATCAGTGTGTTGAAAGGTGGAAGGGAGTTGACTGTGGAGTTAAGGGAAAAACTCAATAAGCAACGATGAGACAGGTATTAACAGGTACATGGATGATTGACTGTATAATGTGTAAAATCATTCAGTTTGCCTTTATGTGTATGAAAAAATTGTTAAGATGCTAAATTTTAGTGATATTTGATTGGCATTGGCTGTGACACATGAACACAATTAGGTATGAATGTAAAGTATAGCCCAAGGAGCCCAGTTACTCAAGATTGTGATGTATGGGAGACTCATTTGCCCGCACTGATGGAGAGAAGCAAAGTGGTATGACAGCAAGGCCAGACACAAGGCCTTGTTCAGCCAGCAGTACAACTGAATGAAAGACCTGGGTAACCCCACAAGATGTAGAAGAGCCAAGTTGTACTCTGCCTGGATGAATAAACCAACATTTATGGTAAATAGTGAGTTGGTCCTTTGAACCACTGAACTTTACTGTATGCTGTTCACTTGACAGGAATAGATAAGATAATATCTTACAGATACGGAACCAGCCCCGGAAACAACTATTACTTATCAAAATTCTTCTTTTATACACATTGCCGCCTTAGACAGGAAAACAAGACTCTGATAAACAAAAGTATGTAGTCAGTGAAACCTAAGACCAGAGGATGCTGGGACAGCCAGTTGTTAAAGTGTTATCATTGAAGACAAATAACTAATGCATACTATACACTTAGGGATCCAGGAACTTTGCAACAGCCCAAAACCTAAGCACTATGGTTATTTTGCTTCCTGGGTTGGCAGCCTTCTTTTCAGTCCTTGAAGTTGTTTCTTTGGCTCTATGTGCCAGCTTGTCTGGGCTGCTCATCCCTCTTCTCATTGGAGCCAGAAGCTCAGAAACTGTGTGTCCTAATAACCTCACCAACAGAGGTCTTGCAGAAGGCTGACAAGCAAATGTGCTTGCCTGTGAGTAAGGAGGGTCCAGCTCTGGATGAGCTGATCATCTGCTGAAGAGGGCAGAAGTGTGGGTTTCAGCAGTTTTCAGATTTTGCACTGACTTCCAGACATCTCGCTGTGAATCATCCACCCCAGTGTAAGAAGCAGATGTAGCCAGCAGCAGCAGCAGCAGCAGCAGCAGCAGCAGCAGCAGCAGCAGCAGCAGCAGCATCTTCCTGAAGTCCCTGAGCTTTTGTGTAGATCTGAGAGCAAACAGCAAATGTGAAAGTGTGTGGCTTCCCCTCACCTTCCTTCCCTGACTCCTCCTGGCTCTTCTACAAGTTTTAGATGGGCCCAGTTCCTTGTATTAAATCTCTTTCCTAACTGAACTGCACAGTGTGGCTTCTGAGTTTTCTTACCACTGTGCATCAAGTCTGAATGAAAAGCTAACAGATAATGAAGTAGTATTTTGTTACATGTATGCGTCTGTATCATTAATTTTTATAAACGTCTGGGAATCTTTTCTCTAAAACTTGGACCAAAAACGCATGTAATGCAGCACAGAAGCTGATGTGGAGTCACAGAGTGGGAAGACATAATGAGGAGGAAGTAAGAAATACAGAAAAGGTCCTGGGATCAAGGGGATTTAGTACTAGCCAAAGAAAAGTCTTACAGGTAGACTCACTAGACTCAGGAAACAAACAAGAGGTGTCTAGTTAAATATGAGCTATTGATCTATAACATTACAAGTAGAGGAATAGTCCAGAAAAGGTGTTCATGTCCTAATATTTGAAGCCTGCAAATATATTACCTTACTTGGCAAAATGGAACTCTTGTGTGATAAAGGGTCTACACTGAGAGACAGAGAGTGTTCTGAAGTATACAGGGAGCCAGCCCTATGTATACAACTGAGTCCTTAGGAATGAGGAACTTCTGCCAATTGTAGTCAGAAGGAGAGTTGGCTGAGGAGGAAACCCATGGCTGGCCAGAAGGTAGAGGAAGAGTCCTATGAGGCAAGGATGTAGGTGGCCTTAGACGCTGTAAAGAAAGGAAAATGAATTTTCTCCTGTAGACTCCAAAATTGAGTGTAGCCCCAGCAACACTGGATCACAGCCCACTAAGATGCCTGTCGAAACAACAGACCTGGAAGTTAACATTGTAACAAGACACTAAATGTATGATGACTTGCCCCAGAAACAATAGATAGCCAGTACAAACAGCTGATGGTTTTAGTATAAATATGGCCATAAGATATTTGGATTATATGCTTAATGAGAATTGCTTCTATTTTGCTGTGAAAATTACCTGAGTCCTGCTTTTTGCCTTGAAGTTTGTGTCATTGAAAAGTGGGATTCCAGAGCTCTCCTGCATCTATATGTCCATCCCTCCATTCTTATATCGGTGGTCAGCACTTCCCATGATTCCTATGGAATCAACACAATGCCTATTTATTTTCATTGACCCCCTTCCAAATCCTGGGTGTGGGCATCATTCTGTCCATCGTATAAATGTGGTAGTTGAGTCTATGAAAGGTTAGACTGTCTGCTCAAGGTCCAACAGGTACTGGAGCAATTGTGGAGGTAGGCTGGGTTTGACCCCAGAATCCACCCTTGTTCCTGTTTCATGGCTAGAGTCCTCAAAGGCTTTGTTGTTGCTTCCACACCCACTCACTCTATTGCCCAGATCAGTCATCTGATGTCTGTCCCTCATCTCTCTGATGCCATCGAAATTGTTTTCTCAAAGGTCATCAGGGCCTCTGAACTTTATCATTTCTTA